>OY776303.1:31392581-32092784 GCA_963675345.1 Trididemnum clinides
CCCAGAATGAAAAGATTTCTGGAGGAGGAATAGATGGAGAGAATAAAGGAGTCGGTTCTGCCATCCGTCGGAGAAGAGCGAATAGGAAGGCGTACACATTAAAAAATGAGAGCGAGGAGGAGTTGTTAAGAAAAATGTTGACTAGTACATAATCAAAGTAGGTATCAAGCGAAGAGAGAGAGGAGGTAAAAAGTTCAGAGAAGGATAAACCCTGCCTGACGAAAATGATGACGCCACACCTAGAGTGCGTGGCATCAGGAGAGAGAATGCCAGACCAGGAGTGGGTACGATCAGAACGCAGAGCAGAGAATCCAAGAATCCGGAAAGAGGAAGATGAGTTATGACTGGATTCCTGGATACAGATAAGGTCGACAGGATGGGACGAAAGAAAGTGAAGTAGGTCAGTGCTCCTGGCTCGAAGACCTCTAGCATTCCATTGAAGAACCCTGAGAGAGTCAGGGGGGGAATGGAAGCAGAAGGCGTAGAAGAACTGCCAGGAGCAAGAGTTGGTGGTGAGGTGGCAGAGGAAGAAGATATAAAATGAGCAGAAGAAAGATAAGAGGGTTGAAGACGAGAGTGAGGCGGGAGTGCAGCATTACCAGAGGAGGTGCCAGATTGAACAATGGAGGTATACAGGTTGGAGAAGTTCGAGGAAGAAGTCACAGTGTTACGACTAGGGACGCAGCAAGGGGTGGCAGCTCCAAGAGTGAGAGCTGCAAGAGCTTTGAATTTGGAGAGGGGGAAATGTGAGCACCTTAGATGGACCCATTTGGAGCAGTTGCAGCGCTGATTTGCTCAGCCAGGTCACATTTCCAGCGCACACTGAGCAGGGATAGATGGAGCCAGGGTTGGGATGAACGTTACCGCTCATCAAGAGATGGAGAAGAATGAGAAGACGAAGAAGGGATAGAGAAAGGCCGGTGAAGAGATAGAACAGGCGACCGATTTAAAAAAGCTGAGTGCTGCTCTTCTGCGGTCGTTCAGGGGGCAGCACGGAGAAAAAATGGAAGGAGTGCCCGGGGTAACTGGGACCCTCGGGAAGGCCAACAGCCATTTGGACCCAACTCAAACTGGGTCTGGGACCACACCACCACGTTGAGGCGGCGTTGATTGGTGCAGTTAACTCCATTTCGTTTACACAATCTGTCAGGTTGAGATCAGCGTAAACGAGGCAATTGCTGACTTGACCACTTGGAAACCTGCTTCTTCATACGACCCTGTAGTTGCTGAGATATTTGCTCTACGTACTGATAATCACAGCGGCACCTATTTTTATACAAGACAGAGCTTTTCTGAGTGGTATGTAAAGTAGTTTTTCCGGCTACAAGCAGCATTTGTTTTGATGTAAGTACCAAGCGGGTGATGGTGGAATCACAACACAGCTTTCTTCGGATGTTTTGACGTATTTTTCCAAGTTTGTGGAGGGCTTGCTTAACCACGTAAACCTAAAGTGCACAGGGCACTTTTCAGGGCCTAAATGCTTTGGTGTGGAAAACTAAAAAATTATCCAGGCGATCTACATGTTGACAACATCTCCATGGTAGCCATTGCTCAGTAATAATTTTTTTGTTCGCTGTATTTCTTTGTCGAATTTGCGTTTAGTGCAGGTCATTAAAGATTAATGCAACATATAGGCTTATTTTTCATTTTTGAGAACAAAAAACTCCCAACGTAAATACTGGCCAGTCAAGATGGGTTTTAAAATACCCTGGTTTTGAAGCCATTATTTTCCTTAAACACAGACATCAACAAATGTTACACTTGTTTTTCTCTCGCGAAGTGAATTGAGGTATGAATAGAAGAAGTTGAGTGTGGTCAGATATTGCACTGCTTTTGCTTTACGATTGAAAATCGCACAAGTGTCGTCCGCATAACTGAAGCAGACTAAAGGCTTTCGTGCTTCAGAAAATAACTTCCATTTTTGTCGGATATTTTCCAAGGCATTAAAACATCCGTGAAAAGCTGCTGTGATTCCATCATCACCCGCTTGGTCTTCACGTCAAAACAAATGCTGCTTGTAGCTAAGAAGACTGCTTTACCTACCACTCAGAAAAGCTCTGTCTTGTATAAAAATAAGTGCCACTGTAATTGTCAGCACCTAGAGCAAATATTTTAGCAACTACAGGATCGTATAAAAAAGCATGATCCCAAGTGGTCAAGTCAGCAATCCATTTGTCCACGCTGATCGCAATCTGACAGATTGCGCAAAAGAAATGAAGTTAAACTGGGATGTGATTCCGTCATTGGTCACAATATTCCGTTTTTGCTACAACCCGCAGCTTGTTCCATCTTGTATCCATTAGTCTATTCAAGACTAAGTGTCTGGTGTTGTGTAGACAGAGCTTGTTTTCACAGTCAAAACGTTTGGACAACAACAAGTTCTTTACTTGGCCTTCTGCTGGGCTTTCTTCCCGGCTTCACAATTGCAAAATCTCTTTCTTTGAGGCACATTATCATGAAAGGGGTAATGTTAGCTCGCCTTGAATGATTGTGGCTTAAATTATTGAGATAAAACAACTTGCTCGCACAAGCTCTCCCTATTTGACGCGATGCTGCAACAGATAGAGACATCACGAAAAGCTAGTAGCAAAACATATTTTTGTGAGCCATGCGATCAGATTAAGGAAAATTGGCAGTCGTTTTAAACTAGCCACATTATGAACTGGAAGCCCACCTTCAACAAGGAAAGCCGTAACTGATTGTTAGCCAACAACCGCCTCATAAAATGTATTGAGCGAACAGCTTTTGTTCTGCACCAATCAACCGCCGCCTCAACGTGGTGGGGCTGCTGGCTGTTGGCCTTCCAATAGCTCCCAG
The DNA here is from genome assembly GCA_963675345.1 of Trididemnum clinides. Taxonomy (NCBI): domain Eukaryota; kingdom Metazoa; phylum Chordata; class Ascidiacea; order Aplousobranchia; family Didemnidae; genus Trididemnum; species Trididemnum clinides. Next base: position 31,395,399 of record OY776303.1, read on the forward strand.
TTACCCCGGGCACTCCCCTCCATCTTTTCTCCGTGCTGCCCCCTAAACAACTGCAGTAGAGCAACACACAGCTTCTTCAAAACCGGTCGCCTGTTTTCTCTTTTTCTCTTCTACTGCCCTTCTCTTGCCCTTCTTCATCTCCTCATTCTTCTCCTTCTCTTGATGAGCGGTAACGTTCATCCCAACCCTGGCCCTATCTTTCCTTACTCAGTGTGCGCTGGAAATGTGACCTGGTGAGGCAAGTGCAATGCTGCACCTGCTCCAAATGGGTCCATCTAAGGTGCTCACATTTCCCCCTCTCCAAATTCAAAGCTCTTGCAGCTCTCACTCTTGGAGCTGCCACCCCTTGCTGCGTCCCTAGTCGTAACACTGTGACTTCTTCCTCGAACTTCTCCAACCTGTATACCTCCATTGTTCAATCTGGCACCTCCTCTGGTAATGCTGCACTCCCGCCTCACTCTCGTCTTCAACCCTCTTATCTTTCTTCTGCTCATTTTATATCTTCTTCCTCTGCCACCTCACCACCAACTCTTGCTCCTGGCAGTTCTTCTACGCCTTCTGCTTCCATTCCCCCCCTGACTCTCTCAGGGTTCTTCAATGGAATGCTAGAGGTCTTCGAGCCAGGAGCACTGACCTACTTCACTTTCTTTCGTCCCATCCTGTCGACCTTATCTGTATCCAGGAATCCAGTCATAACTCATCTTCCTCTTTCCGGATTCTTGGATTCTCTGCTCTGCGTTCTGATCGTACCACTCCTGGTCTGGCATTCTCTCTCCTGATGCCACGCACTCTAGGTGTGGGCGTCATCATTTTCGTCCGGCAGGGTTTATCCTTCTCTGAACTTTTTACCTCCTCTCTCTCTTCGCTTGATACCTACTTTGATTATGTACTAGTCAACATTTTTCTTAACAACTCCTCCTCGCTCTCATTTTTTAATGTGTACGCCTTCCTATTCGCTCTTCTCCGACGGATGGCAGAACCGACTCCTTTATTCTCTCCATCTATTCCTCCTCCAGAAATCTTTTCATTCTGGGGGACTTAAATTGTCATCACCCCCTCTGGGACTCAAGAGGTACTTCCGACCCCGCGGGGAAGAAGTATTCGACTGAGTTATCTCTTCTGACCTCCTTCCCCTCAATGACCCTGACATATCTAGTCTTCTCCATCGCTCCTCTGGCAGTGGTTCCTCTCCTGACATTTTCTTTGCTCCCTCCTCTCTTGTTATTTCTTGTTCCTGGGAGGTGCTTCAAGATCCTGGTTCTGACCATCTACCAATTCTTCAATCCGTCCCTATCTCTCCGGTCTTTCGCTCCAACGAGCGTCCCCCTTTCCTTTAATTTTCAGAAAGCTCGATGGGATGACTTTGCCTTTTACTTTGACTCTCACTGTCCTTCTGCAGAGGAATACTCATCTTGTTGGTGGTACAGAATTTTAATATAGCTTTAAAAAAAGCTGTTTTAGCCATAAGCTTTTCGTGACGCTCTCATCAGTGGCGGTATCGCGTCAAAAGGGAAGATCTAGAGTGAACGAGTCTTTTATGTAAATAATTTGGATGTTACGTAATCAAGACAGGCCAATGATTGCGTTTGTATTGCAAAGCGCGCGAAAGAAAGATTTCGCAAGTGCGAAAGTTAGAGAAGGCGCGGCAGGGGGCCAAATGCTACGATTATCAAAAGAGTTTGAGAGTGTAAACAAACTCTTTCTGTCTGCATAACACCGGGCGTCGGGTCTTGATATAAGTAGCCTCTAAAAGATTGAGATGGAAAGAGCTGCGCGCTGCGGCAAGGATTGAAAACTGCGGTTTTCAAATATTAGAATACTCATCTCTTTCTCTTTCCTCTGCTGCTGCTCTTTTTATTTCTCTGACACTGAACGCGGCCAAATCTTCCATTCCTTTCGGCCGCATCAAACGCCCTCCTAAAGCCTGGTGGTCTGCTCAGATGGAAGGTGCGGTTAGTGAAAGACGCAAGGCTTTCTCTGCCGCTCACAGAAGTGATGAAGATCGCCAGGCTCACATCTCCGCTTCCTGACGTGCTTCGTCTGTCCTCGCCAAGGCCAAGGCTAAGGCATGGCAAACGACTTGCTCTTCTCTCTCGCCCAATTCTAACCCTAAATTTTTACACTTTCTTTTTCGCTCTGTCGCTGGCTGTTCCTCCTCATCTTCCTCCTCTCCTAACTTTTCAACTGTTCCTCTCCCAGGTAATCGGCTTCTGTTTATGCCGCTCACCTGAGATCCCACTTTTCTATCTCCGAGCCAAAAACCCTGCGTAGTAGAGCCAGAGCTACCTCTCTGAGCTCTGCCGAGCCACGTGCCCTGTGGAGTCTCACTCGTCCTTTTGCTCTCGTTTCTCTCCCGCTGAATTTTTTCGGCTGCCACCAACCTTTCCTTGTTCACTGCCACCGGCGCAGACAAAGTTTCCTATCTCATGCTAAAGCATCTTCCTCGCTCTGGCATGGAATTTCTTTTTCACATCTTCAACCTTTCCTGGACTTTGTATTTTTTTCCTTCCATCTGGAAGACATCTTCTGTTATTCCCATCCACAAGATGGGACAGCCTCTCGACTCTCCTGCTTTCTTCCGGCCTTATCTCTCTCACTTCCTGCGTCTGAAAGCTTTTTGAACGCATCATTCCATCCCGTCTACTCTTCTTTCTGGAATCTAATTCCATTCTCGCTCCCAGTCACCCTCACTCATTTCACTCTTTCATCTTATGAGCGAGCTCTTCGTCTTCCAACCTCCTTTCTCATTTCAGGTTTGACCAGACCTGGAGTGAAACCAACGACTCTGCAGATCGTGGTGGAGAGCTTTTGCGCTCACTCTCTCGCTCATGCTTCCTTCTACTTCTCTTAGGGAGACCCTCTTGGTTGCCCTCTTTCTCTTCCTCGGAATCTGTCTTCCTTCACCGTGGAGTCCACCTTTTTCTCTTTATGGTCCCGCTCTGATCCTCTGTCTCTTACCAAGGTGCGGCTCTGGCCCAACTTGATTCTCTTCCCCCTCACGATCTTGTACTCTGGACAGACGGCTCTATTCCTTTTCCTTTTGGCAAGAGCGGCTCCAGCGCCCTTGCCAACTGCTGTCTTTGTGGCACTGAGGCCACTCTTTCCTCTAGAGCAGGAATAGTATGATCAAGTTTTTCTACTGAAGCCTGCGCCATTTTGCACGCTCTTTGCTGGTCTCGGTAGCACCAACAAGTCTGCCATTTCTCCTCTTTTCTTCTACTATCTGACTCTCGTTTTGTGCTGACCACCCTGTCCTCTCCTCCATGTTTCCTCTTATTTCAAACTCTATGTCAGATCTGACAGGAACTGTCTTTGCCAGACGGGAAGTGCTATTTGCGCCCTCTGCAATTCCTTGTAGTCTCTCTCCTCTTATCTCTCGTATCCACTCTCGTCTTTCCTCGAATTGGATGCGTACTGTCTCATCTAAATTCTTTGAAACACAGGTTTTCTCGATTTCCATCGAGGAACTTGTGCTCCCTCGTCATGATCGATGTGTCCTCTATCGTCTACGCTGCAACGGACACAGTTTTCTGTTAGGTTCTTATGTCTCTAGGATTGGTAGAATTGAGAATCCATCCTGCAGCGCTTGTGGACACTCGTCCCAGGACACCTCTCATCTCATTCTGCACTGTCCAGCTACGGACTCTTTGTGCCGCTCGCTCATTGGTGACTCTCTGTCTCTCTACAATCTCTGGTCCAGGCCCTGGGGAGTTTCCCGGCTTCTGGATCTCCATGGTCATCCGCCATGCCCCCATCCCTCGGAAAGGATTGGATAACAACAACATCAAATGAAGTTAAACTGGGATGTGATTCCGTTATTGGTCAGCAACTGATAGAAAACGGATTATGCCTATCAAACTAGAACAAAAATTTTACGTTATTGCTCCAACACGCAGCTTGTTCCATCTTGTATCCATTAGTCTATTCAAGACTAAGTGTCTGGTGTTGTGCCGACAGATAAAGCTTGTTTTCACAGTCAAGTAAAGATCCTGTTGTTTGGACAACAACAAGTTCTTTACTTGGCCTTCTGCTGGGCTTTCTTCCCGGCTTCACAATTGCAAAATCTCTTTCTTTGAGGCACATTATCATGAAAGGGGTAATGTTGGCTCGCCTTGAATGATTGTGGCTTAAATTATTGAGATAAAATAATTTGCTCACTCAAGCTTCTTTCGCCACGTAAACGTAGCTACGTCGACTTTCCTCAACACCTAACGTGGCTCTGCCACCTTGAACACAAACAAAAAAATACTAAAAGTCTTACCGGTGGTGCCACCAGTTGGAGGATTTGCGGTTGATGTAAACGTCGGCTGGCGAGGGGCTTGTTTGCAGCTTTCATGGCATGACAGTTTGCATCGGGCTGCAACGTCTGAGTTGGTGCATTGATTGTATTGAGCCATAAAGGGACAAAGAATATTCTGATCAACGCAATCGTCTGACGAAAAAAATGTTAGGAATTTGGATGGTGATGAGCATAAACATAATATTGTAATTCAAGCCAATCCGTAAATACTTGTGTGGCGAGAATGAAAAAAGAGATGTTACGATTAATGAAACGGTGCAATGAGATATAATCAAAGTTGCTACTAAATCAGTCCATTTAGCAATATGCTTAGCTGCAAGTGATTACAATTAAACTGTGTAACGACATCAGCAGAATTAATAATTGGATCTACCTCTGCTTCTAATTGTTTTTAGCATAAAACGTGAAGATAATCACATTGTCAATGGCGGTTTAAGATTCGAACCAACACCTACATCAATTAGTTGCACAGTGTTGATGAGTTTACAGACAAAAAGCGTGATCGACTTAACCCCAGCCAGGGCCTAAACCAATTCGGCCTTTACAATTCAGCGGCTGATATAACTAATTCTAGTATTTGAATTAATGTGGCGTTATCGCTGTAATTGGCATTTCACTATTATGGCAGGGATCCAAGTAATGCTGTACAATGCGCGGTAGCCTAGCAGTCATCGCATGTGACTGTTTACAGAAACAAAATTAAGGTAATGAAATTAGAAAGGTAAAAATGTTTGGAGTAAAATTTCTATACATTTCGGGGGCTTCAAAGCCTTTTCCTTACTGAACATGACCCCATTCTACATTGCCTTACATTAAAATCTTGTTGGTGGTACAGAATTTTAATATAGCTTTGAGAAAAGCTGTTTGAGCCATAAGCTTTTCGTGACGCTCTCATCAGTGGCGGTATCGCGTCAAAAGGGAAGATCTAGAGTGAATAAATGTGTTATATGTGAACAATTTGGACGTTACGCAATCAAGACAAGCCAATGATAGCGCTAGTATTGCAAAGCGCGCGAAAGAAAGATTTCGCAATTGCGAAAGTTAGAGAAGGCGCAGCAGGAGGCCAAATGCCACGATTATCGAAAGAGTTTGAGAGTGTAAACAAACTCTTTCTGTCTGCATAACACCGGGCGTCGGGTCTTGATACAAGTAGCCTCTAAAAGATTGAGATGGAAAGAGCTGCGCGCTGCGGCGAGGATTGAAAACCGCTTATCATCATAGTTTAATGCGCATCGATCATTATCTAAAAGATCCTGACCAATGGCGGAGTCACAATCCGGTTTGGTGTCGGTTCGTTTGCACGATCTGTGTGGTGGAGAACGGCGTGGACGAGTCAATTGCTGTCTTAACCATTGCGGAACATGTTGCTTGATGCGATCCTGTAGTCGTTGAGATGTTCGCCCTGCGTACCGACTGTCACAGTGGCACTTGTATTCATATATGACAAAACTTTTCTGAATGGCAGGTAGAACATCCTTGCGGACCACAGGCAGCATGCGCTTAGACGTAAAGACCAAGCGGGTGCTGACGGAACCATAGCAGCTTTCCACGGCGGTTTTGACTTCTTTTTCCAAGTTTGTGGATGGCTTACCTATCCAAGGGACCCTCAAGTACACAGGACACTTTTCAGGACCAAATCGCTTAAGGGTGGAGAACTGAGCAATTTTCTTGGTGATCTGAATCACCAAGAAAAAGATCACCAAGGAAATTGCTCAGAACCAAGAAAAATTGATCAGATCACCAAGAAAATTGCTCAGTTCTCCACCCTTAAGCGATTTGGTCCTGAAAAGTGTCCTGTGTACTTGAGGGTCCCTTGGATAGGTAAGCCATCCACAAACTTGGAAAAAGAAGTCAAAACCGCCGTGGAAAGCTGCTATGGTTCCGTCAGCACCCGCTTGGTCTTTACGTCTAAGCGCATGCTGCCTGTGGTCCGCAAGGATGTTCTACCTGCCATTCAGAAAAGTTTTGTCATATATGAATACAAGTGCCACTGTGACAGTCGGTACGCAGGGCGAACATCTCAACGACTACAGGATCGCATCAAGCAACATGTTCCGCAATGGTTAAGACAGCAATTGACTCGTCCACGCCGATCTCCACCACACAGATCGTGCAAACGAACCGACACCAAACCGGATGGTGACTCCGCCATTGGTCAGGATCTTTTAGATAATGATCGATGCGCATTAAACTATGATGATAAGCGGTTTTCAATCCTCGCCGCAGCGCGCAGCTCTTTCCATCTCAATCTTTTAGAGCAGTGGTTCCCAACCTGGGGGTTGCTAAGCACTTTTCAGAGGGTCGCGATCCAACATTAATATATATCAATGGAAAAATTGAAGGAGAAAGATTAATTACTAATTTTCAAGCCTTCGGTTTGGCCAGTCCTTAAACCGAACTGTTGACGGCAGGCATTTTAATTAATTTGAACACTTCTGTGTCGGATTTTTCTTTGAAGAGAAAGTTGCGGATCGCGTCGTTAAATTTTTGTAGCTGCAAAAACTTTAAACGTTCATCTGAGTTTGTTCTAAAATTCTTTTTACTTGTTTGTTCGCTGGCAAAAGCGTGAGTGTGCTTGCACAGTGCTTAGGTCATCTCGTTTGTGCAATCAAGCAGGATGAGAATTTATCTCAGTTCAATCGTTAATCTGTAAGTTCATAGAATGCAGAAGACAAACTTTCTATGCACAATAAAATAAGTAACATGAAGGTACGAGTTTTGTATTTCATTAATTAGTATACGCAGTGATAGTGCACTCAAAGACAGTTATAGAATGTTTAAGTTAATTTTTGAGTTTACGAGATAATAGACTAAAATAATTCTTAGTATTTCAATTGTTGTTCAATTGTGTTAATCTGCTGCATTTACTGCACCATCTCGTGTATCGTCCTTGGATCTTCTGTAGATTACTAGGACTTCAGTTTGCGACTACTATTTGCAATGACTTCAAGATAACTGTTCTTACTATTCAAACACCATTTAAGATAAAAACGCATTTAAGCTTAATATCCTAATTTTTTTTTAAACATTCATTATTTAAACAATTTGTTAGTTTTGCCATGGAGAAAAAAAGAAAATATTTGGATGAATATATTAAATTTGGATTTACCTCCTTACTCAGCAATGGTGTTGAAAAACCTCAATGTGTTCTCTGCAACGTTGTTCTCAGTGCAGAGTCTATGAAACCATTTTAATTAAAGCGCCACTTAAAAACAAAGCACCCTCAACATGTTGAGAAAGATGTAGCTTTTTTCCAACGTCATGAAGCTGGCTTGAAACGTCAGAGACTTGATTGTACTGAAAGTTTTAATCAAAGCAATGTGTCAGCAATAGAAGCATCATATGTTATCGCACTGGAAATCGCTAAACAAAAAAAAACCACATAGTATTGGAGAAACACTTGTGAAACCGTGTTTGTTGAAAACTGCCAAATTAGTTCTTGGGAATGCAAGTGTAGCGAAACTTAAACAGATTTCTCTTTCAAATAATACTATCCAGAGGCGCATTTTTGACATGTTGGAAGATGTTAGGAAACAGGTGGTGAATGAAATTAAAGCGTCTCCAATGTTTTCGTTTTAAGTTGATGAGTCAACTGACGTTAGCTCATGTGCTCAGCTGCATGTATTTGTAAGGTACATTCATTCGGGTGACATCAAAGAGGAATTTCTCTTTTGTAGTGAACTAGACACGACCACAACCAGTGCAGATATTATGGGGAAAATGAAAACTTTTTTTAAAGCACATGGACTGCAATGGGAAAATGTTTGTGGAGTTTGTACCGATGGAGCTCCTGCTATGTTGGGATCCCGGTCAGGCTTTAAAAAAAAAAAGTAAAGGAACTTGCTCCAAAAGCAAAGGCTACGAACTGCTTTATTCATAGATACGCACTTTCCAGCAAAACTTTACCAACTGCATTAAAAAGTATATTGGATTTGGTGGTAAAAATTGTGAACTTTATTAAAGCAGGAAGCTTACATACACACCAGTTTAAAGAACCTTGTAGGGATATGAATGCAATGCACAAAATTTTACTTTTTCACACAGCTGTGCGTGGCTTTCAAAAGCAACGTTTTAAACCGCGTATTTGAAATGAAGGACGAAATAAAATTATTCTTGGAATTTTAAAATAAAGAGGAGTTTTTATCTTACTTCAATGATAACAATTGGATTACCAGTCTTGCTTACTTAGCAGATATTTTCGAAAAGTTGAACATAATAAATCTTCAACTGCAAGGAAAGAACACAAATATTATTCAACTATGTGACAACCTGAAAGCATTTGTCGAAAAATTGCAAAACTGGCGCCAAAAAGTAGTTGATGGAAACATTGCAATGTTTGATAGATTGTCCAGTTATAAAATCGACGAGCAATTAAAGGCACTTGTTATAGAACACCTTCAATCCATGGAGTATGAGTTCCAACATTACTTCCCTGAACTCAAAGAAGAAGAAGCTATTCTTGCACGAAACCCGTTCTCCATTTCTTTGAATGTAAGCGACATTCCCGACGAAATGCAAGAACAATTTATCGACAATGATTCAACAGCACATGATGTTTACCACGAAAAGTCACTATCGCAGTTTTGGTGTGATATGTCTGAATCATATCCACAAATATCGAAACTGGCATTTCGAACATTGCTGCCCTTTGCTACAACATACCTGTGTGAGAGCGGATTTTCGACTCTTTTACATATCAAAACTAAAAAAAGAAACAGAATGAAAGTAGAACATGACATGAGACTGGCTTTGTTTAACACGCAACCAGAAATTTCAAGGTTGGCTACACAGACACAAGCCCAACCATCACATTGAATATAAACAGTTGATTGTGAATACATATATATGCTAACCTATAGATTTTGTGCTTTTTTAATATAAATGCAGTGAATATCGTTTTAGGGGGGTCGCGGTATGTTAAAAAATATTGAAAGGGGGTCGTAAAGCAAAAAAGGTTGGGAACCACTGTTTTAGAGGCTACTTGTATCAAGACCCGATGCTCGGTGTTATGCAGACAGAAAGAGTTTGTTTACACTCTCAAACTCTTTCGATAATCGTGGCATTTGGCCTCCTGCTGCGCCTTCTCTAACTTTCGCAATTGCGAAATCTTTCTTTGGCGCGCTTTGCAATACTAGCGCTATCATTGGCCTGTCTTGATTGCGTAACGTCCAAATTGTTCACATATAACACACTTATTCACTCTAGATCTTCCCTTTTGACGCGATACCGCCACTGATGAGAGCGTCACAAAAAGCTTATGGCTCAAACAGCTTTTCTCAAAGCTATATTGCCTCACATTATGAAGTCCTTGCGGTCAAGACACAGCTTCAGGACGTAATATATAAAGTTACAAAATCTTGCAATTAGAAAATGTCTTCAACCATTCGTCCCCCCTCGAAATTAGTTTCAAATACGTCTACGACGCAACTAGCACTTATTTTTAATCTTTCCGACTTCTTGACACCGCTTGCAGGTATACCGACAGTTTTTTTTGGACATAGGAGCTGCTATCACAACCATTTACGAGTTGGGGGCAAAAGTTTCAGTTATCCTCACATTTGGTTTCATTCTCCGCTTCCTCGCCAATCTTCTTCCGGCATCTATTACAAGATCTCGGACACAATTCCACCACCCGCTCATCGGAACAGTATCCTTTTTCCGCTGCTTCCGGGCAGCCGGCGTGCTGGTCTGCGCACAGTTTTGGCAATCCATCTAAAACTAAACATTTTTCTCCATTAATTGAATAATTACGAGGTTATAAGTCCCTTTGCTTATTTCTTGTCAAAGTTGACTATCACATCACAGTACTCACAGGGTTTACTGGATATATTTTCTGTTGCAGTACTTGTTGTTGAAGAAGGTGTGGTACATCTTCCACAGGTCACAGGGCATGCTCTTGCCACTGATGCTGTGACACATTGATTTTTCAGAGATGAGCACTTAATATTAGTGTCGGAACATCTGCCTGAAATGATATTGGCGTGAGCTACAGTTTATTTGTTGAAGCTGTGTTTGATATACTTTGGTAAATCTTTCTCAATTAATGAAAGTGATGGAACCAGGAAATGTAGCCGCAACCTCTGAAGTATGTGCACAGATCATATTTGCCAGTGGAGAAGTAGGGATTAGCAAGATGGTGGAACTTTGCTAATGGAAAATAAATGCTGGATCAATGGCAAACCAGTATCTTAATGTCAATTTTCAAGAATAAAGATGACTTAAGAAATTGTTATGCATACAGTAGAGATAAGTTATTAGTGCATCCTATGAATATCGTTGAAAGAGTGCTGGAAAGAAAAATTTGAGAGTGTCCGAGGTTCATACAATGCGATTCAGTTTTTTGTCAGGTAGAGAAACAACTGCCGCATTGTTTGTTGTGACAAGAATGCAGGAAAACTATAAAGATAAGTACAAAAAGTTTTATATGTGTTTTGTGGATACCGAAAAAGTATTTAATAGAGTTCCAAAAAAAGTGATGGAGCGGGCGATGAAGAAGAATTACCTGAAAAAATTGCAAGAGCGGTGATGAACTTCTATCTAGGCGCAAAAACGAAAGTTGGAGTGGGATCAGCGTTAACTGAAGCGTGTTGGATGCCAGTTGGTGAACATCAAGGATAAGTATGGTCGCCGCTGATTTCAGCAATTGTGTTGGATGAAATCAGCGAGAATGCAAGAGACGGCCTGATAAATAAAATTTTGTGTGCAGAACCAAGTGTTTATTAGTAAAAGCACAGAGGATTTGAGAAAAAAGTTTTTGAAATGGAAAGAGGCGTTTGAAAGCGGGATAACCAAAGTGATGATCAGTGGTTCGAAAGAAGAAACACTGAAAAAAAATTGATCCATCTGCTAAGTGCGGCAAGAGGGCGGTGGCAAATTCAGTTCTGTTGCACGAGGTGAGGTAAGTGGGTGCATGGAAATTGCACAAAAATGAAAAGTGTGCCTTCAACTATTACAGAGGGGTTTGTTTACGAAAGATGCATTGGGGTAATTTCATGTCCAGATGGAGTAAGAAAAGGATTGTTGTTACTTGGGAGGTTAGTAAGATGCGAGTGGTTGAAGTGAAGCAGGGATGATAGCAAGAGAAAGAATCAAATGGATAAAATTTAGAGATGCAGGGAGTTGCTTCATGGAAAAAATTTTTGGTTGAAAATAAAGATAAAGACCAATCAGAGTTGTGTAGAGTCGGAGCGGTTGTACGAAAGATGACTGAGGGTAAATGAGTTAACAATTTTAAGAAAAACTTAGAGAGCAGCATTAAATTAATTGAAAAAAGTAGCATCCAGAAAGTTATGGGTGTGGAAGAAACTTGAGAAAGACTCGCCAAATCGAACGGAGTGCAATGATATGAACATGTTTTGAGAAACGATATTGATGATGTGTTAAAAAGAGCATTATATTTGACTGGTTTAAAGAAAATATTCTGGGCGTCCAAAGATGACGTGGAAATGGCAGATGAAAGAATAGTTTAAACAAATTGAATTAAAAATGAAAGGCTTCATCAACAGAAAAGAACGGCGCAATGTTCTTTTTCCACTTTTGAGACAAATGAGGTAAACCTGGATATCTTTCCGTTAACGAATCCAAAACCGAATTTAAAACTTAAACCTTTCTCTCTCTCTCTCTCTCTCAGTATTTGCCTTGCATGGTTTGGCTCAATGGTGTTTCTGCTTACTTTATAGTGTGACATCATTTATGAAGACGTAATCTTGAATGGTGGCACAACATTTTAAGGTTGTTCGCAGTGCAGCATCAAAAAAGAAGTGTATCGATTTCCACTGTAGCGTATTTACACTAAAAGCATCACAGGAACATGATACTTCAAACAGTCTAAGTTACGTCATATTGCAAAAGAAACAAGATAAATGATTTTAGACAGTGACACTATTTCAACCTATCAGGTCTCTTCAGTGCAGTTGGTGACCTACAAGAACTCTACCTTCTTGTCGGTCACCAACTGCACTGAAGAGACTTGATAGGTCGAAACAGTGTCACTGTCTGCAGTTTGCTAAGTGCATCGCTAGCCTCTTGCATTACTAAATGACTTTGCTATGCAACTATGCATTACCTTCGAACGTTGGAGGAGGTGTGCATATTCCACAAGTTATTTTGCACAACGCTTTTCCAAGAAGCTTTCGACAAATTCCAAACTTCTCCGTCACAGCGCAGTTTGGGAGTTCATCGTAACAAGCTGTGACGACATTTTCAGTTTAGCAATGTAGGTATGAATTTTTATCAACATACACGTAAGAGGCTTTGCTGAAAATGAAATTATTTAATAAATGCCTTAAAAAAGCTCCAATAGCCCTTTCATCTTGAAAACTTATGAAAATATTTCTTTGTAAAGAAATAAAACTTTTTAACTCCACGAACATTTTCTTTATGATCGCCCCCGAACCTCAAAACTAATCATGAACATGGCCTCAACCCCTGCATTATATGAAAATCATTCCAATATTCCACTTACTATGGCACTTGAACAAATTGCATTCCATTGTTTCTTCACTTGCCCCCTGACAAGGTGGGGTTTCACAGCTGCGATTTCGCACTTGATACCCTCCATTACATGAGGCGTTGCAAAGAGACCACTCGCCCCATTCTTTCCATGCTACATCAAAAACTCAATTAGGATGTAATAATTGGTCGCATTCAATTATCAGCGTACCTCCAATTATTGTTGTATTCACATTGCTACATAATCCGCATGTGGCGCTACAGAGTGCACTAATTACTTGGGTACCGCACGCGTCTGTCAAACAACAACCGATTACCACAAATATTGGTACTACCCTAGTTCCCATTTACCTTTTTCTTTGTATTGCTGACAGGATTTGTTTGAGATTCTGTCTTCGCAAACTTCTGGACGTTTCGGACAAACTTCCAATGAACAAAACCGACGCATTCCGAAGGTTTCCGAGCATAAACCTAAAATACAATCACGTGATATAAGAAGTTAAAGCCATTTATAGATCATGGCAGTGACGTCAACTTGATGATTATGATGCAAGCACCTCACCATTGTTGCACACAATCTTGTTTCGCGTTTGCTCTCCTCCTCCACACGAGAGAGAACAAGCGGTCCATGAAGACCACGTAATCTTTTCTGTAAATAAAAAAAGATATTCTAAGGATTCCTACACTATCATGAAGAACCCACATGCCCGTTTTCAGTTGAGCTGGAGCAGTAATATATGGGGTGGCCCACCCTAATTAGCCGCCTCATGCACGCCTCCATCATGCATTTCATGAGTTGCTGCCCTTACCCGCCAGTATGTAGCAGGGTACAGGTTGTTGATAAACTGTCCCATCGTCAATTTACCGCACTCACCGCATAAACCGCACGAACGCTTGCAATTGTCCCTCATGAACTCATTCAACTGCGGGTAGATGGGACTGTCACAGAACCCTGACTGCGCCCAAGTAGGGCAAACTTCCTGACTGTCAAAGCAATCTGAAAAGATATTTTTCTGAAAGCGCAATCGAACCCAGAAACACCAACAATAATTTCATAAATTGACGTTTGCTTCGGGTAAACACGTTTTGGCTGAAATAACCAAGTTGCTTACCCGGGATGTCAGAAGAAGCTGTTTCTGACCAACCACCAATATTTGTGTTGACTATCAGTTTGTATCCATCACTGGATCTACGAGTACATAGATCACCGCTTACTCAAACATCGTGTAAATGCTTCATACGGACCCTCCATTGCAAGAAGAAAGAAGATTAATTTTATCAAACTGATCATAGGCTAGCTACCTGCAATTGCATCGTCCATAGGATTTGACGGATCGGAAAAACTCGATTCCGTGCAGAAACCGCATGTTTTCCGGCAGGTCACCTTTAAATATTCCATTGACCTCTCACTTCTGCACTCCGAGATTAATTCTTCACACTTTGCAAAAGTATCCTCACAAATTCCTGAACAAATTCAAACTTGTCTATAGCAAATACAAACAGATTTTTTAGAAAAGCAAAAGGAAAGAAAAAATTTTAATCTGTAAAGCCGAAAACTACCCTGTAAGATAATTTTAAACTCATTAGGAAAATCTTCCACTAAATTTTCCTTTGCTCGATCACGCGAAAGCAATTTGTTTTGAAAGTAATTACAACATTCTTCCAGCTTGATGACCATTCTATCTCTTACTGCGTGTGCATTTATGTTAAGCTGTAATTACTTTTCTTTTTTAATGCGTTTTTATCCTCCATGCTTGCTAAACAAAGACAGCGGCGATGGAGAAGAGTATCCCGGCGGCTTTGGGGTTCCGCTGTTAACGTTCTCCTTGCATCGCTTATTGCTTTCAATATATTTGCAGCCTTCTAGAATCAGTCAAGCAGAAGAGATCATACCAAAGTGCCTTTGCAAAGGGCACAGTCTAATTATCAAAAGTTCTGATGATATAACCGGGCGATCACTGCAGCCGCAAAACTAACTTCCAACCTACTCAGCCGCGTTGTGGAAGCAAACGTAAATAGGATTCACCTAAGACGCATCAATTTGCATTTTCATTTGCCTTTTAAAGGTGGGCCATTAGTTCGAATCATCAAGTAGTTTGACCACTAGCTGTTTGAAGCGATGCCTGCACCTATCTCACCCCGAGCACTTTCAAGTCATAAATTAATTCTCCCCACGTCATTTTCGTCATCCCTTTCCCTTCTCACACCTCCCACAACCGTCCCGTCAAACTCTCACAATTCTGTTTTAAAACATACAGCTGGTCCTCGGAAAAAGCGAACAAAATATCAAGAACAAATCTTGCTAGTTCCAATGACGTTTATATTTGAACGCGCACCTGTTTCCGGTTGTTGGGTAACGCTACCACTTTCTGTTGTGGCCACAGTAACGTTGAAGTCATCGCAAAGACCGCAAGTTTTTTTACAACTTCTCCTAACATTTTCGTTTACGTCACAAAAGACGTAAAGGTTGATACACTGCTCGAAGTTATCGGCACAACCTGTACGAAAAAAGTCCAACAAAATTATGAGACAACAATCTACAAAGTGCTGATGGCAGGTGTTACTGTGGTGAGGTGACGGTGATGAACGGTACATTGCTCGATTCTGGTTTTGTTCTTAACAGCTCGATACACCGAACAAACTTAGCTTGCTGTAATTTCACATTTTAGAATTTAAGTCTTTTCTGTGTGACATAAATAGACATAACCACTGTACTCTTCGAAGATTGCAATTTTTTAAATGAGAGTGATTAATAAAAATATGAAATTAGGTCTACAGTTTTTTACTACAATACAAAGATATAAAACAGTATTTACCATCTATTGCAGTTGTGACTTCCGCCTGTTTGGTAGTTCGATAACGTGCCGTAGTGGATTGCGGCTGAGGGAATTCTGAAGATTGTTGTGTGGATTCCAATAAAATTTGGGTGGATCTTAGTGGGATTTGAATGGATCCAAGTGGGATTTGGGTGGATTCTAGTGGGAATTGAGTAGAACTTAGTGAGAGCTGGGTAGACTTTGGCGGAATAAGGGTAAATCCTGGTACAATTTGGGTGGATCCTGCGGAAGCATCAATTGTAATCTCAGAATCACCATGCAAAGAAGCGTGCTTTCTAGTCTGATTGTTTGTTCGTGTTGCAGATGATTGCGTGGAGTGCAAGACCGCCACTGAATACAGGTCGGACTCATTGCGTGACGTAGTTTCGTTGCCAGGTGACTGTAGGTGCAATGTGGTCATCGCTTGCTCTGTTAAAAACCAAAAAAGTGTAATGGTGGTTGCAAGAGAATAAGAAAGAGCACCTCGCTCACCTTGTGACGTAGCGTCAGTCAAGAAAGAAGATGGCGTCACGTCGATTCCAGAGGAGATAGTTGAAGGGTTTACAACGTCACTGGGGAGTGTTGTTGACGTTCGAAAAGACGTGACTGCAGTCTCAGTGACTTTATCTGAAGTGCTGCTTTTATCTGTATGAAACAATGTTGTTTGTCGTTGAAAAAACTATTTACCTGGCCCATAGAAATGTATGACGTTTATTCATTCATAAAGAGATAACGGTCACTTTTAAGTAAAGAGTTTTATAAAAGTCATAGAAAAAACACAATATTTGAATAACAAAATACGGAATAATTACAAATGTTAATATATTATAATTTAGTATAATACTCAACTCATTTTTAATGAAATGGCTTAAAAGCATTTTTTAACATCAAACACATTCAAGCAAAAAGGGTTGAAATAATTTCACTTTTGAACTTTTAATTAACCGAATAGATATAAACACCATTAAATCAATAGACAAACAAAATGAAAGTATTAAAGCGTCAAGGCCTATTGTTTCTTCCCTGACATTTTATCAGGGAAAATTTTTTAAATAATGAAAGAAACGTCTGAAAATTATATAAAAACAAATAAATTCTGCAAATTAAATAAAAACCTATCACACTGTCAACAGATATTGTGGTTAAAATAATCGAATGTGGTAAACGAATAAAGTTTACTGTTTTACTCATTTATTATTTTTCATTTATATTTTTTCAGGTGTTAACTTTGTTTTTAAATTTTATTTGATGAAGTTCCTGTGAAAAAATGGAAAGGGTAGGAATTTAATTTTGTGTTATCATTTTTTTGTTACTTACAATTATATTGTATGTGTTATGCCAAAGTAATCCAAGATAAACGTTGGTATTTCTAGAGCGAAAAGCTAGCATTATTAAACAGATTGAAATTTGAAAATATTCATATTTAGCAGCTGGGTTTCTTTCCAACTTGTGAGTATACGCTGAAAAAATTAACAGACTTTTCTATTTGTAACACTATTATGGATATGTACGGAAATGTCTTTTCCCGTTTATGGATGACACAATTTGTTGTTTTGCCAAAAGCTTGTTTACTGCTCTTACCCGATCCACATAACCCACAAGTAGCAGGGCAATAATTTATCGAAAATTTGTTTTCTCCACACATAAAGCTGAGAGTGCGGCATGTAGTGACAAGATCTTTGCAAATAACATCGGCGCTTGATGTCAGCGTAGCGTCTGATTTATCAATTGGTGCAGAACGGGTAAAAAATGAAAGAAATAAAGTTGCAGCAGATGATGTAGCGGTAAGAGATGTTGTTTTGCTTGTTGATGAAGTTGTTGAGTCCACTGTTAACGCATTTGTGGAAGACACCGCTAAAATATAAATGCGTAAAAAATCCTTGTTGATTGCTTTGGCAACAAATTGTCATGGCCTGTATCATCACTAAATCTACCGGGTGTTTCGTCTCAATATGTCGCTTTATATTATAATAACTTCTATTTTAATAACTGTTGAAGATATAAAAACGATAACTTATATTTTCTGAAAACTAATGATCTTAAGTTTACGCAGCAAAAATTTGATAACAAAAATTCAAGAAATAAATGATTTATTAAACTTTTCACAAACGTTCAATTGGGGGCCCTTGGTTATAAATGATTTATTAAACTTTTCACAAACGTTCAATTGGGGGCCCTTGGTTATGCGGCACACATCGAAACGGTACGTTTCTTGCCAAATTCGAACAATTGCAATCGATGGTTGTCATTGCCTCAGTTATCTGAGTTTTCAGACCATCCACTGATGATGGAAGAGGAGCAAATACCAAACCTACTACATAGTTGCAGAGAAAAAGTCACACGGCGTTAGTTCTGGAGATCAAAGGGGCCAAATGCAGGATAACACCATCATTATTTCCGGCACGTCCGATCCATCTGTCATGTAGAGTACCCTTCAGATACTCTCTTACAGTGACACTCCAGTGAGATGGTGCCTCATCCTGTTGGAAAATAAAGCCTGCTCACTCTCCTTCATTCAAAAGTTCCATCAACCAACTTTGCAGCATAGCAAGGTACACTTCACTGCTGACCGTTCTTCCTTCAAAAAAGAAAAGTCCATGCACATGCTTCTTCGATATGGCGCAGAACACGTTCACCTTGGGAGAATCTCACACATGCTCCAGCATTAAATAAAGATGCTCAGTTCCTCATATGTGTGTGTTGTGTCTGTTGACTTTTCCAGTTAGGTGAAAGGTCGCTTCATCGCTAAACACAACACGGTCATCGAATCCGTCTTGTTCTAACATCGCCTGCATTTAGGTAGAAAAGACTTTGCGAGTGTTTTGTCGGTGTCCTTCATATTCTGGAGCAAATGCAGTTTATAAGGTGTCATATGTAGGCGTTTTTTTTACCATTAACCAAATGGTAGTTGGGGACAAGTGAAGCTTACGACTAGGTCTTTTGATTGACTGGTTACAAACTCTTTTAATTGCTTCAACTGAAGGAGGTGGGGTGATTCTTTTACGCAAGCACAAACATTTCTCCACTTTAAATTTTGCATGCCATTTCTGTATGGTACGCCTGTCTGGTGGCTGTTTTGAAAATTCTGTTTGAAAGTTAGGTGAAACGCATTTTCACCAGTGGTTTTTATTGAATTCCAAAACACAAAACGCTTTTTCTTTTCCAGAAAAAAAAACATTTTAAGCAAATTGGAATGAAATTAGAGCAAATGACATTATACGCAAAAAGCTAAAATCTTGATTGTGACATGGCAATGGTCTGGCAAGATTACCGCAGTAAAAAAGCTTGGAGATTTTATTTTTCCGAGGAAACCGGTTCTACCGTGCTACTTTTGGCAGTAACCGAGATACGAGATTTTGTAAAGTGACGTATTGAGATGAAACACCTTGTATTTGTGAAAATAGCAAAATAAACGACGAAGTTTTCAAGTAACATTACTACCAGGAGCGCACTATTATATCTTTAAAACAAAGTAATCGCAAGATCCGGCAATGTTTTATGCTCCAGTTACATATACAATTTGATTTTTTATGAATATAATATCATCAACTATTGGCATTTTATATTTATGATAACAAAACAATGCGCCAAAGCCTATACTACAAGCAGTTACTGAATCAATCTGTCTAATAATGTGCTATGTAATATAGGAGTGATTACAATAGGCCTACGATTTACCCATATCAGTAAATCAACAAGTGGACCAATTTGCACAATTTACGACTGCAGTATTTTTGACATGCTGGACGTAATATTTGAATCTACATGCACGTTCACCGACACAACTTTTAGTTCGTTGATTTGAGCTTTAAGTATATACTTGTAAATTGATGATTAATGCTCGAATGGTCGGCATAATACTCAAATCTTTTTCTCAGTCTTGTTTTTTATTTGCTTCGAGTAGTATAATCTCGAAGTTTATTTAATGATCACCATGCAACAAGATTGAGACTGATTGTTTGAACTCCTGTGTTCCAAAGAGCTTGATAAAACTGCCGAATCGTTGTCTATCCTTACTTAAAGAACTTTTCCCTGAATCACTTTGGGTAATATGCAAGCACACTTACTCGTTGAGGGCAATCGAGAAAACTGTGTCGCATCTGCTGTCCAAACCCAAACTAGACGGTCTGAAAAATCGGGATTTGATTAAAGAACTTTGGTTATTTACTAGAATGTTTTTCGGACTGCATATATAGTCGCCAAGGAATTCACGGTGAACGCAAATTGCAAGAGAAAAATTACGATGGTCATGACTCGCTACTATCAGCTCGCAAGTCACTTGATGATGGCATGAGCTGGCTGACACGCCAAGCACTCTGAGCAATGTTGGCTACAATAGGCCATGTACACTAATGTCAGAAACTCACTACAAGGAAACTAAAATCGATTCCTTCAGAAAAAAGCTCTAGGAACGTAAGAGCACACATACCAAGTTTTCTTGGATCGCATACCCCCGAGATTAGTCTAAACTTACCCTACATTATCTAGAATGTGTTGAGCGTAAAAAATTGAATACTAGTTTGCTTTTTTGCTCACCTTCGGCCGTTGTTGTCATTGGGACTGTTATAGTTGTAGCTGTTAATGGAATTGTTGTTGGTGGTGGGGTACTTGATGTTGACCGTGTAGTTTTTGTCGGCGGAATTGTTGTTGTTGAAGCTGTTGTCGTTGTAGGACTCTTTGTTGTTAACATTGGTGAGATAGTTGTTGCTCTTGGGGTTGATTTTGGAGTTGTCATTGTTGGAGTGGTTGTTGTTGGTTGTGTCTGGATTCTAGTTGGAGCGATTGTTGCTGGCGGAATTGTTGCTGCTGTTGGACTAATTATTGGCATTTTGGTTAGAATTTTTGTTGTTTCAGTTGTCGTTGATGTAGGTGTTGTAGCAATAGTTTTTGTTGTTGTTTCTGGAATAGTTGTGAAGATTGTTGCTTTTGCTGGTTCGGTTGTTGTTCTTGTTTCTGTTTTTGTTGTTTGAGATCTGTTGTTATCTAAACAAATATTCATTACATCGCTGCAACTGCAACAACTTTCATTTGTGAACTACTATAAGCTCATTTTCATTGATAAACTGCGGTAATCAATAAAGCTGAGTTTGAGTCTTACTAACTTTGATTTGGTTTTTATTAAAAGCCCATAAGAAGTTAATCATTTGCTCGACTTTTACCTGAGCATAGACCACAGGATTTCTCACAATTGATCTTCATAAATTGTTGAAAACGACCACTGGTGCAGTAATTCTCCTGCGTCCAATATTGACAATGATCATTCCGCTTATCTTCACACTGTATCAAACTGGATCCGTTTTTTGTACCTAGAACATACAATTTTTAACATATAGATACACACTAAACCACACTCACAATGATTTTCTATCTAAATATTTCATGCAGATGAGGCACCGCCTTGCAATCGCGATTTCAAAGTCGCGCGATTCCTTTGAACATATGCCTTATGTTACAGCAACCTTTCCTGCATAGTTGCAACGTCTACAGTGAAAACTTACTGTGCCAAATGTAGTGGTAACTCGGAAGCCGGTCTGAACACCCGTCACATGCAGAACTGTGACGGTTTTCTTGCGACTGGTAAATATTTATCACACAACAACGAATCATAACCAACCTCTGCTGAAGGTTTTTAGGCAGTCTCATGTCCAAACATATTCAAACATCTATGCTATAAAGCAGGGGTGTGAAACCTTTTTGTAGGCGGGACAATTTCAGACTTCTTGAATATTTAGAGAGTCTGTCAAAATTTGTAAACCACGCTGCTTCTACGCGTAAATAAGGTTCGAAGTAGTGCAATTTTATGTGTGTAGACCAATTTTGTAACGGAAATCGGATATTCCGAGATGTGTAGCTTTGCCATCCAAAACCTCCAAATATCGTTGCGCGGGCCACATTTGTAATTCTTTTGGCGGGCAACAGATTCCACACCCCTTCTATGAACCACAGTTTTACTTTCTGTCCAAGTTGCTGTCTGTCTGTCTTTAACACCTCTAAACTACCGGGCGTACAAGCACGAAAGTTCACGCGATTGATCACTACTATGCGGTGAGCGTCCTAAGTAGTTCGGTTCATCATGACAATGTCATAATTACAGACAATTTTTTATGTTCGCATTACTTCACGGAAAGCAGTTATTTCTTAGCAAAAGTCAGCACCCAGCTTACCAACTCCAACAAGTCTGATACCAGATCAGTAAAAACATCAGCACTCATTAAATGTACTTATGATTCACTGCCATTTGCAAGCAAACGTATATGTAAATAGTAAAGCCTATTACAGTACAATTTGACTAGTGTAAACAACTTCTAGACACAATATACTAGGATCATTGCACTAAATGCTGGCTATTAAAGTACAATACTGCAAGTGTGCCACAGCACTAGCATTCTTGTTTAAATCATTAAATCAATTAACGAAAGCACACAAATCCTCAGCAAAACTTAACAAACACACGCCTTACACAAGCATCCATCTCTGCAATTACCAAATGCAAGAATTGAAAAAGAAAATCATGTACTCTTTTACATTTTCGACCTTTGAATTTCTGTCCTTGGCAAACAGTTTCTACAGCATGAAGAAACTTCTTTCTACACAAGCAGTCGTAGGCTGATAATGTTGAAGTAAATTGTAAACAGCCGGTGAAACTCTAGTCTTTCCATGTTCATTACTTTAGAAACGTCATTGCTTTGCACTTTGTTTTAAATGTAACAGTTAAGGCTGCAAGTGCCTTTTCTGAAGTCAAGTTCTTGAATTGCTTGCACCGCTTCTTTGATGGTGTACCGGGCACTTTCCATCGTTTCAATGAGCTTAGCTAGATATTTATATCGATTTTTGATTTTGAGAAGTTGAGTAGTTAAACCAGTTGCCTACAAGCTAACTTTTGCTTGAGTTACTAAAATATAAAACCTTTTGATTTTCTACAATCGCTTTTACTTCAGGTAATTTCTTTGCATAATATAAGACAGCATTCAACCAGTTTCCTTGTCTTGTAACAACAGGCAGAGACGGGCAACCAATAGGAGCGAATTTGGCTTTTAACTGTTGCGGATTCGACTTTTGCGATTAGCTGATCAACATCTTCAAAGTGAGATCTGACTTTCATAGCAAATTGCTCAATTAATGTGCTACACATGCCACATGAAACTGTTTAGGGTACAGAGATAATAGTATAGCATCTGCAGCCACCATTTATTCTGCAGTATCAGAAAATAAAAGACAGAATTTCTCTTGACTCCAAGTGATCTATTGTCATCAACTGCTTGAGCAATACTGTTTATATTTGGTGTACATGGTAGAGCTTGACCGTCGCACAAACAATTAACGTGAGGTGTTTCTAGCCTTTTAACTAGAATATGTAAATATTGTACGCCAGATAGAGTGCTCTCATCCACAACCAGAAAAATTTGTTTTTCATGGGCAGCATTTCTTATCGGCTGTAACTCATTTGCGCTTAATTGCAGCGTTGTTCTTTCTACGAGTAGTTTTAGATGGCAAATTGTGATCAATGTCGTGAAATAGGTTTTTGATATGCTGTTTTAACTTGCACAAAGCAAAATCGGCAGACAAAAACGCCTTTTTTACCTTTTCCACAAAATTAGTGTTACTGCTCCTCAAAAACGTTTGCGAAGTGTGTTGGAATAGTAGCTCATATCTGCTGCTACACGCTTGATGGTGTTTGGACGTATTTTCATGACTTTGAACAAGAAAGCTTTTGTTGCAAGAAACCGCGCAGCTGCACAAAATGCGATTCAAATCGTTGTTGGAACTTTTCACATTCTTCAGAGAAGTCTTCAAGTACGGACTGAAATTTGGATGTTTTGGTAGCTTTAACTTTGGGCATCATTTAGAAACCTGATTACAAACTACATGTAAAGCAAACTCTAAATGTCACGTCACACTTTTCATATTTGATTCCACTGTAGAATAGTAAAATAACGTCTGCTAGTGAGCTTGCACACTGCATTTGCATAAACCAACTACAGTGAACCGTCGTTTATCGCGGGGGATACGTTCCAAAAATAACCCGCGATAGGTGAAATCCGCGAAGTAGTCGGCTTTATTTTTTACTATTATTTTACAATGCAATACTGTACTGCAGAATGAAACCAAAAACAAAACCTCTTTTCAGGCCCAAAATGTGTTTAAGAAATAAAAATATTAACGTTTTTTTACAAATAACTATAATAGTTTAAAGAACGGTGTTGTAAAACAAACTTTTTTCACTTCTAGACAACAGTAAAGCCCCTGAGCCAATCAGGATTCACTGTAAAAAAAGCACTGTAAAAAATTCCGCGAAGCCGCGATAGGTGAAGCGCGATATAGCGAGGGATCACTGTATTCACTTTTTTTGTATCGTCTTAAGTACTGAAAAGATTGTCTAGCATCGTTATACTGCAAACGCTTTTTCCTAACAAATCCTAATTGTCGCTACTATTCGATTGCAAAACAGTCGTACATAATTTCGGCTGCCTTTGATTATTGCTCCCCAATCGTGTAATTGTGACAAAAAGTAGCAATCTGTATTACCGTCAGGAGCGTTGACAAGAGGGTCCAGCAGGTACTTTTGATACCGGGCCCGGAAATTTTTAGGGGGTCAAAATTTTTCAAAACGTCGCAGGCAATGTTAACAATAAATTAGGCCTAAGCTTTGTTTTTTGCTGTTAACAGGTGCAAAACTTATACAATAATTTTTGTGACAAGATGACCTATGTTTTCTTGATTATGGCCACAAAAAATTTGCCTAAATACTTCTTTTCAAAGAGATTCCGGTCCCCCAGAATACTTCCTGGCTCCGTGGCCAGAAACATAAAATCTGGTTCCTGCAACTCTTGAAGCACACAACTTCTTACACATAATTTCAAAAAATAATATAGCAAACAACTTCACAAAATAAAATAATTTTAAGCCCCAAACCTCTAAATCTTAAACTCAGATATCCCATATGGATCAATCAACTTGTTTCTGCTCAGATTTTACAACATCATTTCACATCAATCCTCTTATGTTTTGTTATTAAACAGGAAGACTGCATTTTATTTACCGATTGCTGGTGACTGATAATGATGCATTGCATGTTATTCACGTTTTGTTTTTTGACTTACTTTTAGCCTTATATTATTTCATAGACATAATATTATAACTGTGCTTGATTTATTAACCCACATTAAAAAATTTGATTATTTGAATAGCGAAGTAGCCTGACAACAATGACTTATTCGTTTCAGAGTGTAGGTAAAAAAGAAAAAAAGCGCAGAAAGAAAAGCAATTTCTGAGCAATTATGCCAAGCAGTCATGTGATGATTGGATAAATTGATTGGATAAAACCTGGCAACTTCAATTTACCAGATCCTTGTTAAACGGGGCCCGGAATCAATGTTGGTACCAGGCCCGGACTGTTCTCTCTATGGCCCTGATAGCCGTACAAAAAATTGGAAAACATTGCAAGTTAAAGCAAAAAGTTATGTAAGTTTAATCATAGTTATCAGTGTTTCTCACCAATAAGAAAGATGCATCTTGATTAACAGTGTTAATTAGAAAACAATTGAGTTTATTACCCTAAAAAAATTGAACAAATTTTGTTGACCTGTCAAATCAAACTTATTTTTTGTATCCAGATCTCTTACAAAAACATGCCGCACAAACTTACAACCAAAAAATTGACTTTATCGATAAAACTTCCTCAAGTTTTTGGGCTAATCGGGTAGTCGGATTCCACAGATCTGGAGAAGATTGAGCTTCTTTTGCTCTACTCCGGAATCAATGCACATAGATGTAGCCAAAGAAATTGGT
Source organism: Trididemnum clinides (assembly GCA_963675345.1). Taxonomy (NCBI): domain Eukaryota; kingdom Metazoa; phylum Chordata; class Ascidiacea; order Aplousobranchia; family Didemnidae; genus Trididemnum; species Trididemnum clinides. The sequence continues at coordinate 31,420,755 of OY776303.1, forward strand.
GTCACAATCATGACCGCGATGTAGTTTGCGCCAAGGGATAAGGTTATTTCATATTTCCTAGTGTAATCGTAAAACAAAAGACATTACGATGCCCAGCTCCAGCTTTGAGTTTGTGTTCTTATACTTTTGGAAGAAAATTGAAATATTGAAAAGTTCTTTTTGGAAAAATTTGTGAAAACATTAAGAATTTGTAAGATCACTCTTAATTTAAAATTCAGTAAAACTTCACGGCAGACGTGCCTTTATAGACTTAACTCAAATTCCAATACAACGCAATCAATCGATGTATCCACAAAGGAATGAAAAACTTAGCAAAAATTTGAGTAATCTCATCTATAGTTTTGCAACCACGTGTTAGTGTGCATAACAGGCAAGTCAAATCATAGCAGGCATAACAGGCAAGTTAAATCATTAGTCAGTACAGAAGAAAGCTACTGTATCTTTGAATTTATTATTACTACACTTAACCGTATAAAACCGAAAGGAAACACTTTTATTTTTTTTGAAAAGCAATGAATGTTCAAGTGCGGTAGTGCGTAAAGCATGAATTTGTAATTTTTTTGTTCTTTACTGTGGTTTTCAAGTGATGCAAAAGTAATAGTGGAAAATAACAATGGTTGTACCCTGCATAACACGGCCCCGTTGTTTTCGCGATGACGTTTTATGCAGCCAGGCAATCGCGTTGTAGAGAAGTTTCAGTGTACGACGGTCGCGGTTAGGGGCATTCGGGCGATGTCTTTATTCATATCAACTTTTCGTTACATTTCCCAGAAAGTTAATGCGGTAAAGAAGGTGCCCCCGGTTGAATCAATATTTCTAACCCAACATAACTGGCTGGTAGCCCTGTCGGGAAACACTGCCAATGCCGGCTAGTATTGGAATAAATTGGCTAATGTATTTGTATTTGTTCATATTTATCCTCCATTCACGAGAAAGCGAATTGTATTGCTGTATTTTGGACGGGACGTCCGCACTCGCTTGGGAGTTCCCATTTTTGAGGTGTCTGGGCCACCTGTCTTCCACATAAAGGCGGAGGCGTCCCGTTAAATGCCTTGCCCAAGGACACAACAAGCGAACTTGCCGGCTTGTTCTCTACAACCTCCCATAAATGCCGAGCGCCAAGCAGGAAAGCTGTGGATACCATTTTTTAAAGCTTTTGGTATGACTTGACAAGGGGATTGAGTCCCTAGTCTACCGACTGCCAAGCAGACGCTCTAACCACTACACCACCGCGCCGGTGGTGTAGTGGTTAGAGCGTAATTACAACTGATAATGTCTTACGAAGACACAGGCAATTTTATTTGTAAACAGCAAAACTGATTGCTTGAGTGTTTAAGTTTTGCTTATAACCATAGATCTATTCATAGCAACCAGAAAAAAGTAAACTTGTAAATGGCAATAATCACCTCCACATAGTCCACAACTCTTCCTGCACCGGCTCATGAACTTTCTAAAATCATCATGCTCGCAGTAGCCACGATCTCTCCACTTTTCGCAGTTCTCGCGCGTGTCGATGCACTCTTCCGCTGCGCTGACGTCACTGAAAACTCGACCACCAATCACCGAACCACTATCGCCCTGAAAAATAAACTCGGTATGTAATTTGTTTACCAGTAACATAGCCACAATAAGATTTTTAATCGAGGGGTTACGTACAAGCATGTGGTTTCGAAAATATTATCTTCTGGAAATCTGGGGGGACGCGCTAGTCCCACTTCGCTTTCTACTTGATAAACCCTGCCATTAGTTTTACTTTCAAAGCTTAAATCAGCACCGGAATTAGTGAAACATCTCCAAATCAGTTAATTGGAACGCCAAGTAGTAACAAGCGATCAGTCTCGTTTTTTCAAATTCAATAAAACGAGAATTTCCTTAACTCATCACACACCAGGTAATTGAGGGTTCGGCTGGTTGTAACGTGTCATCGCTCCACCAGCTACCTTTAAACGTTGTTATTGTCAATGGAAGGCAATTTAAGGATAAACTGCAGCTTTGCACAAACATGCCGCATGCAATCCAACGCTTTGGAAAGCAAACTTGCGTCTTTCAATGATGAGTTTGGCACGGTCTCTCACATGCAGTCGGTTGGAGAAATAAACCTGCCTTAAACCAATCTCCACAAATAGGCAAGCAATATGACTCGTTAACTACTTTGCCGGCATCAGTTGTTTGAGTCGTCCGCGCAACTCGCATTACCTGCTCAACGCTTTCCTCTGATTGACAAAACGCCTTTTCAATATTTACTAAGATGCATGACGTCAAAAGCAGAAACAACAAACAACTTGACGTCATGGTTTTACGCAACAATAAATAATGTTAAGCGATAAGTTTATGATCAATCAACTGTAACGGAAGCAATAAATCTGCAAAAAAACATTTTCAAACTCGAAGCGACAATGCTTTGCCCTCCACTGTCACTGGAAACCGGAGACGGGCGTGGCCCCAAAGTGCAACCTTTTTTAAAAATTCTCCTTTCCCAGGCACTTTTTGTCTCTTTTCTCGTAACCGGACATAGCCATGCCAGCACCACCCTACCATGACTCGCGGCAAGGCAAAAAAACTCAAGAAATATAACTCGAGCCCAAGTTTACCGTAAACCACCATCACCAAACGATATTATTTGGTACTTTTTAAAATCTTTTTTTACCAAAGCTGTACTTCCAATACTTTTCGGATGCTCTTTTGAAGATTGCTTTGATTTGGCCGTTTCAAATTGTTGAGCACTTTTTTAAATTGCTTTCAATTTATTATCTGATTGTTACAAAGGAAAGAAGAAATTTGAAGAAAGCGTGCATTGCTTGGAACCGCATCGCTTTTATTTATTATATGACGAAATAAAAAAGTTGACGTAATTAGATTGCTGTGCTCATTTGATTATGGGGCATTAAAGGTAAAGCTACTGAAGCAGGTTACGTTGGGTCATGGGTGCGACGAGCTCGAGTAATTTTTCCAAAAATGTCACGAAATCAAATAATCACAGCTATCTGACCTCAACTGCACCAATCCACGGCCGTCTCAATGTGGTGGTGCGGTCCCTGACCCCGTTTGGGTTGGGTGGAAATGGCGTTTGGCCTCCCGAGGGTCCCAAGCACTCCCCTCATCCAAACTATTTTTTCCGAGCTGCCCCCTGAACGACCGCAGAAGGGCAGCATGCACCCTCTTTGAAATCGGTCCACTGTTTTCTTCTCCTGCTTTTCTCTTGCCCGCGTTCGTCTTCTCATTCTTCTCTTCTCCTGATGAGCGGCAACGTTCATCCAAACCCCTGCCCCATCCCTCGGAAGGGGTCGGGTAACAGCAACATCTGACCTCAGCCGCTTCGATGCAAAACGAACTGATGCAATATGTTTTGTCCGAAATGCACGATTGTTATAAAAAATTAATTGATTTAATCCCAACTTTTATCACCAAAATGCGTTTTGAGCAATCGCAAAAACGAATCCAGCGCACCCGCCACCTAAAGGTTGGGATCGGTTGACAGTTGTGTGTTGCAGCAATGCTAGTAGGCTACTGGCGTTTTTATTGGTATACGAGTATATGTGCCAGAATGTAAGTACAATTTTGGTCGAATAGACAGGGACCAATCCCTAACTCTCGTTTACATAAAATTGTACTCATGTATTTCATAAAATCGCTTTGATAGCAAAATTTAGCTAACCTATTCCCAAGATTTGCTTCAAAATACGCCAGTGACCAAAATTACTCATTTATTACAAACACTGAACTCACTTCGACGTCAGCTTATCAGGTTTTTCATAATTACAGAAATGAGTGAATTCAAATGCTTAAATTACCAACACTCAAATTACAGAAAACACCTGATGATTCTGACGGCGAAACAAGGTATATTTTCCAAAGTAAACACGTGATTTAAGTCCGCGATCCCCAAACTTTAAGTCGCGACCCCATGTTGGGTTGCCTGTGCTTTTAAAAAACTTGACCCTCAAAACAAAAGGCTTATACTTTTATTTGGGGTTGAAGACAGCAAAAAAATTACACATCATAACTTGATTTGTAAAAAAGCCTTTGGCTTTGCGGAAAAAATGCCGCCAGCTTGGCAGATTTGCGAATACTTGCAAGTATTGATTTTGGTTTAAATTGGAGTCACCAAAAATAACGTTTGGAGACCACGTCTTTTAGCAATGTGTTGTGATAGTTCCAAATATGCATATACAGTATAATTTGTAGCTACCTGACAACTTTGAAACCAGAGAGATGGCGCAATTACAAATTTTGATTGAATACGCAAGAACCCACGTAAATGAAATTTTTAATCACATTCACACCCTTTTAAAAAAAACTCTTAAATATTTAAAATGGCTGAATCTGTTTATCGTTTGCGCTCTTGCTCTTGTTGGTTGTACCTTGATTTGTATCTCTGATCAAGTTTGCAACTGGATTACTAAGTTTACTTCCTCGCTGCTGCGCTACACTAAACGAAATTTCGAGTTGTGATCTGATTTTGAACAAAAAGACGTCTTCTATTATCGATGTATTGTGACGTAATAAAAATTTTATTCAAGATGACAAAATGTAAAAAACGTTGCATAGAACGCTAGTGCTGCAACGTAACGGGTTTTAGAACGCGAGAAGGTAGTGCGGAGCGTATTTAATTGACACTGCGCGATCTCCATCACAAAAAGAATATCGCGATTGAGAAAAAGAATTAGAAATACTTGTTCCACTGCCTGTCCTGTCTGAAATCATAAAATTTCTAAACTATCAATGCAATGGTGTTCTAACGCTGAGATGTGCAAGTTCAACGAAGGACAAGCAATTTTAAAACCAACTTTTTGAAACAAACATCAAGCTGCGCCAACTTGTTTATGCCAAAAACTTTAAAATATTTAAGTTTGACGTATTCAACTGACACCACAAAAACCCCACTGCCAGTTTAATCAATACAAAATTGCAATTTTTTGCATTTTTGCTAGAAATCTTATAAAATTTACTTTATAATACTTCAATTTCTTATCGTTACCTGTGATAAGCTTTCTTGACGGATGTTGATAGACCTGTTTTGAACTAATAGATCTATTCCGGGCAACTACGTCACGAGAAGAATACGGGTTTGGCTGCAAACGTCACTGGTCGGTGGGGAGGACAAATTATATTTACTACTTATAAGCTTTCTTGATTATTGTTTCTTGGTACTACTAACAAATTGGCAATGTTTGTTTACCAGCAAGTCCCTACTCAAAAATAATTCGAATTTTCATATCAAATTCATTCTCTGTAGTTGATCTTGACATTAAATTCCAGACATAAACTAAAAGAATCAGCCCTGGGACACTATAGCAAGCTCGCCACTCTAAAAAATGTCATTTCAAATTGGTGTTAGATAAACAATATCGTTTTCAAATTAGGTTTGCCGCTGTTCAAGTCCACCTCTGGTGTCACTGGGTCGTCACTCTACTGCCAACACTGACCCACTAGAAGCCAGGTTTCAATTCAAGATACATTTTTTGCATTCTAGTAAAATTCTTGTGAAACTGATTCAGTTTAGTAGCAATTCTTATTATGTCACAGAGCATCTTGTTTGCCAATGGCAACTGAAAGCATAACTGGCAAATTTTGCAGCCGGAAAATGCCTTGGCTTACTGCGATTCCTTGAAACAGGTGTAAATTGCTGTGCTTTTGAGATGAAGCCTACTTCACCTTTAAGATTATCAATAATATGTAGATCAAAAAACAGTCAAGAAAGTTATGAGAAGCGGAAGAAAAGTCAGTTATTGAAAATACCTACCAATTGCTAGTCAGTTTGCAAACTTTGTCCGCGTTGCTTTCACCTGTCATATGGGAATTGCTGAATAAAATATCGATCCTTTTCCTTGTGTAGAGCTTGGGAACTTTGAAAATATTGAAAAAGGTATTCTGGAGTGTATTAAGCGAGAGTTACCTTGCAGTGCTTCGGCCAAATTAGGTCAGATATAAGTAAGCATTAGCTTTATTCTTGTTTTTGTGCATGATCAAAGGCCTAGATAACTGAATACAGGCAATCATTCAGCTTTAACTTTAAATGCCGGAAAGCATATTTCAGCTATTGGTAAATATTCATCATCAGTTCTTGGTAACAGCATAAAACGTCTGCATGGCCAGCATAATACAGGTTAAATATCTCTACAACACGTACAGCAAAATCTTACTAGTAGCAGCAAATCGGGTAGTTGTAATAATATCATTTAGTCAAAGATGGGTGTAAATACACTTGAGAATAAATAATTAAAGAAAGAAAAAATTTTAAATCTGCCTTAGCCTGTAGCAGAGGTTTCCAACTGGGACGACGTGACGTACTGGTGCGTCGTTTGGAAAAAGTAAGGGTGTCACAAGTTTACATCATTGATGACTTTTTTTGGAAATCAACCTGCGTTGAGAGCTTTTGTCTTTATGAGTGACATGATGATCTTTGTGTTTTAGAGGTCAACTTATGTAGAAGGCTTTCTTGTCCCTATTTTTGACTTGACCTTTTTTAGAGATTTCTGTTTGAGGTCAACTTATGAAGTGCGTTATTTAATTTTATAGATTAGATTAGTACGTCAGAAATTCTTATAAGTTGGGAACTCTGGCCAATAAATATCAAGAGCACTTAACATAATTACAGCAGAATGTTAGACTAAAACGTAAATATGATGTTATATTCTGCTGTTGTTATGTTGACTGCTCTTGATATCGATAGGCTAAGGCAGATTTTTCAATTTTTCTTCATTGTTAGATGTATTTACATCCATTTTCTGTTTATGATATTATTACGACTACCCAATTTACAACTGCCAGTAAGACTTTGCTTTGTGTATCCGTAAAGATATTTAACCTGTATTATGCTGGTCATCAGTGGCGGCTCGTGGTTAATTTTGTTGGTGGAGCTGCAAGTCATTTTTTAACTTTTTTGCACTCTTTGTAGCCAGTTTCTTAGTAGTTGTTTAAAGTCCGAAATCAGTATCTTGGACTATAAATGTGCAAATTTTCCGAAACTCTGCCTGTACTAGTTGTATTTAGCAGGGCATTGCTTGATTTCTAAAATTTAGTAGTTATTGATGTTAAATAATAGGCAGTGGCTATTTTGCCGTCGACGGCAATTTACCCTCAGAGACTATTTTGCCGTGAGTTGTTTGTGATTGGTCAATCTTAATGACGTACTAAACATGTGACTTTTGGTCGTCTCTGATTGGTCAATTTTAAAAACCATAAAAAAAAATTTTGCACCCCCAGGTCTCTATCCCCCACCCTGCACACTCCCTTACAGTGTACACTGCCCCGTACATTTACATACCGGGCCTACCCCTTCAGTGTACACTGCCTTTCTTTTCAAGCCCTGGCCAGCTGAGATTCGAACCCGATACCTTGGTATCTCAAGACCAGCGCTCTATCCACTACACCACAGAGTCACTGGTGCGATAATAGCAAATTTGGCTATATAAACACACGTGAATGATCACGGCAAAATAGATTCCAAAGGCAAATTGCCGTCGACGGCGAAATAGCCACTGCCTAAATAATAAGCTGAGCTTTCAGCGATGCCCATTGCTTATGATGTGAATTAGTATTACTTGAACCAAGTAGTGCCTGGCTGAACTTTCACTTACGGCGCCGTTTTGGAAGACTTGCATTTTCGGCCTCAAGAGATGCTGGGTAAGCAGCTTCACTATTCTAACCCTCTTACGAGATGCTTGAGGTCTCTGACTCATTGCGTGACAAAGTGTTGTTTATTCGGAACAGTGGGAAAGGATAGCAAAATAAAGCATTAGCAGCATCGCACCCGCAAAGCCGTAAAGAGAACGGTTAAATGTAAGAGTATAGATCTTTTTTCCACTGTTACATTTTTGCTGAATGAATATTTATTCAAGCTTTTGATGTAGAGACAGACAAGTAAACCTGAAAGACTCTAAGTATGACTCGGTACAACACTGCTCTGCTGCCATTGCACACTAAACCTACAGTAACCAATTCCGGTAGGCTAATTTAGTGTGCAGTGGAGTAACTCTATTTTGTTAATTTCGAGATCTACAAAGCAAATACAAACCAATAAAACGTTGTCCCGCTTATATCACCAAGCTAAGGACTAGCTTGAAGAGTAAAGCATATGGACAAGTGCAAGTCGTACGAATTTTCATATTTAGATTTAGAACCGGTCAATTCGATGATTAGCTAAATTTCTTGTATCATCCTTGAACATCAGCAATATATACATTGATTGTGGTAGTCTGATATTCCAATGACAAAACGAAAGTTTCACTAATGACGACTTTTTTGACCGGTAGACGAGAAAAAATAAGTTAAACAACTTCCTCGCCTTTAAATAAGTTTTCTTACTCCTTATTTCTTTTGTCTTATTCATTAAATGATATATCCGACAAGCAGCATTTGAATTAGCGTACTTATAAGCAAACTTACATATTACGGCAACTAGCCTTGTTTTGAAGCCACAACAGCAGCAAGATCAGCGGGAATTGGTACCGTACGTCACCAAAAGCAATATGAATTAAACTACCGCGAAAGCAACGCATATGCGCCATTTCTCTGGGCGCTACTGATTTTGCCTTCCCTGCCGCTGTCTTTTGCAGCTTAACGAACTGTGTTCAAAAGTTAGAGATACAGTAGACGCCGCCTATTAAGCCCATGGTTTATGAGCCCGCTCGCATATTAAACCCAAATTCGTCCGGCCCGGAATTCTTCCATTTGACTGCATATTAACTAAACTCGTTATACACGCCCAAAAACCCTTATAATAAGCCCAAATTTTCTACGCAATTCTTTTAAATTTGTTTAAAAAGTTTCGTAACCAACAAATTTTCACAACAAACAAATTTCATTACGTAATTCTTGATTTTTTTTCCGTATAGATATACATCAAGCATTTTGGTTACTGTCTAAAATTCTTCTGTTTTGTTGCACACCCTTTATGTCTAAAAACTGATTATGTTTTACATGTAGCAGGCTGCACCTACACGATAATGCACGAAAAAAGGGAACTCAACGAAATAATAAAACAACGTCACAATACACAAATTACGGTCAATCAGTAAAGCGGTAGTGATCAAAGGGAAGACCCACTTCCAAAACATTTAGAAAAAGTCGTCCGTCGGTTAACAAGCCCACCCGATTATCAAACCCGAAATCGTCCGGTTCTGAGGCGGGCTTGATAAGCGGCGCTTGCTGTATTAAGTTATGCAGAATAATTTGAGTTTGTTATGTTGACAATACTTGCAGCCGCAAAAATTTTTGCTATGTCATACAGAAACTAAAACTTTAAGATATTTACGACGCAATTAAATCACTTCAAAAAGATTCCGGTTTCGGGCGCTGCAGCTGCAGCCCGTCCAACACACAATTATGATATTGTCACATAGAAGTCTTATGCCGCATCCTCACTTAGTGTAGTGTTGGTGGTATAAGAAAATTTGTCTTTTCAGCAACATAAACTGATGCATTGGTGAATAAGGTATGAACTATGACATTCCAACATCATAAAAAATTGGAAAAAGCAGATCGTAAAAACGCGTGGTGAGGCTGTGGCCTATGGCACGGGCCGCCATTGCTGGCCACGCATACTTTTCATATTGTTACTAGGAACTGATGATCACTATTTAGAGAGCTAAAATATCTTTTCCTGTGTTAAAAGTTGAAGCTAATGATTGCCTATATTTAATTGTGTAAAGAATGAAAATACGGCCACTGGTGTTCTTCGGCTGTAATTGCTTAGTTTTCGGTCGGCCAAAGCATTTATGTCTAGATTCCTTTCCGCTTTGACATTGTACAATGGCCGTCTAAGGCAGCTGCGTCCCATTGAAAGATTTGTGCGGCTCAGTTGATAGTGTAGAGCAGCGTGGTCCAACTGCCGGCCCGCGGGCCAATTTTGACCCGCCAGTTATTTTTGGCCCGCGAATAATTATGGCAATTAGCTTGTTAAGATTCATAATTACCATACTAGTCACGAATAAGCAATTTTGCTTCCTTGGAATAGTTTATATATGTATAGTCTGTAATTTTATTGCTTTCGTTCTGCTGTAATTATTTTATTCGTAAATTTAGATTTGTCTGGAGTCCAAACTTGTTTTTATATCTCGGTTGTTTTTTCGCAAAAAACCTCTATTTTTTCGCATTAAGATTTGTTCGTACACGCCTCTTCTGACGTCAAAATGCTAGATCATATATTTACAATCAAGACTGATCCCGATTACACTTTTTCTTCTCGAAAGTTTCTGATTGCCGATATGACGTAATTGAGTGGTAGGCGTTTTTTTGTTACGTGATGCTTTTGAATTTTCTAGATCCCGTCCCATTCATATATAAAAAGCGACGAGATTTTTAAACGTTTTTTATGTGTCTTTTATCAGTCCAGTATCATAGACACGGTAGAGTAGAACGCTAGTTTTACGAGTTTAGGCTTAAAGTATGAAAACAACCGTAGCTGCATAAAATTACTGCATAAAAGTAAAACGATGAGTAGTAACAAAAAAAAAGAAAGCCGAAGAAAGAATGTTTCTTAAAAAATGGGAGGAAGATTATCTATTTGTGGAAAATAATGGAAAGCCACTGTGCTTAGCATGCCAAAAAGCAGTTTCAGTTGCAAAGGAATACAATGTAAAGCGCCATTATGACACTCTTCACAAACATAAATATGAAACATATAAAGTAACCGAAAGAAAAAAGTTTTGCAGAATCTGAAGAGCAAACAGAAGAAACAAGTCAGTACGATGTTCAATTTTGTGAGCAGTCAAAGTTCTAGCCTAGCTGCATAATAGGAAGGTGCACTTCTTCTCGCAAAAGAAATGAAGCTATTTCGAGAAGGTGAATTAGTAAAAGCATGTGCAATTAAAATCGCAAAAGCTCTTGGTGAGAAAAAAGTGGCAGACAAATTAAAAACGGTGTCTTTATCCCATCAGACAGTGGCAAGAAGAGTAGCGGATTGAAGTCACTATGTACGAGCGTATTTTGTAAACTGAAAACGCATGTTAGCAAATGCAGCTATTTCTCACTTGCTTTGGATAAAAGTGTTAAGGTGTCTGACATTAGCCAGTTGATGATATTTGCTCGACTAGTGGATGAGAATTTTGATTTTCACGAAAAATTGCTTGCAATTTATCCGTTAGCAGGCGGAACAATAGAATCCGATATATATGAAGCGTTAAACTATGTTGTTTCGGAGTTCGTAGGCTTTAACAAGTGCTTTTGAATAGCGACAAATGGAGCGAAGGCTATCGTGGAGAGCCAAAATGGTGTCGTTGGATCGCTAAAAAAAAACGAAATTACCTGCGTTGCTTTGCATTGCATAATTCACCAAGAAGCACTTAGCGGAAAAGTACTGAAAATGATGAATGCCACGCAAAGTGTTATCAAAATGGTTAATCTAATAAGGGGTGGACATAAAGCTCAAAGGTACGGAAGGTTTGTGGGATTTTTGAGAGAGCTTGATGCTGAATTTAGTGACTTACCCTTGTATACGTGTATCAGATGTTTAAGCCCAGGCAAGATAACAAAACACTTTTTGGGCTGCGAAAAGAAATTCTTTCATTTTTTGAAGAAGAAGAATGGACAGTACAGGTAATTTTCAAGCACAATTGCAAAGCACTGAATTTCTTTGCGTGTTAGATTTTCTGATTGACATGACAAATCACTTTAATATGGTAATTTTGAGTAGTTTGTAGGAAAAAAGGCAAAGTATTTCTCGTTTGGTAGGACATGTTGAGAGTTTTCGCTCAAAATTACGTTTGTTCAGGAACTGTTTGCGAAATGATGATCTTGCTCATTTTTTGTGCTGCTCTGTCATCAAAGAAAAATATTGCAATGTTGATTTTACACAGTTCATGAGTAATATTGCCTCATTGTCTGAGGGATTTCTTAGTATATTTGAAGATTTACATAAGTTAAAAAGTCTTCTTGCATTATACAACAATCCCATGCAAGTTAACGATGCTAAACAGCTGTAAGAAATTCAACTCGAGTTATGTGATCTTTAGAATGATCAGTTTTTACTGTCGAAGAAAATGGAGAATCCAGAAAACTTTTGGAAGTTTGTTTCAAAAGAGAGGTTTTCCATGTTGAAGAATGCAGCTTTAAAGCTCTTCTCGTTGTCTGAAAGTACATACATGTATATTTGTGAGTGTGCGTTTTCAACAATGAACATTGTCAAAAGTAAAAATCGAAACCAACTTGCTTGGAAACATCACTATGGCTTTGCAGAATTGCCTTCTTATGGCCACAACTAACATTCTCATAGATTCAAGCGCAATTGTAAAAGAGGCAGGCAAACCTCAGAAATCGCAATAATTATCAATAAATGAAAATGTCAACAATATCAGAATTATCAGTTTCTCACATCAAATTGTGTGATGTAGAATTCATGCTATATCAAATAAGATTTACGAAACATAAGAAACTTCAAAATCTTTTATCTATTTTTCTCTAGCTTATGATGGAACCACGGATATTGTTGACATATCACAACTTGCTGTGTTTATCAGAGGACAGTGAAATGAGTGTGATTAAAGAACTTTTCGATGTTGCAAGCCTGAAAGGAAGGATTGCTGACTACGATTGCTGGTAAAGATATCAAAGAAGGTGTGATAAAATATGTAAAAATCATCTACTTGATTTGAAAAATTTTTTGGCATTGCAATAGATGGTACACCGTTGATGATCGGAAAAAATTCTGAGGCGATAACTTTGATTCTGAGACGTGCGGAAGCTTTGCAAGAATGTCTAAGCTCCTACAGGGAAATGCTCATATGCCATTAGTTTTTACACCTGGAAAACTTATGCGCGCAAGTTTTGAATATGTTCCACGTTATGACCGTTGCAGTCACAAATGTTTACGCGATAAAAAAAACTTTCTGACACATTGTCAGTTTCAGCAACATCTTCAAGAACTGGAATCTGTGTATCGTGATTTGTTCTATTTTTCCAAGATTCGCTGGTTAAGTCGCGGAAAATGCATAGAACGGTTCTGGAATTTGAGAGACAAGATTAAAAATTTCCTGAAAGAAAACTGCTTTGACGTTCCCAAGCTCGAAGAAAATCAATCGCTTCTTGATTTGTGTTTTCTTGCTTACACCACCAAAAAGTTAAATAAACTTGATTTCAAGCTTCAAGGTGAAGAAAAGTTGATTACAGATTACTATAAACTTATACAAGCATTTGTTGCAAAACTTAAACTTTACAATACTCAACTTAAATCGAAAAACGCAGTTCATTTTCCGCTGTTACACGGCTTCAAATATGACAACAAAGAAATACCTAAATATGCTGATCTACTCACGCAATTTTTGGTAGCTTTTCAAGAAAGATACGCTTTATTAGGCCAATCTTGCCAGGTGTTTGCCCATTTGACTTTGAGATAGAAGAGGCGCCTGAGATTTTTCAATTTGCCTTGATAGTTCTCCAAGGCAAGCACAGAGATGAAACAGCTATTTTGTAGAAAGGACAAGATTCAATTTTTCAGCGAATGTCTTAGATGAAGAAAAGTTTCCCCACCCGAGACAAATGATAATGTGTATTGCAGCGGTTATGGTTGCAACTTATGTATGTGAATCTTTCTTTTCGAAGTTAAAGATTGTGAAATGAAAAAATCGGAATAGGTTGACTGATAAAAAAATGACAAAAGAGTTGCATTTTCAACAGCGAAGCTGCCTGCTTACATCAACAAACTGTGTGATCACATTCAAATCACGCGTCGCATTGAAGTTGCTAATGAACAAAATAAATTGCAGTGGTTTTCATTCGCATTGTTTTTGATGTTAAATTGTTTTCACGATGTAATCTTTATTACTTTTAAGGGCTATCGTTGCGGCTCTTCTTAGAATAGAAACAGAAAGTTTGGCCCATTGATGCATTAGGGTTGGACGTAGCTAATCAATTTTTGGTTATTAAGTATACATTAGACTCAGATATAGCTCATCTAATTATTGGTTATCTAGGTTATTCAGCTGACCTTTCAAATGCAAACTTCTGCCTAAGAAGCCATTTTATGCCCATCTAGCATGAGCGTTAAAGTCTGTAATTGCTCCATCCTCGTTGGCTATAAATGAATACAGTTGGGTCCTTTTAGAGTATATAGGAAAAGGCATTTATTGCGTATAAGGGGGGCGTGAGGAACATTGTACCATGCCCTCTTTGGACCTTGACAACAAAGTATAAAGATCAGGTTAAGTGCTTCTCCCACATGTAGATATTCAGGCACAAAAAAAGTCATGTACTTAAAAAATGGGAAGAAAAAGCATTTGTCAAAAGTTGATTTTCAAAAAAGTCATGATCATTCAACCCATTGCAAATCCATCGTTCAGCCAGTTCACAAATCCTGTCCGCTCTTTGTAAGCCTTTTTAGTTGTACGATACACTAAACAACTTCAGGCTTGCTTCGGACTTATCAGTGGGACTATGGTTTTTACAACAAACGGTGCAATCAGAGAGAGATAATGGGGGAGTCGCCGTAAAGAACTTTTTCTATAGGCAACAGAACGCTGAGGTCTTGCTGGAGTAAATTCAATTGGCAACTTATTTAAATTTCTCTTATCAAGAACAAAATGAGTGAACACGTTGTTGGGGCAGCGAAAGCCATGATTTAAATCGAGTCGTCCGTATGGTCGTGTAATAGCAAGGTCATCAGCTATTACTCTTCGCCACAACGCCAATTCGATTGATCATTTTTTTATTTCCAAATGCGATGATGGATCATGTTCCTACTGATACTACGACTGAGTGTCAACGCTTTTCAATGTTTTTGTTGCAGCTCAGTACTTTTTAAGCATACAAAGCAAAAGACACCTGTGATCTATGTCAACCGTTATGTGTCAGTTTTGGTGAGCAAAGAAAAATGTGAAGTAGCGGCAAATGAAATGAACCAGCCAAAGAAAGTGTTTGATAACAATGCATCAAGCACTCCGGCGCTCCCGCAAGGTGCTTTCTAAATTATAATCGCTAGTCACTGCGACAGTACGCGTTGGTTTGATTGAAACTAACGTCACGATGAAATCTACCGATTCAACCAATGGCACGCCCCTTCGCTGTGTGCTGCAATCTTTTTGCTCATGCTACATGAATCACCTCTGCTCAAAAATTTGGCGACGCTTCTCAACAATTTATTTATCTCAATAAATTTTATCACAATAAACCGAGAATTAGCGTTTTTTTACCCTCTTTTACAAATTTGAAAACAAACGCCGATTATTCTCAGCCATGCGGCATGCAAAGTAACGCTATGAGCTGAACTTGTATATTGTATTTTTTGTTTATTTTTCTCTTCAATCGCGCTTCCACCGAAAAAATGCTCCAGGTAAGTTGTTTTGTAGAACATCCTTTTTTGCATTGTTTACAGTAGAAATGCCGTGTGCCAATAGTAGTGGTAACTCCAAAGAAAGTCTACTCTTAAAGTGTGCAGTGATTAAAAAATAAACAATCTACATTTTCGCTAGCTTAAAACAGCTCTGGCTTGTTGCAGCTGATCCTGTTCTCCTCGGACTTTTTTCCTACCTCCATCCTCCCTACATTGTGCAGTTGAATTCTGATCCAGTTACTGGTTTCGACAAAAGAGTGAGTGGAGGTTTTTGATCACAGCTGTCAAGTGATTAAATGTTGGTTTTAGTGTACCATAAGAAGCTCACCATTGCATCCGCAGGAAAGTAAAAGAGAAGACTGAATCATCATCTAAGTTTGTACTTTTTGCTATAAGAGCATTGAGGTAGGCCTGGCTGTAAATTTAAGTGATGCATGATTGGTTTTGCTGATGATGACGTTGCCTAGAATCCACTGGAAAATTGGATGAGATTTGCTACAGCATGATTCTGTATTTGCGCCTTCGCCATGCATCAGTTCAGCCCGCTTCACACATACTTGATCGGTTGGGTTAGAGCAACGACCTAATGGCGGTTGTGATCAGAAGATGATGAGCTGGTCACGCGATGACAATGTTGCTGTGCCCTTGGGAGAGGAACTTCACGATAATTTTCTTTGTATGGCAGACTCTAACAAGCAGTACACTGATCAAAAGTAATGCGAAGCAATCCAAGCGGAATGTTATAGCTTGGAAGAAAGTCTGGACAATTGTTCTGCGTTTAGCGCCAATGTCTCAGTCTTTCGAGTGTGGTGAAGGAAGGTGTACAAATTTTTTTTTATTTGTCATATTTATCCTCCATTCACGAGAAAGCGAATTGCATCGCTATATTTTGGGCGGGACGTCCGCACTTGCTTGGGAGTTGTCATTTCCGAGTTGTCTGGGCCATCTGTTTTCCACATAAAGATAGGGGCGTCCCATTGAGTGCCTTGCCCAAGGACACAACAAGCGAACTTGCCGGCTTGTTCTCCACAACCTCCCATAAATGCCGAGCGCCAATCAGGGAAGCTGTGGATACCATTTTTTAAAGTCTTTTGGTATGACTCGACAAGGGGATTGAGTCCCAGGTCTACCGACTGCGAAGCAGACGCTTTAACCACTACACCATCGCGCCGGTAAAATAAACGTTACAACCACTGACGTAATCTGCCAACATCAGTTGCTTAGGTTGAACGATTACTTATGCGCTGTCAAGCACTAGATTGCAAATGCAAGCGGTTTAAAGGCTCTCATTGACATTTCATTGTTAGGTTTTTGCAACTTTACGGGGATTTTGAGTCAACTTACTTTGATGACAAAAAAATCGAGTGTCAGTTTTGACAATATTTCGTAAACAATTCAAGCGTTTGCCATCAGAAATCATCAGTTCGCGTTGACGAGCAATATCAAAAAAACACTGCCAAAAAATCAAAAACAACCATTGTAATATGTTTTTGCAACTTCACGAAAATTTCCCAACTTGGTTGCATTCATTGTACGAGCAATTGACTACCAGTAATTCTGAAATTTGTTTGAACGCAGTATAGGCTAATACTATTCTTGTGATAACACAAGGATCTGACCAACTTTCAGAGCCTAGTGACCGTGAAGGACAAATGCTCGTACGCGTATTGCAGGAAGACGGACACAATCGCGTTCTGCGGTGGAACGGAGCCAAACTTCCTCATCTCACGCGAGGTTTTCTTGCTCAAGTTGCGAGATGGATCGTGTAGAACATCGCGAATGAACTTGCAGAGATTGGGAGCGGCTTCGTTTTTTATTCAAGGTAAATGTAGTTGTTGCAATCAAAAGATTCAGGTTCAGCTCCAGCATGGGCTTCATCATCATCTGTCACGAGAACCTTGCAATGGTTGCTCCTGCTTGAAGCTCGATGACAAAAAATAGCGTGCTGGGTTTGAACAAACTATCTCTTCGTTTCGAATGATGAGTTGTGTGCGCTGATTTATTCAGGCAGTTTTCGAATGAGTTGTAACATTAGCAAGTTACGATTTCAACCGCGTTTACATGATAAAGATTGGTTTCGTTTTACATCGTTAAGCGATCAAAATACGTCATACATCACAATGCACAAAGCGTTGTGACCTCAACAGCAGTCGTGTAAATCAGGGAATGGCCGGGGCCTAACACGCACGCGAGTGTGCGTACACGCGCGTTGTATGAAGAACCTTTCTGTAACCACCTCTGAAATTCCACCCCACAAAGTACAAATCGCTTTCACGTCGTCAATTTTGTTGTGCAAAGCAACTGTTTCCATTTTTCACCTACTTAAGCAGTTGCTACCAAACGCCATGCCTTGGCGAGCATGCATACATCCTCAGATATACAAATTGCTTTCGCATCATAAGTACTTACTGTCGACTAAACAACAGCTGTGGACAACATCCCTGCTGCGGTAGGTTTGCTTCGGTCTGCTCGGGACAAAAATGGCCCCCCGCAGGAGCGAGGTTGGGAGCCCCGGTTGATCCCTAGTGGAAATGCAATCGCACTTTTATGTGCTTGAATGAAGCGATGCCGAATTTCTGAATCTAAAAAGTCAGTGGACGTCCACTGTTACGAGACCGAGATTCCATGTCACTGCTTTAAAGGAAATCAATTTCTAAGTTTGTGGTGGATTCAATTTTCTGACTCTCTGGTTCTGCTATATTTTAGGCTACTGTTTATTTGTTTTCTCATCCAGGTCATTTGGTGGTCGCTGGTGGACGCTGTTGGGATGAAAAGTTCGACAACACTCATCAGCCTTACACGCGCCCGCTCACCCTGTCAGAAAGTTATGAAACATTGGTAGAGAAAATGAACGGTGGTCTGGGGTGGGAGTTGAACTCAGAAACTGTCGAGGTTCGAAGATGCTTTGCAACCGCCGTCGCCATCAACAGTGAGTGTAGCGTCCAGGTGAATAGACTAGACGTTAATAAATGCCTGTTGATTCTAAATACGCTCAGCAATCGCATTCTCACTCCGGCTTGTGAGTTTATTTTGAATAGAAGCGTGTGTGGCGGACGTGAAACGGTGAGGTAACTAAAATACAAAAAGAACGAAAGTTGACAACTAGCACATACCAGTATCACTTGTTGATACACACAGCACAGCACATACCTGGCGCTAGACAAAACGCTGGCTGAACCCCAAAGAGCATCTATGAAATTATTTTGATATCGGTTTTTAAAATTATTCATAAACGACCATTTACTACAGTCATTATAAGCTCTACAAGTAACACCACAACAAGCACCAACGTACAGACATAGCAAAGACCACATTTCTTAAGTGTAAGACTTAGGCTAATATATCATGAGAAGCCTTCAATGAATGAACTACTGTACATACCCTGTTTAACATGAAGTAGAAATATATCCAATTATCCGTCCATAACCAAACAACATGCGATCAAACCAAACCATATTTAATATGAAATACGTTAACATGCAATACAAATAACAGATTGTTAGCACTCAAAACTATCCAAAATTTAGATAAAGCCTATTATTTACAAGGAGAAAAGACCTGATGATACACGTGCTGTGCAACTACACACCAATCTAAGGGTAAAGGGGCTAGCGAAGACCAAATTACCCATCATAAATAAACGACTAGAACATGCTGATTATCTAAATGCACTGAATCCGAGTTGCTAATAAAAACAAAGATAATGCTGCCAACTAAATTCTCAATTGATAAATATATAAAAATTGTTAAAAGTCACAACAGCTGCAGTGAAGTTACATTAATGTGAGAGATGATTTAGCTGGTTGTTGGAAGGAGAATTCCTCCAAGACCTGGCGCAACGAGGCATTTACACATCCGAGGAAATATAAGCCACGTTCTGCAAGAATGAGCTGGCTCAGCTACTGGTGATCTCACTGCTTGTGCGCTATTTGCTTTCATATCGGTTAAGTGCAAAGAAGCAGCAGCAGCGTCATTCTCTTGTCCATTAAACAATCTCTTTGTTTCAGGCACTGCTTATCTGATCGGAGGATTTTGTGAAAATGACCAGTTCAAGAGCTCAAAATCTCCAAAAGGTACCGATATTATTCTCAAAATTTCGAAATTGCGAAGTGCACAAAGCTTAGATAAATATATGCGACATTGTGCCGATAGCAGTAACGGAATAATGATCTGAGATTTATTGTTGATTTGAGAAAGTTGATACAGTGTATAGTATACACTGTACACGTTGTTTAATATCTCTAACTATGTGGCTTATAAATTGGAGTGTGCATTATGTGCGCCAGGCAGCTCCATCCCTGCTCCCAAACAAACAGCTTTTCTCTGCTCATCGTTTCATTACAATTCTTTTGTCTGTTTCTTAGCATCGGACACAGTTTCAGTTTTTGACATCCGAACCAACAAATGGGCGACTGGTCCCAAAATGAATCATCGTCGTGCGGAATGTGGTGGAGCTGCTCTTCTTTCTCTGCGAGTGTTTGTGGCGGGTAAAATCCAAACCATTTTGAGGCTCTCAACTTTGCAGTAGAGAGTTAACGCGTTGTGCAAGGCTGGGGAGCCACTAAAAACAGCATAGGCTCCGGTTCTAGCTCCACAGCTTTAAAGCATTCAGCCATTGGCTCCGACTCCAGCTGCAGAGCTGTAAATTAAAAAAAAAAGGATTTGGATGCTGCTCCAACCCAACTAAGAATGTTTTGTAGCAGTTACCGCAGTAAATCTAAACGGCTTATTCTTTATTGTAAAGTTTAAAATTGCAATAAAAATATAAAGGCGTACAAGTTTTACATAAGCTGAATAAAAAGCGTTGGAAACCACTCTCTAGTTGACTTTTTGTTGTATTTTGACTTATGACCAACCGAAAACAATAATAATCAGATTGGTTCCGGCTTTGCGAAATTTGACGTACAGTCAACTGCGGATGTAAGAGATTCAGATATAAGGGATTTTCGCTTATAAGGGACTACGCAAAAGGTCCCAAATGATTTTCAATATAAACTAATAAGTCGGTTATAAGAGAATTCGGTTATAAGAGACTGATTAAGCTGGTCCCGGCGGATCTCTTTTATCCGAAGTTGACTGTATCAGCTTCGACTCTTTCAAAACTTTCTGACTCCGACTTCCCAGCCCTAGTGTTGTCCACACAGGTTGTGTCACTGTGAAAGAAACTCAACGGCAGTTGCAATTTGATCCTTGCTCCGGCAACATTTACAATTTGTTCCTGCACACAGTCTCTGCGAGTGGTCTGTTTATACGACATTGGTTGGGATTGGCTCTATCCTAGTTTATTATATGACATGGTTAAGCGCGCGAACAAGGTTCATTCCTCTTACTTCGCTGCGCATGCTCCATCATGACTTTTCAACAAACTCAGGTGGAATGAACGACGGTCATCCAGTGAGCGAGGTTGAAATGCTAAACGTCAAAGACAAGGTGTGGACGGAATTACGAGAGGAGCCTCCGTGGCCGCTGGGACCTTGCTCCGCTTGCATCGTCGGCACTCGCATCTACTTTGCTGGCCAGTGAGTAATTGAAGACGAAACTATAATTGAGACCGAGAATGCATAATGCTTTCCTTATTTCCCTCTTGCCCCCTCACCGGAAAAGTTTGTTTTCAAAGTTTCTTTCACGTTTTTAAGAGCGTCTTTTCCCGGTTTATTCTCTCATTTTTCGTAACCAATTGCTGCGCCTGTGGCTTGTGTTGTAACTTTGTTTCGTTTGATTCATGAAAAATGAATCTTCCTAATCCGTAATAAGCATGAAAGAAGTGCTTAGACAGCGGTGATGTCGCGCCGTCACTTATGATGGAAAATATTAGGCGAGAACATAAAGTGATTGAATAAGCTTACTGTGGTGAATGCACGTTACACTGGCTTTCTCCCTGTTAGTTAAATTCTGATTACTCTGCTGTATTCACGTTTCGCCATCACCCACTCGCCACTAATAATGAATTGTAATCTTTGATGAGGGGAGGAACATTTTCACGCACAGATAAATTTTTTATTTATCTTGTTTTTTTGTCCAAACTGGCAAGACAAAGACAGTAGTACTAAACATTTGACAGTTCTACCTATTGTATCTGCCAAGTTTTGACATTCCGCTGGAATTGGCTGGTTTTACTTTCAATAAATTTTCTGCTTGTTAGAATCAGCCGCCAAGCAGAGAAAATCATCTCGAAGTGCCTTTTTCAAGAGCACCACAAGGCTACTGACCCGTGGTCACAACACACATAACGCTTGAATCTACCTTGTTTCAGATTAAATCGAAATTTGATGAGTTTGAATACGGAATCTGAGGAGTGGGAGGAGGTGATGCAGCTGCCGCATCTTTATGAATTCGTATTGCCCGTGTCGCATTTGGATGTGATGCGACGCAAGTCCAAGTAGTAACGAGGGTGACAATGGTCTGTTGTGAAAATAACTTATTTCATCATTGGAGTGGCGGTCAGCAAGTATGCGGCATGGAAGCTCACGTCACAGCCAACCAGAAACTGCTCTAGTTATAAAAACAAACCACTAATCTTATTACATTGACATTGCATTTATTTTAATACCGCGTGTATTGTAGGCTGAGAGTTTACAGAAAAAATAGCGCAGAACAAAACACATTTTCCAGAAACCAAGAGAAACAATTAAAATTTGTGAATACGTTTTTGAAAGCTATCTGTGGTATTGGTCAGTTATTATCCATCGGAAATGATCGCGACTCCTCGGGCGTTTTTCCTACAGTTAACAACATAAGAACTAGACATGCGAAGGAAAGGAAAGATGAGGTCCAAGCGAACGCAAAAGCATAGCCGTAATACCAAGCAACGTCAGGTTTTCCCACTCCGAAATAAACAGCGGCTCCGATGAGGGCAAACACTCCTGAAACGTAAACACGTAATCAACAATTGATTAAATAACACTTTATTCAATAATTCTGTGGTTCAATAGTGTCTCTTCTCGCACTTTTTTAAACGTTAACCCGACTTTTCTCACCTGCGAAGCCGTACGTGAGCGCCGATGCCATTCGGATTCTGCGGTTCAACACGCACAGTGATACTGCATTAATGATGCAGGCGAAGAACAGGAAGATCACCGAGAGAACCATAAACGCTTGTGTGGCGGCGAGGTATGAGTCCCCTGCAAAGATTGTCAGCAAAAACCATGCAGTAACAGAGACCACTATAGGCAAATTATCTCCCCATTTTGACGACAGGTCCGGCAGGATTCCAACATTACAGTTAAAGAGGCAGGAAACTTTTTGATCTTAATTGTGATTGAAATTATTTCAAGATTGAAAACAGGAAATTGCAAGAGAGCGAGGTGTACTGGGTGACAGGGATGATTGCTAAGGGTCAGGAAAGTAACAATCTGAAAAAAGCAAGACTGGATCTTGGCTGATTTATTTTTGAAATTTTGGAAGAGATCAAGGAGCTAGTTGTTCACAAAATATCTTCAGCTGCAAACTGTTGTAATGTACTGCTATTGGTTATTTACAAGTTAGATAAAGATTTGCTGTAATTATTAAATACGTCGTTCTTGTTCAAAAATTGAAAAATAAAATCTGAAAATAATTCAAGGTACCAGCTACAGTAGAGCGTTTTATATCCGAACTAATTGGGACCAGGGGTGGTTCGGATGAGCGAGTTTTTCGGAAAGTCGATCAAATACACTCTTACAATAAAACAACATGTACACATAAGGTGATTTGTACATTATGAGCAATTTAGTAGTTACTCATATTTTTTGTTTTAAGTTTGTTACTCTCTTCGTGGCTGCAAAGTCTCTCATCCTTTTTAGAAGCAGAAGCTGTGTTGAACAAGACTCACTCTGTCGTTCATACCACGCTACGCTTTAATGACTTTTGTTAAAGTAGTGTTCGGATAATCGACGTTCTACTGCATTCACTATAGAACGTAATCTGAAGTGAATCTGGTTTAGGTCATATATTTAAAAATGCAGGGCAAACTTTATTTTAAATCTTTTCGGCGATATTGTCGATCACCAACAGTAACGATAAGATCTGATAGGTCAAAATGGTGAACGCTGTTTTCAGTTAGGCTCTTCAAAAAGTTATAAAACTTTATCAATGTTTAAACTCAAGTAAAGTATGTGAGCTTAGGCTTACGAAAATTGGGTTGGAGGTAGAGCTGTTATATATCTCTTTTTGACCGGCTCATTTTTGAAAAACTTGAAGGGTTCTACTCAGGTGGGAGAATTCAACTCCTGTTTCCTTTGTAATGGCCTCCGAAAATTAATAGCACACCACACAGCATATACCTATTCAGAATATAACCTAAAAATCAAAATGTTGAGGGAGCACGTCTCTTTTGTCTGGCTTTCTCTTTGAGCCATCTCTGGAATATGTTTAAATAAGTCAATTTCAATTGAAGAAAGCAGGTGTCTGAAGGCTCCACACCTCTACTCTTTTTTGTGGTTGCTACTTACAAGCTATTACGTAGCAGTATCCGTTATTGTTGTCACAAAATTGCCACAACCCGACGCTGAATCTCCCGTATGTGTACCACGCCACCGATGCAGTTGAAGAAATTGCCATTGACCAAGACAGCCAGCCACAGATGAGAGCAAAAATAGTTAAGAAAATGTCAATTGTTATATTAAAATACATTTTACGTTTATTTAAATCACATATGAATTTCAGTAAACTAACATAAAATAACTGTAAAAATGCAATCAGAGTTATACAGTATTCTATCGATGGCCGGGTCTTTAGCATAAATGTGGAATGAACATCACTCTGAAAGCGACCCTGCCAATCAATGGTCCGTGAAATTGAAATTTCAAGATTCTGACCAAACCAATCTATTTGAATTTCAGTCATGCAAACGCGTTGCAATAAGACGCTTGAAAACTGCGGAAATCAGCTCTTCCTCATTCTCTCAAGATCAACGAGATGATGTATTGAGCTTGTGCGTATTAACAAAACTTTAAAATGTGATTAGCCTATCAGCCAAATCTAATCACCTTGTTATCGATTTATGCCCTAAGAACCGAATTCCTGCTAACCCTTCCTTTGGAGTTTGCTCAGAAATGAGAATGGCGGTAGCGCTCCGCTATTTTTAAAACCTTGTTGGCGTTCGTTATTTATTTGGTTTTGTTGAAAAAAATAAATATTGACTCGCCCCTAGATAACGTAAATGCGGCTTCCGGATTTCTCAAACTACAATAGAGCAATTGGCAAAATGCTGTTATTTGTGTGATTAGTTAATTGGTTGTCGTGTGATCAATTGTACGCTGTTTATTGATGCTATGACGTCATGCTTTACAAAGCGTCGAGTTTGTTGTGTTAGCAAGAAGCTGCCTACCTCGAGTAAACTCACGACCTCATTTTCATGAAAAAGGCGACAACATAAGCCTGCTTTACTTATTACACAACGATTACTTTCTGTCAAGTAAGAGGAAAGTTGAGGCCAAAAGTAGTGCAGACATTGCCTAATTTCGGCACATTTTTTTGCTTGGTATACCAATCTACTGCAAAACGTATATCATCATTCATTCTTCAGTTTTATAATTTTTCTTTTATGGCTCTTCCGTTATCGTTATTTTTATTATACAGTATGGTAAACCTAAAAGAGAAGTTCAACTTTTTTACAGATGTATGGCCATCGTAAAAATAGATTATAAAAAGCATAGAATCCACTTGTGTACAGCATGCATTGATCGGAGAAGTATTAACATAAATATCATTGTCCTACTCAGCCAATCAACTTTCTATCAACATTAAGTCTAAACGTGGTTTTTTCAAACTTCAGCAAAACATTTTACAGATCTTTAGCTGGCCACACTACAAGCTGTTGCGGGCCAGGTGTAGGCTGCAGAGCGTCAAACCATTCAAACTATCCTTCCGATTCGGGTTCGGATTCAACAAAATTTATTCTTGTGGGTTCAGTCCAGGCAGGGTTCGCCAATGTCAACATCTAGAGGTTTGGATCGCGTTTGTGCTCGGTTCGCTTTGGGTTCAAGAATAATAAAAATTTAAAACTGGGTTTTGGGTTTATTTTTTGCATGTTTTAACGGCTTTTGCCATTTGCTGCATTTTCTTTTTTTTGTGCCTTACGTTTACAAACAAATTTTGCTATAAATCTAGCCGACCGGAAATATCAAAAGAAACTAAACTCATGTATGCATCTTTTCATTTGATTGGTTTGCATCTTTTCTCTGTGCTTCTATTTATTCCCAAAAAAAAAACAAGGATGAATGAGTGTCTCGATAGGAGTCGCTGAAGCTTTAGATAAAGCAGACGGATCAATGGTTTCAGCAATGCTCTTCAAGCAAAAGACAGCGTGATCTTTTCTGGGCAAATCTTGGCATCTGGGATACTTGAAACGAGAAGGTTGACCGTTAATGCGGGAGGCAAGCATCCTGTCATAACCGCAAGGCGACAATAATTTGGTGGGAGTGAGCAGCACCTCAACCACCGATTGATCGCCAAAAGATTGATGGATAAGTTTGCCAAATAAAAGCGCTCCGTTTAAGGGGATTAAACTTAATTGCAACCACACAGGGGCTCAACCACAATTTTCAAAAGGGTGGGAAGGTCTAGCTCAGAATCATTTCCGACTCTACAGTAAAAAATATTCTAAAATAGGTTTTGCAGTGGTTTAGGGACATTTCTGCAAGTGTCTTTATCAAAAAATGTTTTACTCAATTTTCCAGGCAGTGTTGTTACGGCCGAATGGGGTAGCTTTATGCCTCTTACGCTATGTTTCCCTCTGGTTGCATCCGTGTTGCCGAGCAAACATGTGTCACATGCATTATTGTTTTATGCAATGCACCCCGAGTGCATGTCCCACGCGCACTATTGTTTACGACCGCTCTGACGGCTTTAAAGACGTGTAAGACATGCAAATGTGGCTGATTGCTATAGATTCGCGCTTCGGATATCGATTTCATGGTTGGTCGATTAAAAAAATTGGAGCTGGAAGGCAAAACATGCTCAAAAGTCGATTGTGAATAATTAGAACTTCATAACTGATTGGATTGTTTCATTTCGCCTTTGTTTGAAATTACTAAACCACAAAATTGAGGATTCTGCTTGGTTTTAGAAAGCTGACAATTCGTTTTTGTAAGTTTTATCTTTCAAATTGCTGTAAAACTTAATTGGTCGCAGACGCGTTGTTGCGTCATTAAACCTCTCGCAGCAAAACTGCGTCTCTAGATACGTATGAAAAAATCAATGTCAGTCGTGCACAACCAGGATGTCGACCTAACCCTGAACCAAAACCGGAAATCGGTATCAACAGTTAATTTTTCCTGTACTCAAAATGAACCCGAATCTCTAAAATTTGACACTAATGAACGGAAACTTAACTCAGTTTTAACAAAACAATGAAATTGGACCGAAATTGAACCGATATAAATTAATTTTGCTGAACATGAACTGAAGCGTTACTATTTGGAAGGATTCCACTACTTCCGTCGGTCTATTCAAAAAACTGGCAATCCTAACCATAGGTGGTCGAAGTAGCCAAGATATCTACAAAAGTAAAAGTATTTTTGCTTTCTTGAACAAATACTCAAGAATTAGAATTAATTTTTTTCTTCGAAAAAATACAAATAATAGCACAGCAAAAGTCACACCGGCCAGAAAAGACTACAGCGCACTAAAGACTACACTGGACAACAAATTTTTTGACAATCATAATATTATAATGTTTTTTTATGGTTTTTGGAGCGCTGATTGAAAAAAATGGCATTAAAAATTTCGTAATGTCAATGACTTTGCCGCTATTTACAATTTTATGAAATTATGATTTCTAGTGTAGCGGTTTACTCTCTTATGACTCCGTGTTTTAGATAACAATCACTAAAATGGTGAAAACAATTTATTTTTTTAAACTCTTTTACCAACTGAACTTAAAACTTGAATGTCCAAATTTTCACTAACAAAATCTCAAATTCATTAAAAAAATGCAAAAAAATCTTGTTGGTGGTACAGAATTTTAATATAGCTTTGAAAAAAGCTGTTTTAGCCATAAGCTTTTCGTGACGCTCTCATCAGTGGCGGTATCGCGTAAAAGGGAAGATCTAGAGTGAATGAGTCTTTTATGTGAATAATTTGGATGTTACGTAATCAAGACAGGCCAATGATTGCGTTTGTATTGCAAAGCGCGTGAAAGAAAGATTTCGCAATTGCGAAAGTTAAAGAAGGCGCGGCAGGAGGCCAAATGCTACGATTATCGAAAGAGTTTGAGAGTGTAAACAAACTCTTTCTGTCTGCATAACACCGGGCTTCGGGTCTTGATATAAGTAGCCTCTAAAAGATTAAGATGGAAAGAGCTGCGCGCTGCGGCAAGGATTGAAATCCGCTTATCATCATAGTTTAATGCGCATCGATCATTATCTAAAAGATGCTGACCAATGGCGGAGTCACAATCCAGTTTGGTGTCGGTTCGTTTGCACGATCTGTGTGGTTGAGATCGGCGTGGACGAGTCAATTGCTGTCTTAACTATTGCGGAACATGTTGCTTGATGCGATCCTGTAGTCGTTGAGGTGTTCGCCCTACGTACCGACTATCACAGTGGCACTTGTATTCATATATGACAAAGCTTTTCTGAATGGCATGTAGAACATCCTTGCGGGCCACAGGCAGCATGCGCTTAGACGTAATAACCAAGCGGGTGCTGACGGAACCATAGCAGCTTTCCACGGCGGTTTTGACTTCTTTTTCCAAGTTTGTAGATGGCTTACCTATCCAAGGGACCCTCAAGTACACAGGACACTTTTCAGGGCCAAATCGCTTAAGGGTGGAGAACTGAGCAATTTTCTTGGTGATCTGAGTGTTGATGATGTTTTTAGGATAGCCATTGTCCAGTAATATCTTTTTAATCCGTTCTATTTCTTCATTGAGTCTATGCTTGGTGCAAATCATTAGAGCTCGATGCACCAATGTAGATATTAGACTTATTTTGCGTTTGAGAGGACTAAAGGACTCCCAACGCAAATACTGGCCAGTGAAAGTGGGTTTACGGTATACACTTGTCTCCAAGCCAACATCTGTTCTTTCGACGTAGACGTCAAGAAACGGTAGACATTTCCCTTTCTCTTTTTCAAAGGTGAACTTGAGGGATGGATGAAGGCAGTTAAGTTTGGTCAGAAATTCATCTGCTTCAGCTTCGTGATCGAAGATGGCAAACGTGTCGTCAACATATCTGAAGTATGTTGAAGGCTTTTGCGTTTGAGAAAATAACTTTTCTTCATAATATCCAACGAAGATGTTGGCCAAAGCCGGACCAAGTGGTGATCCCATAGCTACTCCGTCTGTTTGCTTGTACATGGTGTTATTGAAGCTGAACTCAACTGAGGATGTAGCGCTCTTCATCAATTCAACAAACACGTCCTTTGGAATGACTGGTCGGGAATTAGACTGGTCGTAGAGGGCTTCCGAACAGATTTTGATGGTTTCCTCAAGGGTAACGTTGGTGAACAAGCTGGATACATCAAAAGAACACATGAAGACATTAGGGTCGATGTCAAGATTTTGCATGGTCTTAGCAAACGTAAACGAATCTGATATGCAGTGTGACGAAAACCGCTCCAACACAGGTTGTAATAGGCTAGCCAACCACTTGCCAAGTTCATGATGGGACGAACCTGTCATAGACAGTATTGGGCGAAGTGGAGTGCCTTCTTTGTGTGTTTTCGGCAAACCATACATTCGAGGTCTTTGCGATCCAGTTGGTCGTATTGCGTCATATATCCACTTCGGCATGTGATCGGCTTTGACTAAGTCAAGCAACCGCTTCTGAAGGCGCGATTCAATGATGGCTGTGTTGTCATTGCTGGAGACCGGACCAAGTCTTCTAAATTTCGATTGATCATCAAGTATCTTGTTCATTTTATCGACGTAGTCGCTTTTGTTTAAAAGGACAACGCCGGAGCCTTTGTCGGGTTTGGTGACAATGATATCATCATTCTTTCGTAACCGGTTGATTGCACGAAAGCACTCTTTGTGCA
Source organism: Trididemnum clinides (assembly GCA_963675345.1). NCBI lineage: Eukaryota > Metazoa > Chordata > Ascidiacea > Aplousobranchia > Didemnidae > Trididemnum > Trididemnum clinides. Next base: position 31,449,979 of record OY776303.1, read on the forward strand.
TTGTGAAATCACGTGAGTCTATCGTGCTGTCACTGTACAAATGAGCAAGGTCGGCGAGTCGGGCTTTCAAAGCAGTGCGTTGTTCAACAGAACTGGCACTGTGATGTAAAAGCTGTGCCCACAGTGACTCAAATTCGGCGAAGATTTCTTCTTTGCACAGATACTTGGGTGGCAACCCAAAGTTAAGACCATGCGACAGCACGAAACTTTCAGTGTCAGACAAGACATAATCTGAAAGATCCAGAGCATGCCTTGTAGTATCACCGAGAGGATTGCCGAAACGGTCACGTCTGAGTAAAGCAAGCAATCGCTCGTTTTTGTTCTTCCATTTTGATTTCGTTCTTTCATCAAGTAGTGCCAGGTACCTGCAGAATCTGATTGTGTCGAAGAATGTTAGAAATGTTAGATGAAAGAACGAAATCAAAATGGAAGAACAAAAACGAGCGATTGCTTGCTTTACTCAGACGTGACCGTTTCGGCAATCCTCTCGGTGATACTACAAGGCTGGCTAATTATTAGCGATAGGTCCATGCGTAGGAGATAAGTGAATTGCAGCAGCGTGAAATTTAAAGATTATTTTGATCCAGTGCACCCGTAGCGGTGAGGCAGAATTGATCGAAGATTGACATTGCATTCGTTATTATTTGTGTATTATTATTTCATGAGTCTAAAATCACACACATACATTTTTCTTTTTAACGTAGGGCTAAATATATTTATTTTCTTTTTTCATGATAGCTCGTCGATCGGCTTCTCCTTTTCGCCGCCATTTTTTGCGTGTTGCTTATGCTCATATTGACGTGCGCAGTGACTTACGTTCATCGTGACGTGTGCAGCGACTTATGTCCATCGTGACGTGTGCAGCGACCTTGTTCATGGTGACGTGTGCAGCAGTTTTTTTGCCGAGCACGCGGTAGAAAATTTTCTGGTCTTTTTCATCGCTGGACGTCTTGATGGATGGTCGTGTTTTGTTATGTCTGCCATCACTGCAAGGGTAGCGTGCCGGATTTTACTGTTCGAACATTGACAAAATAAAAAGTAATTAACGTCGTGCTTCCTTCAATCTTGACTACCGCAGCGCCCATTTTTGGGTCTCAGTCAGCACGACCCCCGGCAAAAATGAAAAACCCCACACAGTCGTTAAAGCTCCAAATTTGGGCTTGTAAAAAGGCATTGACCCTCGGCCCCAAAACTTGACAAAAGCAATATAGCTCATACGAAGAAGTAGAAGAGGGCAATAGTGTTAATGTGGACACTAAAACAGATTTCTATTTTGAATCTACACTAATATGATTAAACGTGGACCTAATTTATAAAATCTTCAAGATCTAAAGGTGCCAAAATCTGCATAGAATAATTGATATTTTATTCCATTGAAACAAAAATACTTATTTTACATTATTTCATTAAATGATTACGTTTTGATTATTTGTACCCACATTGCTTTATTTTTCGCAGTAGAGAAACAAAAAAGATGATTGATGTCAGCGCATCCTCAATGATTTTATAAATAATTTGACCTCCAAGTGGTGGCATTGAGCTTCGCATTCTTCACAACGGCATAAGCCAAGGAAATCGCGTAAAGTTCAAAAATTAGAGAAGAATCAGATCGAGGCGAAAAGCAAGTAGGAAATAGAAATTATGTTACGGTGCTTAGCCTGATGCAGTGCCGAGTAACATCAGGTTGCTTATCGGTATGAGAATTATTGCATCGATAGTCTGAAAACCCTGCCAAGTGTAACATTTGAAACATATTTGTACATGATACCGGTAACTCACTGGTCGAGAGATAGTGCTGTAAAATTTAGTTTAATTATTAATAATTTAATTAACTATTAGTTTAGTTCTTTGCATGTGCTGGCCTCTGTGCCACTAGATCTGCCATTAATTGAAATAGGCTTGAGTCCATGCCTTGATAAGCCTATTAAATGTTCATGTGTAGAAACTAAAAGAGAATGGTTTAATAACTCTTTGCTGAAGCATGTATCTTTCTGTATCTTTTTTATTCATGACCACCACCATTACACACGACACTGAACAACAATAATAATGAGAGAAATGGAGTCAAGAAAAGGAAGAAGCGACACAACGTCAGACGTTAAAACATGCAAATGAAAACAGTGGATCCATAAAACTAGAGCAATAGTTGCATGGCCGCTAAACCCTAAATTCAAGCAATTAAAGAACAGTTTAATTGAATTGAAAAAAAAAAAAACAAAAAAACAAACAGAACAAAACAAAAACGCAGGAGTTTTTACAGCTGTAGATCATATTATTTTGTAAATAAGAAGTAAGAACATTCGAAATAGTAAGGATCAGAAAGATGACCAGTGCGAGACACGGTTACGTAGGTGGTCAATGGGTGGCGCAACCGGCCTATAAGGCTGTTTTTTAGCTCATCTGAGCATGGTGAGGAAAGAAAAACCACCCTGGAAATGAAACCTCACTGGGTCCGGAAACCCTTTCATTAAGTAACTGGTCGAAAGAAAGAAAAAAAAAAAAAAAAAAAAAAAAAAATCTACGAAACACATGTACATTATTAACTTACAAGACACGTAGCTTAGCTCACCTCAACACAAAGGTTTTAATGTGTTACCTGAGAGTAACAGTTCATCAATAAGTAGTTCGTCCTACAGCCCTAGTTCTTACGTTTGCGTGAATGTTAGTAGTTTGTTACTTGCAGAATTAAAAGAGTAAAATTTTACCTTCACTTCGCGTACCTGTATTTTTGATGAGAAAGCAGTGTTGAGAGGAGCCAAGCGTTAACATACGACACAACAACATAATCATTTAAACAGATGATAATCCTATTTTACATGTGTGGCCAATTGTTCAATGCTTTACGTGACTGTTGTGCTGCTGCAGTGACGCGAGTGTAGTGAATCAGTATTAAATGACTGCAAACTAATGTTACCCATTTTAAATCAGCAGCCATCAAACTAAATAGCCTGACCTTGTTGTTGCAGTCTTTGGAAAACACTTTGTAAAGCTTGTTGTGTTTGGCAGACACAAACAACTGTAAGTTTTAAAAGTAATAGTAATCAAATCTTTAAAAAATGGTGGTGGCTATTTTGCCATTGAATATTTGTGATTGGTTGATTTTAATGATATAATAAACACCTAACTTTTGTTCTTTTATGATTGGTCAATTTCTATGACATAATTGACCAGAACTTATCCCCAGTCTTAATGTATTTACATTCCCCCCCTTGTATCGTATACACTGCCCGAAGTAACCTGTATGCAAAAAGCTAAACCTGCAGCCATTGGATTTGGAGGTGGCAGTACTATCCACCACCATAGCATCACTCTATATATTACAGCAAATGTGCTTATTTTAATGCATGTTTATTGTGTACAACAAAATAGATTTTTAGGGTGAAATGCCATTGATGGCAAAGTAGCCACCTCCTTAAAAATCTGAACATGTATTCAAATTTTGTAATCCAATAAGGGTATTTTACATTTGTGATTTGTAAATTTTAGGCAGTGGCTATTTTGCCGTCGACGGCAATTTGCCCTCAGACTATTTTGCTGTGAGTTGTTTGTGATTGGTCAATCTTAATGACGTACTAAACATGTGACTTTTGGTCGTCTCTGATTGGTCAATTTCAAAAACCAATTTAAAAAATTTTGCACCCCCAGGTCTCTATCATCCACCCTGCACACTCCCTTGCAGTGTACACTGCCCCGTACATTTATGTACCAGGCCTGCCCCTTCAGTGTACACTGCCTTTCTTTTAAAGCCCTGGCCAGCTGAGATTCGAACTCGATACCTCGGTATCTCAAGACCAGCGCTCTATCTATTACACCACGGAGTCACTGGTGCGATAATAGCAAATTTGGCTATATAAACACACGTGAATGATCACGGCAAAATAGATTCCAAGGGCAAATTGCCGTCGATGGCAATTTACCCTCAGAGACTATTTTGCCGTGAGTTGTGTGTGATTGGTCAATCTTAATGACGTACTAAACATGTGACTTTTGGTCGTCCTTGATTGGTCAATTTTAAAAATCAAAAAAAAAATTTTGCACCCCCAGGTCTCGATCCCCCACCCTGTACACTCCCTTCCAGTGTACACTGCCCCATACATTTACATACCAGGCCTGCCCCTCCAGTGTACACTGCCTTTATTTTAAAGCCCTGGCCAGCTGAGATTCGAACCCGCAACCATGGTATCTCAAGACCAGTGCTCTGTCCACTACACCACAGTGTCACTAGTGTTATTATAGCAAATTTGGCTATATAAACACACGTGAATGATCATGGCAAAATAGATTCCAAGGGCATTTTGCCGTCGACGGCAAAATAGCCACTGCCTTTTAATTACATAATAATCATGATTTTTGGTTGTATTTGATTGGTCAATTTAAATGATCATTTAAAAAAATTGTGCCCCTGAGAAGCTATTTTGGTGTCAGAAATTTGTGATTTGTCAATTTTAATTACAAATAATCATGACTTTTGGTGATATATGATTGATCAATTTAAATTATGAATTAAAAAATTGTATTCCCAATGTATACCCCTCTTTACACTTCCACAGTGTGTACCTCCCTGTATCTTCACATACCAGGCTCGCCTCCAGCCCTCTTTTAATGTACACTAACAGTGTCTAAGTACCCTGCTCGATTTGTGCAATTATCACATTTGAAGGCAGCTGCACTGCCCACAGCATCACTACCAGAATTTTAGCAAATAGGTCTATTTAAATGCACTTAAATGGTGATGGCAAAATAGCCTCTAAGGGTAAAATGCCATCAGCAGCAAAAGATCACGTAATAACAAAAAACGTTTGCAGTGCAACAGTGACATGTACTGCATGCCATTCTTCTTTTACTTTAAAAATGTTTTTCTTCGAAAAAGGTTATTGCCTCTGATTAGAATTGCATATGCAAAATTGTAGACCGAGAAATTGTTAATATTTATTTGCAGAAAAAGGTTTTGCCTTCAGTTGGAATTGGAAATGCTAGAATGGGCTAGAGCAGTGGTAGTAATTCAGTTTTTATTTGATTTTATCTTCTTTATAAAGCTGGCCAGGTTCACCTCTTTTCTTGTGAAACGTTTTGCATTCCATTTTGCCTCATCACTTGATTTAGGGCATCCTCCTTTGTTAAACCAATCTTCTCTGTGTTCTTTTCCACTTGTTTCTTTCAGATCTTATGGCAAATTCCAAAAGAAGTAGGATGTACGCTTTCAATTAAATATGAAAATATTGTCGTTGTTTGTTTTCAGTTTTTGATTATTTTTAGCCCTGCTCTAGTACCACGAAAAAAATCACGTTAGGAGTACCTTGGGGTCAATATGACCCCATTACTAAAAGTAATTTTGCCACCAGTAGAAACACTCAATTTGTTATCAGTCTGTGTTTATTGCTTGAAAAATGTAGTGGAGTGCACAATCCATAAATATTTTACTTCTGTCACTGGTTACAGACCACCTTGCTGGGTTCTTCGCAAGTGGTGTCATGACATCTACTGCAGGTGAAGCTGCACTTTTTGTCCTTCAATCTTGGACAATCTTGCATCTTTTGCACCCTGATGGACAATACCTGGTGATGTTTTGAACAGCTAGAGGTGCTTCTGATAAAATTCCACAGCTGCAAATGATATATTTCACAACCTGAGGTGTTTGTGCGGTTACCAATTTATGCTTAGCTTGGAGAACAATCAACGAAATGAATAGTTCTTTCAGGGGGTCAATATGACCTCAAACAAATAAAATGTAAAATTTACAAAAAAGGCAACATTGAAATTAAGATTGAATGAATAGAAACAGTTGATAAGAACCTGCAAAGAAAATACAAAGCGAGATGAAAGCTTATAATCTCAAAGTTTGGAATATTTAGCCTATCAAATAAGCCTGGGGTCATATTGACCCCTTGGTACCAGAGCAGGGTTAATGATACCACTGCTGCACATAGACAACTTTTCAAAAGAAGCAAGTCTTCAAAAACCATAATGAACTTCAACAAGAATAATGTCTTCATTAAACTACCATTAAATAAAAAATGATTTTAATGTCTTATTAAGTTTATTAAACCATCATTTCATAAAAAATTAAGTAGCCCAATTTAATTTTGTGATGTGCTTCGAAACAACAAAATTTGGCGACTGAAGCATGTAACTGCCGGCATCGATTCAGCTCTGCGTCAATCTGTCAGTTGCTCTCTTTCCTTATCTGTGAGACTGACAAAGACTGATGATGCTGAGAAAAGGTGTAGGCTATTGATCGCAAGGTTGCTACACTATGTAAACCAATTGATAATCATTCATATGCCAGAACAGTTGTGTACTGGTCAGGACGCAAAGTACATTTGCTTGTTTGTGTAAAACAGGAAAGTTATTAAGTTTTTTTGTTTTTGTAAGTGACTCTTTTGTCATCAACAGCAAAATTCATCCGCAGGTTATTTTGTTTTTAAATAGCAGATTTGCTCTAAAATAATGTGTGATGCTGTAGCATAGTTGTTGGTATTGCTGCATTTGAATGCTATGGTTAGACATTCAATTCTTTACAAAACGTGTTGCAGATTGAAATATAGATGTACGCTAAGGGGGTTAGCAAGTATGTAAATGTACAAGAAATGTACCCTGAGAATTGAATTTTTGTCCAACCACGTTTTTAATATGACATGGAAAGTTATATTTTTAATTTGTCTGCAAATTTGACCAATCACTGACGTTGAGTGTCAAAATAGATTTCAAGGATGCAATGCTGTTGATGGCAAAATAGCCACTACCATTTTGTTTAATATAGTATTAAACTGTAGCACATATCATACATAGGTCTGAGCTGTAGCCTGGAAAGCAATGAGGTGAATAGAGCTATGGCCTTTTTCAAATTTCTTCAAACTAATCCCAACATTTATGATCTAGTTGATATTCAAAGTTTTATTACAGCAAAATTGTACTCATGACAGAATACATCATGGCAAAGTGTTGTTTCAAAATAAGTGCTCTGGCGTAAAGGCAGTGTGTGACAAAAAGTTGGCCTAATGAAACTATTGCAAAGTCTCGTAGAGACTAAACAGCAGTAATTTTCAAAGGCTCAAACATCATAATTATTGTTATAAAATTTAATTGAGCTGGGTATGGCGTTATTTATATGATTCACCTTGCAAATGCCTATGATTGATTGCGAGTCGTTTGCGTTGTTCTTGCTAGATTTGAAGATGCATTAACTACCGAGTGGTAACATGTTTTATCAAATCATAGTTTCAACTAAACCTTTAGCATGTAGTTGTTAATTAGTATGAGCATTTTGAATTTTTTTTGAAATTTTGAATTAGAAAAAGCTCTAAAAATGGCACCAGATGTAAACTGGGGTGCTGTTGATACAATTGCAAAAGGAGAATTGCAAGATGTCAATGAAGAAACGATGGAGGAAGTAGTTGATATTCTTCGGAAAATCGATGAAAATGACTTCCGAGATAATGTTGAAAAGTTGATGTTACTCTTACAATCAGCGAAAAAAGTTGTTGATGTAAGTTAACGTTAGTTAACATTGTGAGTTTTTTAACTTCTTAATTTTAGGAGCACTTAACTTCTTGGAATTTGTTTTGCATAATTTCTCCAATATGGAATATCATTTAACCCAAATTGAAAATCAAGCATATCTAGCAATAACTTATGACAAGCCAAAGCATATAGTCCTGTAATTTAGTTTTTTGATAAACATCATTTGTGACAATTGCGGGATTTTGCTTCTATTAATGGAGAAAGTAAATGGCTACTCTTGTATGAATTGCTGTACTATTATTATGGGCGCAAATTGTGCTTGCATTTCTAAGCACCAGTTTGACTCAAATTAAATTGAAGAAGAATTTTATACATTTTCGGTCAGCTCTAGCAGCACTGGTGATTGATGGATTAGCTTTGAGAGCAATTCAGTGTTTTCTTTAAACGCAAAAAAGTGCGTGTTTGCGAAGGTATGTCCGGCGGATTGTTAGTTAAAAAACAACAGTGCGTAAAAAAAGTCCGGCGGTTTTTGGTAACTTTTCCATGTCGTAAAATTTTTTGCAATTTTGCGAGCAAAATCTTCAATCAACTGTTTGATGCGTGGGCGACAGAAAAAAGAAATACAAACGCTTTTTTGGAACAATGCAGCGTCTCACGCAAACATCGCGCGGCTGTGACGCAACAGCGAGTAACGGCGACTTAAAATATCGCGCACGTCGTTTCCATACTTTTTTGTATTACGAATTATCTCTTCAAGCAATTAACCTAAAGTAAGAACAAATTTGTTTGTTTTCCATACTTTTTCTCAGCCGATTTCAATCGTAGCTAATGAGCAGTAATAGCAAGCAGCTCTCAAACTTTAGTTTTAACACAGACATCATTTTTCGAGGAAGTTTGAAAGATTGGTTAAATTCTATATGTTTTCATTAGGTTTGAACGCTAACTTCAATCGTGCTTGTTAAGATGAAATAGCACATGGCTCTCGGGATCAATTTAGCAAAAAAAACAACATTTTTTTGAGGGAATGGTTTTCACGTTACTAATAAATAGCCCTTTTCCACTTGCGATTTCTGAAAACAAAAAAGAAAAAAAAGATTACGAATTTTAACCAATTTTAGTTTTAAACTCCTCCAGAAATTTTTTTTCTAAAAAAAGTGTAGCTGACGGAGGTATACTGCGACAGCTTACCAGTCATGATTGAATTAAGCCTTAAAACGTGAAGAAAAAAAATGTAAATTGTAAGTTTCGATCTTTTTAATAACGTTTTACGCTGAAATCCAGCCTTATTTTATATAATTGCTTGAAAGGTAATTTGTAATATACATGTAGTAAAATTTGCCCATGACGTTAAGGATTTAAAAAAAACTGCCATTCACAATTGACCATTCCAAAATTGTCTTTCGATTCAAAATTGAGGCATATCATCCAATCTGGTTTACCAGTGTAAAAAAAATTGCTAAATAGTCGAAACTAACAGAAACTCTTGCATTGTCTAGAAAAAACTTTTGCTGAAGTGTGATTGTGCACGCGTGGCAATTGCAGTCTTCTACCTGGGCCGGGTAAAGTAGGTGGGGTCCCCCGAAATTTTTTTCCGGGGAGTGCAATCCTTCCGCAAATGCAGTAAAACTAGGTGGTTCAGAATGATTAGACCCAATATTTTTTTTATTTTTATTTGCAATCAGTGCCTCTCAATGCAACCATGTGGTGTTATTGTAGTTACAAATATTGCATATCAATTTTTTTGCTAGACTTGAACCTGCGTTTGCCAAACTCGCGAATATTTGCGGAAATTTTATATTTTATATAGTTTTCGAATGCATTTTATATAGACAAAATTTTACCAAACAAATATTTGCGATCTCTTTTCACGTATTCGGTAAATGGTTAATTTATTTTTGATAGGAACGAAAAAGATATTTGGCTAGCTATGTTACCGCAACTCTCCACGAGAATTCCGTAAACAAGCTTCAGAAGTGCCTCATTACTTTCTCCACAATGCCTCGCCAGTTAACGACCATTAGCTGTTTTTTCGTATCTGGGACAAAAATTTCTAAAAATTTAACCCATTTGTTTTTCTGCGTGGTTTGTGAAATTAGTTGACAAGACTCGTGTACAATTTTTGTCGCTCATCAGCAACATTGCTTTCTGAGATTGCTTTACGAAGAAAGCAAGACGCACAACTACTACTGCTTCATCATACAAAAATCTTAGTTTTCTTCACTTGAAGTTGCGCAGCTTGGGCCATCAAATACTTTCTGATTTGAGAGTGAAAGTTTACTTGCAATTGCAAACCCTGTTGTTTAATGATTACGATGGAGAAATGTAAGATGTTTGATTGTTTACCATCATCAAGCAACAATTAAAGTCCGCAAGTAATTTTTTTTGTGTGATAATCGTGGCAACCTACCCAACGTCCCATTATTTCATAAAAGTTTTATTTCTCATGCTCCTATCGGGCGTCGGCAAAGGATTAATTTTATTTATGCGCATTTTAACCTGCCATTCTAAAACTCTGACAAATCACTATTGCACAGGCCGCAAAGTTTGAGAGACCAAATTTAGCCTAAATTAACCTACTAAAGAGAAATAGCCAGGTGTTTCGCCGCCACCTTTTAGTAACCGATAGTCTACTTGTATGTGAAAATTTTGGGGCTGACATAACCACGCTAATTATTAAGTCACCAAAGCGCATTGTCACAGTTTTCCTTTTCTTCCCCCCAAATTTTGAAAACTCGGCGCTTACGCCCATGCCATTGTTCGGGACTTATTTTTAGGTCATCTTCGAAGGTCTTGGACGCGCAGTTAACTTGAGTCCATGCTGCAAAAAAAACATAGCAAACAAGATGAAACCCGCAAGCTGGCGTCTTGATCGGATTAAATAATAAAGATCATTCGTGACAGATGATCGCCTAAATCAGCGATTTTCAATCGATGGTCTTCACTGGGCTAGTACTTTAATTAGCCTTCATATTGAGTGAAATTGGAAAACTTTTTCTTGACGATTTGTTTTCATATATTATTTGGATAACACCCTTTAAATTTACTTTAATAACTTTGGGGCACATGCTTCCGCGCATTTCGAAATTGGGTCACATACCAAAAGCGGCTAAAAAGCACTGAACTAGATAAGGTGTCATAATAAAACAAAATACGTCTGAGGGAAAAACAAAAGTTGCCATTATACGCAAACCAACGTTATAAGTAAACTTTACAGTATGCAACGTTAGCTTAGCGTATACACTAAGCAAATAGCAGCCAAAATTTTCCGGCGGTTTTCATACATTTGCTATCAATTTCGCACTTGCGCCGGCGGTTACGCACTTACTAAAATCATAGAGGGAACACTGGAGAGCATGTGTGTTTTTACACCATTACCTGACCGTGATAAAGTCCTTGCAGTCGTGCAACTTCGAGGTCAGTGATCATACAGAATCTGCAAAATGGTGCTTGAGGAAAAGTTTTTTTGTAGTGATTTCTTCAATTTGGTTGTTTGTGCCAGGAGTCCACTGCTGTATAAATATGCTCTGCTTTTTTGAAATAAATCTTTTGCAATGACATGTTATTTAGAATCAACACTTTGCTCTAATATTAACAACAAGTTATAGTTATTTGTTTATTTTAGTATCGAGAACATGCAATGAATGAAATTATGCAGGATCAGAACATGATAATTGAAGATTTAAATGCAGAATTGGAAGAACTTAAAGTAAGCTTTTTCTCTTTATCAGAGCTGTTGTTGATAGGAAGTTATCAGTATTTAATCCAACCTGTTTATCAATTCTTTTATCCAATTTTCCTATTGGTCTTGTTGCAGTAAAATAGAGTGTAAATCTTTTAATGTGACCTCTAAGATTTGGCTAATTAGTTTTCCCTTATGGTCTTAAGAAACGAAACTGAAAATCTGACCTTGATTGGCCCTGCTAGCCACAAAATGTGAAAATAAATTTTAAGTAGATTAAACTCAAAGTTATCATTGGCATGTAGGTTAGTTAGTTCGTTTTAAATGCACACAAGTGGGTAGGCTATTGTTTTACTGTCTAGCATCAGAATTGAACTGGTGGTCATGTCAATAGAAATGTTGTCAATGGTCATTGCAGATCGAGAAAAAACAAACAAATGTATTTTAAAGTTTCGGACCAAAAACTTACAGCTGATCAAATGGTCACGAAAGACAAAGCATGGTCAAATAGACTAGCATGGACATATAATAATCATGATATAGAGCTTTTTTGGTACTTTTTAAAAAAGCACTGCAAAAATGTTTAAATGATGTTTGATCATAAATTTTTAATTAACTGTTTTATATTAATTTTATATCTTCTTATATCCTTCCCGTGCTTCATCGGTTTTAAAGAATGGCGAAGCTGTTTATTGAGCATGTCGTAAGACCTACCATTTGCTGTTTGATTGTTAATGGTGGGGGTTGCCAGCTTAATAGCTTGGTTAGATTACTCACGTCAGAAAACTGAGGTTGGGGTAAGCAAGGGCGTGCTCCCTGTAGAAGAATTTTGCTCCAACAAATCCCCATGACTAGAAAAAGAACAAATGGCCCCCCCAACAGCTCTTAAATGGGCAAGGGTGCCAAGAATCTCTTGATTTGAATCTGAATGTCATGGGATAAGATTTGGTGCGTTAAATGTGGGAAGTCTTTGTGGAAGGAAAACCGAAGTGTGTAAAGAACTGAAAAAGAGAAGAGTTGGTGCGTGCTGTATGCATAGTAACATGGAAAAGCCAAAGAGCTCATTTTGTGGGTACTTCGGGACTAAGGTATAAACTGTGGTTGTCAAGTAATGATGCAGGATTTGGAGGGGTTGAAATTTTGGTGAAAGAGGAAATATCTGGAAACGTGGTGGAAGTTAAAAGAAAAAGCCACAGAGTAATGGCAATTGTGCTGACTTTAGGTAGAGAAGTGATGTGAATAATATGTGCGTATGGGCCACATAGCGGAAGGCCAGAAACAGAGAAAGTTCGTTTTTATGATGAAATGGCAAGCGAGTGGGACTTGGGAAGTTTAAGTAAAATTATCATTTTTTGTGGGGATTTCAATGGACATGTGGGGAAATGTGCTGAGGGTTTTGAAGGTGTACACAGAGGAATGTTATTGGAAAAACATGCATAAGGAAGAAGATTGCTTAAGTTCTGTGGTGAAAAAGAGCTGTGCATGGCAAACACTTGGTTTTATAAGGCAGACAAAAGAAAAATCACTTATAGTGCCGGTGTATGTAAAACAGAAATTAATTTTGTGCTTGTGGGAGAAAAATACAGAAAGTATGTAAGGAATGTGAAAATGATTCCATGGGAACTTCAGCACAGGCTGGTGGTCGTAGATCTGGATAAAATGGTTCTAAAAAACATTGTGAGAAAGCAATGGCGCATAAGATTTGGAAGTTGAATGAAAACCGAACAATAGTAAGTTTTGAAAAAAAGAGTAAAAGAACTAGTAGCACAGATGCGCCTGATATGTGGAAAATTTTTACTGATGGTGTTCTAAAGACATTTGATGAAGTATCTGGAAACAAGAAGCCTAGGAGAGATCGAGGAGACATGTGGTGGTGGAATGAAGAGTTCAAGGATACCATTGCAAGAAAGCAGGTGGCATTTAAAGAGCTGTCCAGGTTTCCAACAAGAAAATAAGACTCAATACAAACGTTTAAGAAATCAAACGAGAAAAATTGTTGCTATAGCTATGAGAATGGAAACTAAATAGAAGTTGGATGATTTATATCAAAATTCTAACAGTGTTTTCTACTTCCATAGAAGAATGAAATGGGATGGGAAGCATGTGGAAGAAGGAAGGTGTTTAAGGGGAGGAGACGGACAATTGAGTTTTATTGAAGAAGATAAGGCAAAAATTTGGAAAAAACATGGAAAAAATAGTGAATGAAGAGAACGAATGGGACCACATGTTGGAAACTAGTGTAGTAGAAATTGTGGCAGAAGTGGCATGGAAAGAAAAAGCAGAAGCAATGCAAAAGATGAAATCAGGAAAGGCAACGGGACCATCTGAAATAAGTGTGGAGATGATTGTTGCAAGGGGCGAAATTGGGATGAAAGTGTTGATATACCTGTGTCAGCTTGTATTGGATGGTAAAGAAATGCCCGATGAGTGGAAAACTAGTGTGATTATGCCTATTTTTAAAGGAAAGGGTGATGTGATGAGCTGTAGATCATACAGAGGAGTGAAACTGCCAGAGCATGTTATATAAATTGTTGAAAGGGTATTAGAGAGGCGAATACGAACACTAGTCAATTTGAATAAAATGCAGTTTGGAATTATGGCAGGAAAAGGAACAGTCCATACGATATTCATTGTAAAGAGAATGTGGGAGGAATATCAAAAACGGACAAGAAGTTGTATACCGGTATGTGTTTTGTCTATCAGAAGTAATGGTTCGGGCAGTTATGAGCTTGTATAATGGTACAAAGACAAGAGTGAGGGTGGGATATGCATATTCAGAGGAATTTAAAGTTAGTACACATCAAGGATCAGTGCTATCGCTACTATTGTTTGCAATAGTTGTGGACGTAATTACATAAAATACAGAAAGGGGTGCGGTTAAGAATCGGTTGGGTAAAATTTAGGAAATGTGGAGGGATAATGCTTGGAAATACGTATCCTCTTAGATGAAAGGTAAAGTTTATTGTTGTTGTGTGAGATCAGCAATGCTGTATGGAAGCAAGACATGATGTCTAAAAGAGAATGAAAAAGCAATTTTTAAAAGAACGGAGAGAGCTATAGTGAGAGCCATGTGCGGTCAGAAAGATGTTGACAGAAAGTCGACTGAAGAACAGATTGCTGTCTGGATTTGGTTGCTGCTGGAGCTAAAAGTTCAGGAAAGTGGAAATATCACTTGCACAGTGCACTGGCAAGATACAAAGGCAAGTTTATTGCAATGTCAGCAGGTTTGAAGTGAAAGTGTTATAAAACATGAAATAGTGGGCAACAAACTAAAGGTAGATTGTGTAAAGTCGACAGCAGAAAGAATCACTACAGAAGAAAGAAAAATGAGCTGGTAAAAATTTTTGCACAGCATTATCGAGTCTTAATCAATTATGACCGTGTCAATATTGTGAAAGGACATGTTTGCACTGAATGCCTTGTGCACTTAAGAAAAAGCTTGATGAAAGCATCGTATTTAGCATGGGTGACAGACTCAGTAAAAGCATTTAATGATGGGTAATATGTAAACAAACAGTTAAAGTTGATATGCGGCTTGTATAAATATTTGACAAAATATTGTAAAAGATTTATTTTGTTTATTTTCTTGTGATATTGCTATTATTTCTACTAGCAATACACCGTTGAACATAATAATACAATATATTTAGAAAATTCAAACGTTTTCGGCGCTACATATCGCCCTCATCAGGATCTATACACAAATATTTACATACATCTATACACAAATTTTAGAAATACAATGTTATGTAAATATTTGTGTATAGATCCTGATGAGGGCGATATGTAGCGCCGAAAACGTTTGAATTTTCTAAATATATTGTATTGTTACGTTCAACGGTGTATTGCTAGTAGCAATAATAGCAACTTGGATACTAAAAGTCACCTCTCTACCGAAATTGTTTTCTTGTGATGTAGTTCAAAATATCGGTAGTCTTGATTTGTATTTTTTTAAGGGTTAATGATACAAATATTTGTGGCAAGTTTTCATTACCACTGCAAGTTGTAAACTTAAGTACAAAAGATTTTATATCGTTGTTGTTGAAAATGTGCTAAAATGTTCAATGTTGTAGAAACTTGGCTCTGGGTCAGTTCCGAAAGATGCTGAATATTATCGGATCGAAAATCGAAGATTGCAAGAACAAAAAGATTCTGTTGAACAACAGAATGAAGAATATTTGAAAGAAATTACATCAATATTGGAAGAGAAAAGGAAGTTGGAAAAGGAGAGCGACGATGCTAGAGGATTGGTCCGCGAGTTGAGAGCTGAGGTTGGTTTGATGTGCTGTGTGAGACCAAAGTAGCCAGCCCAAATTTATGGTATTGTCATGGGATGGTGATGCATTTTGCGTGGAAATTGGTTACTTGTTGAATTAATTAACAATGTATTTCAAGCGACTACATTCAATAACTTTTTGGTAGATTCTTCTGCTTGATATCTTTCATGATACGTTCATAGTTTTTCGTAACTTTATTCATATCATGTTAAGATTTGTATACTAATGTTAATAGAAATTATGCTTGACATAAAGTGGGTGTTTGAAATAATTTATAATTTCTTTATATTGGTGCATGTATTTCTTACACGTAAACTCTGCTGGATATTTAATTTGTTTGACTGCTTTTCTGGGATCTTTTTCAACTTTTATATCGAGTTGTTTTGAACTACATATTACCTCCCTTCGTTTTACCGGTAAGTAGCAACAGTACTAGATTCTTTGGTAGTGGCTTGTTTGGACTAAAACATTATACGGAACATTACACGGATAAATTTTGATTGAATTCACTGCTTTCAGGTTGGCAGTTAGACTCTCGAGCGCTTGGGTCGCGGTTGCCATATTGGTAATTCCTGGGTTTCTTTAATAAATGGTTGTTTTCATGTAGAATCAAGAACTTCGATTGAATTTGCGCGATTACCAAGGTATCATTGATAAACAAACTTTACATCGAACTACTACAGCTGGCGATACGGATCTTCAAAGCAAATTATCTGAGAGGAACAAGCAAATCTCTGAGCTGCTGACCCAGATCGCTGTAAGCATGCTGTGATATTTAATTTTTATCATTTAAACTCATGAGCCGAGTTTAGAGCATTGCTTTTCAAGCTGTTTGAGAAGCTACCAATAACATCCCAGGTTTTTCCTGTTTGATAAGCGGTCTTGTCGTATGACGATTGCTATCGCACAGAGCACTGCCAATTTTTCATTTCTTAAACTTTTGACAGGAACTTGAAAAAGGTAATCAAGATTTGGAGGAAGCATCAAAGAAACTTCAGCTAGAGATGGAGAGTGGCAAGGAGGAAATGGAGCAAATGGCGGATGAGTATGAAAAGATGCGGAAGGTCATTGGTACATCTGATAAATTTGCAGATGATCTCCAAAAACAGAATGCTCAACTCAAAATGCAGGTCAGTAAAATGATGTGTCAGAAAAAAAAATAAAACCGCATTTTGAAACTTTCATGGACTGGCTGTCATGATGTTCTGCGTCAAATAATAGCGTTTGTCTTGAAAAGTACCTTGGTAAAGTAGCGGCGGAAAAAATGTTTATAAGCTTTCGATGTTCGGCTTTTTGTCATTGCACTTCAAATGCAAATATTGCCTAGCCTAGCCCTTCATGATTGAGTTGATATGTCACACATAGCTGATTTTAGGTGTCTGACATGAATGATCAACTGGCACTCAAGCGTGATGAAGATGACGCAATCACACGAGCTGTCAATCAAAAAGTGGAGGAATGGACAGAGCGAATTAAGCAACGTGATCAGGAAAACGCCGAACAGGCCCGCACCATTAATAGTTTGAAGTCAAAGTTGGCATCTGCTTCCTTGGGCCTCGACCGTTTGAAAGTCGAAAAATTGACGAAAGTAAGTAAAAACAGTCTTACCTATGGATCTACTTAATTTTATGGGGTAGTAAACATAACAAAAATATACATTTTTAAAAATAAAAAAATAACATTTTTAAAAATAAAAATACTGGTTCCTAGTTCTATCAGACGCACTTAGCTTAAAAATGGTATCAGTTCTTTTATCATTGGGACTTTTCGACTTATTTGAAGGTTTAGTATTGCTGATTTAGTCATTATTATGCTTCAAGCAAATTTGTTTATGCGCAATACAATGATTTCTTTTATAACAATTACACTGCTGTCACAGTCTGTATTGGTTGACGATTGAAGTAGGTAGCTAATATTTGAGTGAAAGTTTTATGGGTTTGATTAGTTTTCATTTCCTGTCTATTGCGGAATATTTAAGTAGAAACGTAAACTATAAAGGACTTATTAACTTTTCAAGTAATCTGTATTGCTTTTGTGTCTGCACTTGAACTATTACAAAAGAAATTATTGTATTGCGCATAGACAGATGTGCTTGAACCATAATAATGACTAGACTAGCAATACTTAACCTTGAAATAAGTCAAGAAGTTTCACTAATAGAAAAAAAACTGATGCTTTTTTAAAAACTAGTTATAAAACCTACATTAAAGTAAGTCAAAACATTTAAGAAACAAATATACTGTTACGTAGTAATAATCCATTGCCAACGTAGTTGTTGTGAAACAATAGGCACTGTATGGTCATGCAAGCTAACCGTAAAACTAAAATGTAACCACGATTTCAATCAAACATTTTAATTTCTATCAAAGTTCGGTTACTTTTTCCATTTGTATTACGTACGTATCTATTACATAATGAGAGGTGGTGGCCGTGTCTATATACCACCTAATATGATGAAAAGGGTAATAAACCTTACCCAGCTTGTCGTACAAAGCTACTCTCAAGCAGCAAAGGCACTTAGCACTGTTGTTGGTGGGGCTACTACGACTAGTTCGAAATGGACGCCTCTGATTGGTTAAGTTCTAAACCTGGGGTCTCGTTCACGCCGCGCCTGCGTACCAAGGAGGAGGAGGGAAGGACACGCTGCATTTTTATGGATTGGACTCACAGTAGTCGGTCACCGGTAATTGGGTTGAAATAATCGTGACACCTAAAAAATAGAGCGGACCAGGTCTAAAAACTACGTTTTGAGAAAATTGTTTTTATGATTTTGCCATATCATGCAGAACATTGAATTAATAATGTTCATTTTGGTGATTTAGCAGTTTCTGCTGGTCATAATAGGGCAAGATTTATGTTCAAAATTTTTTTTGCTTTTTTTATACACCTTTAAATGCAGATGGTCAGTATTGATTTAGTTGACCAATGGGCCAATTCCATTTGGCCCATGTAAATTTGAAGTTTTAACAAAATTTGTAATGGACCAAATCAGCAGCTGTACTTTTAAAAAAATTTTGCTTGAGATACAGCTTTGCTTATCAATTAGCGGTTTATTGCTTGTTGACTTATTACAAACCCACTGCTGCAGCCAATAAATGTAAAACAAAATGTTTTTGTGTATATAAGCTAAACATACGTTATGTTGAAGTCAAACAGTCTTGCAACTAGAAAAACTATCAATAAACAACATTACACAGTAGACTTGAGACTTAATATTTGATGTCTGATACACGTAGACTGCAATGTACAAGAGAGTGAATATCAGTAAGAAATACTGTCATTATGTGACTGGTGTAGTGGCTAACATCAGCTTATGTACAGAAAAGGAGGAAGATAAGGTTGATCATACAAGGTCTGGTCATTGCAATAAAAACTATCCAAATCAGAACCTAATGGTTAGTAATTAGCTAAAATATAGTCAAAGCTTTTGTAGACTTAAGCCAATGGGCTACTGCAAAAGTGACATCAAAAATATTAAACAGTGACTAATTACAGAAAATCTCGAAACGTTTCCTGGGAAGTACTCCTCAGTATTACTTTTATCGTGTTGCAGTTGTTTGTTTGCACGGTGACAAAACGGAATATATTTGAGGCTGCATGACTTATTCAACGTAAGCCAGTTGATTTTAATACCACCAGGATCTACAACTTCAAGATCAAAAAAATTCTTTTGGCGACACATTGCGTCGTGACAAATCAATTTGCCTTAAAGCTTCAGACTTGAAATCATAACGAAAAAAAACACCGAAACCTTCTTTATAGACAATTTTATGAATCAAATTAAATTTAAATTCTTCTCCATTTTTATCCACACACTAGTTCGTCGTCGTCGTATGGCAAGGTATCTATGATCCAGGTCAGACACAAGAAAAGGATGGGGACCAAGGGTTTATCATTTGACCATCCCACCCTGCTGTGTTGCCCAGTTCAGATGCTGGCTGGCAGTGTTTCGTCATCCAAAACTGTCAGGCCCATTGTTTCTCGAGGGGCCCGATGTATGGGACATGTTAAAGTAATGTGGTCTGCAGTTTGTTCACTAGCGCCACACCCGAATTTTGCTGAAGAAGCGAGACCCTATTTGTGCGAGGACGAACTGAAACGCCTAACGCCAGTACGCAGGCGATTGAGTTTGATCCAGGC
Organism: Trididemnum clinides; assembly: GCA_963675345.1. Taxonomy (NCBI): domain Eukaryota; kingdom Metazoa; phylum Chordata; class Ascidiacea; order Aplousobranchia; family Didemnidae; genus Trididemnum; species Trididemnum clinides. Next base: position 31,469,536 of record OY776303.1, read on the forward strand.
TGTTCTGGTCAAACTCATTCCAATAGACCTTGCGCTGACGTACTCTGGGATGTAGACACACTAGTTGACGAGAGATTTTTTCAGCACATCAATGTTTTGAAAATCCTTTTTTTTTGCATCAACATTAAGGGATATTTGTTCTTTCTTTGAGTATTTTTAACGAGCCTAACCTACTCGTCAACTGCTTAAATCCCCAAGGCTTTCTTTAATATTGCTGAAGTTGACATCATTCGGTGAATAAGCATAGCCACTCCATAGAAACCTGTGCGAGATTTTCTTCGCATTGTTGCTGCTGTCATTTGCAACCCATATCGGAAATACTGCCATATTGATGATGCGATTTTGACCACCATCCGTCTTAGATTAAAGTATCAGCCCTGGCCAGACAACGGCTACTTTAATAATGATTTTCAGCATGCAGCTTGCGACCTCCAAACTGCCTCTCTTTGCTACATCTTCGGTCCTAGGAGACATATATCTTTGATTCTTGAAAGTATACTTAAACCCTTCAATGTACAGCCACCACTGTTTTAAATAAAAAAACTTCGTTTGAAGATGGGGCAAGGGCTGAATTTTTTGATTGTCAAAACTGACAGTATGTGGGAGTGCAGAATCATCTTTAAATTGCTGTCTTGCATCTACTGCTTGCGTATGATGAGCTTGTAGCTCATCTTTTCTGCCACTCTACTTTAACTCATCGCAAGTTGAATGAAAATCTATGGATGGTCGGTTAATTTTTACCTTTAGTTTGCTTTCCAAAAATCTAAAAACCACTTGTATCAAGGAAAGCCTCTTTCCAAATTTTCTTTAGACATTTCTTTCCATATATTGTAAACGTCAACTTTTTTATATATCCGGAGCCAAATGTCTCTGACTTGATTGCTTCTGTAGCGTGAATGATATTTTGGAATTTCGTAGATGAGAAACAGCAAGTCATTTTGAACATTCTTTCCGTTTCACGTTTCACTTTTAAACTCATTGTCAGCCTTAATCTTGTCTTCACTTTGCCTCATTGCCCGCTTCTTGCGATAGCATAATTTTGACCCCAGCTTCTTGGTTTTACTCAGTGCTACTTTCCTTCCTTTTCCATTTTTCTTTGAAGGATGTGAGCTTGTACTTTTGTCAATAGGTGACTCTCATCCAGGTTGTGTTACAGGCAAACATACCTTCTGTAGCTTTTGAATATTCAAGTTAAAAACTTTTTTGAAGTTTGGTGGATTTTGTTGATCATGCTCTTCTGCTGGTACTTTTAACAGTAGTTTATTGCTTACCAATTAATTATAACGCCTATTCCATCCTGTGTTATGAATTAAACTTTTGCCACCACCGTGTTCTTTATATTTTTTAGCTTGACAAAATGATTAGCAAGATTGCTGACTTCATTAGGAAGGTATGCCATCTTTGCAGTAATTGTGCAGCTGTTCATAAAATCAGTACCTTTGGATGATTCATCGGTTATATCATTTACTTTGTGCAGTAGGAGACAGTTTTTTTTCATGTTTTATGCACTTTTATTGTAAATTACAATTCCTAACTTGTAATAAAATATAATCAAAATAATATCACAAAATCCTTTATAAAGTAATACAAGTTAAATGAGCGGTAAAATATTCAACACCGGTTATGCTGCATGACATGATTTGCTTTGATGCCTATTATAGTAGATATCGCTAAAGTAATCTCTAGATGAATATTTGCGGACTGTTTCAGTGTAGTTCGAAAGCGAGAGAATAATGGCAGACACACCAAGTCAGCAGCGTCCAAGCCTTGCAAAAGTGAGGAAAAAGGGACATAAAATAGTGGCCATGCTATCAAAAATGTTTCGCTGGAGTGGCTTAATGCCCACTAATGGCGGCAACAAAATCTTTACATTTATGAGCAAAAAATACTTTATATGAAAAATTTGTGCATGAATTTAACTTTTGGTTCCCGCCAAAAGCCGTTGCGCAAGAAATGTGCCCACCTGTGTCATTCGGTTGTATCAGGCGATGTGTTATCACATATTTTATAGATGAAGGTGCCACTCGTTCTCAATAGTTTTGGTAAATTGTACGACTTTGCAACCTTACGGTTGTGGAACAAATGCATTTGGTCCATTGTACCGTTGAGCACAAGATCTGTGGATTAAGTATATTTGGTCCAATTATCCCTTTGGCTTCAAAAGGTATATCACACCAGCTTCTGCATTAGAAAATACTGCATGAGAAAATGCGCTTATCTAGAAATTGGACCCAGTCGACTTGATCCGCTATTTATTACGTATCCCAATTCCACTTTGAGCAGTTACGTCGTCACCTTTATTTTTCTGCGGAGTTCAGTAAACCTTCGGCCTCACTCATTGCCTATTTCTGCTCGCTTGGTAATATGAGCAGCAGTGACAAACTAAATTGTTTTGACTGTGTTGCTGCCTTTGTGGCATTCTCGTGAAATTGTGTCCAGAGTAGCGCAAAGTGAATTTTACAATAATCCTTTGCTTGGTTTCAATGCTTTTGGTAGGAAAACATCGTGCCATCAGTACTGATAACTCCTATTCAGCTCCAAACAAAAGTTGTTTTATGAATCACTGCAGAGGTTTTTCTGAGATTGTGGCAAATCATCTCAATGCGTGCGGTTTAAACTTTTCAGAAATTGCAAGACAGTGAAGCGGAAGTTGCTGAGCTGAAAGGGGCGCTTGCTCAGGCTGTGGAGGATATCGAGGAGCAAACCGCCATCGTGGAGGATCTGCGAAGAGATCTGGGAACGAATAAAGAGGTGCTGGCGTACAAAGCACAGATACGTAACCTCCAGGTTGGTATTGTTGCTTTTCCGCGCATGCTGGCGTGTTTAGTTAAACGTCGCGGGCTGTAGCTGCATTTTGTAACAAATATGTCGGCTTGAGTGGCCCTTATTTTGACTTTTCAAAAGGTTTTACCTCTGAACCTTTCAATTGCTTCCATTTTATAAAAAAACGATACATTAATATATAAAACATTGAGGTTTTATTGTAAACTTTAAAGGCGGCACAAGCTTTTTATTTGCTTCAAATACAAAACAAAAGACAATGAGGGTTTATCCAGCCAGACAAGCTCTCAAAAATTACTGCTGTTGGCGCTTTGGTACATTAGCTCCTGTAAGCATTTAATTTAGTTGCGTCAGCTTGTTAGGCAACCAGGCATAATTATCAAAAAAAAAATGCGCAATAGCAAATATTTCACTCCTTTCGCACTCAATATCAGAGCAAGGTAAAGAATGGAAATTTGAAAGTTGTCGCTTGTTGTAACATCTGTAATCTTATTACATTAATCTGTAACATAGAGTAATCTTTATTACGCCAACTTTAAGGCCTGTGCACCACAAGTTTTGCCGCAAAACTTTGAAAAGAGTAAGTCTTTAGTGAAATGGATTGTTTTGGGAGGGTCAGAAATGTAAAATAAGAACTCTATAATTTAGCCCAAAATAAGGGCCACTCCAATGTCGGTGTTCCTAGTGTTGCGGGTTAACGCTAGCGAAGGTGTTTGATGATTTTTTGTGGTTAAAAACTTAAGCGTTGGTTTGGAATAACCTGGTGTTGCCCAAAGCTTTTTACAACAGCTGTTCACTATAGCTCTTCTCACTTGATGAGATATTATCACAGATGAGAGCGTCACTAAAAGCTTATGGTGAAAACAGCTTTTTTTCAATGAATGTGTTATGTAAGACAAAATCCCTTGTTTCTTTAAGTATCGAGTTGAAACAAAGAGCATGTTTGTTGCTATTTTGTTTGTTCCGTGTGTACATCAAAGCGCCCATATTCACTTCCTACTTGGTATTAGTGCAGTGACCTTAACTCCGTCTGTTGATTGCAATTCATCGATAACACAGCAGTATTACAAAATAAACGTTAAAGAGAAAATCTTTTTTCAGCTTTTCAATTATTGGTGATATCATTTATTAAATCAATACAAGATTGCAAAATAAAGCACCAAAGCTTTAGTCCAGTGGTTCTTAACATTTTTCGTGCCGTGACCCACTTTAAGGGGGGTTACCTTGATAAGAACTTTGATGTGAAGTTAACAGGATAAGCGTCAGATTCGTGGTTGTGGAGTTGGACTCAGTAAAAGAGGACATTGCCTCTCCAGTGCCGAGTTCACGACCCGCAAGTGGCGTTGAGCTTCAAAAAAAAGGTCATTGCGCCTCTAACTCACAGGTTCTGGTTCGTATGGCTGTTCATGTGGACCAGTATTTCTCAACCTCATTTAGCATGCAAACCCACTTGCTAATTACCCAAACCCACCCGACATACGTGCTGTGGCCCACCGGTTGAGAACCAGTGCTTTAGTCCATTCGCGAAAGCTTGATCTATAGGGTAGATTTTTTAAATTGACTACAACTAAACTTTGAAAAAAAAATGTTTCTGTAACTGTAAACGATGTAAAGCACTCCCGGTCTGGCATTCTCTCTTCTGATGCCACGCACGCTAGCGGCGGCGTTGTTATTTTCGTCAGACAGGGCCTATCCTTTTCTGAACTTTCTTCCTCCTCTCTTTCTTCGCTCGATCCCTACTCTGATTATGTAGGGGTCAACATCTCTCTAAACAAATCCTCCTCGGTGTCATTTCTTAATGTGTATGCCCCCCTATTCGCTCCTCCCCAACGGATGGCAGAACCAACTCCTTCTCTCCCTCAATTCTTCCCTCCTCCAGAAATCTCTTCATTCTGGGGGACTTCAATTGCCATCACCCGCTTTGGGACTCAAGAGGTACTTCCGACCCCCGCGGGGAGGAAGTATTCGACTGGGTCATCTCCTCTGACCTCCTCCCACTCAATGACCCCGACACACCCACCCTTTTCCATCGCTCCTCTGGCAGTCGCTCGTCTCCTGACATCTCCTTTGCTTCTTCTACTCTTGCTTTTTCTTGCTCCTGGGAGGTGCTTCAGGACCTGGGTTCTGACCACCTACCAATTTTTCTTTCCGTCCCTCTCTCTCCGGTCTTTCGCCCCAACGAGCGTCCCCCTTCCTTCAATTTTCAGAAAGCTCGCTGGGATGGGTTTGCCTCCTACTTTGACTCTCACTGTCCTACTGCAGAGGAATACTCGTCTCTTTCTCTTTCCTCTGCAGCTGCTCTCTTTACCTCTCTGGCACTGAATGCGGCCAAATCTTCCATTCCTTTCGGCCGCATCAAACGCCCTCCTAAAGCCTGGTGGTCTGCTGAGGTGGAAAAAGCGGTTAGTGAAAGACGCAAGGCTTTCGCTGCCGCTCACAGAAGTGATGAAGATCGCCAGGCTTACATCTCCACCTTTCGACGCGCCTCGTCAGTCATTGCCAAGGCCAAGGCTGAGGCATGGCAGACGACTTGCACTTCTCTTTGACCTAAATCTAACCCTAAATCTGTGCACTCTCTTCTTCGCTCTATCGCTGGCTCTCCTTCCTCGTCTTCCTCCTCTCCTAACTTTCCTAACTGTTCTTCTCCCAGGGAATCGGCTTCGATTTATGTCGCTTACCTGAGGTCTCATTTTTCCGTTTCTCAGTCAAAGGCCCTGCGTAGCAGAGCCAGAGGCTACCTCTCTGAGCTCCGTTGAGCCACGTGCTCTGTGGAGTCTCACTCGTCCTTTTGCTCTCCCTTCTCTCCCGCGGAATTTCTTGCGGCTGCCTCCAACCTCTCCTCATCCACTGCCACTGGTCCAGACAAAGTAGCCTATCCCATGCTAAAGCATCTTCCTCGCTCTGGCATGGATTTTCTTCTTCACATCTTCAATCTTTCTTGGTCTTCACATTCCTTTCCTTCCATCTGGAAGACATCTTCTATTATTCCCATACATAGGATGGGAAAACCTCTCGACTCTCCTGCTTCCTTCCGGCCTATTTCTCTCACCTCCTGCGTATCAAAGCTTTTTGAACGCATCATTCTATCCCGTCTTCTCTTCTTACTGGAATCTAATTCCATACTTTCTACCCGTTAGGTCTACGGTCTACACTCGATCAAATTCTGTACCTTTCTCAGTCCATTTCGGATGGGTTTAACAAACCTAGGTCGGGCTCTCGGACGATCCTGTCTACTATCGATTTCTCCAAAGCTTTTGACTCTGTCTGACATCCCGCCCTTTACCACAAACTAATATCGGCTGGCCTCCCTCCTTGCTTTGCTCGTTGGACTCAATCTTTCCTTTCTGATAGGCGCGCTTGTGTGGTCTTTTAAAATCACAAAAGCCGTTCCTTTCGAGTCCGTCGAGGTGTTCCGCAATTATCTGTTCTTGGCCCTGTACTTTTCTTCTTATTTATTAATGATCTTCCGGCTTCTCTAGCCATCTTCCGTCAGCTGCTCTCCTTACGCTGACGATCTGGCCATTTGGTCCTCCTCCCCCTCGGTCCCTACTGCGGTAGAGGCCACACAAGGAGCTCTGTTTCGATTGGAGCGCTGGTCTGAGTACTGGTGTCTTCCTCTCAATCCGAGCAAATGTGAGGCCTCCTTCTCAGTGGATCCCCACCAGGCTAACCTCCAGCCCAACCTCCTCCTACTCGGCTCCCGCCTTCGTTTTAATCCCACTCCAACCTTTCTCGGGGTCACCTTGGACCGCACTCTTTCCTTTTCTAAGCATGTATCTTCGCTGAAGGCCAAGTTCTTCCCACGTCTCAAGGCCTTACGCTGTATCTCTGCTTCCTCATGGTGCCCCTTTAAGGAGTCCCTCTCTGTTCTGTATAAATCTTTTCTTCGGTCCCTTCTCACTTACGCTTCACCCGGATGGTTTCCTTTTCTAAGCGCTACCAATGTCACCAAACTGGAACGCCTTCACCGAGCGGCCAGTCGCGCCATCACCGGCTGCCTCTCGTCCTCCCCTATCCCTCTACTACTCACCGAGGCTTCTCTACCTCCCCTACGAGTCACCCTGACTCGCCTCACTCTTTTGTCTTATGAGCGGGCTCTTCGTCTCCCAACCTCCTTTCCCATATCAGGTTTGGCCCGACTTGGAGTGAAACCAAGACTCTGCAGATCGTCCTGGAGAACTCTTGCGTCCACTCACCCGCTCATGCTTCCTTCTACTTGTTCTAGGGAGGCTCTTGTTGCTTGCCCTCCCTGTCCTCCTTGGAATCTACCTTTCTTCACGGTGGAGTCCCCCCTTTCCTCTCCATGCTCTCGCTCTGATCCCCCTCACTCTCGCCAAGGTGCGGCTCTCGCCCACCTTGACTCTTTCCCCATTCATGACCTGGTACTCAGTGGATAGACGGCTCTGTTCCTTTTCCTTTTGGCAAGGGCGGCTCCGGCGTTCTTGCCAACTGCTCTCTCTGTGGCACTGAGGCCACTCTTTTCTTTTTGGTAGGCTCAGTTTGTTCCAGTTTTTCCGCTGAAGCCTGCGCCATTCTGCACGCTCTTTGCTGGTCTCGGCAACACCATAAAGTCTGCCATTTTTGTTCTCTTCTCCTCCTATTTGACTCTCGCTCTGTCCTCGCCACCCTGTCCTTTCCTCCACCTTTCCTATTATCTCAAACTCTGTGGCAGATCTGGCAGGAACTGTCTACTCTCTCTTGTTCTACCAGGCTACAATGGGTCCCCGGACACTCGTTTCTCCCGGGGAACGACACAGCTGATGAGCTTGCCAGACGGGGAGCGCTGCTTGTGCCTTCCGCAATCTCTTGTAGTCTCTCTCCCCTTACCTCTCGTATCCACTCTCGTCTTTTCTCGGACTGGAGGCGTACTGTCTCTTCCAAATATTTTGACACACAGGTTCCCTCAATTTCCATTGAGGAACTTGTGTTCCCTTGTCATGCTCGCTGTGTCCTCTCTCGTTATCGCTGGAATGGACACAGCCTTCTTTTATGTTCCTATCTCTCTAGGATTGGCAGAAACGAGAATTCTTCTTGCAGCGCCTGTGGACACTCGTCCCAGGACATCTCTCATCTCATTCTGCACTGTCCAGTTACGGACTCTTTACGCCGCTCACTCTTTGGCGACTCTCTGTCTCTGTACGACCTCTGGTACAGACCCTGGGGAGTTGCCCGTCTTCTGGGGCTCCATGGTTTTCCGCCATGCCCCCATCCCTCGGAAGGGGTCGGGTAACCAACAACAACAACAACAACAACATGTAAAACTAAACTGTAGTGAACACTGTGTGTGAACAAAATGTGACGTTTTAACATCTAACCACAACATGAAAAACTTGTTGGAGCAATTTTGCTGCTAGAAAATGACCCAATCTAACATACTGCAGTATTGATTGCGTTTTTTAGCGATGCTTTCATAAGCAGCACTCATATGTAATTAAATGTTTTTCACTGTTGGCATTTTTTTTCTTCACTGATCGGATTTGTGATCTCAATGTGATTGAGTTCAAATTTCGAAAAATGGGTCTCTAATATCTGGTAATTAATTTTTTCTAAATAACCTGAGGCTTCTAATTTTTGCACTTGCGTACTGCAAGCGTTAAATGAGAGTTTGCTTTCGTTTACTAGTTGCCTATTGATCGTTTTGACAAAATCAATTAAGCAATTTTCCGATAGAGAGCGTGCAAGTGTGAGTTATGTTCAATCTTCCACGCACTTTAGGCACAGATCGAGAAGCACGAGTCATCGGTACGGAACGCCGAGAACCAGCGAGCGGTCGCGGAAGCAGATGCTCAGGAGAACGACCTGAAACTTACCGAGGCTCTCAAGAGAGTGGAGCTGCTTGAATCGGGACAGTATGGACTCACAGAAGCCGTCAATGAAATAAAAGGTGAGTAACGGGTTGCTCTTTAGTTATTATAAGTTAGTGTGGGTTACGTGGTTGCTGATTCTGATTGTAGAGTTTTTTAGTGAAAAGTGTAGTTTGTTCAGTAGTTAATGGCGGATTACAAACAATATTTTAATTTCATCTTTACATCAAGCAAACTTTGGTTTATGACAATATTCTGAAGGGTATTGTGGCTGAAATAAACTTAATTACCGTAGCGTTTACAAAGCAAAAATTCTTATAATATCGTGGTTATCGTGTTTTTGTGCGCTGGTCATGGGAATGCCGTTGCGTTGCCTGGAACAACGTTGTGTTGACCTGCTTCGGAGTTATTTATTACCACAAGCCTACAACCGAGCAGTGAAAATTGCAAGGGTGCAACAACGAAGAGTTCATGCAATGATTGAACTCACAATGTCACGGTTTGAAGCCAGCGTTTCAACGCAATGAACTTTTATATCAACAGCTTGGGAAAAAGCTTTTCCATTAATTGGTATTATGTCTTATTGTCTGATGGTTTTACATCATAGAGTGCAAGACTGTGATTCGCTATCGAGATCAGGACATCCGGGAGCTTACAAAAGTAACCAATCAGCTTGAAGAAAAGCTTAATGACGTAAGTGTAGCTGATCCGCAGAAAATACTTCGACGTACTCATCGAAAGTAAGATTATTGCACAAATCAATAAGAGCCTCAACGTGGTGGTGCAGTTTCCGACCGCGTTTGGGCTGGGTCGAGAGTCCCAGCTAACTCGGGCACTGCCCCCATCCAATGATTTTTTGTCGTGCTGCTTTCTGAACGACTGCAGAAGGACAGCACTCAGTCTCTTAAAAATCGGTCATCTATCTTTTTTCTTCTGCTTTTTTCTTGTCCGTGTTCTTCTTCTTCCTCTAACGAGCGGCAGCGTTCACCATTACCCTGTCCCCATCTTTGCTTGATAAGTATGCGAGAGATAGGTCGGTGCAATACTACACCTGCTCTAAATGTACCCACCAAGACGCTTGCTACTCACCTTCTCCAAGTTCAGTGCGCTAGGCAGCTCTCACTTTCGAAGCTATTCTACTTGTTGAGTCTTGGCTTCTATCGAAAGTCTTCAAACGTTCAACACTGTGACTTTTCTTGTTCGGGAGCACCCCAGCACGTGAACTTTCACTGTTTAATCTTGCCCCCTGCCAATGCAGCGCCGCCATACCACCTCATCTACAAAAGTATTCTACTTCCGCCCATTTCGTATCTTCTCTTTTTGCGCCTTCCTCACACTCTCATGACTCTAGCTGTTTTGCTACACCTCCTGCTCCCTCTTCCTTTTGAATCGTTCGCGGTTGTTCAATGGAATGCCGGAGGTCTTCGGACCAGAAGCGCTGAGCTATTCCACTGCAGCTCGCTTCATCCTATAGACTTTACCTGTTTTCAGGAATCCAATCTTGACGTGTCCTCCTCTTTCCGCTTGCCAGGATACTCTGCGATCTGATCGCGCTCGCTCTCGGTCTGGCATTCTTTCTCCTGATGATCCGCACGCCAGCGGTGATGTCATCACTTTTGTCACAAAGCAGGGCTTATACTTTTGTGAATTTTCCATCATCTGCTTTTCTTCGCTTAACTCCCCTTTTTCCAGAAATCTCTTCATTCTGGAAGATGGTTGCGTAGCAGAGGTAAAGGTTGCTAGTCTGAGCTCCGACTGGCCACGTGCCCTAAAGAGTCTCATTTGCTCTCCTTTCTTTCTCCCTGAATTTCTCGCAACTGTTTTGAAGCTTACCTCGTCCGCTGCCTCTGGCCCAGACAAAGTCGCACATCGCATGCTGAAGCACCTCCATCGCTCTGGCATGGATTTTCTTCTTCATATTTTTAACCTTTTTTGGTCTTTATATTCCTTCCATCTGGAAGACTATCTGGGTATCCACTAACAAACTTGTGCCACCTCGTCACGTTCGCTGCGTCCTCTCTCGTCTTTACTGCAAAGGTCGCAGCCTTGTGTTGAACTTATCTCTTAGAATGGGCAGTATCGAGAGTTTTCCGTACGGTGCTTGCGGTCATCCCCCTAGGAAACCTCTTATCTCATTCTGCATTGTCCGGGTACAGACTATTTGCGCCACTTGCTCTGGCAACCTATCTGTGCCTCTTGTCCAGGCCCTAAGTAGTTGTCCGGATCCTCAGGCTCCATGGTTTTTTACCATGCCTTCATTTCCCAGAAGGGGTTGAAAAAAAACAAAGTGAGCATATGGGGTGGGAAATAGTGAAGTCGTTCTCCCTGCAGATGGTATAATATCACTGTTAGCTATATGGCAACTTCTCACCCATTAGTGGTAGCCTGCTTCGACTACAATGTTGTGGGGCAGACACTTTGCATTCATAACTAGTTTGAAATTGGCCGCAAATATTCTTTTTTTCTTCTCGAGAAGTGTAATATGATATAACATATGTTGTGTAATATGATATAGGGTTTTAAATGCTACGACCCGCTTTTGAGGTCAAGAGCTTGGGGAAGAGTTTTATCGTGACAATTGCTAATGCAATCTACAAGAATGGCTCTTTACCCCACCCATGATCTGGTGCCTATGTTGTATATGTTTCAGTTTATAGAAGAAAATGAAGAATTCCGTGAGAGGCTAGGGATCGATCCTCGGAAGCTAGACGACATAATTGAGCTTCGGAAGAAGAGAGCTCTGAGACAAGAGCAATTTCGAGCAGAAAATCAAGTTTTAATGAAAGAAATAGAAAACCTGGAAGAGGAACGAATCAACCTGAAAAAACAGGTTTTCTGGTTTAAAGTGCATTTGCTGATTGCAGATGGCTCAGAAGTGATGTGGTGGTGATGAGACTTAATTTTGACAATTCTTTGGTTTTTCCGTTAGCTAATGGTGTTTGAAAGATTATCACTATTGAGAACATCTTTATAAGTCTGCAAAGGTGTAGGTTAATCAAAAAGTTTTTATTTTAATGATTGCTTGATGGTCTCCGCTGCAATGTTACGACAACACTCAGTGGAAGGGATCATAAAACGCCTTCTGAGACCACTGTGGTTATATAGCCTTTGATAGACCCGGACCGTCTGTTAAGATTCCCACATTTCATCAACCTTTGAACAATAATCCGGTCGCGGCATCCTTATCTCAAAATATTCTTCAGATTCGTCGTCAAGCTCAGAGCCAAATCCAGAAAGCCGCGGAAAAAGGTTTGCTCGCGGATGACATAAAGCTGATTGAAGAATTTGTTGATGAAGTCATCCGGATGAGGGGGAAGGGATTCCCCAATAAAAGGTAATGCATCTTTGATTATCTAGCAGTGTTGTAAACAAGAATTTTAACAACTGCTTCCAGATTTGTGATCCGCGATTCGCTGGTTCCTGTTGATCGCCAGGAAACGAAGGAAACTTTGTTCCATACCGAGGTGGAGCAAATAAAACGAATTTTGAGTGATGAGAAGACAGAAAATGTGAGGTTAAAGAAGGTAAGAAAGTGATGTGGTTGTGACTGGTTTTGCATTTGAATAGAGATAATATTGATTTTGATGATTTGATGGAGATGATTTGATTGCATGTTGATGACGCCCTTATCAAGTTTGGCCTTATAATAAAGGGGAGGAATGGAATAAACTTAATGTTTTGAGTAGTAAGATCTTGTCTGTTCTAGGTTTTCATGTTTAGACGTGATTCTGTTATTGAGGGACCTCACAAAAAGTTTCTGGCGAAACAGTTTTTAAGATTGAATTTTTAGGTTAATTTCAACTGGGCGGTAGGCTACAAAATGACGGAAACGTTGCCAAGCCAAGTTTTGGTCGATCCCTCATTGTTGATAATTTTAACTTGTTTCCTTGCGTATTGAACGTACATATCATAAGTGGCTGTGAAGTAGTTTTCTAGAGTTACTGCTAACGGCTTTCAAAACTTTTAAATTACATGTTTGAACAGGAAAGTGAGGAAGTGATTTCCGAGAATGAAGGTCTGAAGAGAGCGCTCAAGGATGTTTTGAGTGAGCTCAAAAAGTCAGGAGGAAAACAAACTGTCAGCATCCCGTCCTTGGATAGACTGGTAGAGGTCGGTTGTCATGCTGTCTTTTCACTCTTAGGTCATCTGCACAGTTACGTGCTAACAAGTTGTACCCAGACTTGTTTTGGGGGCACCGTTAGTGCAGCGGCAGTGCCTCGACGACAATTGCAACTACGTAGGATAGCTTTTTTTGACGTCAAACCCGTCGTGTGATGATCACTATTCTCATCGCACTGATCCTAACTGTGGAACAAGTACCAGATAAAGTTGTTCTGATTATTTTGCTAGGTTCGAACCCGTCACTTGTTTAATTGATTTCATCGTTGAACAAAAATTTGCTTTACGATTGGTTTCATGAGCGATGCAGATATAAAATTTGTCTTGTACAAGTCACGAGTTCAGCTCCCCAGCTGTTGGTTTGCGTACAACACTCAGCACTTTCAAGTCTGTCAATCTTCTGTTGATCCTTCTTGTCGCACTAGGGCGCTTGCATGCTTGATCTTTCTTTTTCATGCTGCTCATGCACATAATAACAGCGTAACCTTTCACCTTGCTTGCCGCACATGCGCGTAATGCACACAGTGAGGGCTATTGTTGCTTCTTCATGTTCAGATTATGGAGAGGAAAAGAGTAGGAGCGGAAAGCGGATCATTTCTCCGCTCTGAGGTTGATGAACTCCGAGGGCGGAATGATGAGCTGAGAAAGGAGATGAAGAACGTGAGGCAGGAGCTTCTGCAAGTGACTGGGGATAAGAGAGAGTTGGAAAAGAAGGTGAGGATCTTCATCCTGCAACCACCGGGAGCCTTTACAGTGAATCTTATCACAACTTGGTTCAGACCTGCGTCAGGGTTATTGGTCTTGCTGACTCAGCGTGTTTGTGATACAAACAATGCAATGATGTAGGGAAACTACACTAATGCTTTTTTCAAGGCGTTATAGCTTGTCAACACAGCAACACAAAACTCTGCCGACATCGAACTCACAACTTCACGTTTGTGAGGAGCCACGCACACATCTAGCGCTTATCTCTATCATTTTCTTAAATGTTAGGTTGAAGAGCTGCAAGGTGATGTGCTATCAATGGAGAAGGTGATGAAGCAAAAAGGGAAAATTCAGTTGGCAACCCTTCCCCAAGACGTAGACCAGCAGTCGTGTGACGTCATCACGGCGCTAAACGAGCAACTGGTGGAGGTGAGTTTCGTAAGAAAGTCGGAGCCGTGGTCGGATGCGTAGGGCCGAGGGGTGAGGATTGCAACACAGAATTCGATTTGTTAAAAAAAAAATTTCTTGGTGCCCCATTTGCCGTCATGCAATGAATGAGGTGTTGATGTATCCGAGTGTGGATCGCAATACATCGGAATATGACTGGTGGTAAAGTTCCAGTTTCCAATGGAAGAACGCAGACTGCAGTTGAACTGAGTGTTGTTCGTCTGGCGGCCTTTGTGTTGAACAGGACTGCGCTACCGTGATATGGCGAAACCTTTTAACAACAATAATCATGTTTTTGAGAACATTGGCGTTGTGGTGGTTTATTATGATTCGACAAAAGAACTACCGAATCAAACTGTTTCAGGTTGGCCTTGAAGCTGTTAAATGTAAAAACATTAATGATTTCTTTACGTTTACTGATCAGTAGCTTCACATAAACGAAAAGAAGTCAAAGATTGTTTTCGAAATCTAAATATTAGTTGTTAGGTTTTGCTACATCACTGCAGTGCGGGCCTTGATTATGATGTTTGCTGCAGGTGCTCCAGGATAGGGATGGTAAAGCGAAGAAGCTGTCCGAGCTCAAAGAAGCGCTCGAGACTTCGCGACGTCAGTTGCAAGTTGTACGTCATCAAACGCACGAACTATACAACGGTGATTCTCTATTTTAAGATTTAGATCTTAGATCTTAGATCTATTTTAAGGGTGTTATCAGTAGACGATTCTCTTGCGATAAACTTGATACGTGGCTGAGAAATCTTTAGCAGGCTGACTTTCCTGGTTTGTTAGTGCTTGCCAATTTTAATGGGGTTTGTGTTACAGTTAGTATTTTATTTTTCGATATTTCTCATATTTTGTCGGTTAGGGAAGAGCCCACTCAGCCAATATCCGGTAGTTGTCCGCTGTATTAGTGCTACATTTCTCTACGTATGCTGCTGCTTTCCCCGACGTTACGTCATCAGAATATGGGGATGCCCCGAAAATCAGTACACATTTTTAATAGGTCATTAGAGTTACGAAAATAAACATTTTATCCAAAAGCTACTCATCACAAGATTATGCTTTGAAGCTTTATTGGTGCTATGAGAAAACAAAATAATTTGCAATCTGCAGCACGGTTGGAGAAGAGAAGTTTCAAGCAAGTTGACAAAAGAGATGGTTGGTTTTCACATCTCTGAAAAAAGAGGAGATGGTTGGATTTCTATCAGTTTCTGATTTCACATCTTTTTTGTCAACTTGCTTGAAACGTCTCTTCTCCGACCACGCTGCAGATTGCAAATTATTTCGTCCAACTCTATATTTAAAAAGGCGTTATATTTAAAAAAACTTCGAGTCTTATTTAACGTTTTCAAGTAAAACTATTCCGGCGCGATGGCGTAGTGGTTAGAGCGTCCGCTTCGCAGTTGGTAGACCTGGGGTTCATTCCCCAAGTCGAGTCATATCAAAAGTTCTTAAAAATGGTATTCACAGCTTTCCTGCTTGGCGCTCAGCTCAAAGGGGATAGTGTGGAGAACAAGCCGGCAAGCTTGCTTGTTATGTCCTTGGGCAAGACACTTTACGGGATGCCTCCATCTTCATGTGGCAGACAGGTGGCGGGGCCAAGCAGTCTACCCGTCATGGTGGGCCAGTCTGACAAAAGACGTGCAAACCGAGCATAAGCTCATACGCATAAATAAAAAATAAGTAAAACTATCCTAAAGTTTAAACGAATGCGTAAAATAAAGGTAAAGTGTATACTGACTATAGGGATATTCTGCGGTAATAACGAATTCTCCTTGAGCGTCGTAGGGTTTAAATGTTGAATTTTCAATAATTGTAATCAGCAAGTTCCCAGATTTTGTAGTTTGGCTGAAGACTCGGTTGCTTGATTCAAATGATTTGATTTTTGGTTATTTAATTGATTTAAATCAACTAATAAAAATCAATTAACAAAATCAAAAAAAAAATCATTTGGACTTTTTGGATAGTATTTGTCGAAAACAAAGTATAGGTTGTACTTGCACTTACTTACATACAAAAGCTTTCTTCCAGTAGCTTTTATTCACATTTAAACTAACTGGGTTAGTTTGTTGTCAACATAATCTCCTTTTGATGATAGGCCAATTCATCAATAATACTGGTATGGTATGGTATTAAAGCAGTTTCTGTCACCTCTTAATGAAGAGGCAATATCAAAGAGTTGACAAAGCGTCAGTGATGTCCCAGCGCATATCTTAGCAAGCAGGAATAATTATTGCATATGCACATGGCTGATGAGTGATGACTGCTGAGCGGGAAATTTACAACTTTTTCACATTTTTGCAGAAGAAATAGCAGTGATATGTCGGTAAAAAAGCAACACGGTTTGGCTTGAATTTGATAAAAATAATTTCAGTTGTTCAAAGTGGTTGTAGAGTCTAATGCAAATCATGTGGAAAAGAGCTTCAGGGACTTGTAGTTGGTATGATAGCACATATTGACCAGTGCCAGCCAGAAGATGAAATAATTGAAGTTGAAAATCTGGACTCAGAGATTATGGTAAATGGTACAGGATCCTTAGCTGAAACTCCAGGTCCTTCTCGAAAGTGTTCATTTTCACCCGGAAGCATTGCCTCTGATGCTTCGCACGTACTGCAAAAAAGGTGTTGGTAGCATGGATGCATTCATAACGCGAACATCAAAATCGGAATAAGAAGCCATGGATCTACAGATAGCTCGTTATACCACAAGTTTTCCAAAAGTTTCCCAAACTTTTTTGTCTGTTGGCACTGTAAAACTAATCAAATTTCGCGACCCACCAGCTGCATCAATCTATTCATGTTGATCGCGAGCAGCATTACAAGTGACAGCGAGAAAGCAGTTGACCTTTTTTGTGGAGATTACCAGCAAATCTTCCATGGCACGCAATTTGCGAAACACTGCGCTAAAGCAAAAATTGAAAGTCGTTCAACTCTGGTATGAAATCAAGCCATCCGTTGTGGTCCGCCATCGGTTCAACACAAACCAAGGTTTCAAATCTAAATCCTTAAGTGTGCAGCTCTCACCAATTTGAAAATACAGATGGTGGGCAGCATTTTGGAAACCCTGCATCACGTTTGCAAGGAGAGGAGTACTGGCGATCGATCCTGAAAAGTGGAAGCAAGTCCGTGAGTCGGTGGTTAACGAGCCCGAGAAATCTTACCGAATCCGCTAAGAGGCGGCTTTGTCACCAGCTATAATTTTGAGATTCATGAAGAAGGACCTGATACTCCATAGAAATTCTATCCAATTAAAATTTCAACTCGCCATGTGCTGCAGCAACTGGACAAAGAAGATAACGCGATGCTTGCTTTATAAGTAAAGCCGTTAATGTGTTGAAAAAATCTGGAAGAAGATATATGGAATGCCACGCACTTTAATTTTGCTGACAAGGTTAAAAATCGGATAAAGCAAGCTTGCACTTCAGCCCATTTTTTGTCAAATACTTTAGATCCACGGTTTGGAGGTAGTGAGCTATCCTGAGTGATAATGATGCAGCAATGGAGTTTGCTGGTGACATCGGCTTTCGAGTTTTGTGTTCATTTATCGAAGAAAAACCGGGCCTTTCAAACAATACATGTTTTAAAAAATGGGATTAAAACGGTGACACCTTTTGGAGTTCTCTGACAGAACAAGCAAGGATACGTTAAAAGCAGCTCTGCAAATTTTGGGGGTAAAAGCTTCAACTGTAGATGTTCAATAAGTATTTGCCTGCCACTATCAACTTGCTGTATATCCAAACTATAAACTGCAACCGCACGGCACTTTGTATTCCAGACGCGCTTCCTGACGAATGCCGATGGAATTTTAAACTTGCAGCCTTCGTACTGAAGTCCGGAACAATTACCTTAGCAGCTGCTGGGGAGGGATGTGTTAAAGTAAATCGGGAACCACTGCATTTAAATGAATCCAAGTAAAGTTAAAACTAGGTATCTGTCAATACCGTAAAATGCTCTAAGTGGATTGAATATGAAATTAAAAATGCTTATTTAAAGGCGAAATGTGATTTATAGATAGATTAGTTATCTTCTGCATTGAGAAAATAACTTGATTTGGTTTAAGTGCGAGTTCTACTGGCCCTTTCAACATTGCTTGATGTTTTAACAGAACATCACAGTGAGATGGAGAAGTGGTCGGATGAGAGGAAGTCATGGCAAGAGGAAAAGAAGTCTTCGCAGGAAATATTGGACAAAAGTCTTGTTAAAGTCGAAGAATATGAGGTAAGAGTATATCGCATAAACTGCATCTCTTCACTGGTGACCGTGCAGTGTTGCTGCCAATCTCTTCCATACCTAGTTGCAGGCTTGCGGTAGAAATGTGCCGATAGTACCAGTAACTCAGAAGCAGGTTTGAAAACGTGTTAAATTTATGTACTTCAAATGGCCATAAAAAGCAATGGTGCTGGTTTGGTATGTGATCTACTCAAGAAATATGATTTATCACTACCATAAGAATATTAAACTAAAAAAAGAATTTATTTCATACTATCATACATATAAAAATCCACATAAGATATTATTTAGAAAAGAGACAAAGATTTTCTCCATTTGAGCGTAAAATCTCCCAGCAAATAAAGTCTAAGTGCAATTGAAATGTTTGCATGGGAACTCCTTTCATCTTTTTAAGAATACGAACTTTAGCTTCTAGCCAAGATCGTTCAACGTTTTGCGTATGTGTTCCATCTTGAGGATTAATGGCTTTGCTGGTGGTTGACAATGGAATAATTGAAATAGCGATTTAGATTCGAGTAAACTGGTCATTCATCTGAGTGGATGACAGAGCCTTCTTGAACTCCTCTTCGACTATTTGGTTCTAAAGTAGCCCGGTCTCTTTTTGCAACATAAAAATAGCGACAATCCAAGCCATTTTTAAGGCCCAAAACCTATGGCCCGTCTATTCTTTGCCCTTGGTTTCTGTTGTTTACAACATCTGCTTCACTGTCAGTTGATTCGGCTCTTTCATCACCATTAAGAAGACGACCTCGATTATATTTTCTTCTTCCAACAAAGCGTGCTTCGTCTATTTCAACAGGATTTACTTCAGTTCCCATCATCCCACCATTTGGCCTCTCCTATTGACAAACATTATTGAAGAGCAAACTTCTCTGCACATGTTGAACCAATCACACGTAGTTGTCCTGCTTCTTCCAGTCATTTCTTCAGTTAAATCAAATGACAAATCTTTTACAAAATAATAAATCAATTCCAAAATTTCGCACAGCGTCAGCTTGCAATTGATTTTATTATTAAGGTCAGTGTAGCTGAAGAAGAGATTTCCACGGCGAACAGATCTAAATGTCTGGCACCCATTCCTTGTGCAGTGGAAAACAGGACGGCTTTCATCTTTTATTTTTCTTCGCTTTTCAGTCCTTTCTGCTTCACATTTGCTGCAAGGAGCAATTCCGCAGCAGTTACTTCACCTCGGAGGACTTGTGTGTACAGTTCTTTAGCTCTCATGGACTGACCTGATCTGGAGTAAATGTGGTGTGCGGATGCCAACTATCCTGGTATTTATAGTAGATCTTAAACTTCAGCAATTTCCCAGTATTCTGTCTTATCCTTTTACAATTTCTCTCTCATCAATTTTGCAATTTATCTATTATCACGTACTCTCTTATCGTGGCATTTTTTAGGTAGATCACAAGCTAAACTTGAAACATGTGGGTAGATCACAAACCAAACCGGCACCAAAAGAATTATAATCGTTACAACTTGCTAGTGAAAAATAAATTAATAACCAATCATCGCCTTTTGTCCTTGGTCATGGCCAGCCGGTGTGTATTCGTAACTGAATTAAATTGGACTGCTTTTAATTTTATCATTGAAAACATTCAAAAAAACTTTTTCTAATTACGCTACCATCCTCGTACAATTGTGTCGTTGCTTTGAAAACTGCCACAAACAAAAATTCGGCGCGTTTACTCCAGTATTTGCTTAAGAGATCACTGTTTTCGTTTTTAAATCCCCGGAAATCCCTTCTTTTTAATAATGTGGTTTTGACTTATCTGTTAAGTTGTTTGTTTTCTTCATGTTGATGTTATTTTCATGTATCTTTTTGTTGTTTCCTTTGTGACTCCATTCTTCTTTTCGGAAATTTTCGACTAGAAATAACTACGTCAAGCAATTATGATTCAAACGTTTCATAATATTCTTGATAACTTTTACTAATACAGATAAAAATAGCACCTATTATTTAGAAACAAAGTTGTTGCAATAGATAGAGCTGTACATTCAATTAAAGTTACAGAAGCTTCTAAATACAAAAAAATACAGGCAACAATAATGGCCTGAATGTAAATGATTTAGAGGTAGAATGCAAAACAGAAAATATATAGGCAAACAAGTGTCACGATACTTGCTGATAAACTCGAGAGTTTTTTCCTTGAAGTCTAAATTTGTTTTCTAGTGCTTAGAACCCTGAGGATTCTTTTCTCAATATCATTTGTAGAAACGTCGTAGTAGTCTTCCAATAACTTAATAGGCCTACTACGCTTTGTGCAGCGTCGTTTGATTTTAAATAGACTTTGAGGTATGTAACCAACTTTTCAAGCCGCTAGTAACTTTTCAATTGGAGCCACAGATCAGTGGAGGAATCCAAAATTTCTTAAGGGGTGTGGAGGGTAAGTTAGGTTGGCAACGTTATCTCTAGAACAATTACTTTCAATAAAGTCAATTTTTTGGTAGTAAGTTTGATAGTTCTAGACATAAATGGTAAGTTTCAAATTAGTAATTTGATAAGTCAAAAAAAGTCAGATTATCAATAGGTCAATTTTATGTTGGATAATAAAGTCAATTTTTATAATTAACACTGTTAGTCAAAATGTTTCTTTCGTATTGGGGAGAAAAACTGTAATGAAACTTGTAAACTTTTGGTTGTTTTAGCTTATAATGTTTTCCAGTTTTTTGTAACGTAGTACAGATTGCTACTTCTTGTCCTAAGGGATTGTGGTGCAATAAAAAGTCAGAGGGATCTACGTGCGACTCTCTGGCTATCGAATAATTGCGACGATTGGGAGGCTCAATACTGCGCATTTTTTAGGTGAAATCGTTTGTAGTATAGCGAAGAGACATCTATGATGCTAGTTTAGACTATTTGTTAAAATGAATCAAGAAAGAGTGAATAATATATTTATGCAGGTGCACTGCGCGAGCTCTCTAGCACATGGTATTATGCTGTTTTGCACTGGAATCAACTATCAAAAGGGTGACATGACACACTTATTCAGATTTTGCTTTAGTTTGTGTTGTAGGAATTTAAATGATGCCAAAAGTCAAAACTACAAAACCATCTAAAATTCAATCCCTACGTCAAAACTTTCCCGAAGAAAAGTTCCAACCACGATTTGCAATGCAATTTGCGCAGCTGTACGGTTTCTTGCAACAAACGCTTTTTTGTTAAAAGTCGAAATGCGTCCAAACACTAAAAACCGTTAGGCAACAGATCTGAACTGCTAGTCTCATACAATTTGCAGGCGTTTTTGAAGAGCAGTAACACCAATTTTCTGGAAAAGGTGACCAAGGCATTTTTCTCTGCTGGTATTCCTTTGTATAAGCTCAACAATAAGCGTATCAAAAACCTTTTTAAGAAATTGGCCACAGTTTGCCATCTGAAACTATTTGCAGGAAAACAGTGCTGCAATTAAGCGCAGATGAGTTACAGTCGATAAGAAATGCTGCACAAGACAAACAAATTTTTCTGGTTGTGGATGAGAGCGTTCTATCTGACATACAATATTTAAATGTTTTAGTTGGAAGCATAGAAACACCCCAAGTCAGTGGTTTGTGCGACGGTCAAGCTCAACCATGTGTGCCAAATATGAACAGCATTGCTGAAGCAGTTGACGATGATGTTAGATCTTTTTGAGTCGAGAGAAATATAGAAAATATAGAATATAGAAAAGTGAGGATCTCAGGTAAGCGGCATAGACCGTAGCCGATTCCCTGGGAGAAGAATGGTTGGGAAAGTTAGGAGATGAGGAAGGAGAGCCAGCAACAGAGCGAAAAAGAGAGTATATAGATTTAGGGTTAGATTTGACCGAGAGAGAAGAGCTGCTGTAGTCGTCTGCCATGCCTCAGCTTTGGCCTTGGTGGTGACGGACGAAGCACGTCGAGAAGCGGAGACGTAAGCCTGGCGATCTTCATCACTTCTGTGAGCGGCAGCGAAAGCCTTACGTCTTTCATTAACCGCTCCTTCCATTTCTGCAGACCACCAGGCTTTAGGAGGGCGTTTGATGCGGCCGAAAGGAATGGAAGACTTGGCCGCAATCAGTGTCAGAGAAGTAAAAAGAGCAGCAGCAGAGGAAAGAGAAAGAGACGAGTATTCCTCTGGACAAGGTCAGTGAGAGTCAAAGTAGGAGGAAAAGTCATCCCAGCGAGCTTTCTGATAATTGAAAGAAGGGGGACGCTTGCTTTGGCGAAAGACCGTAGGAAGAGGGGCAGAAAGAAAAATTGGTAGGTGATCAGAACCCAGGATCTAAAGGAACTTCCAGGAGCAAGAAAGGGCGAGAGAAGAGGGAGCAAAGGAGATGTCAGTGGAGGAGCGACTGCCAGAGGTACGATGTGGAAGAGTGGGTATGTCAGGGTCATTGAGGGGAAGGAAGTCATAGGAGAATACCCAATTGAATACTTTTTCCATAGGGTCGGAAGTATCTTTTGAGTGCCAGAGGAGGTGATGGCAGTTGAAGTCTCCCCGAATGAAGGGATTTCTGCAGGAGGGAGAAAATGATTCGGTTCTGCCGTCCGTCAAAGAAGAGCGAATCGGGGGAGCATAAACATTAAGAAATGAGAGCGAGGAGGAGTTTTTTAGAGAGATGTTGATCCCTACATAATCAGAGTAGGGGCCAAGTGAAGAAAAAGAGGAGGAAGAAAGTTTTGAGAAAGATTAGCCCTGCCTGACGAAAATGATGACGTCACCGCTAGTGTGCGTGGCATCAGAAGAGAGAATGCCAGACCGGGAGTGGGTGCGATCAGATCGCAGAGCAAGAGAATCCAGGGATCCGGAAAGAGAAAGATGAGTTACGGTTTAACTTAACTTCGGAGAAGATACTTGCAGCATTACCTGTTACATTGAAGCAAGAGTGCAAAGCGATAACCTTTCTAAAGTAATTGCCATGGAAGGACTAGACGTTTCACCTGCTGTTTAAGGTTTAGTTTAACGTTGTCAGCTCACATCTGCTTCTGTAGAGAGAAGTTTTTCCCATGCTGCTTGGACTTTTAGCCGAAAAAGGACAGAAAGATCAAGGTCGTAAATGTAAAACAGTACAGGATTATCTATTTCAATTCTTGGACCTGGTAATTGGAGAGTTGGCTGCTTTAATAAGGCGTGCGTACTGTAAGTTTTGTCGAGGATTTGCGTGGTTTCGCTAATTCAATAAGTTGATTATACTGTACGTCTTTTTCTGCCACGAAGCGCTGTTTCAATGTTTTTCTACCACTATATTTACTACATTAGTTACAGTTTTACTGATTGCTATCTTGATGCAAAAATTTATCACGTTAAATGAAGTGATTCTGATGAGCTCTGTAATGACGGGATCAGTTGAGGGTGTTTCATGCTGTGAGGCAGAATCAGCTGAATACGACATTGGAGAAGAGCTGCAGTTGCAATCTGAAATAGCAACGACAAGTTAAGAAAGTTTAATGACACTTAATGTTTGAAGAAAAAATTGTTTAAATGCCCCAAGTAGTGGCAGCAGCAGATCGCCGCCGATTTACCTGATACATTGAATGTTTTGCCTGCTTTTACTCTAGAAAGTAATGGAGATGTGAACGGCTTCATTTTAAGTAGAACAATAACATTTGCGAAGTCGACAGCGAGTTGGTTTTGGATGAATTAAGATCATGTTTATTTATGAGATTTATGCAGAGTTTCTTGAAATACACTGGGATGACAAATTGCTGAAAGAGCGTGGAGATATAGCAGGTATACCACATGTAGCTGGATTTGAAGTTATAGCTCAAATTAGTAGCTTTTTGAAGCGGCAAGTCTCCATAACGATGCTGTTCTACAGACAAGCTGAAGACATCGAAAAAACGCGGGATGATTGGAAAATAACTGAAAACTTGTGGCCATCTGCTTTAATACTATTGCTTTTAAAAATTTTTTGGTATTTTTTTCGAAGGCCTGATTGGCCGCTTACTTCCGTAGATTGCTTGTCGCCATCTTGACCCAAATACTTTCACTTGAAACCATTAACATCGGCTTGCACCAAAGAGGACGTTGAGCCTTAAATCAAATCTTGCAATAAATCACCCGTAAGGTGACTATAAAGAAATATTGAACGACCACTTTTTATATCGAGAAAGAATTGTTTCTAAAATTCTCTTTTCGGCGGTCCCCGAACTTAACACAGTGCAAAGTGGTCTTCATGCATTCATTCTTTGAAGATACTTCCAAAATTTACCTCAAACTAAAAAAGCATATCTTGAAAAGTTACAAAGGTTTGTCAATTTTGTGGATGTGTTGAGCTCATCTTTATGATTTCAATCTTCCCTAGCTTTTCAAACTGCTTTTAATGATCTTCGATTTCATTAGAAAATGCCAGATTACCAAGCTCTACCCAAACAGGAAAGTCGCAGATACGGTTATTTGTGATATTTCACTGAGGAGGTAATGTTATTTGCTTTCTGCTCCAAACAGTGGCACCTGAAGTGAACGAAATTCTTGCCCGCGAACCATTTCAATTATACCACAACAATCTAAACAAAGCATTTTCTTGACAAAAACTGATATTCTCCTTTATTGCAACAAAGACTAAACTTACAGATTTAGTGGTTAAACGATCAGTGTCAATGCTTCAGCATTTTGACTGCGCAGTTGATGGTTTAAAGTTTTTACGGATTGCACACAGGCAGTGCCTTCAGTTCAGTTAGAAAGTTACTAGTCGCTAAAAAGTTGATTATCAAAGTCTATCAATCAAACGACGCTGCACAAAGCGTAGTAGGCCTATTAAGTTATTGGAAGACTACTACGACGTTTCTACAAATGATATTGAGAAAAGAATCCTCAGGGTTCTAAGCACTAGAAAACAAATTTAGACTTCAAGGAAAAAACTCTCGAGTTTATCAGCAAGTATCGTGACACTTGTTTGCCTATATATTTTCTGTTTTGCATTCTACCTCTAAATCATTTACATTCAGGCCATTATTGTTGCCTGTATTTTTTTGTATTTAGAAGCTTCTGTAACTTTAATTGAATGTACAGCTCTATCTATTGCAACAACTTTGTTTCTAAATAATAGGTGCTATTTTTATCTGTATTAGTAAAAGTTATCAAGAATATTATGAAACGTTTGAATCATAATTGCTTGACGTAGTTATTTCTAGTCGAAAATTTCCGAAAAGAAGAATGGAGTCACAAAGGAAACAACAAAAAGATACATGAAAATAACATCAACATGAAGAAAACAAACAACTTAACAGATAAGTCAAAACCACATTATTAAAAAGAAGGGATTTCCGGGGATTTAAAAACGAAAACAGTGATCTCTTAAGCAAATACTGGAGTAAACGCGCCGAATTTTTGTTTGTGGCAGTTTTCAAAGCAACGACACAATTGTATGGTAATGGTAAAGTGATATGGAAGAAAAAAGTTTTTTTAAGCCACCCTACTGATCATCTTGTTTCTGATTGCTTGATTGAGATTCGTTATGGAGCTGGATATTTAACTTCGGGAATATAGAAAGCCTGTGGCCATGCCCACAAACCTCAATTGATCGAGCAGCACTGGTGACTGGATGATGTTCGTTTTAGAGACTATTGTCGACACTTCAGCGTGATCCTGATGAGATCAAACAAAGGTTAGCAGAAACATCCCGCAAAATCTCGCTGCTTCGCGCAAATGAGAAAACATTAATACGACGTCATAAAGGTTGGTTTTGTGATGAGTTTTGCTTAATATTTTACTAATCAGCATCAAATGGTAAACAGCAATTGACAACTTGGATCGGTGTTGCAGATTTGAATGAAGCTGCAGACATTGGTTTAATCCACATTGACTTCCGCGAAACTTTGGTTCAGAGTTAGGTTGGGGAGTGCTCCGTGCGCGTCAAGATCACCAGCCGAGTTGTGTCTATACCCCGCCCCACAATTCTTGCCACAAAAATTCAAGTTCCTTCGTGCTGGTTCTTCAATTACTCGATAGATGCTAGTTTTATTTTTGTAGAAGATATTTGTTTGATGCACTTTCTTGCAGCCCACCAATTGCGTTTCACAGTTGTAGCTTTAAGGCGCGTTTATTGAAACGCTCTGGCAAATCTCTGCGAAAACGTGGATAAGGAGATTTTTTTTTACGTGGTACAGGCGAAGAATTGAAAATTACCGGTAATGAAAGCACTGGGCTGTGAGCAAATTCCTTTTGTTCGCAAATCAAAATGAAGAAATGTATCCCAAGATAGAAGAAATTTACCCGAGTTGAAAAATGCTGGCTTGAGGTGTAGATTGGCCGTCCTCCCCTCCTCCTCTTCTTCTCTTTGAAGCGTTTTTGCTTCCTTTACGTGTAACTCAATCATTTTGTCTTATGATCGGGCTCTCCGTCTCCCAACCTTTTTTTGTGGCAGTTTTGGCCAAACTTTGAGTGAAACCAAGACCCTCCAGATTCTATTTGAGGGCTTTTGCGTCCACTCACCGCCTCATGCTTTCTCTTACTTCTCCTAGTGAGGTTCTTTTTGCTTGCCCTTTTCTTTGGAATCCGACTTCCTTCAGTTTGGAGTCCACTTTTTCTTTTCTATTTTCCCCGCTCTGACCCTTCTCCTTCTCGCTCAAGTTGAATCTTTCCCATCTCATGATTTGGTGATTTGGACTGATGGCTTTGTTTCTTTTCGGCCAAAGCGGCTTTTGCGTCCTTGCAACTGCTCACTTTGTTTCTGAGGCCACCCTTTTTAAGTTTTTCTTCAGAAGCCTGCGCCATTCTGCAGGCTCTTCGCTGGTTTCGGCAGCACCAACAAGCCTGCAACTTCTCTTCTTTCAGACCTGCGCTCTGTCCTGTTTGTTTGTTTGTGATTACCCCTCCTCTTCCTCGGGATGGAGGAACGGGAATTCAGGTTCATGCCGTCAACCTAATTGAAATTAGGCTTGGGGAAAAATGGCGGCCCATGTCGAACCAGTCTTGAGTGACTGATAGCCCCACCACCAACAAGGCGGACTGCTATTGGTGGGTACCCAAGAGTCGTCTGACATGCTGGGTTAGCAACTTCACAATTGTGATCCGGTGAAGTACGGAAGGGCAACCTGTCTGCCACATAAAGGTGGAGGCGTCCCGTTAAGTGCCTTGCTGGGCACAACAAGCAAGCTTGCCAGCTTATTTTTCATAGTATCCCTTTTTTATGCTGAGCGCCAAGCAGGGAAGCGCTCTGCTTCCCTTCTCTCTGTCCTCGTTACGCTATCGTCTTCATCTTTTATCTCAAACTCTTTGGCAGGAACTGTCTTTTTTCTTCTCCTTTACTATCAGGCTGCAATGGGTCGCCTGGATACCCGTTTCCTCCGGGCAACGACGCGGCTGATGAGTTAGCTAGGCGAGGTGCGCTATTCGTGTCTTTTGCAGCCCCTTGTAGTCTCTCTCTTTCTTAGCTTTCGTATTCACTCTTGTCGTCTTTTCTCGGGCTGGAGGTGTGCCGTCTCTTCTAAATTCTTTGACACACAGGTTCCTTTGGTGTCTACTGAAGAGCGTGTGGTTCCTCGTCGCACTTGTGTCCTTTCTCGGCTTTGCGGAACAGTCACAGTCTTCTGTGAAACTTTTATCTACCTAGAATTGGCAAAATCGAGAATCCAACTTGCAGCGCCTGCGACCATCCGTCCCAGGACACATCTCATCTCATTCTGCGCTGTCCAGCTACGGACTCTTTGCGCCACCCGCTCTTCGGCGACTCTTTCTCTACGACCTCTGGCCAGGCCCTGCGTAGTTGCCCGGATTGTGGGGCTCCATGGTCTTTTGCGATGCCTTTAACCACGGAAGGAGTTGTGTTACAACGCGATGAATGCAGGGCACCGGCGCGATGGTGCAGTGGTTAGAGCGTCCACATTGTAGTCGGTAGACCTGGGGTTCATTCCCTAAGTCGAGTCATACCAAAAGACTTTAAAAAATGGTATTCACAGCTTCCCTGCTTGGCGCTCAGCATATAAAAGGGATAGTGTGGAGAACAAGCCGGCAAGCTTGCTTGTTGTGTCCTTGGGCAAGGCACTTAACGGGACGCCTCCACCTTAATGTGGCAGACAGGTGGCCCCACCCGTACTTCACCGGATTATAATTGTGAAGTTGCTAACCCAGCATGTCAGACGACTCTTGGGTACCCACCAGTGGCAGTCCGCCTTGTTGGTGGTGGGGCTACCAGTCACTCAAGACTGGTTCGAAATGGGCTGCCATCTTCCCCAAGCCTAATTTCAATTAGGTTGACGGCATGAACCTGAATTACCGTTCATGCCGTACCTCCATCCCAAGGAAGAGGAGGGGTAAACACACACACACACACATGAATGCAGGGACCTAGTTTATATCTGTGCTTGACGATGGATAGTTTTATTCTATATTGTTTTAGGAAGAACTGCAGGTACAACTTCTGTTTGAGTAACCGCTTGACTTAGCAAACTGCAGACAGTGACACTGTTTCGACCTATCAGGTCTCTTCAGTGCAGTTGGTGACCAATAAGAAGCTAGAGGCTTTATAAAGCATAGCTTAGACCGTCACACTTGTGGGACCTAATACTGGGTCCACTGTAGTGGATGGTCTGTCAACCTCTGCGAAGCCGTATCACTCGTGAATGAGTGGCGGTTGTCGCAGGTGCACTACGTCTAACAACTGCTAGAAGTATAGTGCTGTCACAGCCGAGTGGTCACAAGGTCTTACATGTATAGTAATGCAAGAGGCTAGCGATGCACTTAGCAAACTGCAGACAGTGACACTGTTTCGACATAGGTTGACAGACCATCCACTACAGTGGACCCAGTATTAGGTCCCACAAGTGTGACGATCTAAGCTATGCTTTATAAAGCCTCTAGCTTCTTATTGGTCACCAACTGCACTGAAGAGACCTGATAGGTCGAAACAGTGTCACTGTCTGCAGTTTGCTAAGTGCATCGCTAGCCTCTTGCATTACTATACGCTTGACTTACTTTTGCATTTCTGTAGTTTTTGTCCGCACTCAGGTTAGATGATGTTTTACCAGCATTCGGGATTATGCTTGCTTGTATATTGCAGTATTTGTTTTACTGTCGTCGGCGAAATCTACCTGTTCGGTAAACTTTGCTTTACAAAGGTTTTTAAGCGATTAGCCTTTTCTGATTTATCGGTTTGATGGCATTTGAGCAAGGTTAAATCTTCCATCTGTTTGTTTATCGGTTGTGGTCATCGAACTTTGTTTCAGGCTTGGAAGCCTCTGAAGATTTGCTGACCTCAGAGAATCAGCGCTTGAAGAGAGAAATTACCCAAATTGAAAAAGCGGTGTCGGAGCGAATCAGCTATTTGGAGAGATACAAAGCTATGGCTGCCTTCAAGCTGGGTAAGTGTGACGTGCTTCAAGTCTGCTGGCCGTGCATGAATAGAAGGCTGTTGGGAGATTCATTAACCTTGTAACATTTGAGAGCAGAACGAATTCTTCAAAGGAGGTTTTTCTTCCAAGCTTCCTTTTTCGAAACTCCATCGGGCATGTGAGCCAGCGAAGCTATGGAAGCGGGGTTTTAGAATAGGTTTTCGTGTCGTAATTATCGTAGAAGAAATGGGGTTATATGGAAGAACGAGAGTAGATGCGACCGCATCGCCAGCTTCAGGCTGGAATGCCTGGGTGGTTTGTTGCCTCCACTGATAGCTTGTCAAGAAATGCTTTTGTTAAACAATATGCAGTGTTGCACGGCGAAATCAAATTCTTCCTCGTTTGTGCAGATTCAGACGGGCTGATACAGAGCATTTCCATTTCTATTTGTTTTCACACCAGACTGTTTGCTTGAGTAACGCAGCACTGTAGATTCTGGATGCCTTTTTTGACGAATAGCAATGTTGGTTTACAGAAATTTAAACTCCAGATTTTTTGTTTCGACGTTAGGAACGATTACCACCACACCACGTAGTGGTTTTGCTATTGTCGTTTACTTGAGCGCGTTTCAGAATCTTTGCAAAAGTCTCTCGAATCGAGCGTTCCGGAGAACGAGATGTTGAAGCTGAATCGACGGCTGGATGATGTGACGTTTAAGTATAGGGAACTGCTGCAGAAGGAGAACCAAGTGGTGGCAGAGAAAGTGAAGATGGACGCCTTGCAGGTGGGGATAGCTGAAGAATGAGCAGCTGGTGTAGTTTTATCTTAGTTTTTCATTGACCTACTTCGGAGTTAATTGTGCTACTAACAATTCATACCCCAAACACTACAGCGAGGCAGGGGTATTATTCTACTCTTGTCTTTCCAAAGTACATAAAACGGCTTGTTGTTTATGGACGTCTGATTTGGGTTCGGCTCAACCTCAAGTGTTGTAAAAAAGCACGATTTTGCTTTTAGGAGGAGTTGAAAATAGCGCTGGAGAACAGCGAGTCGTTACGAGGCGAACTTTCGATTGAGAAAGAGAAGCGACTCGCTCTGGAAGGGACGGTGAAGGAGGTTGGTGGTACTCCTTCATTGAGTGGAAGCAACTCTGCTGTGAAGAAGGTGTGTCTGTTGCGTGCTGAAGTAGATGTTGTTGGGTATAGCCCAATGCATACTGCCATGCGATGTGACAAAGACGGTAAAATTCCTACAAAAATTTTTTATGGTTTTAAGTTGAAGAGCATTCTGCCTGCCTGCCTGGGATAGTCTTGGTTAGCCTTATAGACCTACTTTGAATATCACTGAGCGCAACCTCTACCGACAGCTTGAGGTGTACTAAGGCTCAAAATTACAATTTTTCTTGATTCATTTTATTTCATTGTTTGGAGCAACTTCTAAAATTTTCTGTGACAACTGGATCTTTCCTCCTTAAACTTTGCGTTCGCTTTGCCAAACAGGTGATATCCGTATGATGGCAATCAAATAGAATGCTTGTTACGTCTTTAAACTCCACTTATCCGTCTTCAGATCTTGCATGATTAATTATAATCTTGGTGTGAAGCACAGCGTTTATTGGCTGTTCTAAGCACGCGACGTTATCGGTTTACAACTCGATGCAGACGGCAATGTGTATTGAGCTTAAATTCCACCGTGATGCCTAATCGGGTTATTGTGGTATGGACGGTGGTGCATAGTTCCTTGTAAAGGAGTTGAAATCATAATGAGAGAATTTTATTACAAGATCTTGCAGCGACTCCTTTTGATGTAGTATAAGAAGATCGAAAAGGTGGTGGAGATCATATACTTGGGAAACACTGGGTTGTTGGTGCGTGGCATGTCCACCACCGATCATCTGGTAGCAAAGGCTTATTGTTGGGAGTGGTATTTGAATCAATGACGTCGCAACTGTGCTTGTTCTCTAAATCTATGCGACGTGAGTCAAAATTCTGGGTCGCATTTACCAGGATAAAATTTGCTCCACCTTCCTTCCTCCTTTATATTTTGTCTTGAGCTAGTCGGGGGCAATTTTTTGGGATTGTGGCCTCATTAAAATTTTGTCATGTTTGTGGTGTCTACTGAGATACAAATTGCAGAAATGGTATAAAAACCGGCGAGTGTATTGAATGGACGTTGTACGGGTTCTATAAAACCTGTGTAGAGATATGTAAAGGTTTAGAGATCTCAGATTCGAGAAATCCTGCAAGCCGATCAGAAACAACAAGTTGGCTTGTTGCAGTTATGCTAAGGTGAAACCACAACGAGAAAATTTTCTGGTAAGATCTTGCAACGACTCCCTTTGATGTAGTATCAGAAGATCGAAACGGTGGTAGGGATCATTTACTTGACAACATATTGAAAATCCTGCTAAGATAAGATAAGCTAAGATATATAATCAGCTGACAAGGGTGTTTGAACTTAGGTTGCGATGTTGGAGATGCGCGAGTTGAACGAGCGGCAGAAAGCGGAACATGCGGAGCGGATGTACAAGCGAATGAAAGATGCAATGGATGACGTTCAAAGAAGGAACATTGAGCTGGAGAGCAAATTCTCGCAGGTAGCGACCGAGTTCAACTGACGGGTTGAATTGTTTTGGGGGTGAGATTGAAGAAGTTAAAAAAAATCTTCATGAAGTATTCACTGGTAATGGCAGCGCAGGGTGATAGGGAGCTTTCCATGTTAATTAAGTGTTTTTGTAAGGTTTTTAGCATTAGATTACTTTTTGTACTCTCACATTTACAAAATTTGATGATTGGTTTTGTTTACAAACAAACACTGGTATGATAAAACTTTGAAAAAAGAAAAGGCTTTGGCTTTCGCAGCTACGTTCTGCTCGATTTTGTCATGCTCAACAGACTATTTTCCTTTAGAGTTTAAAACATAAATAGACAGTCATCTATCAGTTTGCGCTTCGACATCATCTATTTAGTAGATTTATCCGTGCAATATTCCCTTGTAGCATCAATAATTTGTAATCAACTCAAATCTTAACGTAGCTGACGCAGCTGAATCTCGCCGCGCAGCAAACAGAACGGGAACTTCGCGATGAGCTGGCTCTCGCTGTACCACTGGAGGTCAGTGATGCGGAACGGAAGAGGAACGCGAAACTTGAAGAAGAACTCGCCAAAACAAAGGTTGTTATTTGATGATGTTACGAAGTGTACAGAAACTTGATTTAACATTAGTTCAACCTCTGATCGGAAACGAAATTCGAGATGAAATGCTACAATGAGCTTCACTCTTCAGTTTTGAATTGAGCTTCAAATCGCTGCGCATAAAGCAGTTCTATTGTTCTAGGTAGTGATAAATTATAAAGCTCTTTTTGAGATTAAAAGAAACATTTTTGTCGCTAACACATTTTGTTATATTTATTGATTTTGCTTGTGCGATTTCTGAAATTCGTTGCAGGTTAAAGTATCGAAGCTTCAGGATATGTCGGACATCTCGCATAGCCAGCTACAAAGCGTGCAAGCCCAACAGCAAGCGAGAGATAGGGAGTTGCGCTCACTACGTCAGCAGCTGCGCGAGTTTCAAGTGCAAACTGATGAACACGCGCTCATTGGTGGGTTGCGTATCGCCTGCATGTGGGAGTCCACACGCACGCGCAAGCGAATAGTTGTTGATTATCAAAACTTTGGTTTTGCTTTGCGGGTGTGTGTGTGTTGTGTATGTGCATGTCCTTTATACGACGCTGTATTATGTCTTAGCAATATGGTTCGCTTTCAGCTTTTCTACGTAATAATAACAAGTAATAGTATTGACGCGCTATGGGCCGTGAAGACTTGACACACCAACTTCTTCCCATTTGGTCCTCCTCCCCTTCGCTCCCTACTACGGTGGAAGCTACAGTAGGAGCTCTGATTCGACTGGAGCACTGGTCCGAATACTGGTGTCTTCCTCTCAATCTGAGCAAATGTGAGGTCTCTAACTTTTCAGTGAATCCTTACCAAACTAACCTTCAGCCCCATCTCTTGTTGTTCAACTCCTGCCTCAGCTTCAATCCCACTTCAATTTTTCTTAGGATCACCTTTTACGGCACTCTTTCCTTTTCTAATTATGTATCTTCGCTAAAGGCCAAGTTTTTCCCTCGTCTCAAGGCCTTACGCTGTATCTCTGCTTCCTCATGGGGCCCCTCTAAGGAGTCCCTCTCTGTTTTGTATAAAGCTTTTCTTCGACCCCTTTTCACTTGTGCTTCACCCGGATGGTTTCCTTTCCTAGGCGTTAGTTACCAATTTCACCGAATTGAAACGCCTTCACCGAGCGGCCAGTCGCGCCATCACCGGCTGCCTCTCGTCCTCCCCTATCCCACTTCTTCTTTCCGAAGCTTCTTTACCTTTTCTGCAAGTCACTCTGACTCACTTCACTCTTTTATCTTATGAGCGGGCTCTTCGTTTCCCAAACTTCTTTTCCGTTTCAGGTTTCGCCAGACTTGGAGTGAAACCAAGACTCTACAGATCGTCCTGAAGAGCTTTTGCGTTTACTCACCCGCTCGTGCTTCTTACCCCTCGGACCCTACTACGGTGGAAGCTACACAAGGAGTTCTGATTCGACTGGAGCGCTGGTCAGAGTACTGGTGTCTTCCTCTCGATCCGAGCAAATGTGTGGCCTTTTTCTTTAATAAATCTTTATCAAGGTAACCTCCCGCCCAACCTCTTCTTATTCAACTCTAGCTTCCGTTTCAATTCCACTTCAACTCTCCTAGGGGTCACCTTCGACCATACGTTTTTCTTTTTTAAACATGTACTTCGCTAAAGGCCAAGTTTTTTCCACGTCTCAAGGCCTTACGCTCTATTTCTTCTTCTTCATGGGACCTTCTCTAAGGAGTCCCTTTCTCTTCTGTATGGAGCTTTTCTTTGGCCCCTTCTCACTTATGCCTCACCCGGATGGTTTCCTTTCCTAAGCGTTACCAGCATCACCGAATTGGAACGCTTCCACCGAGCGGCCAGTCGCGCCATCACCGGCTGCCTCTCGTCCTCCCCTATCCCACTTCTTCTTTCCGAGGCATCTTTACCTCCCCTGCGAGTCACTCTGACTCATTTCGCACTGTCATCTTATGAGCGGGCTCTTCGTCTTTCTTCACCCTGGAGTCCACCCTTTTCACTCCATGCTCCCCCTCTCATCTCTCTCTCTCGTCAAGGTGCAGCTCTCGCCCAAGTTCTCCCACCTTATAATGTGATGCTTTAAACAGATGGCTCGGTTCTTTTTCCTTCTGGCAAAGGCGGCTCTTGCGTTCTTGCCAACGGCTCACTCTGTGTTACTGAGGCCACTCTTTTATTTTCGCCAGGCCCAGAATGCTCAAGTTTCTCCACTGAAGTCTGCACCATTCTGCACGCTCTTTGCTGGACTCGCCAGCACCATCAAGTCTGCCACTTCTCTTCTTCTCTCTGGCTCCCGCTCTGTCCTCTCCTCCGTCTTTCCTTTTTCCTCAATCTCTCTGGCAGATCTGGCAGGAACTGTCTTCTCTCTCCTTCTGTTATATCAGGCTACAATGGATCCCCGGACACTCGTTTCTTTCGGGTAACGACACGACTAGCCAGACGGGGAGCTCTACTCCCGCTCTCTGCGATCCCTTGTAGTCTCTCCCCTCTTATCCCTCGGATCCAATCTTGTCATTTCTCGGACTGGAGGCGCCACTCGCTCTTCGGCGAATCTTTCTCTGCGACCTCTGGCCAGGCCCTGGGTAGTTGCCCGGATTGTGGGGCTCCATGGTCTTCTGCCATTCCCCCATCCCTCAGAAGAGGTCGAGTAGCGACAACAACTTTTTCATTCCTAATAACTGCATTCTGACTTAGCACTCCACGCTATATGATCTGTTCCAGGCCAGCTCCACCACCAGATTGTAATCCTGCAAACTAGTGAGGCGGACACAAAGAGGAAGTTGGACAAGACTGAGAAGAATGTCACAAAGTTGGAAGCGTACGTACTCAAGCTGGAGAAGGCGCTTGGTGGGTGCAGCCGTAGATTCATTTCGGTGTTTTTCAAGATAAACCCGCTTTGTGGTTTCGTAGTTGTAATTTGACTCAAGCACGGATATCTGTTATTGGCTTCATAAATCACTTGTTTTAGTTTTGTTGGTCTGTTGCATTTTGCGGTGGTTTCACAATGATCCTTTTATTCCTCGATGATGTTGCTGCAGCACAGAGCATTTTTATCAAGCACGGAAGCTCCGTAAAGTTCCTCTCTGAAAGACACAGCACCGCCGGCTTGCCACTTCAAGGGGTACACATTGCTTTATTTTGTGGCACGTGCAACGTTTTTCTTGTTTAACTTCTTGTTTGTTGCAGAGGAAATCTAGGCATTTATGTTGTTACAGATGAAAAAGATGATGCCGTGTATCTTTCTCGTGTTGAAGCTAACAACAAAGCACGACAACTGCGCAACACGATACAAAGTCTACGCAACCAATTCAGTGGTGCTCTGCCACTTGCGCAGCAAGAGAAGTTTTCTATGACAATGATGAGGTATTGTCGTGTAAGACTTCGCTGTTTGCAGTTCTTATAGAAATTATGAACTGTTGTGCCACATGACGGTAGTGAATTAAACGATATTCTTGGACTGTTTGACGTGCCGGTTCATGCGATTTGTAAAATTACTTGCTTATGAGCACAAGGTGCGATTTGTGTTAAAGATGTTGCTCTGGCAGGTTGAAAGGAGATAAGGCATTGATCCAGGAAGAGTTACGTAGGGTCCGCACGGAGCGGGAGAAGCTGGAGGATAAGTTGGCTGAAGCAGAGATACAAAAAGCGAGTCTGGACGAGTTAAGAAAGGCGATCCAGGTATGCATGGGCATTAGGGTGGTCCTTGTTTTTCAATTTGGAATTTTTTATCTCCTGCCATCTAAAAGTGTAACATCTGCTATAAAAGTAATATGTTTAAAATGTTTTTTGGGTGTGTCACTTGCCCCCTAAACTTTCACAGTTTTTGGAGATTTTGGGATTTTCAAGCATTTATAAGCACTCGAATGATGATGTTGAGTTGTAAACATTGTAAAAATTGTTTTCTCAATTACCGTAAGCTGTCTAAAAAAATCCATGGAAAAAACGAGCAGTTTTAAAGTTATTTCAAATTTTCATCATAACCGCTAAACGGGGCTGCATTTGTGAGAAACAAAATTTTATAGATCTTTCAAACCACTCGTCAGAGCTCAAAAACGGTGTCTACCCCAGCATTAGGAGTATTGCAAAATTGAAAATCAATGTAACGCAAACAGAGCTGATGATATTGACTACTATAACATAGGTTGTCCTCAAATATATGCTGAAAATTTTATCGATTTTATGATTATGCTTTTCTATTTTGTATAATTTACTACAAGAATATAAATCAGCTATACACAGAGTAGTTTAAGCAAATTAACCACTGTCACATCAACTTCCAAATTGACAATTTTGTTACCGAATTAAAAGTATACCTGAATTAAAAGGGCATATGTTGAAACCAGTGTCAATAAAATCAAACTGACATATATTTATTAAACAAAACAAAAAGCACAGAAAAACAATCTTAAAACAGAAAAGCACCAACGGGCGGCAAAGAGCCATCGTCCCTGCATTACGGTACACCTAATCAGTAATAAAATCTTAAGCTGATGTCCAAAGTGATTGAGATGCACGCCTCTATTTAGCAGTTGAATAGTTTCGACATTTAGCAGTTCGATTGTTTCGATAGCCATTGAACTACTAGGAGCATAAACCAACGCTGGTCTTCATCCCTTGATAGTATTTGCCCATATATTTAAACTACCATCTTTCCTCTTTTAGCAATATCATTGACTACACCGATGTGAGATATTGCCATCCAGCAGCTCGTTCCTTACGCATTTTCTTCCACTCTGCCGGGTCTCTGAAAAAGTGCGTATAGAGCACTACTGCATCAAAGAATTGCGAGGAAGCCAAGATACAAAATCTGCTGTTGTTTTCTGCTTGATGGCATCTTTTGCTTTTGGTGAAGAAATCTCTATTGAGGTGTTTCGGAGAGCTTTCTCATCATTTTCTTTTTCATTTCTACTTTCACAGATGTGTCACAAAATCTCAAAGACGCCAGACTTTCCCTGAGATACCTGAGATGATTTGCATACTTTTTCCTAATGTAATGTGCAATACTTTTTCCGTGCCGCTGTTTAGATCAGTCTTTCTTAACCTTTTTTGGGTCACAAACCCCACGACATTCTTTGAAGTGCTGTGAACCATGCAAGTTCCATGAAATACATTGCAAAAGTAGAAATTACTTCTTAATCAAAATCGTGGAAGTCCAAATGATTGCAAACAAACAAAGCGTATTAACAAATCAACGAACAGCGCTAGAAGACATGCCCAATGCACAACTAGCTAAACCACAAAGCAATAGCAAAACCACCAGCAAATCAAAAAAAAAAATAGAAACAGTGAAGCGATCAGCAAGCACCATGCTCCGACCTCTACTCGTACAACTATTGTTGCAAATTTTTCTTTCAATGCCAAGATTGTTATTGCTTGTCTTCAATAAGAAATCGAAATTGTGTGGGTGTTCTTCGACAAAGCTACACTCATGCCATCCTTAGGATCTAATCTATTGCGCTGTTTCGTTTTGATAGCAAGAAGAGCCGAAAAACTTGATTCATACAGATAGGGGTTGAAAAAATAAATAAGAGAAGTCATGGCTCTCTCTACCAGGTAAGGAAAAGCTTGTGCCAGTTAACACCAAAAATTTTTTAATAGTCTTGAAGTTGAATTGACTTTTAGAATTTTCTTTTTTCTCACCTTAATAAGGCCATCTTTGGAGAGATCGTCATCACTGGTTGGACGTTGATCAGCTAGAAATAAATTTCGGATCCACGTTTCAATGTTGATATAGTGTAAACAATAACTTTAGAAAGGTTGCAGTTTTCTCTTAATTTTTGCAAAATTTGCACGCAGAGAAGAAAAAACTTTGCTATTATCAATTCGCTCTTGAGAGAGCACTTCCTCAATCATTGAAAAGTTTACATAGTTGTCTGATTTGAGATTTGTTTTCCACAAAGGAAGCTTTGCTTGAAAAACTTGCGGTCTTGCAATAATGTACATAATCATTACAGGTGGTCCTTGAATCAACAGATTCATTTCATTCTTGTGGTTAAAAATATCTGCTAAGTAAGCTAAGTCATCTATAACTTCCTTGCGGTCAATCTGCGCTGAGAGAGAACCTGTTTATCTTTCAAAAAAGTGAAACTTCTTTTCGCTGTTTCACCATACGTGTCAAGATATCTTTTGAAAGTCAACGAACTACAGTGTAGTACAGAAGAGCTTCATGCTGGTCACCCATTTGTTGACAAAGCCATTTCAATAATTATGATTTAAAGCTTGAGCTATAGTAAAGATGACGATCTTCACAGCAGTGGGTAAAATTTCTTTTAACGATGTTGGTAGAGTTTTTGATGCCAATGCAAGTCATTGGAGAAAACATGATTGGAAAAGATGTCAGGAGATTCTTTCTGTACCACAAAAACTAATCCTGACCTTGTCCCAAACATTGCAGGAGCTTCATCTTTACTAATACCACCGATACTTTTCCTCCGTTTGAAGTTTCGTTCGGCGAAGACACTGTTCACCATTTGTAATATATTTGTTGCTTTTGCCATATCCCAAAAGGCTCACGAAATGGGAATTCTTCTGCAATTGCTTCGATGCGCATATAAGTTGTTGTTGTGGTTACCCCTCCTCTTCCTTGGGATGGAAGCACAACATGAAACGATTTTCCAGTTTTGTGCCGCAAACCTCATAAAATTAGGCTAGGGAAAAAGTGGCAGTCCATTTTAAACCAGTCATGAATGCAAATTTCTGACTAGTAGCCCCACTACTAACAAGGCGGACTACCATTGGTGGGTACCCAAGAGTCGCCTCTTACGACATGCTGGTGTGCTATCTCGGTAAACACAGGTCATGTGCATATATCGCACATAAACGAAAAGATGGTTATGCCGAAAGACATCTGCAGTCTCCTACTGCATGTTGAATAAAAATAGTGAAGCTTTTGCTCCCTTCATTACTTATTCCAGGTGTCAGTAATTCTGAAGCTTATGGTGTCATTTGACAACGGCACCACTTCAAGTTTCTTTCTTTGTTCTATACCCCAAACACGCTCAGTTATTTCCAGGGCATTCAGTTTCATCACTCTCTCTCCAATTAAATGTGCTTTCTTATCCTTAGCAATGCAATTAGCCACGGTACAAGATGTTTCAAGACAAGGTTTCTGCGTTGTTATAAATAGATATTTCAGCGTGCATTCAAGCCTTCGTGGAACGACAAGAATCAACACTATCCATCGCATTTAAAAAATGAGCAGATGTGAGATGCTCTTTTATCTTTGCTGGCTTTAAGCTTGCATTAATAAAAACTGCTACACAGAAACCACTCAGGGAATGTGGAGAGTTGTTACTCAGAAATAGGTTTCCGTTGAAGATGAAAGGAAAAGTTTTATTGTTGTTGGCTAAGGTCAGCGATACTGTACGGAAGCGAGACATGGTGCTTACAAGAACATGAGAAACCAATTATAAGAGGAACGGAAAGAGGTATGCTGAGAGCCATGTGCAGTCGGAAAGTTGTAGACAGAAAGGTTACTGAAGTGCAGATGGATATATTGGGGTGAAACAAAACTGTGGATGGACTGGCAAAAGCACCTAAAGTTGGAATGTGCAGACATGTGCTGAGTGAGATGATGATAATTTTCTGAAGGTTGCCCTAGGTTTTGAAGTGAGTGGCAGGAGACAGCGAGAACGACCAAAAAAGACCTGGAAGAAGCTGGTGGATTAAAGATAGAGGACGCCCCGAATCGAACGATGAGCCCAGATTGAGTTCAAAGAAGTGCAGAAGAAATGGGGTGAATCTGGCCAATATCGTTAAGGGAATAAAACCGAATGAAAACTGAAAAACAACGGCTACTCGCTAAA
The DNA here is from genome assembly GCA_963675345.1 of Trididemnum clinides. Taxonomy (NCBI): domain Eukaryota; kingdom Metazoa; phylum Chordata; class Ascidiacea; order Aplousobranchia; family Didemnidae; genus Trididemnum; species Trididemnum clinides. Next base: position 31,509,789 of record OY776303.1, read on the forward strand.
TGGCAGGCATCATTTACACATTTAAAGGGAATTGTTTCGGTCTGATTTCAGCATGACTGCCGAGGAAGAACAAAAATTTTGTTAACTGTGCTCATTGAATTTACCACTGTTTTGATTACTAATTAAAGCTGCACTTGGCAGAGTGAATGTGTTCTGCTTTAACATGTATTTCAGAGTTAACATTGTAATCAATGTAAGCAATTCTGTTTGTACTTCAATTTTGATGCTTTACGTGAATTTTGCAATATCAAAAGTGGCGAGGTGATCGCAATTTCGTTCTTCTGGGACTAGTGATTTGAAAAATATTAAAATCTTAGATTGCAGCCCCATTTAGCGGTTTTGGCGAAAATTTGAAACAACTTTGAAACTGCTCGTTTTTTCCGTGGATTTTTTTACACAGTTTACGAAATTGGGTTGACAATTTTTACAGTGTTTACAACTTAACGTAACCATTCGAGTGTTCATAAATGCTTGAAAATCCCAAAATCTCCAAAAACTGTAAAAGTTCACCCAAAAATGCCATGTGGCTCACCCAAAACTCAGTGTTAAAAAATATTTTACAATTATTACTTTTACGTAGCAAATGTCACACTTTTGGAGGCTAAGACGTAAAAAAAAATTCCAAATTTGATCAAACAAGAATCACTCTTGTTGTGGTATGGATGATCGAGAGTTTAACTGTTTGTGTGGCCCAGGACAACAGGGGAGCCGACAAGTTGACTGAGTGGTCTGGTCGTATGGACAAACTCAGACTGCAAGACATGAAGCTTCAGCGACAGGTAACAAGTTCGACACCTCGTAAGCGTACATCCGTCACAATGCTGTGTTGCACAGGTGGTGAGGCAAGGCGAGCAAATCAAATATTTGGAGAAACTGAACAATGACCACGAGAAGTCGATATCCAGTCTGGAAGAGGACATCGTCCAGCTGCTTAAGGTAAGGGCAACCGGCCACTAGTATCAACGTAAATTTGCCAACCAGTTCAGTTATAACACTCTTGACTGTTGGTTTGGGTAATGATTAATATGTCGTCCATGCTCTCCGTACATTGCGTATTAATCAGCATCCTTCACTCGCGCTATCGTTGTTCGCAATTGCTGGTTTTTTATCTGTTGACTTGCAGGCACAGGAGGAACACCAGGTGGAGTGGGAAATGAGGGAAATGGAGCTTGAACGGTTACTGGATCAATTCCAATCACGTCAACGTGAGGTCACAAAGAAAGCGAAGAGGTGTGGTCCATGTTGAAGCTTTGATGTTCCTCCTGATCAGTGAACACTTTTAATGTTGTCTAGGTTGGAGGACGTCACAAAGATGCTTCCGGATCCGTCGCTTCCGCTTGACGTTCAACTGACAAAAGCTCTTGGAACAGTGTCCGAGCAGAGCAAGACCATGGTCGATCTGCAAGGTCACATCAAAGTGAGATCACTATATTCTTAAAATGCTTTCCATCTGTGGTTCGTTACGTCATGTGCAGCAAGATCCCAATATGAAGTAATTTTTTTTGTTCCAGGCGCTGCAGTTTGAAAACGAGCGTTTAAAAGACGTACGTCATAATCTGGAAAGTGACATCACCTCCCGTGACCGCGTTATCAACGAACTGCGCTTGCACGTCCCTCCTACGTCATCAGCGGTGCGGAACCCGGCGATAGTGGTGAGTATTGGCTTCGAACATCTCTAACTGCTTTTCTCTTTCACCTAAATCTAACCCTAAATCTGTGCACTCTCTTCTTCGCTCTATCGCTGGCTCTCCTTCCTCGTCTTCCTCCTCTCCTAACTTTCTCAACTGTTCCTCTCCCAGGAAATCGGCTTCGGTCTATGCCGCTTACCTGAGATCCCACTTTTCCGTTTCTCAGCCAAAGGCCCTGCGTAGCAGAGCCAGTGGCTACCTCTCTGAGGTCCGCCGAGTCACGTGCCCTGTGGAGTCTCACTCGTCCTTCTGCTCTCCATTCTCTTCCGCTGAATTTCATGCGACTGCCACCAACCTTTCCTCCTCCACTGCCACTGGCCCAGACAAAGTAGCCTATCCCATGCTAAAGCATCTTGTTCGCTCTGGCATGGATTTTCTTCTTCACATCTTCAATCTTTCCTTCCATCTGGACGCATCTGAACGCTGAACGCTAAACCCATCTGAACGCATCATTGCATCGAGTCGACTCTTCTTTCTGGAATCTAATTCCATTCTCCCCTCCAGGCCGGTTTCCGCCCTGAACGGTCTACACTTGATCAAATTCTGCTCCTTTCTCAGTCCATTTCGGATGAGTTTAACAAACCCAGTCCGGGCTCTCGGACGATTCTCTCTACTATTGATTTCTCTGAAGCTTTTGACTCTGTCTGGCATCCTACCCTTTACCACAAACTTATTTCGGCTGGCCTCCCTCCTTGCTTTGCTCGTTGGACTCAATCTTTCCTTTCTGATAGGCGCGCTTGCGTGGTTTATCAAAATTACAAAAGTCGATCCTTTCGAGTCCGTCGAGGTGTTCCGCAAGGATCCGTTCTTGGCCCTGTACTTTTCTGACTATTCATCAATGATCTTCCGGCTTCTCTGCCTTCTTTCGTCAGCTGATCTGGCCATTTGGTCCTCCTCCCCCTCGGTCCCCACTGCGGTGGAGGCCACACGAGGTGCTCTGGTTCGATTGGAGCACTGGTAGGAGTACTGGTGTCTTCCTCTCAATCCGAGCAAATGTGAGGCCTCCTTCTTCTCAGTGAATGTGAGGGCCCCTTCTCACTTACGCTTCACTCGGATGGTTTCCTTTTCTAAGCGCTACCCATATCACCGAATTGGAACGCCTCCACCGAGCGGCCAGTCGCGCCATCATCGGCTGCCTCTCGTCCTCCCCTATCCCACTTCTTCTTTCCGAGACATCTTTACCTCCCCTACGAGTCACCCTGACTCATTTCACTTTGTCATCTTATGAGCGGGCACTTCGTTTCCCAACCTTCTTTCCTATTTCAGGTTTGGCCAGACTTGGAGTGAAACCAAGACTCCAGATCGTCCTGGAGAGCTTTTGTGTCCAATCACCCGCTCACGCTTCCCTTTACTTTTCCTGGTGAGGCTCTTCTTGCTTGCCCGCCCTGTCCTCCTTGGAATCTACCTTCCTTCACCGTGGAGTCCACCCTTTCCACTCCATGCTCTTGCTCTGATTCCCTTTTTTTCTCGCCAAAGTGCGGCTCTCGCCCACCTTGACTCTCTCCCCCCCTCACGATCTGGTACTTTGGACAGACGGCTCCGGCGTCCTTGCCATCTGCTCTCTTTGTGGCACTGAGGCCAGTCTTTCCTTTTCGGCAGGCCCAGTATGCTCAAGTATTTCTGCTGAAGCCTGCACGTTTCTGCACGCTCTTTGCTGGTCTCGGCAACTCCAACAAGTCTGCCCTTTCTCTTTTCTTGCTATCTGACTGGCGTTTTGTTCTCACCACCCTGTCCTCTTCTCCATCGTTGTTCTTATCTCAAACTTTGTGTCAGATCTGGCAGGAACTGTCTTCTCTCTCCTCCTGTTCTATCAGACTACAATGAGTCCCGGGTTTTTCCCGGATAACGACGCGGCTGACGAGCCAGACGGGAAGTGCTACTTGCGCCCTTTGCAATCTCTTGTAGTCTCTCTCTCTCTTATCTCTCGTATCCACTCCTGTCTTTTCTTGGACTGGAGGCGTACTGTCTATCAAAATTCTTTGACACACAGGTTCCCTCGATTTCCACCGAGGAACTTGTGCTCCCTCGTCATGCTCGATGTGTTCTCTCTCGTCTACGCTGCAACAGACACAGCTTTCTGTTAGGTTCTTATGTCTCTAGGATTGGCAGAATCGAGAATCCTTCATACAGCGCCTGTGGACACTCGTCCCAGGACACCTCTCATCTCATTCTGCACTGTTCACCTACGGACTCTTTGCGCCGCTTACTCTTTGGCGACTCTCTGTCTTTGTACGACCTCTGGTCCAGACCCTGGGGAGTTGCCCGGGTTCTGGGGCTCCATGGTCATCCGCCATGCCCCCATCACTCGGAAGGGGTCGGGTAACCAACAACAACAATAAAAACAACATCTCTCACTACCGCAAGCAGTATGCGGTTCACACTTTTGTATAATTAACTTAGCTACAGATTTCCATGGTAATTTATCTAGGTTCGAGACACTAGCTACACTCCTGCTGCTGCGGTGGTCAGTGCAGAGATGGCAAGCTCCTTGAAGAACAGCGCTCAAGTTTACTTTTTATTTCCAGAAAAACTGGAAATTTTGTTTATAAATATTGAGATTGCTGAGCTGAGTTTTAAACCCGCTTTCAAATATTTAAATTATTTTTAAGGACAGCGACTCTCAGCAACAACTACGCGTCGCCATGGAAACGATCGAGACACTTAAGAAGCGATTGAACGCGAAGGAGGAGAGTGTGAGCAGGTACTCGCTCATTGGCAGGGTACAGATTTGATTAAAGAGGTTGGCTGGGTTCAAGATTTTTTGAGCTTTTATCTCATCATTTTTACTCTAACTTTCTGTCTGATTAAATATGACGAAGTTCACCACGATGTTACATAACTGTTTTCAAACTCTCGGTTGGTCTCGATTATGACGTGTCGACGTAGCACAGAGCATTTCGTGGAATGAATGCAGCATTTTTTAAACCAGCGTTAAAGTTGTGAGCGTCCACAAATTTCCACAAAAGCAGCGAGATGCCAGCTCATGGGAATGGTGTATATTGCAGATACAAAAAGCTGCTGGAGGAGTCCCACAAAGATAATGAAATGCTGTCATCCACCCATGAGAGGGAGCTGTTATCAATGCAGGAGCGATTGCATAAGAAATCTGATGAAGCGTTTGTCAAATTTAAATCTCAAGCAGCAGTGAGTGATATTGCGGTATCCGTATGCAGAGGCGACCGGATTTACTTTCTATAAGATGCAGTAGGGCAATCCTTTTCTACCATTTTATGGCTCATAACATCTCCTCTTGTAAGATCAATTTCTTTGATCGTTGTCTTCACCTCCTTTCATTTTATTTCCTTCCTTACATGCATTATCTAAACTTCATCCAACCAACTTTTATTGCTTTACTTCCATCACTGGCGTTCAAATCGTCTTTCTACCAGCGAAACGCGTTTCCACCTCTTGACACAGCCTGTCAACCGCTTTTGCTATTCCCTATATAGTTTCCTCATATGCGACGTTTGCTAACAGAGCGCTTTGCCAAACTGGCGATTACTTAATTTTTGTGCCCCTTTCATGAACTTATCCATCGCGTCTATTCCCTGAATTTGCTCTTATCTTCCAACCTTCGTATCACATGCATCTACCTTGCTGCTTTCTTCGTTTATAAATCGACAAGCTGCGATCGTACTCCTTGCTTTGTTTTGAGCGATTGATTATATTTTAGGGTAACGTTCCCCCCTTTTCTGGAGGACTCAGCCCCCGCTATCTTGCTCACGTGACCGAGCTAGAAGATATGGTGAAAGAGCAGGATGCTGCTCTTGCCGCACTAATGGACCGCGTGAGAGCCGCGAACGCGGATGTGACCCAACAAAAACAAATTGTGAAATCAACAAGACAGCGATGTGAAGTCGAGCGTAACAAGTGAGTGCGTCACCATGGTAACCAACATATTGAGGACTTCCCTGCTTGTGGAAGGCGCTGTATGGGCTTCACTGTTTAACCCTATGTCAGGTCTCATCAGTAGGATTATGTTTCAGGATGATGAGCGAACACGAATCCATTCTAAATGATGTTCGGATGAAGCTAGCGGAAAAACAACAGAAAGTGGAAAGTCTGGAAGTGGTAGGACCTACAGTATTTCAGTTAGGAAAAGCTCATCAGGTTCCACACGTCACCTGGTAGAAAGATTCTCATAGCCGATCCCATCGATCCTTGACTCAATCTCATTGATATCGCTGATTGTTTTGACGACAGGGTTGTTAATCGACCTGAAATGCTCGTCGTCGTTTGATCTATCGTTCTGAGCATTATTTAGGAAGATGTACATACACTGCGTGAGAGTTTATGCTCTGTGCGCTGGTTGGCCCCGCCACATGTTTGTCGGGTAAAGACGGAGGCATTCCGTTAAGTGCCTTACCCAAGGACTCAGCGAGCAAGCTCACCGGTTTGTTTTTCACGCCATCACTTTTGTGCTGAGCGCCCAGCAGGGAAGGTGAAATACTATTTTTAAAAATCTTTTGGTAGGACTTGACTTGGGGAAATAAACCCTAGGTGTATCGACTGCAAAGCGTACCCTCTAGCAACTAGGCCATCGCGCCAGTCACCTGAAAACTGACTCGCGATAATGATGGTAGCACCAGAAATGGACGCTCTATTGATCTACACCTATATAACCGAGAAGACGCACCGTAGTTCAGGGATCGCAGAAAGATCCTCGGTCTTCAAACTTGGCAAAAAAGAAACAATTTAATGCGAAGAAGATGAGGCTGTTGATGCGACATCAAACCATTTGTGTGGCTGCCTTTTGAGAGAATTACTATACTGCAATTTGTTTTTGTTTGGTTGCAGTTGTTATGATAGAAATGCGCTGTGCCAGTAGTATTGGTAAACTTCAAAGCAAGTTTGAACATGAGGTGTTTTGTGGACAGTTCTCTGTGGCTGGAAATGAAATAATCGCCCCTCAAATCATTTGTTTAGGAGTTGACCGCTACCAAAGAGCAGCTTGAACGTCAGATAGAGGCCAACACCAGAGCTCCCATGACTACCATGAAGAACTTGGTCACGAGGCTTAAGCAACAGCTTCAAGATAAAGAAAAACAACTACAGGTAGAAGCAGTATGTGGGGATTGAAGTAGCGTCAAGCTGCAAACAAACAGTTCATTAGAATTTCAGAAAACCTGGTTACAAAGATTGCATCAGAAAACTTTATAATTTGTTTGGTAAAAGGATTCAGGGATAAAGAGGTGTCCCAATTGTTTCGTGTGGTGTTAGGAGTTTGCTTTCATCACACATAGGACTGCACCAATCACCAATAACGATGGCGTGGTGCGACAGATCACGCGTGTATTTTTATTTCCAGCAACTGTCACACGCAATTACCGAACTTCGAGCCGATCTCGTGCACCAAGCTCAGGAGAACGTTCTCGCGCATGGAGCCTGCGAAGCGGACGAACATAATGTGAAGGCGCTCGTTGACCTTCGGACCAACCACTACAAGGTGAAGTTCCTGTTGTGTGCCGATTGTCGATATTTATTCGCAATTGCCGAGAATACTCGCCTGCTGCACTGATTTTACAATGAGCAAACAATTCGCCCAGGTTTCGGTTACCACAGTATTATAACATGCTGAATATCATCGATTGATAAATGATTATGTTAAATAAATTACGCTAAATAAAGAATGGTAAGCATTTCATATGTTGATCAAATTTTTATTACACAATTCAATGTCAAATTGTTTATTGATACATGGTAAGCGTTTCATGACTAATGGTAAGTTGAATGAAAACGAAGCAAGAGTAAGATTTGAAAAAAAGTAAAAGAACTAGTAAGCACTGATTTGTGGAAAACTTCCAAGGATGGTGTTGTAAAGGCATGTGATGAAGTGTGTGGAAAGAAGTCTAGAAGAGATCGAGGAGACTTGTGGGGGTGGAATGAAGAGGTCAAGGAGAGTATTTAAAGGGCTGTGCAGGTTTCCATCAGAAGAAAATAAGACTCAGTACAAACGTTTAAAAAATCAAACGAGAAAAATTGTTGCTAGAGCTATGAGAATAAAAGCTAATCAGGAATTGAATAATTTATATCAGAATTCTAATAGTGTTTTCTACTTCCATAGAAGAATGAAAAAGGAAAGGGAGGATGTGGAAATAGGAAGGTGCTTGAGAGGAGGAGACGGAAGATTGGGTTTTATTGAAGAAGATAAAGCAAAAATTTGGAAGGAACAAATGGAAAAGATCATGAATGAAGAGAACGAATGAGACCGCATGGTGGAAACTGATTAAGTTGAAGGACCAGTGGAAAAAGTAGCTCGTAATGAAATTGTGGAAGCAATTCAAAGTGTGAAATCAGGAAAGGCAACTGGAACATCTGAAATAAGTGTGGAGATGATAGTTGCAAGTGGTGAAATCGGGGTAAAGTGATGATGGAACTATGCCAGCGTGTATTGGATAGTAAAGGAATGTTTGATGGGTGGAAAACAAGTGTGATTGTACCTATCTTTAAAGGAAAGGGTGATGTGATGAGCTGTGGATCATACAGAGGAGTGAAACTGCTAGAACATACCATGAAAATTGTTGAAAGAGTGCTAGAGAGGTGAATACGAACGCTAGTTAATTTGAATGAAATGCAGTTTGGATTTATGCCAGGAAAAGGAACAGTGGATGCGATATTCATTGTGAGAAGGATGCATGAGAAATATCAAAAGAAGGACAAGAAGTTGTATATGTGTTTTGTTGACATGGAAAAAGCTTTTAATAGAGTACCAAGAAAGGTGATGGAGTGGGTCATGAGAAAGAAGGGTTTATCCGAAGTAATAGTTGGGGTTGAAGGAAACTATAGAGCGGTTAGCAACAGCGAATGGAGGTAGATGGTATGGACATGTGCCGAGAAGGAATGATGATAGTGTTTTGACGGTTGCTCTGGATCTTGAAGTGAGTGGGAAGAGAAAGCGAGGACGATCGAAGAAGACCTGGAAGAAGCAAATGGAAGAGGAGACAGAGAAGATTGGTTTGCAGAAGGAGGATGCCCTGAGACGAGACAAGTGTAGAGTCGGAGTGCGAGCAATGGCCAAACCGGCGCAATGGTATAGTGGTTCGAGCGTCCCCTTCGTAGTCGGTGGGGTCCATTTCCTAAGTAGATTCATATCAAAAGACTATAAAAAGTGGTATTTACAGCCTCCCTGCTTGGCGCTCAGCATAAAAAAGAGGTAGTGTGGATAACAAGCCGGCAAGCTTCCATGTTGTGTCCTTGGGCAAGGCACTTAACTGTACGCCCCCATCTTTATGTGGCAGACAGGTGGCCTACCCATACTTCACCAGGTTACAATTGTGAAGTTGCTAACCCAGCATGTCGTGAAAGGCGACTTTTGGGAACCCACCAGTGGCAGTCTGCCTTCTGGTGGTGGGGCTATCAGTCATTCATGACTGGTTCGAAATAGGCTGCCATCTCTCCCCTAGCCTAATTTTAATTAGGTTGGCGGCATGAACCTGAATTGCCGTTCGTGCCGTACTTCATCCCCAGGAAGAGGAGGGGTAATCACAACAACAGCAATTGCAGAAAGAATGGGGTGAATCCGGCCATCTCTGCTAAGCGACAACGCCGGATAAAAACTGAACTACTACTACTTCATTAGTTGATAAAATTTTTATCACAAAATTAGCATCAAATTATGTTTATTGATAAAGGTAAGCGTTTCATATGTTGATCAAAGTTTTGCTGAAAAGATACATTGTTTACATAAGAATGCTGTTGATTCAAAAGTATTTACTGGAGAGTTTCATGATTACATGTTAAGGATAATATCTGATTTGATATTTTGCAATCGCAGTTTCAAAGAATCCCTGTTTTTGCTACAAAACGAAATAACTTGTCGCTTGCTGTTGCAAGCAACCACGGCAGTATTACGAAGCTGCCAATAATGTTACGTCACTGCGAATTCACGCACTAATTTTACATTTAGAATGATATAAATGACCTGAAAGACAAAATTGCCGAACTGCAGCGAGGGACAAAGCAGAGCAGGAAAGTGGAGGAGGCTCTTCGCGAGGAGCTCAAAAAGGTGCTGGAGGAAACGGAGAAAAAAGAACTTCTCATAAAAAAGTAAGACTGCAAAAATCCAAAATTTGATGACGTAAACTCGTCATTTAAAATTTTCTTAATATCGCGTTAGCTATGACGATTGTCACGTAAATCAATGTGTCGTAATTTTACGACTGCTGGCTTGTAAGTAGAGAAGAAAGGTCCGGTTTGACGTTATTGAAGGTGAAAGCATTGCGACGTCATTTCGTTGGACTATTTTGCGAAACGGTATTTTTTTGCCTTGTGTTTGGATTGTACGATATCAGCCTGTTGAAAACACGGTTTCATTGATACATGTCCTATAGGTTGGCTGCAATCTTAGCTTACTCCAGAACATTTTAATGTGTGCTGGAAAGTACAGCCGAGGGAAAAATCTTTTTTGTTGAGCTTAGAGGAACTCTATTCTGAGCTGCTATGGAGTTGCTGGCTCCGCCATCTACCGGCGAAAGTGCTTTTTTTCTGCGGCGTCGTGACGCAGTTATGACGCTGGCGTGGAATGCACAAAATACTTTCTCTTCTACGTTGTCACATCGTCAGATGGTGATGTCGTATATAACAAGGGTCGCAAATGGTTTTTCCGCGACTCCAAAAAATTATCCTTAAGTTTTTCGACCCAAACAATACCGATTATTTTTTCTCGAAAGATATTTTTAATTAGGCCTAAATATCAAAGTTAAGTTTTTTGTAAATTTTCGTGACACCAAATTGTGTGACGCTTGTTACATAAAAAGTAAATCACTGAGTCTTAAATTTGTTCTATGCAATGAAAATTTACCTCGCTGTTCGGAACACAGCAAATCAACAGGCTTGATTTTGGAAACGGCTAACCGAAGATGTTACACTATATTGCGATTCGGAAAACGTTATATTATGCGAACCGGTTGTTCCAAAGAACATCCAAACATTTATTGTGGATGATTGTTGCAAAATGTAAAATTCATCCCAACTTTTAGTATTAAAGGCGGTTCAAAAACCACGGTCAAACAGTGTTAAACAAATGATGAAGAACAACTGTGACGTAAGAAGTGAACTTGATAGAAAATTGTCTTGTCGCCCAAGTGTTGAAAAGAGTCTGCTGTCAATAAACATTAATAAAATCAGCTTAGACATTTATTTTTTATAAGAAAAATCGATTTTGCTTACGCATCTTGTTTCTGCAAAAACACAAAAATCGCACATAAAGTAGTAAATATTTTTTCTGACAAATAAAGATAACTTACTAATGGTATAAACACATGTATAAAAGCAGCATAGACCCTCAATTTTTTTCAATTTAAGGCAAAATAACTCGAAAAAATAGGCACAAAAAATTTAAAGGAGGACCGCAGAGCCTGCCGTAAGCATGAAATACCAAAAAAATATAAATGATGGCTAGCATAAAAAATAAACTACAAAGGAAAGGCCCAAGGAAAATATATGATCCAGATGAAAAAACGAGAAAATAAAAGGGTAGTCCTAGTTTGTAGCTATTTTTAGCTGAAAAACTGTTTTAGTGTTTTTTCCTCTCATATCTTTGTGCTTTATTGTACTTACGTCACGGCTTCTATAGGTTATGCCCTTTTACTTATTATTATGTTATATTGCTCTTTGTTTATTTATCAACAATACGTCTGTACCTATTTCTATACAATTTTACCTATCATGTTAGTTTGAATGTAATTTGAAAGGAGTTGGAGATAGTTTTATAGCCTGTAGTTTTGATAGCTGTTTGTTATTGTAGACCCCGTGCTGCTAAATATTTTTGCTTCTGATAAATAAAGTTTTGAAGAATTTAGTGCCTTAGTACAGCCTTTTTCCTATTGTTTGAGTTTTTGAGTTGGGTTGGCGTTTTTTCAGTTGGGCCTTGGGTTTTATGATTAGACTTGTTGGGAGTTTTTCACGCAAGTACTTTTTACTTGTGAGTTTACTAGAAACTGGGGTAGGTTTGAGTTTATTCTTGGCAACGATCTGCGACGTCCAACTTTGTTGTTGTTGGATATTTTATTTCTTTTTTAATTCTGTAATGTTTTTGCCAGGTATTTATTTACAGTGATTGTTTTTATTAGAATTAGAAGTACGCATTATCTTCTAGTATTTTTCCTTCTGGATTACACTTTTTCCTTGGGCCTTTCCTTTGTAGTTTGTTTATTATGCTAGCCACCATTTATATTTTTTTGGTGTTTCATGCTTACGGTAGGCTCTCTGGTGCTCCTTTAATTTTTTTTTGTGCCTGCTTTTTTCGAGCTATTTTGCCTTAAACTGAAAAAAAAATTAAGGGTCTATGCTGCTTTGATACATGTGTTTATACCATTAGTAAGTTATCTTTATTTGTCAGAAAAAATATTTACTACTTTATGTGCGATTTTTGTGTTTTTGCAGAAACAAGATGCGTAAGCAAAATCGATTTTTTTCATATAAAATAAATGTCTAAGCTGACTTTATTACTGCTTATTACAGACCCTTTTCAACACTTTCTAATGAAGTGAAGTCGCTTAGATAGACTATCCTGCTAGTGTTTAATTACTGTTTTCCAATTTTAATTGTTGTCTCACAACAAGCAATTAATCAACATTGCCATAGCGGAAATTATGATTTTCAGTAAATTTGAATTACCATCTCCAGTTCACTAAAATAAGGCAATAAAAATAAACTCATTCCCTTCGTTGGAAAATGTTACACCAAAGCAACATACTTTCAACTGAAAAACAGTTATCGTAAACCTTACGGGCTCAAGCCTCAACTGGATATAATACAGAAAATACGGATGAGATAAAGTAATTTGGTGTGTTGGCGACGAAGTTATAAGAAATAATGACGGTAAGAACTAGCGGTAACTAGCGGTAAGAATAAAAATTGAGGCCAAAAATAGACTTCACGTAAAAAATTATTTGCTTTTAGGGGTGAAAACATCTTTGACATTTACGGTACTTTTTACAAACGTGAAATAGAAATTTTTGCTCAAAAATGATTACCAACATCGTACGGTACCGTACCGCAATCTAGTACATCATGTCAATAACCGGCGACCAGTTTCGACCTTAATGGGTCTCATCAGGCGAGTGTAAAAAACACTCAATAATATACCAGCTGAAAAAAACAATTTTGCCATTTGATGCAAAAAATAAGATGCAATACAAAACAATATAATACAGCAATACCTATATCATAGGTGTCTCATTTAAGGACATACACACATGACATGGACAACAAGTCACATCGGTAAGCCCTATTAGGGGTGTAGGATCATTGTTACAACTTTATCATTTTACAAAATGTAGAACTTGCTAATTAGCAATTTTCAAGGCGATCTCCTATTAAGAGGGATCTGCCTCCAGCATCACACTAAGGTGAATAGAAAATTTTGCTCAAAAATGATCACCAACATGATACGGTACCATACAGCAATCTATTACATCATGTCAATTACCCGCGACCGCCCCATGTGTAAACTCTCACGAGCCACTATACGCAGGCCTGTGGTGCATCACACTCTATGGTGATGTCGTATATCACACCATGGCCGGCGTGATGGTGTGCGAGTCAGCGTAAAGTGGTATTCACAGCTTCCCTGTTCGACGCTTAGAACGAAAGTGTTGGCGCGGAGAAAAAGCCGACGACATCGTTTGCTTTGTCTTTGGGTAAGGCACGAAATAGGATATCCCCCTCTTTATGAGGCACACAGGTAAAGGGGCAGAACCGTAATCCTATCGCAATGACTCAGCCCCCGAATACTAGCAAACAGAGCACGGGCTCGCGCGCATGAATGAATAAGCACCGCTGAATAATGTGCAGGCTGCGAACGAACTTGCGTGGAAAAGATTCCCGTATAGAGCAGCTTCAAGAGAAGGTGAAGCGGATGGTGAAGTCGCGGGACGCACACTTTGTCGACGAAGAGCCGGTCAAATTGAAGGCGGATAAAATGGCGGAGGAAGAAAAGATAGTTCCGGTTGACGCGCCTGTGGAAAAAGGATCGAGGTAAGCGGAAGTGAGCCCGCTTCAAGTTTGTGACTGCGACTACCGCACCGAGTACAAACAACTATGTTTCAGTGGCAGCGAAAATGAATCAATATTTTTTATGAAACGTAAAGATGTTTGAACTGGTTTCGTTTATATGTTTCATTATTGTGTTAAACGTAATTTGCACCCCCATCTTATGGTTAACCCAAGTGCGAGTCCAGTAGTCTTTGATTAGTATTATCTTGTTAGCAACACATTTTTGACCTCAATATTACTTCAAAACTTTTAATTGCTACACAAAAATTTAAAATACCGTATTTCATTTGGCACCCCCCCAAATAAAATACGGTATCTTATTTGGTACCCCCCAAATAAGCTTAAAAAGAACAGTATTTCCTGCGCTGAAGTTGATTGGATATTATGCCAGCAACTTTTCCCTTTTTTTCTAAAATGGATCAGTGCTTTTCTTCAAATCTTCCTTCAAAGCAGAACTGCTTTCATTTTTATTGATTTCTCGCCACTATGGTGTAGTGTTTCCTGACTTAAAAACGAAATTTAGCACGATGGCTGTTCGTCAAGAAAGGATACGAAATCCAAACCGATGCGTTGTTCCACCGAAAATTCAGCTTCGAGATTGAGTGATAGTGATTGACATGCGCTGATCACCAGGTCTACGCCTGAGAAAACCCTGCACCAAGTAACAGCTGCTTGAACGTGGTGATGCGGTCCCCGACCCCATCGAGTTAGTCTAAATGGCTTTTGGCCTTCCCGAGAGTCCCAGATACCCCAGACTTCACACTGAACGACCGCAGAAGGGCAGCATGCTTGCTCTCAATATCGATCGTCTGTCTCTCTTTCTTTTGTTTTCCTTTCTGTTTCTTTTTATCATTCCTATTCTTTTACTTCTGATGAGCAGCAACGTTCACTCAATTTTGGTCCTGTCTTCCCTGTCCTGTTTGCGCTGGTCAGTGCAATGCTGTACCTGGTCTACTGTAAATGGGTACATTTAAGGTGTACCCTCTTCTCTTCCTTGGAGTTTAACTCCCTCGCTGCTCTCACTCTGAGAGCCGTCCTTCCGTTTACATCTTGGCTTCTCCTTGGGGTTCCCCAGTCCATTAGCACTGTTTCATCTCCGGGAATCTCCAGCTTATATACCTCCATTGTGCAGAACAACATGCTCAACTTCTCCCCTGCCAATGCAGCTCTTCCCCCTTATGCTCGCTTGCAAACTCCATCTTTTTCTTTTCCAACCCTTCCTTACTCATTCACGCTTCTCCACTCCCGGTCTTCCATTCCTTTTGCTTTCTTTCCTCTCGCTCATAATTTTCCAATGGAATGCAGGAGGTCTTCGTGTCAGAAGTGTTCAACTTTTTCAATTTTTTTTCACTCTTTTCTGTCAGTCTTGCTTGTATCCAGGAATCCATCCTCTACTCTTCTTCATCTTTCCCCGATCACCGGATAATCTACTCTGCGATCGCATCGCGCTCACTTCCGGTCTTGCTTTCTTTCACCTGATGATTCGCATTCTAACGACGGTGGAATTATTTTTGTTTGACAGGCCTATCCTTTCTGAACTTTCAACTTCTCTTTCTATTTGTTTGATTCCTATTCTGACTACATGGGAATCACCATTTATCTGAAAAACTCATCAAACTTTTTGCTCATAGTATTCACTCTTTGGCGGATAGTAGAATCGACTCCATATCCCCTCCGTACTTCTTTCTTCTGAAAATCTAATTATCCCAGGGTACTTCAATGCCATCAACCCTCTATAGGCCTCCAGAGGTACTTTAGACCCTCATGGGAAAGAAGTTTTCAATCGGGTCCTCTCCAACTTTCATACCCGCAATGCCTCTGACACCCTTACTCCTTCTCACTGTTCCTCCAGCAGCCACTCCTCTCCTGACATCTTCTTTGCTCCCTTTCCTCTTGCCCTTCGGAGAGTGCTTCAGGACTTGGGTTTTGATTGCTTCCCAATTCTCCTTACCGTCCCTCTTTCTCCATTCTCCCCCCCCCCAAAAAAAAGTGTCCTTTTCCATTAGTTCCCAGAAAGCTCGTTGAAATAACTTTGCTGTTTACATCGATTCACAGAGTTTTTCTGCAGAAGAATACTCCTCTTTCGTTTGCTACAGCGCTGTCTACCTTTTTGGTACTAAATGCAGCTAAATCTTCTAAACATTTTGGCTGCGTCCAACGCCAACCTCAAGCCTGGTGTTCTTTTGAAGTGAAAGAAGCGATTACGGAAAGACGCAAGGTTTTTGCTTCAGCTCACGGAAGTGACGAAGCGCACGGCATGTTTTGTCCATCGTCGCCGAGGTTAAGGCATGACACGAGGCATGCCCTCTCTCATAAATTCTGATCCTAAATTATTATATTTTACCCTTCGTTCTGTTGCTAGCTCTACTTCTTCCCGCTCTTCCACTAACTTTGCTAACTGCTCTTCTCCTTAAGAGACTGCATTGGTTCATGCCAACTGCCTAAAATTTCGCTTTTTTTTCAGTCCAAGGCTTTACATAGCAGTGCCAGAGGCTACTTGTCCGAGCTCCACCAGCTCTCGTGCTTGGAAGAGTTTCATTCCTCATTCTCCTCTACGCTCACCGCTCTCGAATTTGTTGCGGCTTCAGTCAAGCTGTTATCTTCCACCGCTATCGGCCGTCTGAATCGTCCAATGTGTTGACAAAATTACCATCAACTTTTTTGGTCGGGTACGAAAAGGGTACATCGATTTTATCAGCAAAGCAATCGTCAACTTTAGCAGAAATAAAGTTTACGCTTGCTTGCGAGGCAACTGGATAATCATCCAAGCAAGGTCCGAGAAGTGACCATCCTAACGGCGATCTCACTGCACGGGCAATGAGGGATCTGGAGCAGATCTAATGAGTTGTACGTGAAACACCTTCGGCACCTTGGCTCCAATCAAGAACTGAACTTGGCGTTTTTCTATGCAAGGAAATTCAATATTTTGCAAATAGGAATGCCTTGTTAGGGTCTGGAAGGTAGGAGCTTTGTTTGGACTGACAGGTATAGAGTTCACGACAACAATATCTGATAACTCTATTCTCTCTCCTCCATCAAGACCAAAAGACCAAATGGTCATAGCTAATTGAAACAGTATCTAAGGATTTAGTGGAAGACAAAGTGGCTAGTGTTAGCTTTTGTTTTTGGCCAGTGGCTTGCAGTTCTACTAATGACTGATCCCAAAAACACTTGACCTTGATCTAGGAAAGCGTATACTGCAACTTCTCGATCAAGGTATTTCACTATCACTGGCACTACATTCAGATATACAGGTTAAACTTGAACTGCTGATTGAGCTTGACAGTTGTACAGATTGGCTGGAATCTGATTCAGACTTTCTTGATACGACTGAGGGTGGCTTGTGCAACAATGTATGATGGAAATTTCCAGTGCATCTAGGTACTGAGCACTTTTCTCTCGATTGCAGTCCTTGACGCTGTGACTTTCTGTAGTACTCGTAAAACACAGTCCTTTTATCTCTGACGAATTTTTGCGTTCGTCATAACTGAGCTCACAAAACTGAGAACACAATGAAATTTTGTGAGGTTTTGAGCAATAGTAGCATGAAACCTGAGTCGCAGTTTTGCAGTAGTCAATTTTCCGTGAGTGTGAAATAGTTGATAAACAAGTAATTTTGCGTCGGGATTCCGTTCGAGACGGGAAGGTTTCTCGTCTAAAAATTGAATTAGCGATTCGGCTTTTTTGAGAAATGAATTCTGATAGGTCAATAAATTTGATTTAACAAGAACAGAGTATTCAACCCATGCTCGTTTTAAACTTACCGGCATCTTGTTCATCACACCCATGATCACGTGCATAGAATCTAAACTTGACATCTGTACAATGTTTTCCAAAGAAACGCATCACTAGAAGATTTGAGAGACTTTTAAGTTTCTCTCTGTCTTTATCGAGAATTTTCGAAATTAAGGTTAAGCTTTCTTTACGACATCGTGCGATTTCATGATAGTGCCTATATTCATCATAGGGAAGATCCCATGCTAGTTGAAGCCAGTAGCAGGTGGTTAATTAAACAAGTGATTCAGTTTTTGCTGCACGTTAGGTTCGCAGTTGTGATAAAGAAGTGGGAAAAGCTCACATTCATCAACTTTACCCAAAACATGCGCTTCAAATTGACTTGCAAACACCCAATAATGCATAGCCGTACCATCAAACTTTTGGATTTGAACATGTGGAACTGGGCGATCCCGTCCTCTCAAGCGAGATGTTTCAATCATTTGCTGGGTGGTAGCTTTTTTTCACTCATTAACCGGGGCATGACAGTGCTATTGAGCTGATAAAATATTCTTGTCCATTCAGGACAACCTTTTAAAATGAACTAGATTGTCCGCTCTCTGCTTATCACTGCGGAATTTTACCAGATCTGCGAAATCGTACTTTTTTTCATGCTGAGATTCAACTTCGCTCCAAGCATCTACTTCGATCTTGGCCAATTCATACTCAAGTTGCTTTTGATGCAGCGCCTTTTCTGCTGCTTCTTTAGTTTCAAACAATTCTTGTTCAGCTTTTTTGGTTTCTAAGTCTGCTTCTTCACGAGCCTTTAATTCAATTCGTCAAGCTTCTTCGTGAGCCTTTAATTCAATTCGTCAAGCTTCTTCTTGAGCCTTTAATTCAATTCGTCAAGCTTCTTCGTGAGCCTTTAATTCAATTCGTCAAGTTTCTTCTTGAGCCTGTAATTCAATTCGTCAAGCTTCTTCGTGAGCCTTTAATTCAATTCGTCAAGCTTCTTCTTGAGCCTTTAATTCAATTCGTCAAGCTTCTTCGTGAGCCTTTAATTCAATTCGTCAAGCTTCTTCGTGAGCCTTTAATTCAATTCGTGAAGCTTCTTCTTGAGCCTTTAATTCAATTCGTGAAGCTTCTTCTTGAGCCTTTAATTCAATTCGTCAAGCTTCTTCGTGAGCCTTTAATTCAATTCGTCAAGCTTCTTCGTGAGCCTTTAATTCAATTCGTCAAGCTTCTTCGTGAGCCTTTAATTCAATTCGTCAAGCTTCTTCGTGAGTCTTTAATTCAATTCGTCAAGCTTCTTCTTGAGCCTTTAATTCAATTCGTCAAGCTTCTTCGTGAGCCTTTAATTCAATTCGTCAAGCTCCTCCCTGAGCTTTTCGTACTGCCAACTCCACTTTCTCTTACTGTTCGCGTTTTCATCGCTCAGCTCGCTGACGAGCTCGAAGTCGGGTTTCATGCACTTTGACAGTCTCTTGACTCATGGCTGCGTATGCAACCTTTAACTTCACTTGACTCATGACTTTTTGACTTCGAGAAGAGCTGCTTGATGTAGAGCTTTTTTTGGAGTAGGTAACTGACTTGGTTGATTGACAGGAACAGTTATAAGAAGGTCAGCTATCCAAGACTTAGACTGACTGTCAAACTTTTGCTTTTTAAGTACCACATCTTGTTTTGTGATTTCGACTGCGGGAGTGACTTCACTGTCACCAATATTCTCAGAAACGTTTAGAAATTTTTTGTAACATTTTTCAATGTCTGAGAGTAATGAACAGAGTGGGTTCAAACCGTCTGGCTTCAAAATAAAACTTTCTGCTCTAATATAGAGATTTCGCAGCTTTTGGTAAACATGGTAAACTTCACTTTGAGCAGTGATCTTCCCCATTAGGCAATCAAAAATTGGAAAAATACTGACTCACCAGAACAAAGTTGTGCAGCCGTCTGTTTGAAAATGACGTAAAAGCACGCCCGAAAATGGTTCTATGGGGAAGTTCAAATAAACGCGTCTCGTGTGGCTTCGACAAACAAAAAAGTCCAAAAATAGTTAACCAAGATATATTGCGAACAAATGTGTTGATAAAAGGAACAAATGAAAGGCGATGACGAGAGAAACAGTTTTCTGCAGAAGCAAAAACATAAACTCCAAATGCATGACACCTTAACAGCGCTAATTGATTAAGTTATTTAAATTTGTAGAACCAGGAAACAGAACCATCAAACTATAGATTTCGAACACGGAATACCATTACTTCAATAATGCTCAATGCAGTATAAATTAAAGATTTCAGAATAATAAACGTATAGGACTTACCGAGCAATGATCAGACGGTGATACAAATTATCAACTTCGTAGCGGGACTTAATCTTTACTTGGAGTAACAACTTCACAAACAGGATAAATTCCAGTAACAGAATGACAGGCAACTCGCACTGTCAAAAACGCACGTTTCCAATAAAACAGGTCATTAAATTAAACAGACAAGCTTATATACGTACGAGCTTCAAAACTGCTGGCTAAATTTCTGGTTTTCGGGTAAATTACGCACAATAAAACTCGAGATACTTTAAACTTTACATTTTACAAGTAGCGCAAGATTTGATGTTATGAGTTCGATTCCGTGTCGTGACACTAAAATGAAAAGGCCCTACAAATAAAACCACGTGAAAATATTTTACAAGTAGAGAGAAGACAGTTCTTGCCAGATCTGCCAAAGAGATTTGAGGTAAAAGGAAAGATGGAGGAGAGGACAGAGCGAGAGTCAGATAGGAGGAGAAGAGAAGTGGCAGACTTGTTGGTGCTGCCGAGACCAGCAAAAGGCTTGCAGAATGGCGCAGGCTTTAGCGGAAAAACTTGAACATACTGGGCCTACTGAATAGGAAAGAGTGGCCTCGATGCCCCAGAGTGAGCAGTTGGCAAGGACGTCGGAGCTTTTTTTGTCAAATGAAAAAGATACCGAGCCGTCAGTCCAAAGCACCAGATCGTGGGGGGATAGAGTCAAGGTGAGCGAGAGCCGCACCTTGGCGAGAAAGAGGGAATCAGAGCGTGAGCATGGAGAGGAAAGGTGGAATTCATCGTGAAGAAAGGCAGGTTCCAGGCAGGAAAGGGAGGGCAAACAAGGAGAGCCTCCCTAGGAGAAGTAGAAGGAAGCGTGAGCGAGTGAGTGGACGCAAGAGCTCTCCACATCCATGTGTGGAGTCTTGGTTTCACTCCAAGTCTGGCCAAACCTGAAATGGAAAAGGAGGTTGGGAGACGAAAAGCCGGCTCATAAGATGACAAAGTGAAATGAGTCAGGATGACTCGTAGGGGAGATAAAGAAGCCTCGGAGAGAAGAAGTGGGATAGGGGAGGACGGGAGGCAGTCGGTGATGGCGCGACTAGCCGCTCGGTGGAGGCGTTCCAATTTGGTGATATTGGTAGCGTTTAGGTAAGGAAACCATCCGGGTGAAGCATAAGTGAGAAGGGTCGAAGAAAAGCTTTTTGCAGAAGAGCAAGGGACTCCTTAGAGGGGTCCTATTATGAAGCAGAGATACAGAGTAAGGCCTTGAGACGAAGAAAAAAACTTGGCCTTCAGCGAAGATACATGTTTAGAAAAGGAAAGAGTGCGGTCGAAGGTGACCCAAGAAAAGTTGAAGTGGGGTTGAAGCAGAGGTGGGAGTTAAGTAAGAGGAGGTTGGGCTGGAGTTTGGCCACCTCAACGTGGTGATGCGGTCTCTGATCCCGTTTGGATTGGGTCGAAATGGCTGTTGGCCTTTCCGAGGGTCCCAGTTACCCCGGCCAAACCCCTTGAACCATTTTTTGCCGTGTTGCCCCCTGGACGACCGAAGAAGGGCAGCATGCAGCTTCTCTAAAATCGATCTCCTGCCCTTTTCCATGCCCGTCTTCGTCTCCTCATTCTTCTCCTTCTCTTGATGAGCGGTAGCGTTCATCCCAACCCTGGACCCATCTTTCTTTGCTCAGTGTGCGCTGCAAATGTGACCTGGCGTGGCAAGTCAGTACAATGCTGCACCTGCTCCAAATGGGTCCATCTAAGGTGCTCACTGCTCTCCCTCCAAATTTAGGACTCTTGGCAGCTCTCACTCCTGGACCTGCTCCCTGCTGCGTCCCTGCTTGTTACACTGTGACTTTCATTGTTACACTACATTGTAGCACTGTGATTTTCTCCTCGGTCCTATCCGGCCTGTATTACCCCCACTGTCCAATCTGGCTTCCCCTCGACTAAAGCTGCACTCCCGCCCCACCCTCGCCTTCAAACCTCTCTCTGCTCCCTCACCACTGCCTCCTGCGCCTGGCTGTCCTTTTATGCTTCCTGCTTTCTCTTTCCCCTGATTCCCACAGGGTTTTTTAATGGAATGCTGGCGGTCTCGGAGCCATGATCACTGAAATGCTTCATTTTCTCTTTCGGACGATTCTCGCTGCTATTAACTTGTCTAGAACTTTCGACTCTGCCTAACATCCTGCTTTTTTTCACGATCTTAATTCGGCTGGCCTTCCTTTTGGCTTTGCTTGATGGACTCAATTTTTCTTTTCTAACTAGCGTGCTTGCGTGGTTTGTCAATATTTCAAATCCGCCGAGGTATTCCGCGAGGATTCGTTTTTGATTCTGTTCTATTCTGTTTTTTGATTAATGATCTTCCTAGGTTTCCACTTTACTTCGTCAGATGCCCTTATTATACTGACTATGTAGCCATCTGATCCTCCTCTCCTTGGCCTGTGCTGCTGCGGGGGCTACACAAGGAGCGCAGATTCGACTGAAGCGCTAGTGTCTTCCTCTCAATCCGCCTTCTTAGTGGATCTCCATCAAGCTAACCTCCAGTACCACCTCTTTATTCAACCCCCCTTCGCTTTAATCCCTTTTCCACTTTTTTGGGATCACGTTCGACCACACTCTTTTCTCTGCTGCACATGCATCTTCGCCAAACACTAAGTTTTTTCATGTTTCAAGGCCCCACGCTGTCTCTGCATCCTGGTCGAGCCTCTCCAAAGTCTCTTCTCTACAAAGCTTTTCTCCGGCCTTACGCTTCACGCGGATGGTTTACATTTTTCAGCGGCAAATCGAGTCATCTTGAATCATTTCGCTGTGTCGTCTTATGAGCGGGCTCTTCCAACTTCCTTCGCCATTTCTGGTTAGGCCAGATCTAGCGTGAAACTAGTACTTTTCAAGGTCCACTTGGAGAGTATTTGCCTCCATTTACCCACTTATGTTTTCTTCTTCCCCCAGGGAGGGTCTCTCTCTGGTTGCCTTCCTCCTTCTCACAGCAACCTGCCTTCCTTGAGCGTGAAGCCCACTCTCTCTACTCCATGCTTTCGCTCAGACCCATCTCTTTGTCGCCAAGGTGCGGCTCTTGCAATGTGGTCATTTGGATGGATGGCTTTTTTCCTATTTCTTTTGGTAAAAAAGGCTTTGGTGTCCTTGCCAACCGCTCACTTTGTGATGCTGTAGCCACCCTTTTTTATTTGTGAGGTCTAGTGTGTTCAAGATTTTTTGCTGAAGACTGCGCCATTCTGCAAGCTTTCCGCTGGTCCCGGGAACACCAACAAGATCGCTAATGCCATTCTCTTCTTTTCTCAGATTCTCGCTCTTAGAGTTTCCTTTTATTTTGCACTCCGGTTTATCTGGCAGGAACTTTCTTTTCCTCTACTGTCAGGCTACAATGGGTCCCCAGACACTCGTTTTTCCTTGGGAACGACGCGGTCGATGAATTGGCTAGGTGGGGTGTGCTGCTCCAGCTATCTGCTGTCTCATGTAGTCTTTCTCTTCTTGCCTCTTGTATCACTCCTTTTTTTTCTCGGGCTGGAGGCGTACTGTCTCATCGAAATTCTTCGACGCACAGGTTCCCTCGATTTCCACCGAGGAACTTGTGCTCACTCGTCACGCTCGCTGTGTTTTCTCTCGTCTTCGCTGGAATGGACAAAGCCTACTGTTTAAGCTCTTATCTCACTATAATTGGCAGAATCAAGAATTCTTCATGCAACGCCTGCTGTCATCCGACCCAAGACACCTCTCATCTCGTTCTGCACTGTCCAGCTAAGGACTGTTTGCGCCGCTCTTTGGCGACTCTGTCTCTCTGCGACCTCTGGTCCAGGTCTTGGACAATTGCCCGGCTTCTTGGGCTCCATGGTGCTCCGCTATGCCTCTATTCCTCGAAATATGTCGTGCACCAATAACGACAACAACTGGTTGAAAAAAAAGACAACTGCAGCTCAAAATGAGCTTTCAAAACCCACAGTGTTAGTTTGCCTGCTTGCTTTCATAACTTCTGTTTTGTCTTGCAATACTTCGTCAGTAATTTTCTGGCAAATTTTTCCCGTGTTGTGAATGACAAAAACATTCTTACGTAGTGGCACTAAAAATGCAGAAAAATTTATTTGGACGATTTTTAAACCTAGGTTTTTGTTTTTTTTAAATAAAAGTAAGAAAAGATGAATTAAAGCTGCTGATAATGTAGGTTAGACTTCATTCGCAAAAAGTAAACTTGGCTTTTTTGAAACGATGATTTCAAAACTGGTACTTCATGCAAGGTTGAACTGCATTTTTTGCATATGTCTACGTGTGCAATGGCCACTGCATTCTTCAGCGTTGAAACAAATATTATTATCATAATTTCGATCACTTTTTGTGAAATTCAACTTTTAAATTCTGTTCTACAAGTCCTAAAGCCTTCTCCTACCAATAATCACAGTCACATTGTCACTACAACATACCAAGTAATAAAAAGTCACCAAGAGTTATGTCATATAATTTGGTAAAGATATATTACATAATAATCGCCATCTATTGTCTGTTATATGAGCGATCCGTATTCGAACTCAACTTTTTTTTTGTCTTTGCAGGCCAGGTTCTGCCCAACACCTCGCTAGGGACAGGGCTATGTCTTTGTCTGACCTCGCCAAGCTGGACCGATTGCGTAGTGAAATCTCCACGCTGAAAACGGAGAACGAAAACTTGAAAGAGAAACTGAAAAGTGCGACTCCGAGCAAGGTTGGACAACAATACATGTTATTGTTGCGTCTGAATGTAATGTAATAAATATTTCACCAGCTTACCATTGTTATTGAGTCATGTGATCATGACGTCGCATTCGTATCGCGAACGCAATTGAGCTGTTGTAAGATCATCGTTGTAGGTGTGGCGGTAGAGGAATGAGATTCTGGAAGAGGTGTTGCGTGTTCACGTAGTAGTAATCTCGCAATCCTATTTTAAAACAAGAAGCATTTCTTATAAAGCAAGTAGAAAAGCTTTAAGGCATATAATGAGATGTTGTATGTATGTATGATGCTTGTGCATGCTGCCTGAGTGAAGCAGCAGCATGCTGGTGAAGCGGTGTGGTGCAGTATAATTATAAAGCAATGTGTCGATACTTAAGAGGTTGGATGCTGGTCGTTTTGTAACGATGGCTTTTGAGCGACGACTTAATACAAGGTTGGTGTTTGTGTGCTCAGAGTACGATCGAAGTCGCGAAGTGGGAAGCGAAGAAACAGTGGCAGAATAAAGTAGAGTCCCTTAAACTAAAGCTTCATGAAAAAGATAAGCTGATAGAAAGCAACGACAAGCAGGTGAGTAATTCGTTTTTTCCTTGCTGTCACAGATTACGATTTTAATTGTAAAGAGAGATTTCTTTTTAAAATTTGTTAAACCTTGCAGATTGAACGGTTGATGGTGCCTTGCTGTGCATTTTTTGAGTGACGTTGACTTTGGTGGAAATGGTGTTGAGTCGCCATTGTACATCTTGCGTCATCATTCTCGGACTTGGTGACGTTGGCTTCCAGGCCAGTGCAGTGATGGTGCCGAATCTTCGCTGCATTTGTCTCACCCCTAAAAACTTTCAAATTGTATAAAAAGTCGCCCCACATCCACAGTGTATCATGACGTAATATCGTCACGGCGGCGTTGTGGTTCGAACTGCCGCCCTTCAGTCCGTAGACCTGTGCTTGAATATCTCATTGAATCAAACACCATTCACTGCTTGCGGCACAGCACAAGGGGTAGCGTGGAGAAAAAGCGACCCAGTTTGCTTGTTGGGGCGATGTGTGAGACATTTATTGGAATACCTCCATGCTTGAGTGGCAGACTAATGTTTGGGTCTATCGATCTATCTATGATTGCGCCAGAGTGTGGCTGAAAACTTGCAAAGTCGCACACGAACTTAGACGTATTTCAAGATAGCATAACATGATATTACCGACAGCTTGCATCGTTACGTGACACTGTATCGCGACTGGAACGTGAGAAGCAGCGTCGTGCGGTATCAATCGGACCCCCTATCCACGCACAAGGCACGGGGGAGAGTGTGGTCGCCCCACGCGAGGTGGCGCTCAGGGAGCAGCTTCACAAGATGGAAGAGTTGAGTCGGTAAGTTGGCATTGCCGCTACTACGTCATTATCACTTCTTGTGACGTTGTCATTAATGGCAGGCGCTTGCATGAGAAGGAGGAAGAAAATAGTGCTCTACGTCACCAACACGTGATGCCACGTCACAAGATGGCTGCTGAATTGGAAGAACAGAATAAGATCCTGTGTGAAAAGCTGGACGCACTGGAGCGAGACATTGTGGCGTCAGGTAGGGTTTGTAGAGAGGGCGTTGACACCAGAGTGCTACATGAGTAGTCAAAATGCGCGAAGGCTTTGTTCTTTTATAGAAGCGCGTTATGTTGTTGTGTGCCACTTCAGAATCAATCAAGCGGTGTCGCTTCTTTGATGAGCTGAAATTTTGTGAAGTCTTCTCTGTTAGTGTGTCTATGTGCCATGAATGCTGTCCCCCCCCCCTTTTATTTTAGCGTAGTAAGGTCGACAGCATGACGCGATGCGCTTGAGTGCGAGACTTGTCATCGAAAAGCCGATAGTTTGATCGCTCAGAGCGTCACGTTGCATGCGGGAAGGCGAAGCACAACCTGCGTTTGCATTAAAGTTCACGTTCCGCTCATCGACGCAACGACGTATAAGGCTGGCTGCAGGCCCAAAAACAATGAGGTTAGTTTGCAAACTCCCAACTCTCCGTTCATGACGTGCTGGATCATTGGAGCTTTTATAATTTTTCGTTCGATGGGATCGAGGTTTGGCGCGAGATTCAGATTACGTGAACCCAATCAAGGTTAAGTTGGGGCAAAGCGACAAGCTATTTTATACCAGTCATGTTAAACGGGTAGCTTCTCCACCAGCAAGGCACACCGGCATTGGGCATGACCATTGGTTGTTCTTATGACATGCCTGTTGTGCCATTCCACTAATTCGATGAAGTGCGGGAAAAGCGTTAATATTGAGCTCCGATTTGCTCGATCATGCGTCATGAAAGTTTGACGATCACGTGCTTGCTATTATGTTGTAATCAGGTGGTCGCGACGATGGCCGGGTGGACCTCGCTGACCACTTTCGGTCTCGTGAGAACCGAATGCAGACGAGGATGTTAAAGTTGTCTTCCGACAACGCACAGTTGTCGTTTGAGATTGAACAGCTCAAAATCGATCTTCCCGGGCTAAAGGTAAGTGCCGCATGGTACTGGCATTTCGCTGCCACCATGTTAATGCATTGTTGATGCAGGAGAGACTGAGTCATCAGCAAAAGTACATTGAACTGCTGCAAGCTGAAAAGAAAGAAGCTCTTGCGCGTGCAAGCAGGGTTAAAGGTCAAAAAGAGAAGGTGATATCATGTAGTATGTCTTAGCACGTCATTTTTAGGCATTTTTTCTGTTCTGAGAAATCGAATTCTATTTTTCATCAACCTGTACGATGCTGCGCCTCCCCCCCACCTGAATGCGCTTTTGTTTATTTTTGTTTGCACATTGAAAAGTTCGATAAATTTTATTTTCTCATTTTACAATTTTGTGGAGCAACATAACTGTGAATGTCTTGCGTGACCAATATATTGAATATGTACAAGAAGTGTTTAATATAGTTTCGAACTAGGGTCTATCGTTGCAAAGTCGAAAACAATTGTGTCATATTGTGAGTCAGCCGTGTTTTTATTGCATGAAAGATTGGTAAAAGTATTTAATAGAGGAGTTATCATATTAATGAGTTGATATTAGTGATTTTGTCAGCTTATATGTACTATACTGCTTACATCTCGTTAGCAATATCTAGACAATGAGGACAAGATCAGATGTAATGAAAGTAATGACCTTAATAGATCAAAAAAAGGTCAGCAATTGCGCGCACCTTATTCGGCTTCCACCTCTAATACCCATATATAATTTGTTTGCTGGCCCTAAAAGCTTTACTATTCTTTAATATTTCATACAACAACTTTTACCTCAAATGTATCCGCTTCCATATCACAAGAAAGTCAAGTTGGTTTGATTAAACAGTTGTTGGTCTTTCGTGTATGGTCCGCTGAACATTTGCCTTAAAAGTTAATGTTTTTTTATTACACGCTAAGGGGCCGTGGTCTCTTGCTCAATTATCAAGCTGCGCACATATCTGCGCAGCGATGATATGAAAAACACCCTTTTTAAGAAGCTGACATAAAATGATAATAATTTATAATTGCAGCCTATTACCGGTACTAGCGGTAAAACTGTGGTGGAGCTGGAAAAGACCATCGGATTGATGAAGAAAGTGGTGGAGAGGGTGCAGCGGGAGAATGAGCAACTGAAGAAAGCACCTGGTGTGGTGTCGAACCATCAACTAGAAGAGCTACAACAAGAAAACCTAGCTTTAAAGGTGCCGTGTTGGTTTGTATCTTGTGCTATCTGTTGGCATCTCGTAAAATCTAAATTATCAGCTCCTGGATCTGCGATGGATTCTTCATGGTTGCATAATTTTTACCAGGATCGTCTTCATGATGTCAGTCAGCAAATCGGTGGGCAGCTAAGCAGGAGGTATGAAGCGAAGACGCAGTCGATGGCAAAACTGGTGACCGAGGTGGAACGCTTGAAGAAAGAGCTCGCCAAGCAAGGAACAGCCAGCGACAAGACTAGAGCGGCCAAGGAAGCGACTCAGGTAAAAACTTCATCAAGAGTTGTTTTCAAAAAAAGATTGGCTTTATTATGACGTCTCATGTTGTTGTTGCTATCCGACCCTTCCCAAGAGATGGGGGCATGGTGGAACACCATGGAGCCCCAGAAGCTGGACAGTTACCCAGTGCCTGAACCAGAGGTCGTAGAGAGACAGAGTGGCCAAAGAGCGAGCGGCGCAAAGAGTCCGTAGCTGGACAGTGCAGAATGAGATGAGATATGTCCTGGGACGAGTGTCCGCAGGCGCTGCATGTAGGATTCTTGATTCTGCCAATTCTAGTGAGATAAAAGCTTAAGAGCATGCTGTATCCGTTGCAGCGAAGACGAGAGAGGGCACAGCAAGCGGGGCGAGGGACAAGTTCCTCAATGGAAATCGAGGGAACTTGTATGTCGAAGAAGTTCGATGAGACAGTACGCCTCCAGTCCGAGAAAAGGCAAGAGTGGATACGAGAGATAAGAGAAGAGAGACTATAGAGGATTGCGGAGGGCACCAGTAGCCCTCCCTGTCTGGCCAGCCGCGTCCTTCCACGGGAGAAAGTAGTGTTTGAGGATCCATTGTAGCCTGATAGAACAAAAGGAAAGAGAAGACAGTTCCTACCAGATTTGCCATAGAGAATGAGGCAAGTGGAAAGATGGAGGGGAGGACAGGGTGGCGAAGACAGAGCGAGAACCGGCGCGATGGTGCAGTGGTTAGAGCGTCCACATTATAGTCGGTAGACCTGGGGTTCATTCCCTAAGTCGAGTCATACCAAAAGACTTTAAAAAGTGGTATTCACAGCTTCCCTGCTTGGCGCTCAGCATAAAAAAGGGATAGTGTGGAGAACAAGCCGGCAAGCTTGCTTGTTGTGTCCTTGGGCAAGGCACTTAACGGGACGCCTCCACCTTTATGTGGCAGACAGGTGGCCCCACCCGTACTTCACCGGATTATAATTGTGAAGCTGCCAACCCAGCATGTCAGACGACTCTTGGGTACCCACCAGTGGCAGTCTTGTTGGTGGTGGGGCTACCAGTCACTCAAGACTGGTTCGAAATGGGCTGCCATCTTCCCCTAGCCTAATATCAATTAGGTTGACGGCATGAACCTGAGTTACCGTTCACGCCGTACCTCCATCCCAAGGAAGAGGAGGGGTAAACACACACACACACACACAAGACAGAGCAAGAGTTAGATAGAAGGAGAAGAGCATTGGCAGACCTGTTGGTGCTTTCGAGACCAGCAAGGACATGCAGAATGGCGCAGACGTCAGCGGACAAATTTGAACATACTGGGCCTGCCGAAACAGAAAGAATGACTTCAGTGCCACAAAATGAGCTGTTGGCAAGGACAGAGTCGCCTTTGCCGAAAGGAAAACGAAAAAAGCCGTCTGTTCAGAGAATCAGATCATAAAGTGGAAGAGAGCCAAGCGCAAGAGGGAGATTAGAGCGGGAGCATGGAGTGGAAAGGGTGGACTCCACCGTGAAGGAAGGTAGATTCCAAAGAGGAGAGGGAGAGAAGCAAGAAGAGCCTCCATAGGAGAAGTAGAAGGAAGCGTAAGCGGGTGAGTGGACGCAAAAGCTCTTTAGAAGGATCTGCAGAGTCTCGATTTTACCCCAGGTCTCGCCAAACCTGAAATAGAAAAGGAGGTTGGGAGACGAAGAGCCCGCTCATAAGATAAAAGAGTGAAATGAGTCAGAGTGACTCGCAGAAAAGGTAAAGAAGCCTCGGAGAGAAGAAGTGGGATAGGGAGGACGAGAGGCAGCCGGTGATGGCGCGACTGGCCGCTCGGTGGAGGCGTTCCAATTTGGTGACATTGGTAACGCTTAGAAAAGGAAACCATCCGGGTGAAGCGTAAGTGGGAAGGGACCGAAGATAAGATTTATACAGAAGAGAGAGGGACTCCTTAGAGGGGCCCCATGAAGAAGCAGAGATACAGCGTAAGGCCTTGAGACGTGGGAAGAATTTGGCCTTCAGCGAAGATACATGTTTAGAAAAGGAAAGAGTGCGGTCGAAGGTGACCCCAAGAAAAGTTGGAATAGGGTTAAAACGGAGGCGGGAGCCGAGTAGGAGGAGTTTGGGCTGGAGGTTAGCCTGGTGGGGATCCACTGAGAAGAAGGAGGCCTCACATTTGCTCGGATTGAGAGGAAGACACCAGTACTCCTACCAGCGCTCCAATCGAAACAGAGCTCCTTGTGTGGCCTCCACTGCAGTAGGGACCGAGGAGGAGGAGCACCAAATGGCCAGATCATCAGCGTAAAGAGAGCAGCTGACGGAAGATGGCTAGAGAGGCCGGAAGATCATTAACGAATAGAGAGAAAAGTACAGGGCTAAGAGCGGATCTTTGCGGAACACCTCGACGGACTCGAAAGGAACGACTCTTGTGATTTTGATAAACCATGCAAGCGCACCTATCAGAAAGGAAAGATTGAGTCCAACGAGCAAAGCAAGGAGGGAGGCCAGCCGAAATAAGTTTGTGGTAAAGGGCGGGATGCCAGACAGAGTCAAAAGCTTTAGAAAAATCGATAGTAGAGAGAATCGTGTGAGAGCCCGGACTGGGTTTGTTAAACCCATCCGAAATGGACTGAGAAAGAATCAGAATTTGATCAAGAGTAGATTATCCAGAACGGAAACCGCCCTAGCGGGGAGAGAGAATGGAATTAGATTTCAGAAAAAAGAGTAGACGAGATAGAATGATGCGTTTAAACAGCTTTAAGACGCATGAGGTGAGAGAGATAGGCCGGAAGGAAGCAGGAAAGTCGAGAGTCATTCCCACCTTGTAGATGGGAATAATGGAAGATGTCTTCCAGATGGAAGGAAAGGAATGCAAAGACAAGAAAAGATTGAAAATGTGTAGGAGAAGATCCATGCCAGAGCAAGGAAGGTGCTTTAGCATGGGATAGACAACTTTGTCTGGGCCAGTGGCAGTGGAGGAGGAAAGGTTGGAGGCAGCCGCAAGAAATTCAGCGGAGAAAGAAGACCAGAAGGACGAGTGAGACTCTTCGGGGCACGCGGCACGGCGGAGCTCGCAAAGGTAGCCTCTTGCTCTACAACCCAGGGCCTTTGGCCGGAGACAGAAAAGTGGGATCTCAGGTAATCGGCGAAGACCGAAGTTAGGAGAGGAGGAAGAAAAGCCAACGACAAAACGAAGGAGAGAATACACAGATTTATGGTTAGATTTGGGTGAGAAAGAAGAGTATGTCGTCTGCCATGCCTCCGCCTTGGCCTTGCGATGACAGACGAGGCATATCGGGGAGCGGAGATGTAAGCCTGGAGATCTTCGTCGCTTTGGTGAGCGGCAGCAAAAGCCTTACGTCTTTAACTAACCGCTTCTTCTACTTCAGCGAACCACCAGGCTTTAAATTGGCGTTTGATGCGGTCGAAAGGAATGGAAGATTTGGAGAAGGATATTGAGAGCCAAAGTAAAAAACAAAGTCATCCCAGCGAGCTTTCTGAAAATTGAAGGAAAAGAGAAGTTCGTTGGCGTGAAAGACCGGAAAAAGTGGGACAATTAATAGGTTAGCACCTCTTAGCAGCAAGAGAGGGCGAGAGAGGATGGAGCAAAGGAGATGTCATGGGGGAGCGACTTCCAGAGGGGCGATGGAGAAGAGTAAGTGTGTCAGGGCCATTGAGTGGGAGGAGTTCAGAGTAGATGACCCAATCGAATGCTTCCTCTCCATGAGTGTCGGAAGTACCTTTTGAGTCTCATAGTGGGTGATGGGAGTTAAAGTTTCTCAGATCGAAGAGAATTATAGAGGAGGGAAAAAGGAGTCGGTTCTGCTATTTGTCGAAGAGTAAATTGGGGGAGCACAAACATTAAGGAATTAGAGAAAGATTGTTGTGTAGAGAGATGTTGACCCCTACACAATCAGAATAGGGGTCAAGCGAAGAAAAAGAGGAGGTAGAAAGTTCAGAAAAAAATAAGCCCTGCCTGACGAAAATCATGACGCCACCGCTAGCGGGCGTTGTATCGGGGGGAGAATGCCAGACCGGAAGTAGGTGCGATCAGAACGCAGAGCAGAGAATCTAGGGATCATGATTTAAGGTTAGATTCCTGGACGCAAATAAAGTCATCGGCATGAGACGAAATAAAGTATAGTAGTTCAGTGCTCTGGCCTCGGAGACCTCCCGTATTTCATTGAAGAACCCTGAGCGGAGTCAGGGGAGGAAGACGAAGCAGGAGGTATAGAAAAACAGCCAGGAACATGAGGCGGTGATGAGGGTACAGAGAGAGAAGATAGGAAGTGGGCAGAAGGGGGATCAGAGGTTTGAAGGTGAGGATGGGGCGAGAGTGGTGCATAAGCAGAAGGGAGCCAGATGGGCCAAGTAGTATAGTGGAGATATTTAAGCTGGAGGAGTCCGAGGAGGAAGTCGCAGTGTTAGTAGGTGTGAGATTTTCAGAAGAAGCGGGGACGCAGCTGTAAGGGCAGCTTCCGCAGCTCTAGTCTTGAGTTTTGAATCTAGAGGTGAGAAGGGAGCATTTTAAATTGAACCATTTGGAGTAGGTGCAGCATTGCGCTGACCTATCCCTCCAGGTCACATTTCCAGCGCACACTGAACAGGGAAAGACAGGGCCAAGTTAAAGATGAACGTTTCCGCTCATCAGGAGGAGGAGAATAAGAAGACGGGCTAGAGAGAAGCAGGAGAGAAGAGAAGAAAGGCGACCAATTGTAAAGAGCTTCGTGCTGCCCTTATGCGGTCGTTCAGGCGGCAACACGACAAAAAATGTTTTTTGTGAGGGGTTTGGCCGGAGTAACTGTGACCCTCGGGAAGGCCAACAGTCATTTCGACCCAACCCAAACGGGATCGGGGACCGCACCATCACGTTGAGGCGGTTGTTGATTGGTGCAGTTGACATCTCATCGGTTCAGTGGTCTAACTTAGCATCGAACCCGTAACTATTATTTCAATTAACACAGGCGGAGAATGAGAAGATGCGAAGAGAGATGGAAGAACTACGTAAGAGGCTTTCCGCCGCTGAAAGTAAAGCTCCCAGTCTGGCGGGGGCTGGTAGTCGGGGGTACCAGTCGGTGGTCACTGGCAAGTAAGATCTGTTGCTACACTATCGGTTGTCGGATGATCGCGCAGCGTTTGCGTTAATGTGCCTTTGTGAAAAAGTCCTCACAGCGATTTTCCTGCTTCATCGCGGTGTTACCACTCTTCAAGTGGTATATTCTAGCTTAAATTTTAACCCAAGCCGTTCCCTCTGTGACTGAAGTCTTGTTGGATTGGAGGAGGTCGTGGAGCAGGGGTACGGCCCGCTCACCTGCTGATTGATTGTGTGGCCTTTTGAAGCCTTTGGTCTGTGACGTGCAAGGTCTCGCCGCCAATTGTCGCTCGCTTTTACCTAGTTTTGTGACGTCATTTAGGATGCTTGAAGCGAAGTTAAGAAAGGTGGAAGAATCAGAGGCGCGACAGAAGCGCGAAGTAGAAGCGATGCGGGTGGTGCTTGAGAAGAAGGCGGATGCAGTGGAAGCGATACGAAAGGAGAACAAAGAGCTTCGCGATCAGGTTTGTTTTCTTTGCGTGGTGTGCAGAATCCCGCACTCTCGCCGGACGACAACTTGACTGGGTGATAAATAGTTATTTTAAAGAGTTTAATTAGACAGGCTCCCACACTCTGTTGTTTTTTTCGGACATCTTTTTGGTTGTAGGAGCTTTTTCAAGACTTCACTTGTGATTATATTCTACTACCCTCTCTATCTTTCAGGCAATTAGCTACTCGTTTTAATTTTCAAAAAGCTTTTTGTAATGTCATTTTTCTTCGTGCCCATTTCCTGTAGTTTTGTCTAGGCTTCTTTATCTTACCCTTCGCTCTTGCTGCATTGCCAACAGATTTTGGAAACAGCATTTTGACTTTTTGGTGTGAAACCGAATAATTAATTGAACGCTAATAATAGATGTCTTCAGAAGTAAGCATTTTTTGTACATAACGCCGTTGTTACGTCATCGACAGGTCACAACTGATTGTTTCAGGTTGAAATTCTTGAACGATTCCCTCCCAACGCTGGCGGCGCGGATGCAAACTCTGTAAGGGAGCTCCAGCTAGCAAGGTGGGACTGAATTTGTTTTTTGTTAGGCTGTTTATCGTGCTTTTTCACTAGCCGCTTTCAAATGCACAACTCCCTTCGACACAGCTCCGTCTTGTCGACATCCACTCTCGCTACGCTATATCACTGGTTATTTATGGGATCAGTGGTCTCTAGAAAAAGGTCCACATCTTCGAGTTCCATCATTTGTTGATCTCTCACGAAATAAAGAAGTCTTTGTATTGAGGAGGTTGAGAATCTTTCCGACCGTTGATCACACTCGGCACCGGGAAACTGGCGCTGTTGCACCCCTGCTTTAACCTCACGACACTCAAATGACTTGTCTTCAGACTCTCAATCGCGCGACTGGAGAACGAAAAGAGCGAGTTACGTCATCAGATGGATGTGTTGTCGAGGAAACAAGGATCCGACGCCATGGAGGTATATGGCTTAAAATTCTTTCACAATAAGATCTCAACGATGCGTCATGATTTTCACCCTCCTTTTTTGAGGGAGCATAGCACCGCAGTCGTAATGAGATTTGAACGCCCGATTATTTAGTGGTGGCCTACACGAAACAAAGATCCGATTTTCTTGATGACCTTTTTCATTTATGAAAGACCGGGTTTTGATGACGTCATCATGACGTTGTCTATTCGTAATGACCTTGAAGCTGTTTGCCCAGCATGCGTCGTAGGAGGCGACTTTTGGCCACCCGCCAATGGCAAGTCCGCCTTGGTGGTGAAGCTACCAGTCTGTGATTTGTTTTCATGATTGGTTTGAAATGGACTTCGCTTTCCCCTCTAATTTGATCAGGTTTTCAGTAAGAGTATATCATACTGGTCTTCCATTGTAAGGAAGAAGGGTAAACACTACAAGGTAGTCTTTCT
Organism: Trididemnum clinides; assembly: GCA_963675345.1. Taxonomy (NCBI): domain Eukaryota; kingdom Metazoa; phylum Chordata; class Ascidiacea; order Aplousobranchia; family Didemnidae; genus Trididemnum; species Trididemnum clinides. The sequence continues at coordinate 31,545,039 of OY776303.1, forward strand.
TTCTCTGGTGGTTTTAGAGAAATTACCGACAGCTGCTGTCATGACGTGCTTGGTAGATGGCGTTTAATGTCCCTATTAAGCGTTTGTTTAGAGTAGTAGCGCTGACAATGTCATCTGAGCGATGGCCATTGTCTTGCGTCTGAGAGGGAATGATGCTTGAATTTGTGGTTTTAGGATTTTGATGAATATCGTGTGATGTAATCGTATCACTCATTGATAAGCGCCGCATGTGTAAGGCTTGTTAATTTCCGTAACTCAATTTATACGTCACAGCGTAATGAAGTGAGCGCTCGAGCAGACGTTCTTCGACTGGAAACAGAGTTAAGTGTTGTGAAAGCGGATAAAGAGCGGATGCAGGGCGAGATTGAGCGGATGAGGGGAGAGCTTTCTCATTTCGGCTCGGACTTCTTTGATGAAATTGAGGACTTGAAATATAATTACTCAGAGGCGATAAAGCGGAATGTTTTGTATGAGGAGAAGTTGCGACATCTTTCTCAGCAATTCGGAGTGCACGTTGACCTTCCTTCCCCCGACAGTCCCTAATATTTTCCAACCTAGCAATACTGTTCGTTTGCAGTGTCACTGTGCGTTACTGATGCTGCTTAATTGTGGCAGGAGCCTCATTATTTTTCAGCTGTTTATTTTAGTGTGTGCTTCACATAATCTATTATTGCTTGCTCGCTGAATAAATTATTGTGTTTTCCATTTGAGTTGACAGAGCACTATTTGAACTTCTTACGTAATTTTGTAGTGGAAGGGTGAAGTTGCTTATCCAGCAGTTACAGACATGTGAACAAATTTATATTTTCGTGCATAAAGCGCGAATAAACAGGACTACAAAAGCTCGAGGTCTGGACCAGGAAGCAGCGCAAAACCAAATAACATTTTCAAGTCTAGCTACTTCCCAGATACAGATCCAGCGCAAAATTGTCGGAAAGCATTAGCGCAAAAAAAAGGTAGCCTAACTGTAGTGATCTGGTTAAAACGTCACATTCAATAATTGCACTATTAGAAATCAGATTAGTTTTAAGGGTTTTGGCTTTTAACCTTTTCTACTTGAAACCGTTTAATCCAAGTTCACCAGCGCGTTATAATCAGTTGTGGGTAAGGTGAATGACTTTAATTTTTTGGGAGAAGCACACGGCAACGCATAATTGGCAAGGAGTACAATCGTGATCATGATGCAAATGTAAAACGCTGTTGTTGTTACCCGATCCCTTCCGAGGGATAGGGGGCATGGCGGAACACCATGGAGGCCCAGGAGCCGGCAACTCCCCAGGGCCTAGACCAGAGGTCGTAGAGAGACAAGAGAGTCGCCAAAGAGTGAGCGGCGCAAAGAGTCCGTAGCAGGACAGTGCAGAATGAGATAAGAGGGGGCTGCAGGAAGGATTCTCGATTCTGCCAGTTTTAGAGACATAAGAGTAAGCTGTGTCCGTTGCAGCGTAGACGAGAGAGGACACATCGAGCATGACGAGGGAGCACAAGTTCCTTGGTGGAAATCGGGGAACCTGTATGAGACAGTACGCCTCCAGTCCGAGAAAAGACAAGAATGGATACGAGAGATAAGGAGAGAGAGACTACAAGGGATCACAGAGGGCGGAAGTAGCGCTCCCCGTCTGGCCAGCTCATCAGCCTTGTTGTTCCCCGGGAGAAACGAGTATTCGCGAACCCATTATAGCCTGATAGAACAGAAGGAGAGAGAAGACAGCTCCTGCCAGAAAGAATGAGGCAAGAGGAAAGATGGAGAAGACACAACAAAAATCAGATAGGAGGAGAAGAGAAAAGAGTTTTGGCAGGCTTGTTGGTGCTACCGAGACCTATAAAGATCATGCAGAATGGCGCATGCTTCAGCCGAAAAACTTGAGCATACTGGGCCTGTCGAAAAGGAAAGAGTGACCTCAGTGCCACAGAGAGAGCAGTTGGAAAAATCGCCGGAGCCACCCTTGCCAAAAGGAAGAGGAACAAAGCCGTCTGTCTAGAGTACCAGATCATGAGGGGGGAGAGAGCCGCACTTTGGCGAGTGAGAGGGAGATCAGAGCGGGAGGATGAGGAGAAAAGGGTGGACTCCACGGTAAAGGAAGACAGATTCCAAGGTGGAGAGAGAAGACCAGAAAGAAGAGCCTCCCTAGAACAAGTAGAAGGAAGCATGAGCGGGTGAGTGGACGCAAAAGCTCTCCAGGACGATCTGCAGAGTTTTGATTTCACTCCAGGTCTGGCCAAACCTAAAATAGGAAAGGAGGTTGGGAGACGAAGAGCCCGCTCATAAGATAAAAGAGTGAAATGAGTCAGAGTGACTCGTAGAGAAGGTAAAGAAGCCTCGGAGAGAAGAAGTGGGATAGGGAGGACGAGAGGCAGTCGGTGATGGCGCGACTGGCCGCTCGGTGGAGGCGTTCCAATTTGATGAAATTGGTAGCGTTTTGGAAAGGAAACCATCCGGGTGAAGCATATGTGAGAACGGGCCGAAGAAAAGCTCTATACAGAAGAGAGAGGGACTCCTTATAGGAGTTCCATGAGCAAGCAGAGATACAGCGTAAGGCCTTGAGACGTGGGAAAAAACTTGGCATTCAGCGAAGACACATGTTTAGAAAAGGAAAGAGTGCAGTCGAAGGTGACTGCAAGAAAAGACTATGGTCGTATATGGAGGCAGATGAACAATGTAGCTCTTATGTAAAAGGCTACCACATCGTCTTTGAACTACGTAAAGCGAAAATAAGGGAACACCTTGCCAACAATATCATCCTTAATTCAGACATAAAGCAGTGCTCTGCAGCAGGTAGGAACATGAGATGTTGCTGCAGTTAAATGACTTCCAGAGTTCAGAAGCATACCTATAACAAGCAATTGATGAAAAAAATCAAATTTTTAAAAAATACTTTGGTATGTCCCGTGAAAAAGTTGGTCAGACTCAGATTATAATTTAGCAAGTTGCATGAAATAGCCTCGACTCTATGTATCATTGACTCACGTGTGCGGTACACTACCAGGGATGTTTTACTGTCACCTGGTGGCAGTTTCTGCTCTCACAATAATATTTTAACCTAGGATTCTTTAGCGGATGTGATATCACGCCCCAGGGGGCAGTTTTGTACACAAGATGGCACTTGTTGCATGACAGCAAATGATGATGAATTCAACTTTTTTGTGTGGGCAAGATCTTACTTTTATGAAGAAGATTTTCAGATCATGAGCTTTTCATTCGCCTTTTTCTTAGTCTTCAGTGAGACTGGGCCACCACATTGGGTAGATTGCTTGGCTTCGCCACCAGTCTGCCACAAAAAGATGGAGGCATCCCGTAAAGTGTGTTGCTCAAGGACACAACAAGCGAGCTTACCAGCTTGGTTTCCAGACTATAAATTTTGCGGTGAGCGTTAAGTAGGGAAGCTGTAAATATCACTTTTTAGACCTTTTAGTGTGACTTGACTTAGGAAAATAACACGTTCCCCGTGTATAGCGATATGAGCTGTATTACTGTATCGACTGTTGGGTCATATGCGAGCCAATCCGCGGGGAATGTGTTAACACGTTGACTGCCATGTCAACAATTATTGTTGATTCATTTTTTCCTTTAGATTTGCTTATATTTCTATACCTTAGGCTTGAAATAAATGACTGAAATTATGGGGAAGTGAATTTATCAGCATTATAACTTAATTTTTTATTGTTGACAAAAATTGAAAAATCGTAGCTCCCAGGGTCGTTTTCGGAAAACCCAACGTGGCAGTCAATGTGTTAATCCCAGATCTACCGACTGCGAAGCTCTAAATGCTCTAATACTATAAACACAACATCATGCTGTTGTTGGTGTTGTTTACCCCACCACTTCCGAGGGATGGGGGCATGGCGGAACACCATGGAGCTCCAGAAGCCGGCCAACTCCCCATGGTCTGGACCAGAGATTGTAGAGAGACAGAGAGTCGCTAAAGAGTGAGCGGCGCAAAGAGTCCGTAGCAGGACAGTGCAGAACGAGATGAGAGGTGTCGGAGTGTCCACAGGCGCTGCAAGAAGGATTCTCGATTCTGCAAATCCTAGAGAGATAATAACCTAACAGAAGGCTGTGTCCGTTGCAGCGTAGACGAGAGAGGACACATCGAGCATGACGAGGGAGCACAAGTTCCTCGGTGGAAATCGAGGAACCTGTGTTTCAAAGAACTTCGATGAGACAGTACGCCTCCAGTCCGAGAAAAGACAAGAATGGATACGAGAGATAAGGAGAGAGAGACTACAAGGGATCACAGAGGGCGGAAGTAGCGCTCCCCGTCTGGCCAGCTTGTCAGCCTTGTTGTTCCCCGGGAGAAACGAGTGTCCGCGAACCCATTATAGCCTGATAGAACAGGAAGAGAGAGAAGACAGTTCCTGCCAGATCTGCTACAAAAGTTTGAGATAAGAGGAAAGATGGAGGAGTGGACAGGGTGGTGAGGACAGAGCGAGAGTCAGATAGGAGGAGAAGAGAAAAGAGAAATGGCAGACTTTATGGTGCTGCCGAGACCAGCAAAGAGCCTGCAGAATGGCGCATGCTTCAGCCGAAATACTTAGGCATACTGGGCCTGTCGAAAAGGAAAGAGTGGTCTCAGTGCCACATAAAGAGCAGTTCGCAAAAACGCCGAAGTCGCTCTTGCCAAAAGGAAAAGGAACCGAGCCGTTTGTCCAGAGTACCAGATCATGAATGGGGAGAGAGTCAAGGTGGGCGAGAGCCGCACTTTGGCGAGAAAAAAAAGAATCAGAGCGGGAGGATGAGGAGAAAAGGGTGGACTCCACGGTAAAGGAAGACAGATTCCAAGAAAAAAAAGGGAGGGCAAAAAAGAAGAGCCTCCCTAGAACAAGTAGAAGGAAGCATGAGCGGGTGAGTGGACGCAAAAGCTCTCCAGGACGATCTGCAGAGTTTTGATTTCACTCCAGGTCTGGCCAAACCTGAAATAGGAAAGGAGGTTGGGAGACGAAGAGCCCGCTCATAAGATAAAAGAGTGAAATGAGTCAGAGTGACTCGCAGAAAAGGTAAAGAAGCCTCGGAGAGAAGAAGTGGGATAGGGGACGACGAGAGGCAGTCGGTGATGGCGCGACTGGCCGCTCGGTGGAGGCGTTCCAATTTGGTGATATTGTAACGCCTAGGAAAGGAAACCATCCGGGTGAAGCGTAAGTGAGAACGGGCCGAAGATAAGATTTATACAGAAGAGAGAGGGACTCCTTATAGGAGTTCCATGAGCAAGCAGAGATACAGCGTAAGGCCTTGAGACTTGGGAAAAAACTTGGCTTTCAGCTAAGACACATGTTTAGAAAAGGAAAGAGTGCAGTCGAAGGTGACCCCCAAAAAAAGTTAAAGTGGGGTTAAAACGGATGCAGGAGCCGAGTAGGAGAAGACTGGACTGGAGGTTAGCTTGGCGGGATCCACTGAGAAGAAGGAGGCCTCACATTTGCTCGGATTGATAGGAAGACACCAGTACTCAGACCAGCGCTCCAATCGAACCAGAGCTCCTTGTATGGCCTCCACCGCAGTAGGGACCGAGATGAAGGAGCACCAAATGGCCAGATCATCAGCGTAAAGAGAGCAGCTGACGGAAGATGGCTAGAGAGGCCGGAAGATCATTAACGAATAGAGAGAAAAGTACAGGGCTAAGAGCGGATCTTTGCGGTACACCTCGATGGACTCGAAAGGAACGACTCTTGTGATTTTGATAAACCACGCAAGCGCACCTATCAGAAAGGAAAGATTGAGTCCAACGAGCAAAGCAAGGACGGAGGCCAGCCGAAATGAGTTTGTGGAAAAGGACGAGATGCCAGACAGAGTCAAAAGCTTTAGAAAAATCGATAGTAGAGAGAATCGTGTGAGAGCCCGGACTGGGTTTGTTAAACCCATCCGCAATGGACTGAGAAAGAATCAGAATTTGATCAAGAGTAGACCATCCAGAACGGAAACCGCCCTAGCGGGGAGAGAGAATGGAATTAGATTCCAGAAAAAAGAGTAGACGAGATAGAATGATGCGTTCAAACAGCTTTAAGACGCATGAGGTGAGAGAGATAGGCCGGAAGAAAGCAGGAAAGTCGAGAGTCATTCCCACCTTGTGGATGGGAATAATGGAAGATGTCTTCCAGACGGCAGGAAAGGAATGCGAAGACCAGGAAAGATTGAAGATGTGAAGAACAAAATCAATGCCAGAGCAAGGAAGGTGCTTTAGCATGGGATAGGCAACTTTATCTGGGCCAGTGGCAGTGGAGGAGAGGTTGGAGGCAGCCGTATGAAATTCAGCGAGAGAGAAACAAGAGCTAAAGGACGAGTGAGACTCCACAAGGCACGCAGCTTGGCGGAGGTCAGAAAGGTAGCCTCTGGCTCTGCTACGCAGGGCCTTTGGCTGAGAAACGGAAAAGTGAGATCTCAGGTAAGCGGCATAAACCAAAGCCGATTCCCTGGAAGAAGAACAGTTGGGTGATTAGTAGAGGAGGACAACGAGGATGATGAGCCAGCGATAGAGCGAAGAAAAGTGTGCACAGATTTAGGGTTAGACTTAGGTGAGTGAGAAGAGCAAGTTGTCTGCCATGCCTACGTGGCCTTGGCAATGACTGACGAGGTGCGTCGAGAGGCGGAGATGTAAGCCTGGCGATCTTCATTACTTCTGTGAGCGGCAGCAAAAGCCTTACGTCTTTCACTAACTCTACCTTCCACCTCAGCAGACCACCAGGCTTTAGAAGGGCGTTTGATGTGGCCGAAAGGAATGGAAAATTTGGCCTTGAATGAATGAAGAGATTTCTGGAGGAGGGAAGAATGGAGGGAGAAAAGAAATCGGTTCCGTCGGGAAGGAGCGAATAGGAAGGGCGTACAAATTAAGAAAAGAGAGCGAGGAGGAGTTGTTAAGAGAGATGTTGATCCCTACATAATCAGAGTAGGGATCAAGCAAAGAAAGAGAGGATGTGGAAAGTTCAGAGAAAGATAGGCCCTGCCTGACGAAAATGATGACGCGCAGCTAGCGTGCGTGGTATCACGAGAGTGAATGCCAGACCGGGAGTGGGTGCCATCAGAACGTAGAGCAGAGAATCTAGGAATCCGGAAAGAGGAAGAGGAGTTGAGATTGGATTCCTGAATGCAGATAAGGTCGACAGGATGGGACAAAAGAAAGTGAAGTAGTTCGGTGCTCCGGGCTCGTAGACTACCAGCATTCCATTGAAGAACCCTGAGAGAGTCAGGGGGGAGAGGAGGCAGGAGGCGTTCAAGAAAAGCCAGGAGCAAGGGACGGTGGTGAGGGGGCGGAGGGAGAAGAGATAAAATGGCCAGATGGGGCATAAGTGGTTTGGAGACGAGGGTGGGGCGAGAGTGCAGCATTAGCAGAGGGGGCCAGATTGTACAGTGGAGGTATACATGTCGGAGGAGTCCGAGGAGGGAGTCATAGTGTTACGGCAGGAGAGGCAGCTCCAAGAGTGAGGGCTGCCAAGAGCTGTAAATATGGAGTGGGAAAGTTGTGAGCACCTTAGATGGACCCATTTGGGGCAAGTGCAGCATTGCACTGACTTGCCCCGCCACATCACATTTCCAGCGCACACAGACCAGGGAAAGATGGGGCCAGGGTTGGGATGAACATTACCGCTCATCAAGAGAAGGAGAAGAATGAGGAGACGAAGAAGGGCAAGAGAAGGGCAGGAGAAAGGAAAAAGAAAACAGGCGACCAATTTTGAAGGAGCTGTGTGCTGCCCTTCTGCGGTCGTTCAGAGGGCAGCAAAGCAAAAAAAATCAAGGGGAGAGCCCGGTGTAACTGGGACCCTCGGGAAGGCCAACAGCCATTTCGACCCAACCCAAACGGGGCCGGGGATCGCATCACCACGTTGAGGCGGCTGTTGAGTGGTGCAGACACAACACCATCGCGCCGGTTATTGATTCGACTGCAAGTCTGATAATTATGTGCGCGAAGCTATTTTGTGTTTTTAATGAACTAATTTTTTATTTTTAGCAACCATACATTTGTTGTTTTACCACCGTTTTTTCAGCCTTATGTATTCCGGTCACAATATTTGATTATTCTCTTGCATTTTTTATCCGCTAACTTTATGTTAGGTCATTCTATAAAAATTTTTGTTGAAACGTCTTTTGACTTCTGACAAATTGAACTGAATTCAAGCATTAGTTTGCCACAGTTGAGATCGCTATACTTTATTCTAGGATTTTATGGTTATATCTTTAAACTTCTGGCTTTTTACCAGAAAATGCTTAAAACGTAATTCTTTTTTTGCGAAAACACTACATAATTAGAAAGATATTCTTGTGCATTAGCCATTGTAGAAACTGTAAGAACTGTTGTTGTTCTTACGGTGCAAAATAGTAAATGGAACAAGATAAATAAAAATGTTCTTTTATTTACATTTGACTTGGCAGATACGCCAAGCTTCATCCGAAAAACACTGATTTTTCTCAAGTGACAAAATTAGAGACGCTAAATGAAGATAAACAAGGGGTAAATATGGAAAAGATTGGTCAGTATCGTGGCTGAACTAAAAACATGACAAATTTACAACTAGTATCGTGGCTGCAAGCAAAAGATAGTGAGTTAATCAGCTTCTGGGGAATACATTTGAAAGGTTGGGGAAGCCGGGGCTGTAACAAAAAAATTTGTAGACCTTTAGCGGTTTAAACTTTTCTTACTGTATTTGCAGCCATGGTTTGTTTAATTTTTCCAATATATCACTGGTAGTTAATTGATTTATCATCTTTTGCTTACAGCCACAGTGCTAGTTGCAAATTTATCATGTTTTAGTTCAGCTCGGATACTGACAAAGCTTTTCCGTAGTTACCTAATGTTTATCTACCTTTGGCATGTCTAATTTTGTCTGCCGGTAGATTTTTGCTGCTCGCTCTCTGCCTTAGAGAACACCCCTGACCGTTGTTTTTCTGATGAAGCTTGGCGTAAACTGCCAAGCGAAACGTTAACAAAAAGGATTTTGCACCAGGGTATTGGAGCAGGTGCAATTTCAAAGTTGTTCCAGCTCCTGCTCCGAAGTTCATCTCTACCAAGTTGTTGCTCCAGCTCCGAACCTTTATTTTATTTTGTGCTCCGGCTCCTGCTTCAGCATTTTCTCTGATAAATTTTAACGTTATTTGCAACATTAAGAGAATTTTTTCATGTCCTATAAGTTTGAAAAAGCACAACATTTAAAAATTTTACTTCACACAATTCAATGACTGAATTATTTCGACCAAAGACTATTTTCACAAAGAAATAAAATTGCCTTAAGTAAGTCCTCTTTCATCAAAACATTTAAATCCGATCAAACCATTCAAACTGATAAGTGCAGTGTTTCCACGGTCACTTGAGTTGATGGCAAAGTTGTTGCTGTTGTATACCACTTTTTTCAGAATTGCTGGGTAGCAAGAAATTGCAGTCATCACTCTTAAGGCTGGTTTCCATTAGGCGGAAATTGCAGGCGTAGCATAAAAAATTCTTTGTTTCTCTCTTTAGAGAGATGCGTGCGAATAGAATTTTTCGAAACAAAGAATTTTTCACGCTAGGCCTGCAATTTATGCCTAATGGAAACCAGCCTTTAGCTTTGATTTATCAATAATCCCCACATTATTTAATACACTGACAAAATTCAGTTTGAATTGTTGCAGCGGGGACGATTCATCAGTCGCTGTTTTGTTTTCCGTTTTTCCGTGTTTGCCGGCTGCTGGGATGCTTTTCAATGTCTTCATTATCTGAACCAGAAGTTGAAGATTCGTCTTTACTAAAACTTTGACTTTGATCCACTTCGTCTGCTCTTGAGTTTCTTTCTTTATATTCTTTCATGCTAAGAGTGATAGCTGCTAAAGCTTTTCTTCCTTCATCCTGTTGATCATTGGTCAAAGTAACTTGATACATTGGATTAACATATATTGCTGCCAACAGCGTATCATTGTCTAGCACAATGTTTCCCAACCGATATAATCAATAAATCTTTGTTTATATTATAAGTTTATTACTATATTATAATATCAACGAAGAATTTTGATGTTCTGCAAGAATGTCAGGCCCAAGTTTCTCACTGAGTAAACTAGTAAGTACATTGATTTCCTATTTTACTCATTTTATGTGTTTCTTGGACTTTATGGACTTATCAAGTGTTGAGGTAACTTCCTGTGTAGTGCCATCCATCATCTTCGCTTTCATCAGCCACACAATCCTCAGATAATTTCTGACGGCATGCGCAATTGTGCTTTGCGCATGAACACTCAAGGTTAGCTTACCGCTTGGGGGCGACACTCTCTTTGACCACGCGTGGCACCCTGTACCCAGACCCTATTTTGCATGGTCAAATAGCTGGGTCACCAAACGTGCACTAAGAGAGACTGAAATCTAGACGCCCGTTTATGTCTGCTGCGCGGAAAATATTACCTGACCTATGTATCCGGGTGGCTCAGTGGAGGAATATCATATAGAGCACGGAGTACTCCAAGAGCACAACTATTTTCCGTGTTTTTATTGCTAGGGCCAGTATTAGGCCCCTTGAAACGGGCTTACCTAGAACAGCTTGGGCTAAGCTCAATCCCCTGCGGATTGGCGTTGGGCGTTTTCATTCGTTCATGTACAAATGGGGTCTCGCTCCTTGATCGAATTGCGAGTGTGGCGCCAAAGAACAAACTGCTGACCACGTAATCTCAGAGTGCCCATACATCGGGCACCTCGAGTAGTGGCTGGTCTGACTGTTTTAGATGACAATGATGGCTTAATGCCATCACTATCAGCATCTGATCCTGAAGGTAAATGGATGCCTCTCCACACATAGAAGAAGATTGCAGCAAAGCTATCCAAATCTATCGCAGTTAGTTATCGGCGATGGTTGGGAGAAAAAGATTTAGACGAGTCGCTTGAAGCGCTTCGCGACTTTGTACCACGAGAAACAGAGTTTTATTCAGAGACCAGAGAAACCTTGAACGGAATAGAAAGAAAATTTGAAAATAGTAAATATAGTTCTAGAACATTTATTTCAACTGATAGGTACTCTCCCAGACAACAGACATCTAATAATAAGTGTGGTGTGCAAGGGTAGCCACTCTATTAGGAAACGTTCTTTATTTTGTGAACTATCAATTTCTGCTAAATGGAAAGCTGCTGAAGAAAAAGGTCTTTGTTACCGATGTTTGGGGCAAAACTATTTTGGTCGGGATTGCTGAAAAGGTCATATATGTGGCATCAATTCATGCATGCTGAGGCATAACCGATTGCTTCATTTTATCGGAAAGAATTAGTGCTAGTACTATTCAAACAATGGAAGAGAACTCAGAATATAAAAGGAGTAACGAGACGAGTCTAATGGCTGAATCGTCGCCACTACAACATATAGAGCAGCGAACCGCTCCAGTTATGCTTCAGAACGGAATTAAAAACTGAAAGTTGATGTTCTTTCAGGCGACGCCTGCATAAGGACTTATTTGAATGCTGACGTGGCTGGGGGGTTAGGCACATGGACAACTGACAACGAAGATATTGTCAGGAGTGCTTATTGGCAGATGGAAACACTTGAAACAACACCAGTTCAGTGACACCTTGCACAATAGATAGAGTGGCAGGTTATAGATCAAAATAAGAATTGACGCAACATCCGAAAAACATTGCATTGCTACTAGTAAGAAAAAGTTAAAACTAGATATGCTGTTGGGAACATACTGTTTGGCGTTGCAATGCTGTTAAGAAGAGATAAAATTGGGGCTGGCAGCCGATTGCTGGAAAGACTCCATTGGGCTGGGCAAAAGTGAATGATATTGACAGCAGCAACAAAGGCTGTGCGCTTTTCACGCTTCTTGCAAGAGTAGAGCCAATGCAGCTGCAGATGTTGAACGCTAACTTGTAAAGATTCTGGAAAATGGAAGCAGTCTGGAAAGTGGAATATACATGTATATACACAGCAACTATGACAAAGGAGTGATTGAAAAAACTGCCGATTCCATTTGGTACGAAGGTGGACGATATCATGTGGCCATTCGATGGAAAAAGCAAACTTGTTTTCCGAATACTTGTAACGTGGCTTACAGGCGGCTTCAAAGCGACGAAAAAAATCTAAGCAGAAAATCTGAGTTTGCGGAAGAATATTAACAGGTAATCAAAATCTAAGAAGTGTTATATCAGGAAAATAAGCGGGTGTCATTCAGTAGGTGATACAATTTGGTATCTGCGTCATTTCTCAGCAGTTTGCTGTGAAAAAAGAAACCACGAAAGTGAGACTTGTATTTAATGCAGCATCTACTTGCAATGGCGTTGCGCTCAACGAATACATACACCCAGGACCAAAGTTACCGAATGAGATGTCTGAAATTCTTATAGGGCTTCGAAGATTTCAGATAGCGTTGGTTTGTGATATTTTCGCTTCCAAAAAAGAATTTTCCTACAATATACTTACAGTTCCCCTCTCTTCGATTGTCTTTTCCACCTTGCTATTCAAAATGATTAACGGTTATACGGCATGTTTGTGAATTTACTAGAACTTAGAAAGGTGTATTTATGGGCAAGCAGTCTTTGTCAGAAGAGATTTTTAACGGTATTAACAGAGAATTGGATTTCGCTTTGAATTTACTTTCAAAAGTTTTGCTAACGGAAAGTTTGTGAACAACCAACGGTTCTTTGCGTAAGGGACGTTATTTTTGTACTACAAGAGTATTACTGTATGCAAGAAAACTCTTACAAATGAGACAATGAAGTAATTGAGGATGCCAGATCATTTTTGCAGGATTCATTTCGTCAAAGCAAACAAACCAACGGAGTTTTTTCAGGCTTTGAAAAAGAATCAATCTCGAAGTTTATGAAAAAGTTTTTGCTTAAAAAGCGAGCAAATTGCCAAGATTCGATTGCTCACTGCAAGGTATCTTGGCAAATTGCAAAAGACCTTGTAATGTGGGGGAGAGATTGATTTTTCCTGCAGCGAATTGAGCTGACTAACTTTCCATCAGCTGTTATTAGTCAGGCAGAAAACATCAGCCACGAGAATTGCATTATCATAGATCTGCTGCTGTTTAAAAAATTATGTTTGCTTTTAATTGTTCGTTTTGTTTAGTGATTATTCCAAAGCGCTTTGTGCGTTGACCATAAATTATTGGTCGGCCTATTCTCAAAACTTCAACCAAATTTTTTGGCGATATTTTTATTTGGCTTGTTTTATATTATAAAAAATATTTTAAACTTTTCTCTCTTGACAGGTACCTTTTGAAATTATCAGGTGTGAAACCACAATTTATTTAGTGACTAAGCAGAATCCTTTAAATTTAGCAGCAAAAGTGGAATTTATCAATATGAGCATTCCCTAGGAAAAAGCCCAGTGAGTTTCCTGGTTTATAGAGACGAAATCAGAAATCCAAGCCCAGCGAAATTATCGACACAGATGTGGAAACAAGTCACCTGGATGGTCTACCATTCCATCACGGCATATAAAGTTGATGGAGGCTGTTAATGTGCTACTAAGAAAAAAGACAGAGAGAAAAGCTTTTTTGCGTTTTTCTTGTTTATTCTGCCAACTCCCGTTCTCCACTTAATTTGGCTGCAATTGACAGAAGCCAACCGAGTTAACGGTATTCAGATTCTTTTCTCCACATTGGTGTTTAATATTAAAGAATTATGCTTGAGAAACACTACCAGAATAATTGCCTTAACGTACAGCAGGTTTCACGCGTATAACTCAACATGGCATAATGATTTGAAAAAAAAATTTCCTGCTTGCCAGTTAAGCCACAGTGTGTCATATGTGGGAAGGTTTTGGGTAATAAATCTTTCACGCACAACAAAATAAAAACATGCTTAAAAGTAAAAGTTCAGTGGACTAGTCAACAAAGAGCGCAGTTTCTTCGAAAGAGAAGAACCAGGGGCGGCTCGTGTATGGTACTGTGGAACTGCAGCACCCCCAGTCGCCACTCCATCTTATCGATGACATTCGATATAAATAATTAATCTTTTTTATTTTTCTTATACTTGTAGTTACATTATATAATGCATAAGGTTAATCTCAACAACCATTCTAAGTTTATGAAAAAAATATAAAAATCTTTTTGCTTCAAAACTCCTGTGATATGGTGTTTGAAATTAGCAGTAGATTGCAATGCAGCTGTAGAAAGAGAACTGTCGCTCATGCAGTACCGACCCTTGTGTGCTGGTGTAATAAGGGTTTCTTTTTGACGGACAACTGGCGAGCTGTGTGTGTAAAGCTGATAGATAGCGACAAAAATTAGGGCAATAGGGTGATTTTTACATTTATATAGATTATAGACTATACTCTATAACGCCTACCGTAGGCTATATTTTGGTTAACTATGATTTAAGTTTTTTAGGTGTTTGTAACCTATAGAATGATAAAAGTTACGGTATTTACAATAACATAATCAATAACTGGATAATAATGTCATAAAAAAGCTAGCCAAGCTAGCCTAGCTTATTTATGGCATTATTATCTAGTTTTTGATATTTTTATTTTAAATACCGTAACTTTACCTATAGGTTTGAAAATTGCTCTGGGATTTTTCAATTTTATATATGAATTTTATTTTTTTTATTGTGCTTGTTTCTTTTTTCCACGATATTGAAGCAATGGCTAAAATTAAAAAAATATATATACATATAAATTTCTTTTTTAAATTAATGTAACAGTGTAGGCTATTCGTAAGTTAATTCTTTTTATTTGGTTTTGCTTAGAGTTTTTCAAGTTTATGTGTAACTTTTCTTTTTTATTGTTTGCTTATTAAAACAATGGCTAAAATTTTCTGAAGCAGCTCCCCCATTAATTTTAGCTACGAGTCGCCCCTGAGAAGAACAAACTAAAAAGACAGAGACTGGATGCTTCTACCAATGCAGTGGTTATCCGCGTGCAACAAGCAACACTTACTTCGTATCTTGTGGTCTAGGTAATTGCAAGAGCTAAACAGGCACGTGACATTGGTGAAAAATATTTTTGAGTTTTGTGGAAACTTGTTTCAGTTTGCTACGTTACCAATCTAATACCAGTAACCTAAGCTAAATACATGCTAGTCCATTAGCCTATTAAGCCGGATATATGTTTAATCGCTAGCAGCTACAGCTTCTAAGCGTAGGCTAACGTCCAGTTATACAGTAGCTCGGGCCCTTTGTAGATGTCACTAAAGTTCCTGCGATAAACTATATTGCCTAAGTCCTGTTTTGAACAAGTTGCTTGAACTATCATCTAATTATTTCAACTTGGCTCTGGTGACCTGTATTCTAAGTTTTTATGTTAACTTCGGTAAATCGGCACCAACACTGCAGAACTTGCAATCGTGACTGGTTTCAAACCAGTGGTTAGTCAGTTCTCTTTTAGCATGTTTGCTTTCGTTGGTTACGTCATTGTGATAAATTGGAGTAAATGAATCTCACAAAGTATTGAAGTTAATGGTAAATCGTGAGCTATGAAAAGTTTTTCACAAAGAAATTTATTATACACTTACTCGGCGGAGGGAGGAACCGCGTTTTCAGCGCTCCCCTGGGTACGCCCCTGAAAATAGGGTAAACTGGGGTAAAAAGCCCACTCGGGGTAAAACGCCTACCCGCATTTTCTTGTGCAGAATTGACTAAAAAATGTAAATACTGCCACCATGGGACTGCTTGCATTGTGGGTAACTATCAAGCAAACCGATAGCGTAGTCGCTTGGTACATGAAAACAGTAAAGCAAAATTAGTGTTTTTGCTAGTTTTGTTATAAAACTTTGAAACCATAAAAGAGCTTGTACGCTTCCCACGAGGAGAAAATACATAACACTAGTCTTTTGCAGGGTAGTTGGTGATGAGTGTCAGTGATGGCTATTAACAGTTTTAGACAATTCTTTCAGCCAAAAAAGAAATATCAAAATTTTGAATCAGACCTCCTCGGGGTAAAACGCTCACCATAGGCTTGGGTAAAACGCCTACCGTAGGCGTTTTACCCCAACAGTTTTAATTATGACAAATTCTATGTCGACGTATGCCATGGCTTATTTTGCTAATTAGCATAAAATAATATTAATTGTCCCAGCTTTGCCTGCTAGATGAGCCTTGTAGGAAGGTCTCAAACCTATCAGCGGGTATTTTTACCAAGTGTATTTTGCCCTTGGTAATGTTAAAACATCAATCACACCAATATTATTGAATTAAAATGTTTAAACCTTCTTAGCTTATTCGATCATGCGTAACCTGTCACTGTTTTATTATCTCTGTAGCTTAATATGTTTACTGTATACTTGAAGTTTGCATTAATTTTTGCTGCATTTTGGACTCTTTAATTTCGATGGGACGTGTATACAAAAGAAAGACAACTCGAGCTTCTTATGCTGAAGAAGATTTGAAAAAAGCACTTGCTGAAATAAATTCGGGTCGACCTTTGTTCACCACTGCAAAAGCTTATGACATTTCAGCAAGAACATTGTGTAGACGTCGAGATAAAAAAGTTGCAAACCCTGGGTGTATAAAATTAGGTAGATTTAAGCCAGATATAAATGAAGAGTATGAAGCCCAACTTCTCATTAAAATTCAGTCCATGGAAAAGTCGTTGTTTGGTCTAACTACTAAAGATCTTCGTCGTCTTGCTTTCGATTTTGCAACACAAATGAATATACAGCATCGGTTCAATACAGAAATCAGAATGGCTGGTTATGTTTGGCTTTGTGGGTTTTTATCGCGTCACCCTGAGCTGTCTATTCGAAAGCCAGAAGCAACAAATATTGCTAGAGCTTTTGGTTTTAACAAGGCCCAAGTTCAAAAGTTTTTTGCGATCTATCGGAGTCTTTTGACTCGTGATGAATACACTCCAATGCAAGTGTGGAACATGGATGAAACGGGAATAACTAATGTTTATAAGCCAGGTAACATTGTTGCGACCAAAGGATCAAAATCGGTTGGAAAAATAACCAGTGGTGAGAAAGGAAAACTGTGACTGTTATCTGTGCTTCAAATGCAGCTGGTGGTTACATACCAACAATGATAATATTTCCAAGAAAGAGGATGGTCGATTCGCTGATGCATAATGCACCTGTTGGAGCAATTGGCCACTGCACTAACAGTGGCTGGACTGATGTTGAAAGTTTCATGAAATGGCTAAAACATTTCACATCCATTGCTAAACCATGTAAAGAAAAAAAAAACACATTATTATATTGGATGGACATCATAGTCACAAAACCCTTGAAGCAGTGGAGTTTTTACTATCAAATGGAATTGAACTACTTACGTTGCCTCCACACTGCACACACAAAATGCAACCATTGGACAAGACGTTTTTCAAACCATTAAAAACTGCTTACAATGCTGCTGTTGATACATGGATGGTTGCCCACCGTGGAAAGAGAATAAGCTTTTATGAAATAGCTGAAATTTTTGCCGCAGCTTATAATAGAACATCTACTGTTGAAAAATCTGTGAATGGCTTTAGAGAATGTGGGCTATGGCCTTTTAATGATTGCATTTTTTCTGATAAAGATTACGTTGAAGTTGCTACTGAAGAGCAAAAATGTAGCCAACAAGCAGTTTCTCCTCAGTCAGATATGTCAAGTCATGCACTGCTTGAAGATCAGCGGAGTCTGAGGTCACCAGAAAATGAACAGCTTGTTGGGGACCAGGAAGCTCAACAGAGTCAAAGAACAGAAGAAAATCAACCGCTTGAAGGGCACCATGACGTCCAACAGAGCCAGAGATCACAAGAAAATCAAGAAGTTGATGGGAGACAAGAAGTTCTACAAAGCCGAGAAATAACCTTACAACGTGATGTACCATCAACTTCGTCATTGCGTAAATCTGCAAGAAAAGCGAAACAGGTTCTGTTTCAATTGTGTACCCCTAGCCAGGACACATCAAGTGCAAAAGTCCCACCATAGATCTAAACGTGTTTCAGAATAATCACAACATGTTTCATCGTCTCCGTACAAAAAGTTGCTAAAAGAAAAGAATCAACGTAGAAAACACTTTTCCAAAACCAAGAAAACGACGGTAACTAGAAAAGCGGTTGGAAAAAAAAACAAGAATTATGTTATTGACAGTTCGGAAGATGAAGTATGGCCTTGCCTGGTATGTGGCGAACCATACTCCAACAGTAGGCCCGGAGAAAAATGGGTTCAGTGCAACGTATGCAAGCATTGGGCCCACGAAGATTGCACCCTTGGTGAATTTTATAATGTCTGCCAAAATTGCAGTTAGGATGATGATGACTGCTAGGATAGACAGCTTGTTTTATGTTTATCAAGCGTCAAAAAATTTAAAAACAGTGCTTTTGATGTCAGATTAAGCAAGCCTGCCAAGTAGTAGACTTTCAACATTTGGGAAGCCTACTGTAGTAGCGCCACTGTATTTGCTTTAATAATCTCGCCATTAAAACGACTTAGGATTCCTAAAAGTTTTGTGGTGTAAAACGCCTACCCCATGGGCGTTTTACCCAAGTGTAGGGGTAAAACGCCTGTTTGCAATAGTTTTTCATTTTATATTTTTGTGATTTCTTTTAAACATTTGAGTTCATGTTTCTGTGTATTTCGTTTGTTTGTATTTTACTTGCATATTGGCGAGGTAATTGTTTCAATAAACACTAATCATGAGAAATGGTGTCATTTTTTTTATTAGGGTAGGCTTTTTACCCCAGTTTACCCTAATTGATTCGTGGGTTCGGTATAACGTTTATCATTTAAGTTATTTTAATGTCTCGAACAGTTTTAAAATTTTAAAAAGAATTTGCGAAGTGATGAAGGAGTTCAGCGCCATAGGTCAGAGGTTGTCAAACTGGGGGTACGTGACGACTGCCCAGGGGGTCTGCGAACAAGTTTATGAAAACTTACTCTAGCCTGACAAAAATTAAATCGCGAGTGCTACAATTGTGGCAGCAATAAAGGCCTTGACCTTTTTTCTTTTTGGGGAGGACATATCATTATCGTAACTGAGACGAGTGACAAAGCTGTTGTCACGTATTCTTAAAGGTCCGCAAACAAACACGACCGCAAAAAAGGAGTCCGGAAAGCAAAAAGTTTGGGATCTTTTGCTCTAACCACTACGCCATCGCGCTAATCGCGACGCCGTTTCAGTCGCGCCAAACTTTATCTTTAGAACATCGTGATTAATGTTACAATTCCTTTACTGTAGTTGATGTAGACAATGCTAGCTTTTCGGTGACTATGAAACTTGGATGGTGACTTTCTTTTCCTAATTCCTCCTCCATTTCTCTACAGTAAGGCGGAGTGAAAAAGTTTTTGTACAAATCAAAAGACATACTATAACAAAGCAAATAAACAAAATGATACAAATAGCAGAAAATAAATATACAATACCAAAGCGGGAAGAATTTTTTCAGTATTTATGTAAAATTAGAAATTATGCATGAAATATTTTGTACTCCCATAAAAATTTCTTTTTTGTGTCAAACCCCTCATTAATTTCGGCAATTTAATTTTTTGGCCTGGACCAGAGATCGTAGATAGAGAAAGAGTCACGAACGAGTGAGCGGCGCAAAGCGTCCTTAGCTGGACAGTGTCAAAAGTTGATGCTACAATAAGATCTACAATTTAAACCGCACTTCAAGACTTGGATAAAGAATTTAAGAAAAGTCCCAACAATGATTAGTATTACATTGTGCAGCTGTACAGTTTGTGCAGCTGTACAGTTTCTCACAACAATTGTTTTCTTGTTAAAGATCTTCGAAATATGTCCAAAACCCAAAGCGTTTGACAGCAGATCGGAACTACTAATCCCACACACTTTGCAAACATTCTTGACGGGCAGTAACATCAATTTTGTGGAAAAGGTAATTAGGTATTTTTGTCAGCTGATATTTCTTTGCACAAACCTGTGTAACGGCATTGGTCATAGTTTGCTATCTGAAATTATTTGTTGATAAACAGTGATGAAATTAGGCGCAGATGAATGAAAGCGGATAAGAAATGCTGCGCAAGGCAAACAAATTTTTCTGGCAGTTGATGAGAGCACTCTATCTGACATACAATATTTAACCCTTTATCGCCGAAATTTTTTTTATTCATTAAAAAAATTTTAGGTGTAGTATATTTATGTTATTTGTGTATTAGAAAGCATGTAAGTTAGTTTTTACGATGATAAACTGACCAAGTTCAAAATTATTTGATCGTAACTAAATCGTCACGTTCGTCGATTAAGTCTTTCACAAGGCTGATTGGATTGTAACTAAATCGTCACATTCGGCGATAAAGACTTCTACAGGCTGGTTAGCTGTAACTCTCATCATCACTGCAATACTGCCTGGAAATTCACCACAACATTATTTGCAAAACGAAAAATGACAAGAACTGTAATGAGGAAGAAAATCACAAAAAAGCATAAAAGAAACAACTATTGCAAGACCATACTTGACAAAAGTTAGTAGGATGCAACGCTGCAGTAGACATGTCTGTTGTTTCGATTGCATGTACTCTAAATTCAACACAAGATTGTTTACATAAAACGCAAACAAGTTAGTAAAGTATTGAACAAAAAAAATATAAAAAGTAACACAAAAAACAAGCAGAAAACCATTGAAAAAACACAACACATTACAGTAAGAGGAATAAGATGCGAGACTGGTTCATTTAGTATGGAATTCCTTAAAGCAATTTTTGTTTTTTGTGATACAAAGATGTACTTGGCACTTGTTGCAAAAGAAAACTGGTGCAGCCTTGCACCCAGGGTTCTTGCAACGGCCTCTAGTGACTACGTCAGCAAAATGATGGTAGCCGTCAGTTCTAACTTCTGCGGAGGGAATTGCTTTGATGGCAGGTGAACTTTTTAGCTTTTTATCGTGCTGCAAAGACACAGACGCAGCATTATATGGTCGTCCTCTTTTTTTTCGGCATGGTCTTTTTCCTTCAAGCAACAAAGCTTCTGCAAGTGATAGCTTAAACTCTTGCAGCTTCATCACATTTTTTGCAGGAATTTCCATGTCTTTGCAATCTCTCCTATACAGCAGCCAACAATTCACCACAGTAACATCCACAAAATGAAAAAAGAATTTGTGGTAATACTTCTTGGACCGACAGTCAATGCGATACAGCGCTATGAGCGCATCCATTAAATCGACCCCGCCCATGAATTGGTTGTATTCCTGCACAATTGCAGGGCAAGGAACGATTACAGATTTCTTTTCTTTTTTATCATACCGTTTGCATTCATTCAAGGGTTCAGCAGAGGCAAAAGTAGACAGAAGTGTAACAGATCTGTTATCCATCCATTTCACAGCACGGACTTCACATGCATCAACTACTGTGCTTTTTTCTTGATAAGAGCCCCTGCCAGTCTGTAGAAACTCTTTGTCACTTGCGAATGCAATTCCAGGAAGCCGGTTGACATTGACAGTTCCCAAACTATAAATGCCTTTACTTGCCAGATGAGTTTGTAAAGGAAGTGAGGTAAACCATCTATCAAAATAGAGCAGGTGATTCAAATCATTTGGTATGGTCCTGGCCAGGTTCACAACAATATTAGAACTGGCACCGAGATCTGGTTCATCAGATAGAGGCTCAATCTTTCCCTTGTATATAACAAAGTCATACATAATGCCATCTTCCCCACACAGACAGTGAACTTTGTAGCCCCACTTTACTGGTTTCAAAGGCATGTATTGCTTTAGCGAAGAGATACCTTTAAAAGGTATCATTTGCTCATCGACACAAAGTCTTTGTGGTTTGGGAATTTCATTGAATTTGTTTGTAAGGTGAGTGACTAACGTTCTAATTTTGAACAGTTTGTCATAATTTGGGTCATCTTTGGATGCCACATAGTTGCTGTTGTCATTAAAATGAAGATTTGATTTTATTTGCTCCCATCTGTCTCTAGACATGACTTGTGACACTAGTGGGCAGTTCAATTTTCCACTCCAGTACAGCCGAGAGCTTGACAGCTTTACAAGTGACATGGCCAGCAGCGATCCAATAAATTGCTCCAACTCCGAAACACATAAATTCAAATTATTATTTAAATTTTTTTGCACTGAATAAAGATTACTTTGGTCTACAATGTGCTGGAGGATATCAGAGGAAAAACATGTCTTGAAATATTCAACAGGAGATTTTATGGTTGTGGCAGGTTCCATATGACCCAGCCAATCTGGTACTGTCCGTGCAGTATCAGTACTGGTTTGACGCCACTTAGGAGCATCTTTCTTTTTGTTTTTTCTTGATTTTGATGTTGTGGCTGCAGTTGGCTCAGGTGCTCTTGATGGACCTGGTTGAGGTTCAGGTTCATGATCATCATTATCTTTGTTCATAATGAGGTCTTCTTCATCATCGTCCGGAACAGCGTCACTACCTAGAATACATATTGTATTACAAAATTATCATTTGCATAAAATGGCAACAAGAAAAGTGATGCATACCATTTCCCACTTGCCTCAAATTTTATTAGTTTGTTACATGATAAAGAATTTATCAAAAGGTTAAGCTTTGACTCCTACTAGTTGTATGAAAAGTGGTAAATTTGCAATTCCGACTCCTTTTTTACTATTGAAAACAATGTTTTTTCTCTAAATTGCATTCATGCTGCGAGGCACAATGGCAACTCGGACTGAAATCAAAAGCAGTAGCATCAGTTTCTCATGTGATTCTTCCACCCTTGAACCAGATCAGTTCAAACTTATAATTGCTAAAATAAGTCACAACTCTTACCGTAATCAGGACATTCGTAATCGGAATCCAAAAGTTCTTGCTCATCGCTTTCAGAACGTTGCAAGCGCTGCAATTTTTGCCTTACACCATAGAACCTAAGAGAATCCATATTTTCTAATACACTAAAAACAGCAATAGTTTTAGACTAAAAGACGAAGTGAACGAAATCGTCACGTTTGAAACAAGAGGAGTTGCTTTCTACCAAAATACTCTAACACCCTAAAATTATTAGTTATGGCATCTGGAAGACCTACGAATCAACTTCTAATTTTCTGAAACTGAGGGCTTCTTGCTTCTCTCTATAGCTATGCCGTAAACTGCAGTAACTTGGCTGGCTGTGAAAAAACCCGCCACGTGAAGCAAAAACCTAGAAAAAAGGTTGGTCATGTGATTTATTCGCGCGCTTTCAAAGCAGAGGGGTAAACTGGTTTGTAACAAAATCGTTAAATTCGGCAGTGTGACCAAAACCTGTAATTAAGTTTGTTTAAAGCCAATTGCGTTGAGCGTAACTAAAAAGTCACGTTCGTCAATAAAGGGTTAAATATTCTAGTTGGAAGCATACAAACATCCCACGTCAGTGGTTTGTGCGACGGTCAACCTCTACCATGTGCGTCAAATATAAACAGCATTGCTCAAGCAGTTAACGATGTTGTTAGATCTTGTGGTATCAAGAGAAACTCTTTCTGTCTTTTATTGTCTGATTCTGCAGAATAAATGGTGGCTGCAAGTGCATTAGTGAAATCTCTGTATCTTACGCTGTTTTGTGAGACATGTGTAGCACATTTATTGCACAACTGTGCTATTATGAAAGTCACATCTCACTTGGAAGATGGTGATCAGCTAATCAAAAAAGTCAAATCAACAACAGTAAAAAGGAAAACTAGACAAACCAAATTTGCTACTACTGGTTGCTCTCCTCAACCTGGTATTTCCAGATGGGGAAGCTGGTTAAATGATGCTTTACAAAATGCAAAGAAATCACCCAAAGTGAAAACGAATGTGAAAAGTTTTAAATAATCAAGTATTTAGGTGACTCAAGCAAAAATTAGCTCGCAAACAATTTGTTCAGCTACTTCTCAAATTCAAAAATCAGTAAGCCGAACCATAATTGCATCTTTTCTACCTATATATGCTACTAACAGGCGTCGCACGCCAGGAGCTCTCCATCAGTAATGTTGGGGTTCAGTATTTCGGTTCAACCAGCTGCGCCGGTTTCACCCATCGGGATCTTGTGTGAACAGTAGCGAAAACTTAATGAACTTAATGCACTTTCACAATTCTTGTACATAAAATTGTATTCATCATATTCTCTTAATTATGACTGGCAAAGCTCACAAAGAATCTTGTCACAGATTATTGCTAATACTTGTGAGGGAGAAGGGATTGAAACACACTCAAAAATGATGTTAGCGGTGAAATGATGGTTGGCTTCACAGTTACAGAAATAAACTATTTAGTAGTAAGTCTATTTCACAGTGTGGTGCTGCCCATTTCCTATTTACATTTGTGGTATTAAGTTCTTTTGACTGCGTTATTTGTCATATTTCTGGCATGGCGACAAAAACGGCTATGGCTTTCCCAAAATCACTCACCATATTTTAGTAGGTGCACTTCAGGTCGAGTTATTTTCAAACAAATATTCTGTCTAAATTCAGTTTTACAAATTGCTATGGTTATGGGTTTATGTTGTTTTGTTTTTAAACTTGGGATGTTATTAAAATGCTGTAGAGTGTAGACATCAATACCGTAACAGGCAGCATATCAGCATAAGAAAAAATCCTTTCTTTCTAGTATAAATGACGGCGGCACCCGCAGAGCCCCCGTTAGTAACGCCGGGATTGAGAGTGTCGGTTCAGCCGGCTTCACCTATCTGGCTCTTGTGTGAACAGTTACCAAACGCTTATGTGTTTTCTGTGCATAAGATTTTCACAACTTTTGTGCTCCTTTTCCAAATAGAATTCCTCATTTTAAGATCCCGGCTATGTCTTAGGTCTATGTGCTCTGTTTATTGCTGACACGAACCCAAAGGGGCCTTGGGTTTCCAGTAGTTTGGAAGTAGGGATCACATTTCTGATATTAAGCTATTCTAAAGCAAAACAGCAAAAATGTCTTTCGTGTGGTGCGATTTCACACAGTGACGCTGTTTTTTTGATTTTCCCTTAAGCTTTCTCAAGTCCTCCCTGGCTACGCATTATAGCATGCTCTTTTCTCCTTGCTTGACGTGCCCTGGGGAGTCGAAAAGAGTCCTTGCTTTTCTCTAAATAATTGGTTTGATATTGTTAGTTCTATAAAGCTATTATAAAGCAAAATACCAATAATATCTTCCCTGTGGTGCGATTTGACATAGTGACATTGATTTTTTGATTTCCCCTCAAACTTTCTCAATTCCCTGATGGCTAGGCGTTATGATTGATATTCGGTTTTCCTTGGTTAAGTATGCTTATAGAAGTTAAATAAGTCCTTGCTTTTCCCAAATTTTCAGGTTTGACAGGGTAGCTCTATAAAACTATTACCAAACAAAATAGAAAAAATGTTTCTCCTAAGTATGATGCGATTTTACCCCGGCAGGGCATGCTATCACCCGCATTAAAACGTATCAATTAATGCAGCTATGCCAGCTTCAGCGTACAAACAATTATGAGAGCAACAACGAAATGTGTTACTAAATATAAGCCATAGTTCCTGTACATGTAATTGTGATCATGTTGATATATTAATCAAAACTGAAAGTATTCAAAAAGAACGAATGATGACACAAACTACCATTCGTAACTTTTAAAAGTGTAAGATGGGGAGGAGGGGTGAAACATCGTTAGAATTAATGGTGCCGCCCAAATGGTGGTCATTCTGACAATAAAAGGAAATGCTACTTAGTGGTAGGCATATTTGATGACTTTGTGGCCCCGCTTTCATATTAATATTTGTGACATTAAGATTTTTGCCTGCGTTGTTTGCTGTAATTCGGCCATAGCAAGAAAAGAGGCCATGGGTTTCTCCTAAGTCATATAACCTATTGCGACAGGCGCCTTTTGAGCTTTTTTCAAACAAATACATTCCCTCTTAATCCAGTTTTACCAATTGATGCTATTATTGTTTAAGTTTGATTTTTTCTTAATTTTGGGATTTTATTACATTTTACTTTGCCCTTGATTCAGACCTCCCAAGTGTTAAATGAAAATTAATGTTTTGTACCGATATTCTTGCAATTACAAATATCAGTAATGTGTTTTACCATTTATGTTTGCTATCAAAATGATATGAATAATTTTGCTGCCTGCTGCTGTTTCCAGTAAATAGTGGCAAGCATTGCGATGTCATTTAAGATTATGACCTAACAGTCCGTTTTAAGCCATTAAATATTATGATCGCTATCTACCACTTTTTCGTTTCTGTAGGCCAGGGTTTCCCAAACTTTTTGGGCCCTTTTTTGCGGACCCTCAATTATACGCGACATTACTTTTGTCACCCCACTCACTCACAGCAATAATAATTAAAATACCACTTATTCGTCATGGTGATGAATGGGCTTGCTGCACTTTACACAGTTCACCAATTTTTTGGGATATTTGTGACAAACAAACCCATAGGTCTGACTCGACATTCAGTCTGGACCTACATTTTGTCTTCATATTAGTGAGTACTGAAAATGCTTTCTCACACACATATAGATGGTGGCAAAAGGTGATAAAATTTTTGTTGCCGTTTGGTAGAGCAGTGGGTATTTGTCTGAAACACTTAACCAGCGAGATGCGATAGTTTTTTGATTAAAACTAATAATCAGTAATCTTCTGTCCAATGATAATTCTGCAAATTCTTCTTCTTCTTCTCATCCTGAGAGCTTAGTTTTTTCTACAGCAAAAGGATTTAAAACCCAATCGAAATCTTCATACATCTCTTTTTGCAGAATACCTTTTAAAATGTGCGGATAGCAATTGGAAGTATTTGTGAACGTCATGCAAAATTAAAATTTTGTTCATTGATGGTTTGTTGGCGATGTAATCACTAAGAACCCGAAACATATCCAGTGCATTGTCATTAATTCTATTTTTACAAATTTGGAGTTTGTGAATACTACGATTTTGTTTTGGCTGATTAAAAATTTTGTGTCTCTTCCCTGAAGCGATAACTTCAGTCCATTAAGAAGATTAAAAATATCAGCCAGGTATGCGAGTTTTCCACGCCAAATTTCATCGGAAACTGATAAAACCAAGCCCGTATTTCGCGCTTGCAAAAAAAGTAATATCTGCTCTTGCAGTTCAAACATTCGTTCTACCACTTTTCTGCGGGAAAGCCATCGAGCTCCTGTGTACATCAAAAGGTTCGAGTATTCTGATCCTAGTTTGTTGCAAAGTTGTGAAAACAATTGAGGTTGAAGTGGTGAGTTTTGAATGAATTTAGAACTTTGACAGATAAAGACAAGATTTCCGACATTTAATTTTCCCAAATTTTTTGCAGAAAGAGCTTCGCTATGTATCATGCAATGTGTGTGTATAATGTTTGGTACTAATTCCCTAACACCAGCTATAACCTCTCAGTGCTTGCCAGGCATTGAAGCTGCCCCCTCCATAGTAATTCGCACACACCTATTCCATGACAATTATGACTGAGAATAAAAATCGCAAAGCACGTTGAAAACATCTAAACCGATAGCTCTGTCTGGCATTTGATGGCTAAACAAAAAATCTATCATTTCGCGATTCCAACAACATCTCACATAAACCAACAGTTATGATGCGCTACAAATGTCTGTACTTTCACAAAGTTACATTTCAAAATCAGTTATATTCACTTAGCAAACTGCAGACAGTGACACTGTTTCGACCTATCAGGTCTCTTCAGTGCAGTTGGTGACCAATAAAAATCCAGAGGCTTTTAATAAAGCATAGCTTAGACCGTCATTCAATCTTTCAAGCAGCTGTAATATAATGTCATGGGAAATATCATCTACCCTTCTACAAATAGTGTTATTCGACAATGAAATTTCTTTAAGTTTTGCTGCGCATTGGCTACCAAACTACCTCGTCCATATCCACCACTGCTGGTAGGATTAAATATTCGGCCATTGTGTGAGATGATTTAGTTCGAGCCACTCTCAACGCAACTAAATACAATGCTTTCAACAATTTTTCATTTGACAAAAGAGATTTTGTAAAGCCTTCCTTCTGCTTAAAGTATTCTTTATCTTTTCTCTAAAAAAAAACGACTGCGACTTGTTAGCAAACTCAGGATGTTCACTCATCAAATATGGTTTCAATTTGGATGATTCCATAGCATCATTTGGCAATGCTTTGAAACACAATAAACACTGAGGTTTAGTAGCATCCGAAGGGCATTGAATAAATCCAAGTATGAAATACTCTTCCTCGTATGTTCGCACCCTTTACTTTTTTCTCGAGGTAAACTATAATGCTTTTTGCTTTCTGAATTATTAGGACTTTGCTTTTGTTTCAAAAACTTTTCCATTAATTTTACACTTACACTGCACTATATTACTTGAACATAATATAAAGTAAAGCTACCGTATAACCTAACTCTAAAATATAGAAAAAAAGCTCAACTCAATCACAGTATGACTAAGAAATTTATTTGAAAAGTTATTTTCGTCTAGCCTGTTTATGAAAAATAGCTGGTTGATAAGCCTATGCAGTGAAGTTGGCATTTGCAAACACAAGTAATTATTACATCATAGATACCAAATGTTAGAACCATTTTTAACAATTTACGTTAAAGTTCCACTTGTATGTTGAAGTTTTTGAAACCTTCACGGACCCCTTAAGCAGTCGTCACGGAACCCCAGTTTGGGAAAATGTAGGTTAGAACGTTCGTTTTGCAATTGGTGATCCTGGAGTTCACTTCTCCTATCGAATCATATCATCGACTTAAAAAATGGTATCCACAGCGTGTATTCTTGATTAGCTTAGTGTAAAGAACAAACTAGTTTGTTCGCGTGCTGTGTCCTTGGGCAAGGCACATTACGGGTGCATTGATCTTAAAGAGGGAGATAGGTGGAGAGTATAAGCATCCGAATCAATCAATCATCTTATTTTTGACCAAATCAGCATAAATAGAAAATAAATTCAACAGTAGTGGAAAAAAAGAGGAGACGATGACGAAACGACATACTCGTACGTTAATACATGCACATGAAAAAATTTAGTATTTGAAGAATATCATGAACATCACACCAGTAAGGTAGCAGATAAATAAAGCCGCAGCGGCGTTTCGTGATGGAGTTTTTAAAATAATTAGGGAAGAGATCAAAACGTTGTTTTTTCCCATTGGTTTTCATTGCTGCTTGCTTCGTGTTGTCCAATAGCACAATTGTTCTTTTAGGTTTTTAAACGCATTTCATCTGATATTTCGCTGCAGGTTCAACACTCGAACGTGTTATTCTCGGTTTGAACACATCAGGGGCTAGTTGTTACGAAAATATGTTGTTTCATCAGAAATAGCATTTCTTAACACAATCAGTTCTTATTTTAGAAAGTAATTTTAAACTATTGGTATTTTATTCGAAAACGGTCACGGCCAACATTGCTCATTAAAAATTTTGTCAACAAAAGCATGTTTTAGCCACACAAAGCAAATTTTAGTAAAAACATGGCTGTCCTCTGATAAATTGTAGCAACTACTTCAAAATAAACTGTTATCAGCATTTTTTTGCCAGACTACTGATGAAAGAATATAAATTAGTTACCATTGTGTGGTCAAAATATTTAGCACCATTATCGTTGTGAAGCCAGAAAGCAACCTCTTTCTTTTAAGCAGTATGTTTTGGAGAGCAGAGACGTAGCAGCCGCCCCCCAAACCCCCCAATTGGGGGGGGCCAGGCCAACTTTGGGGGCCCAAGTTAGTCTGAAATTGCTTTTTGGCTACGTGACTATTTTCAGTTCAGCAGACTTGTTTACAACCGATTTAAACTGTAGGAAGAAATTGGCTTGTGACATCATAAGTGAATGCAACGTCATTTTATCTCGCAGAATCTAGAATATTTCGATTGATTTTCTGGTAGAATCTTGAATATTCGATTGACGTAACAATGCCGTTGTTACGCAACAATCATAGAATGGTCTGGAATTCTGTTTGGCTATAAATACCGGGACAATATGTATATACACTGCAGAATGCAGATAAAGTATTTTATTGACATTGTATAGAATGAAACGTTCAAAAAGTGGTGCTCAAAAGAGAAAAGAAGCAGCCACTGCTCGAGATGCTGTAGCGAAATTGCCCAAGATGACAGATTTTTTCAAGATTACTGAGCAGAGTAGACCTGGCACTAGTACCGAGAGGGATGAAGAAAACTATAGTGTACAAGAAAAAGAAGACTATGACGATCAGTATCAAAGTGATTGTGAATTTCCAGAAAATGTAAGTTGTGATTTACCTGCCAATACGCAACCTTCAATATCAAAAATAACTGAATCTCAATTTACCCCTATCCCTGATGACCCATGTAAATGGCCTGAAAGTATTTCTGATGCTCAACGATGTGATATAGTAAAGCGTGGACCACATCAACTAATAATGAATTTTCCATATAATAACACAACTCCAAGGCGACGTTTTTCCTCCAACCATTATAAACGTGTGTTACCTGATGGTAAAAGTGTTTCACGGTCGTGGCTAGTTTATTCTGGGGAATCAGATCAAGTTTTTTGCTTTTGTTGTAAGCTATTTGGAAAAACACTAAGCCCCTTTTGTAGTGGTATAAATACATGGGAGGGTTTTTCGAAAAAACTGAAAGACCATGAAAACGGCATTTCCCACCAAGAATGCTGCAGTCAATGGATGTTGCTAGCTGAAGGGATAAGAAATTCATCCACTATCGACAAACGCGAGATGAATATTTTTTTCAATGAAAGACGTTTTTGGAGAAATGTTTTAGAGAGACTTATCGACATTGCCTTGTTTCTATCGGAAAGGAATCTTGCTTTTAGAGGATCTGAAGAAGTCTTAGGATCTCCTCACAATGGAAATTTTCTGGGTATATTTGAGCTTTTGGCAAGAAGAGATCCGATCCTAAAGGAGCTTCAAGACAGAATCAAGAATAAAAACACTAAAGATCACTATTTGAGTCCTACCACACAAAATGAACTAATTGAATTGCTAGCGCAGAAGTTGAAAAAGAAAATTTACAGCAATTGAAATTGGCAAAATATTTTTCTATAATTTTGGACTGCACTCCAGATATGTCACATCATGAACAAATGCCTGTCATTCTCCGTTATGTACTATGTAATGAAGAAGCTGCTGTTGTTAAAGAAACATTTTTTGGCTACTTGAGAATAAGTGACAGTACTGGGAAAGGCTTGTTGGACGCTTTCTTAGAAAAAGCGACCGAACTGGAACTCGAATTGTCTGATTGTCGAGGTCAGTCATATGATAATGGTGCTAACATGAAAGGAAAACATTCTGGGGTCCAAGCAAGAATGCTAGACATCAATCCCAAAGCTGTTTACGCGCCCTGTGCAAACCATACCCTTAACTTAGTTGTTGTTGACAGTGCTAATTCATCGACGGAAGCATTGACATTTTTTGGAGTACTTACAAGGTTGTATGTGCTGTTTTCTTCCTCTGCTCAGCGTTGGGAAATTTTGAAGAAACATGTGGAGCTGTCCTTAAAGTCACAATCTGATACTCGTTGGGAAAGCAGAATTAAATGCATCAAACCTCTTCGATACAATTTAAAAGAGGTGTTGCTGGCACTGAAAGACTTGGAAGCCATTTCCATAGAAAGAAAAGATGGAAGAGCTGCCTCAGAAACAAAATCGTTGATAGCTCATTTATCAAAATGGAGTTTTCTTTTGTCGGTGTTTATTTGGTATGATATCCTATTCCAAGTCAATAAAGCAAGCAAGATTCTTCAATCGTATGGAGTCTCCCTTCATACAATGGAAACGGAAATCCAGGCAACTGAAAAGTTTTTGCAAAACTATCGCACAACGGGTTATGACAGTGCCGCAACATCTGCTGTTGAAATAGCACAGGAATTGGATATTGATCCTTCTTTTCCTCCGTCAAGAAGTGGAAAGAAAAGAAGATTGTTTGATTACCAAGGTGAAGAGGAACAACGAGCTACTCCTGAACTGAAATTTAAAAGCAACTTTTTCTATCCATTAGTAGACCAGGCTATTATGTCAATAAAGGAGCGCTTTAATTTGTTACGTGAGGTTTCTTCCGCCTTTTCGTTTTTGTACACACGAGACAAACTTTTGCTTGTGCAACAAGAAAATGCTCTTCTTATTTGCTGTAAAGAGTTCCAAAAAAAGTTCGGTGACATTGATTCTGATGAAATGAGCGCTGAGCTACAACGGTTTGTTTTAATTTTACAAAAAAAACGCAATCTCAATACGGCTCAAGACTTTCTGAACTATCTTCTAAAGACTCATTTATTTGAATTGTATCCGAATGTGTACATCGCACTTCGAATCTTACTAACTTGCCCCGTGACTGTTGCCAGCGCTGAAAGAAGCTTCAGCAAATTGAAACTGATCAAAACTTTTAATAGAACGTCTATGACAGACAGTAGACTATCTTCATTAGCCATGTTGTCAATCGAAAATGACTGCGCCCGATCTCTTGATTATGACAATGTCATAACAGCATTTGCGAACAAAAAGGTTCGCTCCAGACTATTTAAATGATACTGTGTTTTTATAATTTTTTCATGTTTTTCAGTGTCATTGCTTTCGTTTCGCAGTGTCTGCATAAATGTCCTACTGAACTCTGGCATCGGTGCCGAATTTTTTATGACTTGCACCTTCGGTATCGGCATGCTTTATTCTGACATTAGCCTGTTTACTTATGTACAAATTGTGGTGTATTTTCTTAATGCAGCTTTTCAATTTTACACCTCTAAAGTGATATGACCTGTGCGCAGGGCTCTTGCGCTTACTTTGGGGGGGGGCCCGAAGTTGGAGTGCTACGGGACTGTTGGAGAGAAACACGGGGTGGTGTTTAGGAATTTAAATTCGGGATTGTTTTGCGGCTACGACTTTTTTAAAAACGGTAATTTAAAATGAAGTTAACGCTGAAGCCCAATCGCACAATTTTGGCACTTGTAACTTATTGCTATATTATTTTGGTAGGTTCAAAAAGGATTATTGTCTTCTTAAAACTTTATTGACAGTCCTGTTTTTGGTCAATATTTTATAAACCCATTGAAAAAACGCTCTCGCTTTAGATTTGCTCTCTAATCATTAAAATTGATTTTTTCTCTCAATTTTGACCAAATTCCTGTACAACATTAAGAATAACAAACTCATCACTTATTGCTTGTCCTATATCCAGTGATGCCTCTACAAAAACAGCATTATGGTTTGACTCGAAGTATGTCAATGGCTTTGCTTTTATATTTTGCTTTTTGCTTTGTTGTTTTTGTTGTTTTTCAATTGCTGAACACTGTTTAGCCATAGAAATTTTTCTTTTTAATCAAATCATTTCTAATAAAGAAGGCATTTTTCAACGCTATACTCCAATTGATTGTTTCATTTCCACAACTAAACCGGATTAAGAAGTCGGCAGAACACAGCGATGCCCCTCTCTGAGAGAAAGCTGCTGAGTAAGAACAAATTTCATGATGTGAATGCCATATAAGTGGACAATAGAGTAATTTATATGATCCCTAAAGCACTTCAAAGATCTTGCTTCATCAGGTAGCTTTTCAAGAAAAAAGAATTCAAAAAATTAAAAAAAAAATTAAATTCCGAAAGAAAAACCCACTGTGATAGAAAAAGCTTGTCTACTTGTTTATAGAGTTTACCTATCTTTATTCTAAAAAATGAAGCACGGCTCGATGCGTTTATCTACTCTAGATTATTGCAAAAATAATCGAGATCAGAA
Source organism: Trididemnum clinides (assembly GCA_963675345.1). Taxonomy (NCBI): domain Eukaryota; kingdom Metazoa; phylum Chordata; class Ascidiacea; order Aplousobranchia; family Didemnidae; genus Trididemnum; species Trididemnum clinides. The sequence continues at coordinate 31,578,442 of OY776303.1, forward strand.
CAGCAAAAGTCTTTGGTTGAATCAAACGTATATGCAATTGCGGAGTGTTTTGTTGCAGCGTTATCACTTACAAGACAGGCTGCCATTTGCAAGCGCCCCAAATCACCCCTATCGATAAGGCTGGTAATCACGGGGCAGCTTCACTGCTGATATTCTGTGAAGCAAAGAAGAAACGGTTGTTCGTAAGAATTAACACAAAGGCCTACACTGTTTTCTTATCGTCGTCATTCGCATTAGACTAAATATGAAAGTACGTTTTCAAATTTAAGTTCGTCTTGTAGTCTTATGAGCAACTGTTTATTTATGCAAGTTTTTGAAATGATGAAGTGATAAACTTTAAAGTGTTCTGCTAGCTGGCTTCAGGAAATATTTATTGCTATGTGCGCCTAGTGGCATCATGTTTTAAATCGGTTTGATTCTTTTTCATAACCTTTACTCTGTCGCCATCATTCCTGGTTTTGGATCGGCTGCATTAAATACCTTTGATTCTTTAAGTGCCATTGAAAAATATGCTTGTGATTGTGTAATAAAAAATAGAGTCCGCGGAAGATAACATGCCGCCATAGAGCCGAAGAAATGCAACTGTTGAATTCTAGCTCGACTAGTTGAACAACCCATGCTTCACCGGGTTACAATTGTAAAGCTGCTCACCCAGCATGCCGTAAGGAAAGACTCTTGGATACCCACCAATGGTAGTCAGCCTTGTTGGTAATGGGGTAGCAAATTCAATCAATCAGTAATATGTATTCATGATTGGGTTGAAATCCGCTGCCACGTTTCCTCTTAGAGTAATTCAATTAGGAGGAGGAGGTGTAAACCAACCAACTTGTTGAATACGCACTCGATATGAAATAGTTTTCTATTAACGTAAAATTAGATTAAAACCGAATAAACATAATAAGGAAATATGATTAACGTAACATTGTGAACAAGTAAAAGAAATAGCAAACAAGCGTGGACGCATACGTAAATTTAATTGGCATGGCTCCAATAAACATTATATTAATCAATCACGATAGCTATCGGAAAAAATGCAAATTTAAATTAAACAACATACTGCTTATCAACTGTTACGGAACTCACTGTCAGCAACAGCTTCAATACATCCAACAGTATAGGATTATACATATAATTAACAAGCTAAACAAATAGAATCAATCAACTCTTAAATCATCTACAGCTTCGATAGTCATGAAGGTTGTCACATCGGATAGCAATAACGCCTAAAATGACCACATGTTTGCCACCTAAAACCATTTATTTCAAAGATCAGTACCACAAAGTAACCATTAAGCTAACACAAAATCTCGTTTACATACAGTTAAACGCTCGCATTCCTAGGCCCAATGCAATCGCGTAATCAATTAAAAACGTCTTACACCGAGAAAAGTTGCCTGCGTCCATAAATCATTTGAACACAAGGTTTGCACTAAAAGCTGCTGTAACAATTTTATTTTCTTCACCAAAACTTACAAGCCGAATTTAGAGCATTGCTTTTCAAGCTGTTTGAGAAGCTACCAGTAACATGCTAGGTTTTTTCTGTTTGATAAGCGGTCTTGTCGTATGACGATTGCTATTGCGCAGAGCACTGCCAATTTTTCATTTCTTAGATTTTTGGTAGCAAATCAAAAAAGGCAAACAAGATTTGGAGGAAGCATCAAATAAACTTCAGCTAGAGATGGAGAGCGACAAGGAGAAAATGAAACAGATGGCGGATGAGTCTGAAAAGATGCGGAAGGTCATTGAAGAATCTGATAAATTTGCAGATGAACTCCAAAAACAGAATACTCAACTCAAAATGCAGGTCGGTAAAGTAATGTGTTTGTTCATAATGAAACAAACTTTCACGGGCTCGATATCATTATGTTCTGCGTCAGATAATAGCGTTTGTCTTGAAAGGTATCTACGTAAAATAGTGGCGGGAAATCAAAAGTTTTCCATGTTCGGCTTTTTGTCATTGCACTTCAAATGCGAATATTAGCTAGCTGAGCCCTTCATAATTGAGTTGATGCATCACACGTAGCTGGTTTTAGATTTCTGGCTTGAAAGATCAACTAGCACTCAAGCGTGATGAAGATGACGCAATCACACGAGCTGTCAATCAAAAAGTGGAGGAATGGACAGAGCGAATCAAGCAGCGCGATCAGGAAAACGCCAAACAGGCTCGCACCATTGATAGCTTGATGACAAAGTTGGCATCTGCTTCCGTGGGCCTCGACCATTTGAAAGTCGAAAAACTTACAAAAGTAAGTAACTACAGTCTTACGTATGGACCTACTCAACTTTATGGGGTAGTAAGCATAACACTGTGTAACAAAATAATATTTTTTCTATGCTTTTTAAACAAAAGTATTGAATTCTTGTTACATCAAACGCGTTGAGACCAAAAATGGTATTGAATTTTTATATCATTGGGACTTTTTGACTAATTTAAAGTTTATTATTGCTAGATTGGTCATGGTTATGCTTCAAGCAAATTTGTTGATGCAAAACACAATGATTTCTTTTGTAACAATTAAACTGCTATGACGTCATAACGGTTTAAATTAGTTGTACATTGAAATAGGTAGCAAATATTTAAATAAAAGTTTTATTGGAATTGCATAGTTTTTATCTCTTGTGTAATGTGGAATATTTAGCTACAAACATAAACTATACAGCACATAATAATTTTTCAAGTAATTTGTACTGTTTTTGTGTCTGCATTTGCATAAATGCAAAACCTGAGTATGAAAGGCTTAACTGTGCCAGATTTGTGTTTTGTCAAGTGTAGATTAAATGCAATACAGTTCAAACGAAAAATTAGTATACGCTTAATAGTTTACTGTATGCTTGTAGCTAAATATTCCGCATAGCCCAGGAAATGAAAAATCATATCCCGCAACTTTCACTCAAACCTTCGCTACCTGCTTCAATTGTCAATTAATAAAGACCGTTATGACGTTATGGCAGAGTAATTGTTACAAAACAAATCCTTGTTTTATGCATCTAATATGTAAAGCGCAATTCTGTCTGTGTGTCTGTCAGTGCGTCTGTCTGTTTTAACTGCTCTGTAACTGCTAGCTTAATCAAACGTGATTTTTTTTAGACTTTGTATTACTTGACAGAGGACAATCGGTTTTTGCTCAAACAAAAACCAGCTTCTGACTTAACACATTTCAAATACTTTCATTTGTTTAAAGTCTAAAATGACGTCACAATCAACGATTCACTGCATAATCTGGCTTTTGTTCTTTCTCAAAAAGTACAAATCGCACAAACGCGATTTAACATTCGTTTATAAAATAATAATAAGGTGCTTTCCATAAAAACAACATTACAACAATTGAAGCTTATTTGACAATGACAATACGAGCAATTTTTTATTTAAGCATTTTGAACCCTCTAAGCATTTTTTTTCTCTTTTTCCTTTGCACGCTTAAACTGACTTGATGATGTCACAATATAACTCGTGCAATTAACACAAATGTTTGCTACCACAGATCATAAAATGAAAATGTTTTTAATAACTGCAATCATTTTGCAAAATTAGCTTACTAAAAAATGATTTGTGACCTCATTTCTCAACTAATTTTCAAACTTTTTTCAACAAATTAAAGGTTATTTCAAGGCGATTCTGATAGTATACAATATGTACAATCAGTTTTAATACTGAAAAAATTGAACTTTAAGACATGTAGTGTAATTTTTGCACCTCCCAAAAGTGATGAGTTCAGTAAAAACAGGTGACTTTAATACCAAAACGTTATAATAAAATACTAACAATTATTGTCCTTTAAAAGCTTAGAAAATTTCTTTTCCGACAATATGTTACTCCAATTACATAAGACTAAGGATTACTGTAGTTTATAATGGTTGATTAAAAATTGTTTGCCTACATGATGTTTCATTTTTAGTTGAACAATCATCTTACTTGACCTAACGAACTTGAAATTGTGAGACAAAGTTAGTCTTTGGTACATTTTGACTACTTTTTCTCAAAAGCATGGTTCTTTTGCATTATCTGTCGACGTTTTCAAAAAGATTCATCAAATCTGAAGTCTCTAAATGTTTATGAAATGTAGCCTATCGGTGAAAAACACACAAACTTCTAGTGCCTACAGTTCACAAAATTGCTATTTCTAGATAGACTAAGTCCTTTGATACATTTTGTGTATTCTTTCTCGATAGCATGGATGTTTGGCATTATCAATCAAAATATTCAAAAAGACTCATCGAAAAATGAAGTCTACAAATTTTAATATATAACCTACTCCAAGCCAAAACACTTGGTGATCACCCAAGAAAAAGACGATGGGGTAAAGATGGTCCTTTCTTATCCTTTGCAACAAAATGTAAGTGTCGAGCTACATATGATTTACAATAAATGTTAAAGCAATTTTTTTTGCAATTGGGCAAGGCTGTCGCAGCAGCCAGCTGATTGGATATTCTTAACCTCGACATTATTAATGTGGATCCCCACTACCGCTGTAACTTAGCTGTGAGTGTTTCATTTCGGATTAGTTTGCTCTTTGCATGGGGGCGTTTATGCCAGGGCCAAGGAACATGCACGCAGTCAGAGACGTTAGTTCATATTAATTTGCCTACAGCAGAGGTTCCCAAACTTTTTGTTCCCCTGACCTTTTTTTGCGAACCTGTTGCTTCGCGGACCCCTTTTTTGCAAATCTGCTGCTTCTTGGTCCCCTTTTCGCGAATCTCCCTCGATCATATGCGACATAAGTATTGTCATCCGACTCATTTCCAACAACAATCGATAAAAACGAATACGAAGGATAGTTGAGCTGTCCTTCAAAAAGAAAAAAGAAAGGTCAGCACCTGCATTGCATCGCTCTCGCACCACTTCATCGTCAGTGAAGGTTAATTGTCATAATTGCGCTGGAGAAGATTTCCGGGATTTTCGCTATCTAGATCAAGCGTTGATTTATTGACTAGCAGGGACAAAACCACGGACGACTGAGCGGTCGTCACGGACCCCAGTTTGGTAACCTATGGCCTACAGTAACGAAAAAGTGGTAAGTAGCGATCCAAATAATAAGGCAAATCGCATTGTGAGGTCATAATGTTAAATGCCATCGCAATGCTTGCCACTATTTAGTGAAAAGCAGGATGCAGAAAAATTATCCTACTAAATAACTAATTTCTTTAATTGTCAAAACGACTAATACTTAGGCGGCACCATCAATTTTGACTATGCTTTACTTCCTCCCCCACTTACATTTTTAAAAATTACGAATTGTAGTTTGTGTCATCGTTCTTTCTTATTGAATACTTTCAGTCTTGATCAATAGATAAGCATGATCATCATTACATGTACAGGAACTATGGCTTATATTTACTGAAACATTTCGTTGTTGCTCTCATAAATGTTTGTACGGTGAAGCTGGCGCAGGTACATTGATTGATACGTTTTAAATCGGCACGGGTAATAATATGGCGTGCCTAAGTAAAATCCTATCATACTTTGGAGAAACATGTTTTCAAATTTGTTTGGCAATAGCTTTATAGAGCTACAGGGATCAAACCTGAAAATTTGGGAAAAGCAAGTACTTATTTATCTTGTATGAGCATACCTAAGCAAGAAAAAACAAATATAAATCATAATGCGTAGCTTGCTGGGACTTGAGAAAGTTTGTGACGAAATCAAAATTAATATCGTCACTGTGTTAAATCGTACCACATGGAAGACATTATTGGTGTTTTGCTTGGTAATAGCTTTATAGAGCTACCGGGATCAAACAAACATTTGGGGAAAAGCAAGGACTCTTTTTGACTCCTCAGGGCACGTCAATCAAGCAGAAAAGAACATGCTATAATGCGTAGCCAGCGACTGTGTCAAATCGCACCACCCAGAGTCAAATGCGTAGCCAGCCACTGTGTCAAATCGCACCGCACGAAAGACATTTTTGCTATTTTGCTTTAGAATAGCTTTAAATCAGAAATGTGATTCCTACTTCCGAACTAAACCACGGAAAACGCAAGATTCCCTTGGGTTCGTGTCAGCAATGAACAGAGCACATAGCCCAAAGGCATAGCCACAATCTTGAAATGAGATATTTTATTAGGAAAAGGAGCACAAAAAGTCGTGAAAATCTTAAGTCCAGAAAATGCATAAACTTTTGTTAACTGTTTATTCGAGAGCCTGATAGGAGAAGCCGGCTGAACCGATAATCTCCGATTTCGACATTACTGATGGGGCTCTTCGGGTGACGCCGTTTGTATGCACAATAAAACAAGAATTTTTTATTTTGCTGATATGCTACTTGTTAAGGTATTTATGTTCTTACTTTACGGCATTGTAATAACATCCCAAGTTTAAAAACAAATCAACATAAAGCCATAACCATAGCAATTTGTAATACTGAATATAGAGAGAGGCAGCACCACATTGGAAAATAGGCTCACCACTAAATAGTTTTTTCTTTAATTTAATTATGAAAGCAACCACCATTCTTCGCTACAATCCCTTCTCCCCGACAAGTATTAACGATAATTTGTGGCAAGATTCTTTGTGAGCATTGCTAGTCATAATTAAGAGAATATAGTGATCACAATGATAGTCTATGGTCAACCCCCTGTTGTGAAACAATACGCATTGTACGGTCATAGAAGCTAACCATACAACTAAAATTTATTCATGATACCGTGTTTCCCCGATAATAAGACCTACCCGCAAAATAAGACCTAGCGTGATTTTTGAGGATGATTTTAATGTAAGCCTTACCCTTAAAATAAGCCCTAGTTGAGAGCGGCAGAAAGACGAAAGGCGAAAACTCCGCTGCAATTTTGGAAACTGATGACTTGCAAGACATTCCAGAGGATGATGATATGATTGTTCTTGAATAAATTGTTGTTAATGAGTTTCTGAATAAAAAACATGTTAATGGCAAGTAAATGTAGATCTTTTTTCGTAATTTCTGTTTACTTAAAATCTCGTAATTTTTACTTTGTAACTTCATTTTTTGATATATCAAAATAATACATCCCCCGAAAATAAGCCCTAGTGCCATATTTTGGAGTAAAAATTAATATAAGCCCTGTCTTATTATCGGGGAAACACGGTATCAATCAAACATTTAAACTTCTATCAAAATACCCATACTTCCTGGCGGCCGCGTCAATAAACCGCCCAGCCTGATGAGAAGGATAACAAACCTGCTTGCCCAGCTTGTCCTACGACACGACTCTCAAGCGGCAAAGACAGTTTGCACTGTTGCTAGTGAGGCTACTGTTTGTACTGCGACTAATTCCAAATAGACGCCTCTGATTGCTTAACCCTTTGAGAGATAATGTAAAACATATGTTACATGATTGTTAATTGTTATATCATTTTGACGTAATAATCACTTTTCTGAAAATCATTGTAATTTTTTTGTTACCAAACAAATAAGGTATTGTATTAAATTTTATGAATTAGAATCTAATGATCCTCAAAGGGTTAAGGTATGAACCTGAGTTCTCGTTCATGCCATGGCCTGCGTACCAAGAAAGAGGAGGGAAGGAAGCACACGCATGTGTTCCAGGGTTTGACTCACAGTAATTGGTTACCGGTAATTGGATTTAAATCCACTATAAGCAATCACGTATCACTTTTATTTTGCTGCGGAGTTCAGTGAACCCTCGGTCTCACTCAATGCCCATTTCTACTCGCCTGGTGATATGAGCAGCAGTAACAAACTATATGGGCGCTAGTTTGACCTAGAAAACAGTACCTGTACTCGGTATTATTTTAAATTTCCCGATTCACGTGACAGCTTGGGTCAGTGGCCACTACTGTTTTGGTGGCGTTGTTTTCTGCATCATCAAAACTGGCAAGCTTTCCCTACAATGTACTTGATTATTAACCTTTATTTTGGTAAAAAGGTAATTTTGTCAGACATGGCTGACATCAGAATAACAGAAATATTTCTCGTGGTGTAAAGTGCAAACAAAAGTCATTGTATATTTTACCTGTATTTCATTTACATTTCACATGTCTTTTCTTTATTTTCCAACTTGTACTGATTTAGAGAATATATTAATTTTAAGATGATGTGGAGAGCAACTGGGTTTGTGTATTCTAAGAAAATATATGACTAATCCGGCACCCCCAGGTCCCAATGATTCCGGATTAGTGATGGCCAACCTGTAGTAGTAGTTATTCAGTTTTTATCCGGTATTGCTCCATCAGCCGAGACAATTTTTCAGGAATTGCAAAAAAAAGAAGCGGAAGTTGCTGAGCTGAAAGAGGCGCTTGGTCAGGCTGCGGAGGATATCGAGGAGCAAACCACTCTTGTGGAGTATCTGCGGAGAGATATGGGAACGAATAAAGAGGTGCTGGCGTACAAAGCACAGATACGTAACCTCCAGGTTGGTATTGTTGCTTTCCCGTGCATGCTGGCGCATGTAGTTTAACATCGCACGCTGTAGCGAGCGTATTTTGTCACAAATATGTCGGCTAGGATGGCCCTTATTTTGACTTTTCAAAAGGTTTCACCTCTGAACCTTTCAAATGTTTCCATTTTATAAAAAAAATATGTATAAAACATTGAGATTTTATAATAAACTTAAAAAGGCGGCGCAAGCTCAAATAAAGATATTTGCTCCAAATATAGAACAAAGACAATGAGGGTTTTATCCAACCAGACAAGCTACCAAAAATGACTGCTGTTGGCGCTTTGGTAATCATTTGCTCCTGTAAGCATTTAATTTAGTTCCATCAGCTTGTCAGGCAACCAAACATAATACTTATCAAAAGAAATGCGCAATAGCAAATGTTTCACTTCTTTCGCACTCAATATTAGAGCAAGGTAAAGAATGGAAATTTAAAAGTTGTCGCTTGTTTTAACACCTGACTTTTTACAGATTACTAGGAAAATAGGCAAAGCGAAACAAAAGCTACATGGCCGAAATTGATTGCAGTCTTCTTTCTAAGAAGAGAAAATCTGTTGTATTTTTTAAGGTTAAGTTGTCGTCGTAGGTCTGCTCTTTCCAATAACATTTCTGTAATGTTAGTTATTTTTCAGAAGCAGTTTGGTATTAAACAAACCTGTGTAATGTGTACATATAGCACTTAGAAGATTTCAAGAGGCAAACTTACGATTACGTGTCTTTCTAATTACGCCAGCAGAAAATATTGAAGTTGCGAAACTTCTCATTGGTGGATAAGCACTAAAGGCTGGTTTCCATTAGGCGTAGATTGCAAGCGTAGCGTGAAATATTTTTTGTTTCGCTATTTAGTTTTATGCACGGACCGAACGTCTGCAATCTACGCGTAATGGAAACCAGCCCTAAGTCTCTTTGTGTGTGGTGACCAAGTTTGCAAGGAAACGGTTTGAGCAGCATTAACCTACGTTGTTGAGCAAATAGAAAGCTTCTGGTCACGTGCTAGAATCCCGATAAAATATAGTCATGGCTCCATCAAAAATAGTGGAGAAATTTTTCTTCGAATGTAAACGACTTAAAAAAGCAAGAATTGACAGGTGCCCGAGTAGTTGTTTAATGAAGATAGTTATTTTTATATAAGGTTAAGCAAGTTTTTGATATTGCTTATGCCAACGTTATAGACCTCATTGAATATGATGAAGACAAGCTCTTGCTAAAAAATCAAAGCAAACCTGAATGTTCGGGCTGCATGGTAGGACTTGACCAAGTCATTTCTCAAAAAGAAGTAAAGCACACGAGTAACGAGCTACTGTTGGAAAGAAGAAGACGACGCTCACAGTTCAAAAACTCATCTTGGAAGAGCGCTGTTGAAAAGCAGCACTGACTGTACTCACTCTGACCAAAGTGAAGAACAGCCATGCGCAAGTGCCAGTATTCTCAATCCTTCAAAGTGGAGAGGTCGAACCATTATGCCCCCTCAATTATCTGGGGTGCTTGATCACACATACGTAAGTGACCAAGCTGCAAAGATGTCTTTTCGAGGCCTTCAAAGCAACTGGGAATAGCCACTAAACAGGTTTATCATCCAACGTCAACAGAAAAAGTTAAAAACTATCTACAACATCTATTAAAATTTACTGTTTATGATACTTTAATATTACACTGTCGTAGGATGCTTCTTGATATCACGAAAAAGGGGAACAGACCTTCCATACTTGTTTCCGCAATAGGAGAAAAAACACTTGTGAAGATTCCAAAACTTGATGATGTTACGGGCAAAGCCATAATCCACGCGGCACAAAGCATTGCAAGATTGGCAAGTAGAAGATTCAATTCGCGCTCTGTGCTTTGACACGATAACAGAAAACACTGGTCCTTCAGCGGGAGCTGGAATAATTCTTAAGCAGATTTTAGGAAAATATCTGCTCTTTTCCATTTGTTATCACATATTCTTGAGATAGGATCTGTGTTTGAAGATTGCCTAGACTCGGCAAGTGCTCTTGAAATTGACTTATTTAAACATTTTTACGCACAATAGAAACATTTGAGCAAAAAATATCTCGTATCACACCCAATCGTTCAAGATAATCACGATAACAAACATTGAGGCCAAGCTGTGCTCAGTTGAGTATGCTTGGCTGAAGCATGCTTGGTTGGTCCACTAATAGTTAACTTGCTCAATCGGAGTTAATATTATTCAGCGTGAAACAAAAAGCTTAATGTGATTGACTTCATATTTCAGAAAAAAAATGTATTTGCACCTGCGTGCTGCAGGCGTTAAATGAGATTTTGCTTTGCAGACAGTGACACTGTTTCGACCTATCAGGTCTCTTCAGTGCAGTTGGTGACCAATAAGAAGCTAGAGGCTTTTAATAAAGCATAGCTTAGACCGTCACACTTGTGGGACCAAATACTAGATCCACTGTAGTGGATGGTCTGTCAACCTCTGCGAAGCCGTATCAGATTTTGCTTTCGTTTACTAAGTTGCCTATTGGTCCTTTTGCCTATTGGTCCAATCCAGCAATTTCCCGATAAAGAGTGTGCAAGTGTGAGTTATGTTCACTCTTCCACGCACTTTAGGCACAGATCGAGAAGCAAGAGTCATTGGTGAGGAACGCCGAGAAACAGCGAGCGGTCGCCGAAGCAGATGCTCAGGAAATCGACTTGAAACTTACCGAGGCTCTCAAGAGAGTGGAGCTGCTTGAATCGGGACAGTATGGACTCAAGGAAGCCATCAATGAAATAGACGGTGGGCAGTGGATTGTCCTTTAGGTTATTTTAAGTTAGTGTGGGTTACGTGGTTGCTGATTCTGATTGTAGAGTTTTTTAGTGAAAAGTGTGGTTTGTTCAGTAGTTAATGGCGGATTACATACAACATTTTAATTTCATCTTTACATCAAGCAATCTTGGGTTTATGACAATATTCTGAAGGGTATTGTGGCTGAAATAAACTTAATTACCGTAGTGTTTACAAAGCAAAAGTTCTTATAATATCGTGGTTATCGTGTTTTTGTGCGCTGGTCATGGGAATGCCGTCACGTTGCCTGGAACAACGTTGTGTTGACCTGCTTCGGAGTTATTTATTACCACAAGCCTACAACCGAGCAGTGAAAATTGCAAGGGTGCAACAACGAAGAGTTCATGCAATAATTGAACTCGCAATGTCACCGTTTGACGCCAGCGTTTCAACGCAATGAACTTTTATATCGACAGCTTGGGAAAAACCTTTTCTATTAATTGTTATTATGTCTTATTGTCTGATGGTTTTACATCATAGAGTGCAAGACTGTGATTCACTATCGAGATCAGAACATCCGGGAGCTTGTACAAGGAACCAATCAGCTTGAAGAAAAGCTTAATGACGTAAGTGTAGCTAATCCGCAGAAAATACTTCGACGTACTCATCGCTATCTTTCATGTTTTTTTAGTCAATCATTATTATCGAAAGTGAGATTATTGCACAAATCAACAAGATCCTCAACGTGGTGGTGCAGTTTTCGACCCCGTTTGGGTTGGGTCGAGAGTCCCAGCTAACTCGGGTACTGCCCCATCCAACGATTTTTTTGCCGTGCTGCTTTCTGAACGACTGCAGAAAAAGACTACTCAGTCTCTTAAAAATCGGTCATCTATCTTTTTTCTTCTCCTGCTTTTTTCTTTTCCGTGTTATTTTTCCTCTAACGAGCGGCAACGTTCACCATTACCGTGTCCCCATCTTTGCTTGATAAGTATGCGAGAGATAGGTCGGTGCAATGCTGCACCTGCTCTAAATGTACCCACCAAGACGCTCGCTACTCACGTTCTCCAAGTTCAGTGCGCTAGGCAGCTCTCACTTACGGAGCTATTTTCCTTGCTGAGTCTTGGCTTTTACCGAAAGTCCCCAAACGTTCAACACTGTGACTTTTCTTGTTTGGGAGCACCCCAGCACGTGAACTTTCACTGTTTAATCTGGTCCCCCTACCAATACAGCGCCGCCATGCCACACTCGTGTACAAAACTATTCTACTTCCGCCCATTTCGTATCTCCTCTTTTTGCGCCTTCCTCACACTCTCATGACTCGAGCTGTTTTGCTACACCTCCTGCTCCCTCTTCTTCCTTTTGACTCGTTCGCGGTTCTTCAATGGAATGCCGGAGGTCTTCGGACCAAAAGAGCTGAACTATTTCACAGTAACTCACGTAGGTTTTATCTGTACCCAGAAATCCAACCTCAACTCGTTTTTTTTCCGTATCCAAAAATACTCTGCGATCTAATCACGCTCACTATCGGTCTGACAGTCTTTCTCCTGCAGTGATGTCATCATTTTTGTCGGGCAGGGCTTATACTTTTCCGAATTCTTTACCTTCTCTCTCTCTCTCTCTCTCTCTCTCTCTCTCTCTATTTCCTAAATCCTACTCTCAGTATGCAGGGAACAACATGTCTCTATACAACTTTGTCGTTCTTTTTTCTTAATGCTTATGCTCCCTCCATTCGCCTTCTTTCGACGGATCACAAAACTGACTTTTTTCCTCGTTGTTCTTCTCTCCTCCAGAAATCCCTTCATTTGGGAAGATTTCAATTGCCACTACTTTTTCTGGTACTCAAAAGGTACTTCTCACCCTCGCGGCAAGGACAAATTTGATTGGGTCATTTCTTTATACCTTATTTCCCTCAATAGCACTGACACTTCTACCTTTCTCTATCACTCCTATGGAAGTTGCTTCTCTCCAGACATCTCTTTTGCTCTTATTTTGCCCTGTTTCGCACCTTGGAGGTGCTTCAAGATTTTAGTTCTGATCATCTTGCAATTTTACTAACTGTTCTCTTTTACCGCTTTTTCGCCCCCCACGGATAATTCCCTTTTTCAATTTTTAGAAAGCTCGTTAGGGGAGGACCTTGTCTTTTACTTTGACTCTCACTGTTCTTGTGCAGAGAATATACGTTCTCTTTTTTCTTTCCTGTGCTGCTGCTCTTTTCTCTGGATTTGAACACGGCCAAGTTTTCCATTTTTTTCGGCCGCGTCAAACGCCAACCTCAAGCCTGATAGACTTGGGATTCACTCCCCTTGTCGAGTCATACCAAAGACTTCAAAAAATGGTGTCCACAGCTTTCCTGCTTGGCACTCGGCATTTTTGAGGAGGTTGCAGAGAACAGGCGGGAAAGTTCGCTTGGTTTGCTCTTGGGCGAGGTACTTAACGAGACGCCCCCATTTTTATGCGGAAAGTAGGTGGCCCAGACCCCTCAAAAATGGCAAATCCCAAGCAAGTGCGGATGTTTCGTCAGAAACATAGCAACACCATTTGCTTTCTCGTGAATGGAGAATAAACATGGACAATACAATATAATACACTACAATCAGTGCATTCTTTCCTTTGTTCTGATGCTGGCTCTTTTTTCTCATCTTTCTTCCTCTCCAAACCTTCCCAACTGCTCTTCTCGGCGTCGGTGTTCGCCGACTACCTGAGATCCTACGTTTTCGTTTTCCAGCCATAGCAGAGCAAGAAGCTGCTTGTTTGAGCTTCTACTGGCCACGTGCTTAAAGGCTCTCATTCCTCTTTCTGTTCTCCTTTCTCTTCCACTGAGTTTTTCACGCCTGCCACAAATCTTACCTAGTCCATTGCCACTGGTCCAAAAAAAGTCACATATCTCATGCTAAAGCACCTTTCTCGCTCGGCATGATTTTTTTCTTTTTCATATTTTCAAAGGTCTCTACATTCTTTCGATCTGGAAGACATCTGGTTATCCATTGAAAAACTTGTGCCTCCTCGTCACGCTCGCTGTGTCCTTCTCGTCTTTACTGCAATGGTCACAGCCTTCGTTTAAACTCTTCTTATTGGAATTGGCAGTATCGAGCGTTTTCCGTGCAACGCCTGCGGTCATCACACCCAAGACACCTCTTATCTCATTCTGCTCTGTCCAGCTAAGCACTCTTTGCGCTACTTGCTCTTCGGCAACTCTTTCTGTCTATGCCCTATGGTCCAGGCCCTGGGTAGTTGCTGGCTTCAGGATTTTTTCTATGGCCCATCCCTCAGAAGGGGTTGGGTAACAACAACAGCAATAGCAACAAAGTAAAATTAGATGTTAGAAAATAGTGAAATAATTCTCCCTGCAGATCGTAAAATATCACTGACAGCTATATGGCAACTTCTCCCCCATTAGTGGCAGCCTGCTTTGACTGCGATGTTGTGGGGCAGACACTTTGCATCCACAACTGGTTTGAAATTGGCCGCCAATATCCTTTTTCTTTCTTCTCGAGATGCTGCGCTCCTTAGCAAAAGCAATTGTGAAATATGATGTACCGGTTTGTAAATGCTACGACCCGCTTTTTAGGTCAATAACTTGGGGAAGAGTTTTATCATAACAACTGTGAACTATTTGCAACCTGCAAGAACGAGTCCTTACCTCACCGATGATCTGGTGCTCATGCTGCATATGTTTCAGTATATAGAAGAAAATGAAGACTTTCGTAAGAGGCTGGGATACTGTCCTCGGAAGCTGGACGACTTAATTGAGCTTCGGAAGAAGAAAGTTCTGAGACAAGAGCAGTTTCGATTAGAAAATCAAGTTCTATTGAAAGAAATAGAAAACCTGGAAGAGGAACGAATCAACCTGAAAAAACAGGTTTTCTGGTTTAAAGTGCATTTGCTAATTGCAGATGGGTCAGAAGTGATGTGGTGGTAATGAAACTTAATTTTGACTATTCGTTGACTTTTCCATTAGCTCATGGAGTTTGAAAGATTACACCGTGCAACACAATTTTTGTTCCCGGGTTCTAATTGATATTTCCTGATTGGTTTCACCCTAAAACTACGAAATATCAACATAATTTGATCTAAACTTTGATTTTGTTGTCAGAAGAGCGATTTATTCAAAATTTCTGTGATTACTATGTAATTGCTTGGCATGTTGCCTAACAGCTGACCTCACACTATAACAGATGAAATATTTAGTGCAATAGGCCGGTTATTTTATAAACGAAATGACACACAAAGTACAAGATCTTAGCACATGCAAATAAAAGTAGCAGCACACTATGTGTAGATGGGGTGCGAAGAGGATAGAGTCAAGGAATAGAAACCCAAACTGAGATTACACTTGTGCAATATCAAGAACTAGTAATATTAATAAAAATTAATTCCACGGAAGGTCATTAATGTCGAATCTAACACTTCAAGTTATGTTCTGGTGTTAAAAATAAGGTTCTGCATCAAAATATCCACGTAGCACAGACCATGGTTCTTGTGTAAAATACTGTACACAATTTAGTTAAAAGTGTGTTGTTTTCCGGCTTTTTCGTCTGTACTCCAAATCACTTTCCCGAATCAATCCTCAAATGTAAACTTTCATCATGTTTTTGTTATATTGTTCTTGATATCGGCTCTCAAAATCTTTAATGTCCTGATGAAACCGTTCACCATGTTCTTCAGAAAATGCACCTAAGTTTTCTTTAAACTCATCTTAATGGGCATCGAGCATGTGGACCTTCATTGACATTCTACATCCCATGTTACCATATGAGTTTACCAAGTTAGCAACAAGCTCGGCATAGGTTTCCTCTTTGTTATTTCCCAAGAACCCTTGGACAACAGCAACAAAACATATCCAAGCATTCTTTTCAACAGCACTTAGTGTTTCGAGAAACTCATCAGACTTTAGAATCAATTTTACTTGGGGTCCAATAAATATGCCACCTTTAACTTTGGCATCTGAAAGTTTGGGAAACAGGTTCTGGAGATACTTAAAAGCAGCACCATCTTTGTCCAACGCTTTTACAAATTGTTTTATTAGACCAAGTTTCATGTGAAGGGGCGGCAACAAAACTTTCTTTGGGTTAATTTGTGGAATATTTTTGACATTTTCTCTTCAACAACAAATTCCTCACGTTTTAGCCATACTTGCTTTTGATAGTGGGCTTTGGTATCTCTGCTATCCCAAAGACAAAGGTAGCAGGGATATTTTGTGAAACCCCCCTGCATTCCCATCAAAAAAGCTATCATTTTAAAATCACCAATAACTTCTCAGTTATACTGGTCATATTTCAATACATTCAGCACAGTTTTTACATTTTCGTAAGTTTCTTTAAGATGGACTGAATGAGCAAGAGGAAGAGATGGGTATTTGTTGCCATTATGGAGTAGAACTGCCTTGAGACTTTTTGATGAACTGTCAGTGAAAAGACGCCATTCACTAAGGATACAAGGAATTGCAATTGAGTAAAAAAGCCCCCTAACATTGTTGCAAAAGCAAATTGCATTTTGCATGGTGAAAAAACTGGAAAAGCTTTGGTGCCGTTTACGTTGCGCAGTAATTTGAACAGAGTCATCAAGCAAATTCCACTGCTTAAGTCGTGACGTTAACAACTCTGCATTAGATTTGGTCAAACCGAGACCTCTGATCTAATCATTGAGATCTTCCTGAATGAGATAATAAGGTATTTTCTCTTCTAAGTTAGAATTTAGGACAAAGTCATCAATTGTTATATCATCCTCATCAGTAGCGGATTCATCAGCTGAGACAGGGTCTTAAGAACGAGTAGGAATGGGTACTGGCAGTTGATCAGAATGTGGCACAGGAGCGATTGAGGAAGGAATACTGGGATAAACAATTGCAGGAGTATTCTTTCCAGTTCGACGTTTAGACGGATCAACCATACAAAAGTAGCAATCATTTGTGTGGTTAGTTGGTTCACGCCATATCCTTGGAATGGCAAATTTCATTGCTCTTTTTTCTCCTCGATACCACCCTGAAAAGAAATATTGTTGTCACTAGTTAAGTCTCGGCTTTTTATCATAAACAGTAAACACACAACAGTTCAAATTCAATAGCAGAATATTAACAAGACTTACCTTCCAGAGTTTTTTTGCAGTAGTCTCAAGCAAAATGTGGAGCCCAAGTCCTGTCTTGGTCTCCAACAGGCATACTAAAATCAGAATTGTAAGCTTCACACATCTTTGCAGATGCTAGAACAGAGTGTTTCCTTGCTCTGGTCTTGATAAATTCTCCACACATGAAACAAAATGCATCGGGAGAATGCTTGCAGCTACCCCTCTTAGACATTTTCAACAACAAATACCAGGCAGATGACGACTATTTTCAAGAAATAAGCTTGATAGTAAAGTATGTAATGGTAGAAACTAACCTGCAAACAAACAACAATTAAAAACGTGCGGTACTGTGCACAACCGTTGTTAAAAAGTGGATACAACAACTTCCCATATGCTAATTAAATACTTTTGGGCTACTATATCTCAATGTATATTATGTGATTGCAAAATTTTGCTCTATCAACTACAAAAGCAAAGTTTAGATCACGTTATATTTATTTGTGTTAGTTTCTAGGTGTAACCAATTGGAAAATATCAATTAGAACCTGGGAACAAACAAAAAATTTTTTTTGTTTCGCAGTGTTATCACTGTTGAGAACATCTTTACTGAGTCTGCAAAGGTGTAAGTTAATCGAAAAGTTTTTATTTTAATGAATGTTTGAAAGTGTCCACTGCAATGTTACGACAACACTCGGCGAAAGAGATCATAAAATGCCTTCTGAGACCACTGTGATTACATTGCTTTTAATAGCCCGGACCGTCTGTTAGGATTCTGATAGACCCGGACCGTCAGTTAAAATTCCCACATTTCATCAACCTTTGAACAATAATTTGGTCGCGGCATCCTTATCTCAAAATATTCTTCAGATTCGTCGTCAAGCTCAGAGCCAAATCCAGAAAGCCGCGGAAAAAGGTTTGCTCGCGGATGACATAAAGCTGATTGATGAATTTGTTGATGAAGTTATCCGGATGAGGGGGAAGGGATTCCCCAATAAAAGGTAATGCATCTTTGATTATCTAGCAGTGTTGTAAACAAGAATTTTAACAACTGCTTCCAGATTTGTGATCCGCGATTCGCTGGTTCCTGTTGATCGTCTGGAAACGAAAGAAACTTCGTTTCATACCGAGATGGAGCAAATGAAACGAAAGTTAAGTGATGTGAAGACCGAAAATGTGAGGCTGAAGAAGGTGAGAGAGTGATGTGTTGAGATTTATTTTGCATTTTTATAAAGATGTCACGACGCACTAATCATTTATGGCATTACAACAAAAGGGAAAGAATGGAATAATCTTTATTTTTTAAGTAGTAAGATCTTGTCTACTCTGGTTTTTCATGTTAAAACGTGATTCTGTTATTGAGGACCTCACGAAAAGTTTCTGGCGAAACAATTTTTAAGATTGAATTTTCAGGTTAATTTCAACAGGGTGGCAGGGCAGGGCATGTAATGACGGAAACGTTGCCAAGCTAAGTTTTGCTTGATCCCGCAGTGTTGATGATTTAACTTGTTTCCTGGCGTATTGAGCGTACGTGTTATAAGTGGCTGTGGAGTAGTTTTCTAGAATTACTGCTAGCGGCTTTCAAAACTTTTAAATTACATGTTTGAACAGGAAAGTGAGAAAGTGATTTCCGAGAATGAAGATCTGAAGAAAGCACTCAAGGATGTCTTGAGTGAGCTCAAAAAGTCAAGAGGAAAACAAACTGTCAGCATCCCGTTCTTGGAGAGATTGGTAGAGGTGGTTGTTGTTGTTGATGATGTTATCCCACCCCTTTAGAGGGATGGAGGCATGGCGGAACACCTGGATCCCCAGAAGCCGGGCAACTACCTAAGCCCTGGACCAGAGGTTGTAGGGAGAGAGAGAGAGAGAGAGAGAGAGAGAGAGAGAGAGAGAGAGAGAGAGTCGCCAAAGAGCAAGCGGCACAAAGAGTTCGTTGCTGGACCATGCAGAATGAGATGAGAGGTGTCATGGGACGAGTGTCCGCAGGCGCTGGAAGACGAATTCTCAATTCTGCCAATCCTAGAGAGGCAAAAGCTTAACAGAAAGCTGTGACCGTTGCAGTAAAAACGAGAGAGAACACAGCGATCGTGATGAGAGAGCACACGTTCCTCGGTGGAAATTAAGAGAACTTGTGTGTCAAAGAATTTAGATGAGACAGTATGCCTTAAGTCCTAGAAAAGAACAGAACGAATACGAGAGATAAGAGGAGAGAAACTACTAGGGATTTCAGAGGACATGGTTAGCCTCTTCGTCTGGCCAGCTCGTCAGCCGCGTCATTCCCCGGGAGAAACGAGTATTTGGGGACCCATTGTAGCCTGATAGAACAGTAAAGAAAAGACAGTTCCTGCCAAAAAGATTGAGGTAAAAGGAAGAATGGAGTAGAGGATAGGGTGGCGAGGGCAGAACGGTAGTCAGAGAAGCGAAGAAGAGAGAAATGGCAGACTTGTTGGTGCTGGCGAGACCAGCAAAGAGCGTCCAGGATGGCGCATGCTTCAGCAGAAAAACTTGAGAAATCCTCAAGAAATGTAGATTTCAACGATATATCACACTTAATGTAGAGAGCATACTGGGCCAGCAGAAAAAGAAAGAGTGGTCTCAGTGCCACAGAGAGAGCAGTTGGCAAGTACGCCATAGCCGCTTTTGCCAAAAGAGAAAGGAACCGAGCCGTCTGTCCAAAGCACAAGATTGTGAGGCGGCAGAGAGTCGATAGTTGCATCTTGGTGAGAAAGAGGGGGATCAGGGCGAGAGCACGGGGAGAGAAGGGTGGAATCCACAGTGAAGAAAGGTAGGTTCCAAAGAGGTGAGGGAGGGCAAACAAGGAGAGCCTCCCTAGAAGTAGAAGGAAGCCTGAGCGGGTGAGTGGACGTAAAAGCTGTTTGTTTGTTTGTTTGTGGTTACCCCTTCTCTTCCTTGGGATGGAGGTACGGCATGAACGGCAATGCTCATGCCGTCAACCTAATTGAAATTAGGCTAGGGGAAAGATGGCAGCCCATTTCGAACCAGTCTTGAGTGACTGGTAGACCCACCACCAACAAGGTGGACTGCCACTGGTGGGTACCCAAGAGTCGTCTTTTACGACATGCTGGGTGGGCAACTTCACAATTGTAATCCGGTGAAGTACGGTTGGGCCACCTGTCTGCCACCATAAAGGTGGAGGCGTCCCGTTAAGTGCCTTGCCCAAGGACACAACAAGCAAGCTTGCCGGCTTGTTCTCCACACTATCCCTTTATTATGCTGAGCGCCAAGCAGGGAAGCTGTGAATACCAGTTTTTAAAGTCTTTTGGTATGACTCGACTTGGGGAATGAACCCCAGGTCTATCGACATCGATGCGGACGCTCTAACCACTACACCATCGCACCGGTAGTGGACGTAAAAGCTCTCCAGGATAATTTGCAAAGCCTTGGTTTCACTTCCAAGTTTGGCCAAACCTGAAATGGGGAAAGAGGTTGGGAGACAAAGAACCCGCTCATAAAATAAAAGAGTGAAATGGAGTCAGGATGACTCGTAAGGGAGGTAAAGAAGCCTAGTAGAGAAGAAGTAAAATAGGAGAGAACGAGACGCAGTTGGGGATGGAGCGACTGGCCGCTCGGTGGAGGCGTTCCAATTTGATGATATTGGTAATGCTTTAGAAAGGAAACCATCCAATCGAAGTGTAAGTGAGAAGAGGCCGAAGAAAAGATTTATACAAAAGAGAGAGAGACTCCTTAGAGGGGCCCATGAAGAAGAAGACATAGAGCGTAATGCCTTGAGACGAGGGAAAAACTTGGCCTTCAGCAAAGTACATGCTTAGAAAAGGAAAGAGTGCAGTCGAAGTTGACCCCCAAGAAAAGTTGGTGTGGGATTGAAACGAAGACAGGGAGTTGGATAAGAGGAAGTGGGGTTGGAGGTTGGCTTGGTGGGGGTCCACTAAGAAGAAGGAGGCCTCACATTTTCTCAGATTGAGAGGAAGACACCAGTACTCAGACCAGCGCTCCAATAAAAATAGACATCCTTGTGTGGGCTCATCCGCAGGGAGTCCGAGGGGAAGGTGGACTAAATAACAAGGTCGTCAGCATAAAGAGAACAGCTGACGGAAAAAGACAGATAAACATTAATGAGGTCATTGATGAAGAGAGAGAAAAGTACTGGGCGGATACCCCCGGCCTGGCGGGGAGAAGAAACGAAATTTGACCCCAGAAAAATGAGTAGACTCTATACAATGATGCGTTAAAAAAGCTTTAATTAGTCTCTGGCTCTGCTGCGCAGGGCCTTTACCAGGGAGACAGAAAAGTCGGATCTCAGGTAATCGGCAAAGACCGCAGCCGACTCCCTGGGAGAGGAACAGTTGGGGAAGTTAGAAGAGAAGGCCTGCACCAATCAACTGCGTCTCAACGTGGTGGTGCGGTCCCCGACTACGTTTGGGTTGGGTCGAAATTGTTGTAGGCCTTTCCGAGGGTCCCAGTTACCCCGGGCACTCCTCTCCTTGGTAGAGGTCGGTTGTCATGCTGTCTTTTCACTCTGAGGTCACCTGCAGAGTTACGTGATAACAAGTTAGTTCCAGATCTGCTTCGGGTCAACGTTGGTGCAGTGGCAGTGCATTCGACGAAAATTGCAATCACGTAGGATATCCCTTGTTGAGGTCAAACCCGTCATGTTATGATCTCTATTCTCATCTCACTGATTCTCACTGCAGAACAAGCACCAGATAAAGTTGTTCTTGATTATTTTGCAAATTTGAACCCGTCACTTGTTTAATTGATTTCATCGTTAAACAAAAATTTGCTTTACGATTGGTTTCATGAGCGATGCAGATATAAAACTTGTCTTGTACAAGTCATGAGTTCAGCTGCCAGCTGTTGGTTTGCGTACATCACTCAGCGCTTTCAAGTCTGTCAATCTTCTGTTGATCCTTCTTGTCTTACTGGGGCGCTTGCATGCTTGATCTTTCTTTTTCATGCTGCTCATGCACATAATAACAGCGTAACCTTTCACCTTGTTTACCGCACATGCGCGTAATGCACATAGTAAGGTTTATTGTTGCTTTTTTATGTTCAGAATATGGAAGGGAAAAGAAAAGGAGCGGAAAGCGGATCATTTCTCAGCTCTGAGTTTGATGAACTGCGAAGGCGGAATGAAGAGCTCAGAAAGGAGATAAAGAACGTGAGACAGGAGCTTCTGCAAGTGACTGGGGATAAGAGAGAGTTGGAGAAGAAGGTGAGAATCTTCGTCCTGCAACCACCGGGAGCCTTTGCAGTGAATCATATCACAACTTGGTTCAAATCTGTGTCGGGGTTATTGGTCTTGCTGATTCGGTGTGTTTGTGATACAAACAATGCAATGACCTAGGGAAACTACACTAATGTTTTTTTCAAAGCGTTGTAGCTTGTTAACACAGCAATACAGAAATTTGCCGACATCACAAACTTCACGTTTGTGAGGAGCCACGCACACGCGCGTATCTCGCGCGTATCTTGAGGTGAGTTTCGTAGGAAAGTCGGAGCCGTGGTCGGAAGTGTAGGGCCGAGGGGTGAGGATTGCAACACTGAATGTGATTTTTTAACATTAAAAAAATTTCTTTGTGCCCCATTCGCCGTCATGCAATAAATGAGGCGTTGATGTATCAGAGCTTGGATCTCAATACATCGGAGTATGACTGATGGTACAGTTCCAGTTTCCAATGGAGGAACGCAGGCGGAATTGGAACTGAGTGCTGTTGGTCTGGCAGCCTCTGTGTTTAACAAAACTGCGCTACGGTAATATGGCGAAACCTTTTAACAACAATAATCATGTTTTTGAGAATATTGGCGTTGTGGTGATTTATTATGATTCAACAAAAGAACTACCGAACCAAACTGTTTTAGGTTGGCCTTGAAGCTGTTAAATGTAAAAACATTAATCATTTCTTTACGTTTACTGATCAGTAGCTTCACATAAACGAAACGAAATAAAGGTTGTTTTCGAAATCTAAATATTTGTTATTAGGTTTTGCTACACGCTGCAGTGCGGGCCTTGATTATGATGTTTGCTGTAGGTCCTCCAGAATAGGGAAGTTAAAGTGAAGAAGTTGTCCGAGCTCGAAGAAGCGCTTGAGAATTCGCGACGTGAGTTGCAAGCTGCACATGATGAAACGGACAAACTGTACAAAGGTGGTTTCCCTATTTTAATACTTAGATCTTAAAGTGGGTTATCAGTAGACCAATCTCTTGCGATAAACTTGACACGTGACAGAAAAATTTTTTGTAGGCTGACTTTCCTTGTTTATTGGTGCTTGACAATTTTAATGATGTTTGTGGGATAAGTAAGCATTTTATTTTTTGATATTCCTCATATTTTGTCGGTTAGGGAAGAGCCCACTCATCCAATATCCGATTGTTGTCCATGGTGGTAGTGCTACATTTCTCTACGTATGCTGCTGTTTTCCCCGACGTTACCTCATCAGAATATGGGGATGCCCCGAAAATCCGTATACATTTTTAATAGGTCATTAGAGTTACGCAAATAAACATTTTATCCAAAAGCTACTCATCACAAGATTATGCTTTGAAGTTTTATTAGTGCTATGAAAAATCAGAAACTGATAGAAAACCAACCATCTCTTCTTTTGTCAACATGCTTGAAATGTCTCTTCTCCGACTTTGCCGCAGACTGCAAATTATTTTATCCAATTCTGGCGTTATATTAAAAAAAATGTATTAAATGTTCTCAAGTACATGTAATTCTAATCTAAATTTTCAACAAATACGTGGAATAAAGTAGAAGAGTATACGTACTGCTGCGATGTCCTGAAGTAATAACCAATTCTCCTTGATTTTCTATAATAGTAATTAACAAGTTCCCAGATTTTGTAGTTTGGCTGAAAGCTGAGTCGCTTAATTCAAATGATTTGATTTTAAATCATTTGATTAAATTATTGCTTTATGTATTTTTAAATCATTTCAATAAAAATCAATCAACAAAATCAAAAAAAACATTTGGATTTTTTGGATATTATTTGTCAAAAACAAAGTATTGGTTGTACTTGCACTTACTTACATACAAAAGCTTTCTTCCAGTAGCTTTTATTCAAATTTTAACTAACTGGGCTAGTTTGTTGTCAACATAATCTTCTTTTGATGATAGGCCAATTCACCAGTAATACTGGTATGGTATTGTATTTACAGCAGTTTCTGTCACCTCCTAATAAAGAGGCAATAACAAAGAGTTGACAAAGCGTCAGTGATGTCCCAGCGCATATCTTAGCAAGCACGAATAATTATTGCATATGCACATGGCTGATCAGTGATGATGGCTGAGCAGAAAATTTACAACTTTTTCACAGTTTTGCAGAAGAAATAGCAGTGAAATATCGGTAAGAAAGCAAGACGCAGTTTGGCTTGAATTTAATAAAATAATTTCAGTTGGTAAGAGTGGTTACAGAGCCAAATGCAAATCATGTGGTATGATAGCTTGTAGTTGGTATGATAGCACATATTAATCAGTGCCAGCCAGAAGATAAAGAGTATCTAGATTCAGAGATTATGATAAATAATACAGGATCCTTAGCTGAAACTCCTGGTCTTTCTCGAAAGAGCTCATTTTCATCAGGAAGCAATGCCGATGTCGCTTCTGCACGTGCTGCGGAAAAATATGTTAGAAGCACAAATGCATTCATAGCACGAACATCAACATTGGAAAAGAAAGCCATAGATCTGCTGGTAGCTCCTTATGTTTATACCCCAAATACCCTCTTTTCTGCTGTTTATCATCCTAAAGTTTTAAAAAGGATCCAAATGTTGCGGCTAGGATAATAATTCTCTCAACAGAACACAAGTTGGCAAGGAACTGTAAGATGAATGTTACATTATACCACAGCCCAAGTGCAAGGACCATTTGCAAAGAGCAACATTATCTATGTCACTTTATGGTTGCAGTTATGTCCATAATAAACCAATATTGTGAGAGTCTATTTCAACTCCTGAAGGACGTTCACATAGGGTGCCCCACAAAATATGTAGCAACTTTGATCGGTTGTAATAAATCTATTCGGGCGAGCGCGGACTTCTTTTCAGATCACAGTGTCAATTAGGTAGGATTTGTTTTAATGTCTTCGTTTATCTTGTTTTTCAAATCGTATACAAGTATTCTAGTATTGTATTATAGTATTGAATGCGAAAATGTACGCTCTCGAGAAAAAATTGAAAGTCGTCCAACTCTGGTATGAAATACCCGTTGTAGTCCGCCATCGGTTCAACATACATCGGGGTTACAAATCTAAATGCTGGCGTGCAGCTCTTACCAGTTTAGAAATACAAACGTTGCGCAGCATTTTAAAAAGATGAAAAACCTTCATCACGTCCGCAAAGGAGGAAGTGGCCAGCGATCGATCATTACTCCAGAAAGGCGGGGGCAAGTCCGTGAGTGGGTGGTTAACAAACGAAGAAATCTTACCGAATCCACGCTCAAGTGGTGGCTTCGTCTCCAGCCTGAGAGTGGTGAGGAAGGACCTGAAGCTGTTTTCATTTAGATTTTCAACTCAATATGTGCTGCAGCAACAGCACAAACAGAAGAGGATCAAGAAGTGAGACTTTATGTATCTCACGTATTAAGCTTGTTGTTGAAAGTCTGTCCGAATAAAGGCTAATCAAAGTGGTTACCGGTACGTCTTTTTTTGGAGTGCCCTGTACCTATCTGATACAATCGATACACCTGGGCACAGTCATTCTGCAGAATACTTGCTTGAAGTTGTAAAAAATGCAGTTGTTAAATGTGAAAAGCACTTTAGCTGCCATGATGAAAGTATTGTCACCGACAATGCAGCAAATAGGGCAAAGATGCGAAGAGTGGTGAAAGATAATGGTTTGAATGTTGTCAGTTATAAATGCTCTGCTCAGCTGCTAAATCTTCAAGCGCGTGATATAGAAGTTACTGGTATAAAAGACAACATGTACAAATTGTCAGGCATTTACGAAACCATCATCTACCCGCCGCTTGGTACAAGCAAGCAGGTGGAAATGCGGTTGTTCTCCGACAAGATGTGCGATGGAAAAGCACTAACAAAACTGGCCTGTCATGCTTCCGATATGTGAACATCGTAAAAAAATTGAATTTTAACAAATTGTAAAACATCTAAATAAAAAGATGGGCTGAACATTTATCACTTCTTAAGCCTATTGCAGTTGCATTGGATGTAATACAACGCAATGCTTACTTTATAAGTAAAGCCGTAAATGTGTGAAAAAATCTGGATGAAGACTTAGGGAATGCCAGGCACTCGAATTTTGCTGACAAGGTTAAAAATCGCATGAAGCAAGCTTGCATTTCAGCCCATCTTTTGTCAAATACTTTAGATCCACAGTTTGGAGGTAGTGAGCTATCCTGAGTGATAATGATGCAGCAATGGAGTTTGCTGGTGACATCGGCCCTCAAGTTTTGTCAGATGTTTTCAATTATGGAGGAGAAACCGAGCCTTTTAAACAATACATGTTTCAAGAAAACGTGACAAAAAAGGTGACATTTTTTGAGTAGTCTGACAGAACAAGCAAGAATACGTTGAAGGCAGCTCTACAAGTTTTTGGGTGCTAAAGCTTCAACTGCAGATGTTAAACAAATGTTTTCGACTTTTGGGCTTGTTCAACTGCGCAATCGACTGGAAACTGACAAAGGTAGCAAGCTCTTTTACATGTACAAAGTAATAAGCCAAAATAAATCGATAAATCTTTTTGTATGCATCATTGTAAATTTGTTTCGTTCTGTAATCTGCAATTAAACTTTTGTTTCCTTACATTCAGAACTGGAACCCCACAGGCCTGTTTTTGCACTCACGCACATTTAGTTTATGCATTGTAGGGTTAAACAAGGTCTAGTTGTTGACACGTTTTGATAAAAGCATTAGTAGAAGTGTTAAAAGGAAGGACCTAGTCTAACAATGAGGTATGTCGATTTTTTCCAATTTTGAGTTTTGCACATCAAGAAGTTCATAAGCCTGTCTCGCGTCTTGCACCAAAAAACAGTACGCGTATTGTAAGAAATAAATGTGATCACAGATATTTTTTTAACATTTTGAGACCACAAAAGCAATATGCCGTTTGTTACGCCTAAAAAACTCATTCGCGATGCTTTCGAACAACAAACGAACTAACTCCGCAAACTTTCCTGACCATTGGCGACTGGCACAATATTAAACTAATTGGTATACCGCCAAGAAAAAAGCAGGATGCAACGATAAATTAAAACTTTATTTTCGCAAAAGTGCGATTTTTGTCTGTCTGGCATTGCGATGTAATGACAATCATTTTTGTAGCGCACATGTTCAGCCAAGTTTGCGAGATCGCTGTCACATTAAGATGAACCCGGCATTTATTTTCTTTGGTAAGTTTTGTGAAACTGAGGCATAAAACATTTTGTAAATCGAATCAGGTAACATTCTGTAGGGTGGAGGCGTACGTTACAGATTTGCTTGGCAAACGTTGAATTCTGGCCTGGGTTTGGATTGTTTTCACTTCCATATTATAAAATGTTTTTCTAATTTTGTACAAAGTAAGATTTTTTGCTTATTTCCGCGTTTTGCAGAGCATAGTTGTATGTGTTGACCTAATCATATGTGCCTGCTACTATCAACTTGCCTTATATTCAAACTATTAACTAACCACACGGCACTTTGTATTTCAGATGCCCTCCCTGACGAATGCCGATGGAGTTTTGAACTTGCGACCTTCTCACTAAATCCCGGAACAATTACCTTAGTGGCTGCCGTGGGAGGGGTTTCAAAAAAGCGTTCCGGGGAGGGATGTGCTAAATAAATTGGAAACCACTGAATATAAATGAACCCAAGTAAAGTTAAAACCAAATATCTGTCAATAAAGTAAAGTGCTTTAAGCATATTGAATAAAAAAATTAAAAATGCTGATTTGAAGGCGAAACGTGATTTTTTGAAGATAGATCAGGAATCTTCTGCATTGAAAGAATAAATAATTTGGTTTGGTTTAAATGCAATCTTAAGGGCCTTTCAACATTGCTTGATATTTTAACAGAGCATCACAGTGAGATGGAGAAATGGTCCGATGAGAAGAAGTCATGGCAAGAGGAAAAGAAAACGTCGCAGGAAATGATAGACGAAAATGTTGTTCAAGTGGAAGAATATAAGGTAAGAGTTCATCGAATAAGCTGCATCTCTTTACTGGTGATCGTGCAGTGTTGCTGGCAATCTCTTGATTTCCCTATCTGGTTGCTGGCTTATGCACTGTGCCGACAGTACCAGTAACTTAGAAGCATGTTTGAAAACGAGTTAAATTTATGAATGGCAATAAAAAGAATTAAAAGCTTCAACAGACTAGTAAAGAAAATGAATTAATAACCCATCATCATCGCCACTTGACCTTGGCCATGGCCAGCCAGTGTATATTTCTGACTGAATTGAATTGGACTGCTTTTAATTTCATCACCAAAAAGGTTCAAAAAAACTTTTTTGTATACCACTTTACCATACCCATACAATTGTGCCGTTGCCTTGAAAACCGCCACAAAAAATATTCTGCTCGTTTACTCTAGTATTTGCTTGAGAGATCACGTTTTTCGTTTTCAAATTCGAGAAATCCCTTTTTTTAAAAAATAATGTTTTGAGTTATCTGCTATTTTATTGTTTTGCTTTCTACATGATGATGTTGATTCCGTGCATGTTTTATTGCTTTTTTTATGACTTCATTTTCCTTCTGGAAAATTTTCGACTAGAAATAACTTTGTTAAGTAATTCTAATTCCAACGTTTTATACTACTCTTGATAGCTGTAACAGGTTGACCATCACTAATCCGACAATCAATTATCCGGCACTAATTTGAACTAGAAAACAGTACCTGTACTCTGCATTGTAATTTCAAATTTCCCGGGTCACCGCCCCAGCTTTGTACTGTACTGTACCTGTACCAAATATTTTACTTGTATTTCATTAACATTTCAAATATCTTTTCTTTATTCACCAACTTGTATTGATTTAGAAGTTATTTTGATTTTAAGATGAGGTGGTTAACAACTGGGCTTGTGTATTCTAAGACAATATATGGCTAATCCGGCACCTCCTCCCAAGTCCCAATTTCTTATTAGTGATGATCAACCTGTACTAATACCGATAAAAATAGCATCTATTTAAAAACAAAAGTTGTTGCTATAGATAGAACTGTACATCCAATTGATATCGCAGAAGATTTAAAATATACAAAAAAACAATCAACAATAATGGCATGAATGTAAATCATTTAGGGGTGCAATGGAAAACAGAAAATACAACAAACAAACAAATGTCACGTTACTTGCTAAATAAAACTTGGGTAGTTTTTTTTCCTTGAAGTCTGGATACAGTTTTTTGATGTTTAAGTTTCTAATACACTACAAGGATTCTTCGGTGTCATTTGTAAAAAAACGTCTTAGTAGTTTTCCAATAACCTAATAAGCCTACGCTTTCTGCAGCATTGTTTGGAGTTTAATAAACTTTGATGTACGTAACTAACTTTTCAAGTCGCTAGTAACTTTCCAATTGGAGCATCTGGTCAGTGGAGGAAGCCAAAATTTCTAAAGGGGTATAGGGTAAGTTAGGTCGGCAAGGGGATCTCCAGGAAAAGTTTTTCAATAAAGTCAATTTTTTGGTAGTAAGCTTGAGCGGTGTGGCTTTTTATAAAAGTTTTAGACATAAAAAGCAAGTTTCAAATTATTAATTTGATAAGTCAATAGAATACCTACGTTTTTACTATTAGGTCAATTTGTTTTTCGAGTAATAAGTCAATTATTTATAAATAACACAGTTGGTCGAAATGTTTTTTCGCATTGGTGAGAAATGATAACTGTGATAACGCTTTTGTAATGTTTGCCAATGTTTAGTAACGGTAGTGCAGATTGCTACTTATCGTAAAGGATTGTGATGCAATAATCGAACTGAGCCAAAATTATGTACGACTCTTCGGCAATCGAATAGTTGCGACAGTTAAGAGGGGCAGCGCTGTACATTTATGAGTTACTAGCCGGTATTTCCGGCGTCGCCCAGCAAAGGCTCTCCATCAGTAACGTCGGATTAAATATTTCGGTTCAATCGGCTGCGCCAGCTTCACCCATCAGGTCTTGTGTGAGCAGTAGCAAAAAGTTAATGAATTTTAAGCGCCATCACAATTCCTGCACACGGAATCGTGATCATCATATTCTCTTAATCATGACTGGTAATGCTCACAAAGAATCTTGCCACAAATTATCGTTAATACTTGTGAGTGAGGAGGGATTGAAATACAGTCAAAAATGATGTTAGCAGCAAAACCTATTTCGCAATGTGATGCTGCCCCCCCCTCCTATTTATTTTTATGGTATTAAGTTGTTTTGGCCGCGCTATTTGTCATGTTTTCGGCATAGCGACAAAAGCAGCTATGGCTTCCCCAAAATCTCTCACCATATTTTAAGCAGCGCACTTTAGGCCGAGTTATTTTCAAACAAATGTTTCCTGTGAATTCAGTTTTACAAGTGGAGTTATGCTTTTTATGTTGATTTTATTACAGAGGACTATTGTCACAAATAGTAAATTTGCGTTAAAAGAATAGTTTTTATATATGTGTAATTGTTGTAACCTGTCGTTTTGTTTTACCGCGATTATTTTATTTGTAAATCTGCACTGCCTTAAGCCCTGAACTTGCTTTATATATCTAGGCTGTTTTAAAAAAAGATCTTTTTTCTTTCGCATTTAGATTCGCAACTCACACTCCTCTTCTACGTCACAATGGTTGACTAGGTGACTAAGTTCCAGAGTATTCGAGTAAATCTTGTTTCTTGTGGAAGATTTTTTTTGATCGCCGACTACATAATTTATTAGCAGGGCTTTTTTTCACGTGATATTTTTCTGGCATTTTCTGAAATCTCGTTTCATTCGTATATAAGGCGGAGAGCTTTTTACGCTTAGAGAGTAGTAGTAGAGTGCGAGAGAGTAGTTGTGAGAGAAAGTAAAGGAAAAAGGAAGAAGTGTATTAATTTGTGGTGATTTATTGTGAATTTCTATTTGAGTGACAATTGGCTATTTGGTAGATTTAGTTTTGGTTGGTTTCTGATCGTTATATTAAAGTGCTTTGGTTTCTGTGATTGACGGACGAAGGAATTTAAAATTGTAAAGTGTTTTGAGAAAATATTTGTTCTGTTCTTGATCGAAGGTGCGCGGTTCAAGTATCTTAGTAGAAGACAATTTTTTCCTAGCTATTAAGTTGCAGTCAGAACTAATTATTTGAGCGATATTATAAGTCGCCTCAATTTTAAGAAAAAAAATTGAAATCAAAACAGAATTAAAAATTCTATTGCACTCAACAGCTATAGCGTATAGACATCAATACCCTAGCAGGCAGAATATCAGCATAAGAAAAATCCTTGCTTTGTAGAAAACGACAGCGTCACCCGAAAAGCCCCATCAGTAACGTCGAGATTGAAAATGTCGGTACAGCCGGCCAAGCTGGCTTCACATATCAGGCTCTTGTGTAAACAGTTACCAAAAGTTTATGTATTTTCTGCACACAAGATGTTCACGACTTTTTGTGCTCCTTTTCCTAATAGAAAATTTCATTTAAAGGTCCTGGCTATACCTTAGGTCTATGCGCTCAGTTTATTGCTAATACGAACCTAAGGGAGCCTTGCGTTTCCCGTAGTTTGAAAGTAGGAAACACATTGTTGATATTAAGCCTATCTCCTTGCTTGACGAGCCCTGTGAAATTAAAAAAATCTTCGCTTTTCCCCAAATGTTTGTTTGATCCCGGTAGCTCTATAAAGCTATTGTAAAGCAAAATACCAATAGTACTGTATATTCTATGTTGGGCGATTGTTGTGTTGGTTGATTTCCCCTCAAACTTTAAGTCCCTCCAGATTACGCGTTATAATTCATATTGTTTTTGGTAAGTATGCTTGTAAAATCGAGTTCTTGCTTTTCCCAAAAATTCAGATTTGATTTCGGTAGCTCTATAAAGCTATTATTAAGCAAAATAGAAAACATGCTTCTCCTCGGTATGGTGCGATTTTACCCCAGCAGAGCATACCGTCATTTATGCGATTTAAAAACTATCAATTAATGCAGCTGCGCCAGCTTCACAGTACAAACATTTGTTAGAGCCACAACGAAATTATTTAGTAAATTTAAACCATAGTTCGTGTACATGTAATGGTGATCATGTTGGTTTATCAATCAAAACTGGTAGTATTCAAAAAGAAAGGTGACACAAACTACCATTCGTGACTTAAAAAGTGTAAGGGAGGTGAAACATAGTCAAAATTGATAGCGTTGTCTCAAATGGTGGTCATTAATGAGCTATTTAGTGATAGGCTTATTTGACAATTTGGTGGCCCCGATTCCATATTAATATTTGCGCTGTTTGTTTTTATCTGGCCATAGCATGAAGAGAGGCCATGATTTTTCCGCCATGCCAAATAACCTATTGCAATAGGCGCCTATTAAGCTCTTTTCAAATAAAAACATTCCATCTCAATCCAGTGTTAAAATTGATGCTATTATTGTTATTTTTGATTTTTTCTTAAATTTGGCATTTGCCCCTAATCCAGACCTTGGTAGTGTTAAATGAAGATTAGTGTTTTATACCGATATTCTTGCAATTACAAATATCAGTAATGGGCTTTACTATTGATGTTTGTTTACAATGATAATGGATAATTTTGCTGCGTGCTGATGTTTTCACTATTTTGTGGCTTGCGTTGTGATGGACTATGACCTAACGGTCCGTTTAAACCATTACATTATGAACGCTACTTACCACTTTTTTGTTACTGTATGTCAATTAACATGAATGTTCCTCGGCCCTGACATAAACGCCGTCATGCCAAGAGCAAACACCCCGAAATGAAGCACTCACATTTAAGTTGGAGCAGTAACGAGGGCCCCACAAATAATGCCAAGGTTAATGGCTGCGCCAGCCTCGTCCAATTGCAAAAGAAAATTGCCTCAACATTTTGATCACATGAAGCTAGAGACTTTTTTGCAAACGATAAAGAAAGGATGATCTTCATGTCCTCGTCCCTTTCAGGTGTGATTACCAAGTGTTTTGCTTGGAATAGGCTATATATTATAATTTGTCAAAACTTAATTTTTTGATGAATCCATTTGAATATTTTCATGGATAATACTAAAGATCCATGATATCGAAAAGAATAGACAAAATGTATCAAAGAAATTTTTCTAGAAATTGCAATATTGTGAAGGGCAGGCACCAAAATTTCTTGCACCAAAAGCATTTCATAAGCATTTAGTTTTTAATGAATCTTCTAAAAAATGTCTACAGATAATGCAAAAGAATCATGCCTGTGAGGAAAAGCAGATAAATTGTATCAAAGAACTAATTTTGTTTTACAATGGCAAGTTTGTTTTGTCAAGTAGGATAATTGTTCTACAAAAAAGAAACATGATATGTGCCATCCAATTTTTAATCAGCCATTTTGAACTAATCCTTAGCCTTAAGTAATTTGAGTGACATATTGCTGGAAAGCAAATTTCCTAAGCTTTGAAAAGATAGTAATTGCCAGTACTTTATGATAACATTTTTGAACAAAAATTGCCTGTTTTACTAAGTTTGCCACTTTTCGCAAAGAGTAAAAAGTTTCACTACAAGTCTTAAAGTTCAGTTTGTTCAGTATAAAAACAAATATTGACCATTGTACACTATCGGAATTGCCTTAAAATAACTTTTACTTTGTTAAAGAGAGTTTGAAAATCAGTTGAGAAATGAGATCACATCTATATATTAGGATCTGCTGTATCGAGACTTGTGCTAATCGTACGAGACGTATTATGACATCATAGAGCCAGTTTTAAGTGTGCAAGCAAAAAAGAGAAGAAAAAAAATTGCTCATAGCATTGTCAAATAAACATTAATTGTTGTAAAATTGTTTTTATCGAAAGCATCTAATAAATATCTTCTGAAAGAGCATTTAATCGCGTTTCTGCGATGATCCCTTTTTGAAAAAAACAAAAAACAGGTTGCTAAGGTGTAATTGTGACGTCATTATAGATTCGAGGCGAATAAAAGTTTTTGTAATGTGGTAAGTCAGAAACTGGTTTTCGTTTGAGCAAAAAGTGGTTGTCTTGAAGTAATGCAAATTCAACAACTATTTTTAAATACGACGTCATGATGAGATCACGAACACCCTTATGACACTCGCCAGGGGGTGGTGATCATTCATGGAAAGTTTGATGCTTGTATAGTATAGAAAAGCGTTTGCAGTATAGGCGAAGAGGCATTTAGGATATTAGTTTAGATATTTTTATATTATTCAATGTGAATCAAGAAAGAGTGAATTGTTCGTTTATTGCAGATGCAGTGTGAAAGCTTGCTACCATACGGTATTGCACTGCTTTACGGTGTAATCAACTGTCGAAAGGGTGACATGACATACTTATTTAGGATATTACAGGATGCCAAAAGTAAAAACTACCAAAACATGTAAAATTCAATGCGTACGTCAAGGCTTTCTTGAAGAATTTATACAAAGTCCCAACAACGATTTGTATTGCAATTAGTGCAGCTGTACGGTTTCTTACAACAAAAGCTTTCTTGTTGAAATCATCAAAATACGTCCAAATATCAACAAGTGTTAGGCACCAGATCTGAACTACTAATCCCAAACCGCTAGCAAACGTTTTTGAAGAGTAGTAACACCGATTCTATTTAAAAGGTAATCAAGGCATTTTAGTCTGCTGTTATTTCTTCGTATAAGTTAAACTTTAAGCATATCGAAAACCTATTTTACGACATTGGTCACAGTTTGGCATCTGAAACTACTCGTAGAAAAACGGTGCTGCAATTAAGCGCAGATCAGTACAGCGGAAGGGGTGTACAGTGTTCCCTCGCCACTTCATGGTTCAAGTTTCGCGGCTTCAGTGTATTGATGATTTTTCAAAAATATTTATCAAAAAATAACACTCAAAAATAGCGCCACATCGCTGATTGATTGCGCATCATCACGCCATTCTCGTTGACGCTGTTGTCTGTGTCTTGCGTATGTTAGTGTTGCGTTTGCAATTTACTTTTTGTTAGCCCTTACAATGCCGCCTAAGCGCCGTGCCCCTGCGGAAGATTGCTTTTGTGAGCCAAGAGGAAGAGGAAGATGATGACCATCAGTGAAAATGTCAAACTTGTGTTCGGATTAATTAAACAGAAGACATTTCTAATTTCAGATTCTTTTTCCGTCAGTTTTCAGAAAAGTAAGTTTTTATGAATATTGGCTCCAAAAGCGTTGGAAATTCTACATGTATATTCCCAAACACTTAGCGGTTTTCATTTATCGCGGTAGGCTTGATCCCCATTAACCGCGATAAACGAGGTAAAACTGTACATGACAAACAAATTTTTCTGGTTGTGGATGAGAGCACTCTATCCGATATACAATATTTAAATATTTTAGTCGGAAGCATAGAAACATCCCACGTCAGTGGTTTGTGCGACGGTCAACCTCTACCATGTGTGCCAAATGTAAACAGCATTGCTCAAGCAGTTAACGATGAGTTTAGATCTTGTGGTGTCAAGAGAAACTCTTTCTGTCTTTTATTGTCTGATTCTGCAGAATAAATGGTGGCTGCAAGTGCATTGGTGAAATCTCTGTATCTTACGCTGTTTCATGTGACAATGTGTAGCACATTCATTGCACAATCATGCAATGAAAATTAGCTCTCGCTTTAAAGATGGTAATCAGCTAATCGCAAAAGTCGAATCAAAAGTTACAAGACAAAACCAGACAAGCTTAATTTGCTACTTTTGGTTGCTCTCTTCAGCCTGTTGTTACAATATAGGCAAGCTGGTTCAATGCTGCCTTATTTATGCAAAGAAATTAACTGAAGTAAAAGAGATTTTGAAAAACTTAAGAATCTGGTATTTTAGTAACTCAAGCAAACAGTAACTTGCAAACTGCTGGTTTAGTTACTCAGTTTCTCAATCGAAGACCGATATGAATGTCTAGCCAAGCTTATAGAAACGATGGAAAGTGCCCAGTACACCATTAAGAAAGCAAGCCATACAAGAACTTGACTTCGAAGAAAACACTTGCTCCGTTAACCGTTACATTCAAAAAAGAATGCAAAACGATGACATTTCAAAAATAATGGATATGTAAAGACGAGACGTTTTACCAGCTGTTTACAGTTTACTTCAAATTCTCTGCCCACAACTGCTTGTGTAAAAAAAAAGTTTTTCCCATGCTGCGAAAACTCTTAGCCAAGGACAGAAACCTTATTTTCGAAAATTTAAAACAGTACATGACTATGCATTTCAATGCACCTGATAATTGCAGAGTTGGCTACTTTAATAAGGCCTGCGTATTATAAGTTTGCTGAGGATTTGTGTGGTTTCGCTAGTTCAATAAGTCGGTTTTACGTCTTTTTCTCCCACGACCGCAGACTTAGAAATGCTAATTTAAAGTATGTCTACCACTTAATTTACTTTTTTGCTTTTACTTACAGTTTTACTGATTGCTATCTTGATGCAAAATTTATCACGTTAAATAAGATGATTCTGATGAGCTCCGTAATGAGGGGATTAATTGAGGGGGTTTCATGCTGTGAAACAGAGCCAGCTGAATTCGACATTGGAGAAGAGCTGCAGTTGCAATCTGAAATAGCGACGACAAGTTTAGAAAGTTCAGTGACACTTAATGTTTGAAGAAGAATTGTCTTAATGCCCCAAGTTATTGCAGCAGCAGATCGCCACCAATCAAAGTAACACATTGAATAATATTTGGGCTACTTTTGCTCTAGAACAGCGATGTCCAACCCGCGGGCCACATGCGGCCCAGTTGAAAAGATTTGTGCGGTCCTTGCTATATTACCGAGACTTATAGTTTCATACCAAACTGAAAAATTTTTTTAATGTTATCTTTACGAACCTGTAATTCAGCTTGAGCTTACTGCACAGCAGCGGTCCCCAAAGTATGGGCCGCGAAGGGTCGAAAAATAGTTCGCACCAAGGTGATTCATATCTGTCAAAACGAAATTTTATCTATTTATTTTTCAAGTTTTTTCAATTCAGTCATAAACTGAATTGTTGCGGCATAAATGGTTACCAAGAGTTTAATGGCAGCGCAGCTACCTGGCGTAACTGGCTGTTTTACTGTTGGTAATTTCTTGTTTCAGTTGGAAGTCAACGCTATTTTTAGAATAGGTAAATTAAAAACAAGTTTAGCACAGAAACCCAATATCAACAAAGAAAAAGAGAAAGATTGAAAATGAAAATCGACAGTTTCAGAACGAGTGAGAAGATTTGTACTTTTTTGTTCAGGTGAGACGATGCCATACGCTTAATATGCCACCAAGCAAGTACTGCCTTTAAATCGTGTAATTTGAAAACACATGACGAGCGAAAGCATAACGAAACTGTGAAACTTGTGAACGAACGAAAAGCCAAGCTGCGTTTACTAAAAATGGATTTAAATTCTGAGCAAACTGGTTTTCGACGGTCTTCTGAAGCTAATACAATTGTAGTTGCCAGTCTGCGCATATCTCCCAGAAAAAATAAAACCTTTTTCGTCTTTTTCTGCCAGAAAAAAATAAAGCTTTGAAAGAATGTCCAAGCTCAGAAAGGGAGATGCTCATATGCCATTGTTTTTGCACCTGGAATACTTGTGCGCACAAGTTCTGGATATGTCCCACGTTATGACCGTTGTTGTCAAAACTGTTAATGCGATAAAACATAACTCTCTGAAACATCGTCAATTTCGACAGTATCTTTAGGAACTGGAATTTAAGTACGGTAATGTGCTTTATTTTTCAAAGATTTGGTGTCTAAGTGGTGGAAAATGCTCGGAACGGTTTTGGAATTTGTTAGGCAAAATCAAAACTTCCATGAAAGAAAATTGCTCTGACGTTCCTGAACTTGATGGCAGCCAATCGCTTCTTGATTTGTGTTTTCTTGCTGACATCACGAAAAAGGTAAATGAACTCAATCTCAAGCTGCAAGAACGAGAAAAACTGATTACTGATTGCTATGAATACATTTGTCACAAAACAAAACATCGAAATAGGTTTACACAGTGGTTCTCAAACTGTGCGTCGCGACGCCCTGGTGCGTCATTTGAAATCTCGTAGGGCGTCGCACAGCCATTCTATTTAAAACTACACCCAAATCGGGAAAGAACGGAAAATGTTAATGCAAAAACTACAGCTTTCTCACAAACATATCGTTCCTAATATCTAGAGCAGAAGTGGATACCCGAATAGTGCACTATTTGCGCCGGTTCCTGCTTTACGTATTCGAATTTTTTTCTATCATTTCCTAATAGCCATTACTTCAGCTTAAATCTTTTTTACTGCTTAAAATGCATTGCACAATTCATTTAGTAGAAAGTCGGTTATAAAATGAATGTAAACGGCAAGTTAATGTTGCAGGCTAAGCGTAAATTTTCGATTGAAGATGATGAGCCTAAAAAGAAGTCTCACAGGTATAGCGACACTTATTTCGATTTTCGTTTCAAGTTTGTCTTACAAAACTTAGAGGAAAAACTTCAGTGCGTTACAGTAGACGCCGCTTAATATGACCACCTTGGGACCAGACCATTTTGGTCATAATATCCGAATGGTCATAAAAGTCGAAGCCTCCATAACTGCTCCTGAATCGACGCCGTAAACCACAAGAAGTCCAAGTACCGTCAAATTCATCGTTTAACCGAAGTAACAGTGTGACGTTGGCAGTAAAACAAAGTACAGTACTGTGACAGTACAAGTGATGGTAAAACTAAGTACAGTATGTAACAATATGTTGAAAAGGCGAAGTTACAAGTGCGTGGCGGGAAAAAATGCTGTACTGTAATAAGAGAGATGGAGGAAATGTTGGTCATATTATCCGAAATTTGGTCATATTCCGGACCGCACCAAATTGGTCATAATAAGCGGCGCCTACTGTATTTGCAATTGGCCAGTGAGAACAGGCTGCCGAATAAACTTAAACGACATTTGATCTCATCACATCCACAATTTGTGTGATATCTTTGCTAAATTGAATAAACCGAACCTGTCTATTCATGATAAAAATATACTCGACATTTTAGATAAAATTACAGCTTTCGCGAAAAAGCTGTCTCTGTGGAAGGAAGATATTGCAAATGTGTCCGGAAGTTCTCAGTACTTCTCTTTTTCTCCAGTTTGCTTGAAAAGAAAAGTATGACGCTGCCTTCAGATTTACAAAGCGTATTTGTGCAACATCTATCTAAGCTCAAGTTAAATTTCGCGCTGTACTTTCCAGAAGATTTATCAAGCTATGAATGGATTCGCAATCATCACGTCCAACATATCCCATCTTCCCTCACTGAAGAAGAAAAAGAAGACTGATCTAGTTTGTTTTGGATAAATTCAGATCATCTTTAAAACATGAGATTGATGCATAGTTTCTTGTAATACATTGGAATGACAAGTTGTTAAGAGTGTGGAGATATAGCAGAAATATTACCTTTGGCTAGTTTTTGAAGTTAGAGCATAGATTTGGTAGCTTTTAGAAGCGGAAAGTCTCGACATCGGTACTGTTTTACATACAAGCTGAAGGCATTGAAAAAACGCTAGATGATTGGAAAATAACTGAAAACTTGTGGTCATGTGCTTTTGATACTACTGCTGGTGCCAGCATTCTTTTCATTGTCCCGTGTTATCAAATGTATTCATTGGGTTTCTATTGGCTCATGGGTGCAGTTGTTTCGACTATAAAAATCATGGGCAATCAACTGACTTGAGAAAAAACTTTTTTCACTTGAAA
The DNA here is from genome assembly GCA_963675345.1 of Trididemnum clinides. Lineage (NCBI taxonomy): Eukaryota > Metazoa > Chordata > Ascidiacea > Aplousobranchia > Didemnidae > Trididemnum > Trididemnum clinides. The sequence continues at coordinate 31,618,302 of OY776303.1, forward strand.
TCATTGACGTTGGCTCGCATCAAAGAGGACGTCAAATGTTGAACGATCACTTTTTATATTAAGAAAGAATTGTTTTTGAAATTCTTGTTTCGACGTCCCGGAATTTAACATAGAGCAAAGTGGTCTTCATGCTTTTATTCTTTGAAGATGCTTCCAAAATCAACTAAAAAAGATGCTTCAAACTAAAAAAGCATATCTTAAAAAGTTTCAAAGGTTTGTCAAATTTGTGGATGTACTGTATTCACCTTCGTGTTTTAATGTTCCTATAGCTTCTCAAACTGCTTTTTAATGATCTTCGATTTTATTGGAAAATGTCAGATTACCAAGCTTTACCCAAACAGGAAAGTTGCAGACACGGTTATTCAATAACTAAATCGTTAGTTGTGATGTTTCGCTGGGGAGCCAGTGCCATTAGATTTCTGCTTCCAACAGTTAGCATCTGAGGTGAAGGAAATTCTTGCTTGCAAACCATTTCAAATATACCGCAACAATCTAAGCCAAGTATTTTCTTCACAATAACTGGCGTTCTCCTCTATTATAACAAAGACTAAACTTCGAGATTTGGTAGGTGAACGATCAGTGTTATTGCTTCAGCATTTCCACTGCGCAGTCAATGATTCAAAGTTTTCACGCCTGCACACTGCCAGTGCCTTCAGTTCAGTTAGCAAGTTGCTAGCGGCTTGAAAAGTTGGTTATTTACATCAAAGTCTATTAAACGCCAAACGATATGCCTCAAACCACGCTGCAGAAAGCGTAGCCTTATTAGGTTATTGGAAAACTACTAATACATTTTTACAAATGACATCAAAGAATCCTTGTAGTGCATTACATTCTTAGGCATTAGAAAACTGTATCCAAACTTGAAACTATCCAAATTTATCAGCAAGTAACGTGACATTTGTTTGTTTGCGTATTTTTTGTTTTCCATTGCACCCCTAAATGATTTAAATTCATGCCATTATTGTTGATTGTTTTATTCTGTATTTAAAACCTTCTGTAATATCAATTAGATGTGCAGTTCTGTCTTGCCACAACTTTTGTTTCTAAATAATAGGTGCTATTTTTATCGATATTAGCAAAGATTATCAAGAATATTATGAAACCTTTTAATCAAAATTACTTAACGTAGTTATTTCTAATCGAAAATTTTCTAGAAGGAGAATGTGGTCTTAAAAAAAACAATAAAACATGCGCGGAATCAACATCAACATGCAAAAACAACTTAAAAAATAACACATTAGCAGATAATTTAAAAAATCATTTTTGAAAAAAAAGAATTTCCCGGATTTGAAAAAGAAAAACGTGATCTCTCAAGCAAATACTAGATCGGTGGTCACCAGCCTTTCTAATGGCCTGCACCCCTAAAATATCTCAATATGTTCTCGCACCCTTAAAATATTTAAACATGTGACGAAATTATAAGGGGCCCCGGGCCTATTTTGAAGTCACGGCTGAAATTGCATGTATTGACCTTTTTTTTTAAGATCAGCAATGTTTCTGGGTGAATTAAAGGCCGCGCAATAGGCATGCTGTAATTAGACACTAATTGTGCCAACATTAGCATAAGATGAACTGAGCGTGACAGTACAAAAATCTGAATGACCATCTCGCACCCCCTAAGATACTGCTTTGCATCCATGGTTGGGAACCCCTGTACTCAGGTAAACGAGCAGAATATTTTTGTGGCAAAGGCAATGGCACAATTGTATTTTAAACCACCCTACTGATTATCCAGTTTCTGCTCGCTTGATTCGGATTCGGTATGGAGCTGGATATTTGACTTCAGGTCTCAATCTTGTGAAATACTAAAATCGTGTGACCATGACCATATTCCTCAATCGACCGAGCAGCACTGGTGACAGGAAATTGTTCGTTTTAGAGACTATTGTCGACACTTCAGCGTGATCCTAATGAGATCAAACAAAAGTTGGCAAGAACATCTCGCAAAATCTCGCTGCTTCGCGCTAATGGGAAAATATTAACACGACGTCATGAAGGTTGGTTTTGTGACGAGTTTTTCAAAATATTTTACTGATCAGCATCAAATTAACAACAACAATTGACAACTTGGATCGCTGTTGCAGGTATTGATTTAATCCACATTGACTTCCCGTGAAACCTTGGTTAAAAGTAAGTTTGAGGAGTGCTCCATACATGTCTAGATCACCAGTAGAGTTGTATCTTTACCCTGCCCAACTATTCTTGCCATAAAAATCAATTTCCTTCATGCTAGTTCTTCAATTGTTCGCTAAATGCTAGTTTTCTTTTTCTAGAAGATATTTTATTTGATGTACTTTCTTGCACCTGACCGGTTGCGTTTTACAGTTGTAGTGCTCATTGAAACGCTCTGGTAAATCTCGGTGAAAACGTGGTTAAAGATGCATGATGTAGGCGAAAAATTGAAAATTTTAATGAAACCACTCAATTGTCAGCTAATCAAAAGAAGTTAAAATAAGAAATGGGTCCCAAAATCGAAGAAATTTACCTGCTGTTGAAAAATGCTAGCTTGTGCCAAAGTTTAACCATAAATATTGATGATAAAAATAAAAGCTGCTCCAGTTAACTGGCACACATCGGTGAATGTGGTGATAGTGAATGCCATCACCAGCTGCCTCATGTCATTCATGTCCAACTGTACGAGTGACTATGACTCGTTTTGCACTATCTTCTTATGAGCAAACCCTTCGTCTCCCAACCTCCTTTCATATGGCAGGTTTGGCCAGACCTGAGTGAAACTAACACTTTCCAGATTCTCTTCGCGGCTTTTGCGTTTCTTCACCCGCTCAAACTTTCTTCTACTTCTCCTAGGGAGGTTTTTTGCTTCCCTTCCTCTCCTCCTCGGAACCCGCTTTTCTTCAGTGTGGAGTCCACTCTTTCCTCTCCATGCTCCCGCTCTGACCCTCTTCTTTTTCGCCAAGGTGCAGCTCTTGCTCAAGTTGACTTTTCCTCATCTCATAGCCTGGTGATCTTGACAGAAGGCCAAGGCTGCTCTGGCGTTCTTGCCAACTGCTAATTTTGTGGCACTGAGGCCACCCTTTTTAAGTTTCTATGGTGAAACTTGCGCCATTTCGCAGGCTCTCCGATGGCCTCTGCCGCTCCAACAAGTCTGCCACTTTTCTTTTAGACCCTTGCTCTGTCCTCTGCACACTGTCCTCTTCTCCGACTTTTACCTCAAACACTCTGGCACATCTGGCCGGAACTGTCTTTTCTCTCCTGCTGTTCCATCAAGTTACAACGGATCCCCTGGACACTTATTTACTCCGAGAAACGACGTTGCTGATAAATTGACTAGGCGTGTTGAGCTACTACCTTCTGCAGTCCATTGTAGTCCCTCTTCTTTTTTTTTCATATTCATTTTTGTCTTTTCTCGGACAGAAAGCGTACCGTCTTATCTAAGTCCTTTGCCACATAGGTTCCCTTGGTGTCTACTGAAGAGCTAGTGCTTCCTCGTTGCGCTTGTTGTGTTCTTTCTCGGCTTTGCTGAACAGGCTTAATCTTCTGTAAAACTTATCTCCTAGAATTGCCAAAATCGATAATCCTTCATGCAGCGCCTGCGGTTATCCGAACCTGGACACCTCTCATCTCATTCTGCGCTGTCTAGCTACGCACTCTTTGCGCCACTGGCTCTTCAGCGACTCTTTCTTTACATCATCGGGTCCAGGCCCTGGGTAGTTGTCTGGATTCTGGGGTTTCATTGTTTTTTGCCACGCTTCCATCCTCGGAAAGGGTTGGGCTACAACGTGTTGAACGCAGGAACCTAGTTTATATCTGTGCTTGACGATGGCTTTTTACACCATTCAATATTGTTTTAGTAAGAATTGCAGGTACAACTTTTGTTTGAGTAACTCCTTGACTTAGCTTTGTAGGAGTATTTCTGTAGTTTTTGTCCGCGCTCTGAGGTTAGATAATATTTTACCAGTATTTGGAACTATGCTTTGCCTGCAGATTGCAGCATCTGGTTTACTGTCGTTGGTGAAATCTACCTGTTTGGTAAACTTTGCTTTACAGGGATTTCAAATAGAGTATTCTTTTCTAAACCACCGGTTTGATGGCATTCCGACAAGGCCTTATCATCTTTGTGTTTGTTTATCGATTGTAATCATTAAACTTTGTTCATTTTTATTTAGCTCTTCTGGTAATGATAACGTATATTCAAGTTGATACAAGTTCTTACCGAGCATGCAAAAAACTTCAAAGGGATTTGAGGCCAGAAAATCTGCCAAAGTTGATGATAACAATTTTAATAAAAAAACGGCGTTGGTTAAGCATGTCATCTCCAAAGATCACCGAGTTGACTAGAATCATAGCAAAATTTTAACCTTTGAAACAGATTTTACCAAACGCCGATTTCTTGAATCTTTTTTTATTCATTATTCTGAAAATGCAATCAATGATAAAGAAAATTGTTTTTATTCTGAAAATTATGATAATTTGGCGTAATCTACAGTTGTTTATTATTCGCTTTTAAACGTTTTGTTTTGCCTTTCACTTTCGATTGCATAGCACACTATTTATATTGCCTCGTTCGTGTTTTCGTTTATTATTAGTCCTGATGAAGAACAGCTGTATAGCTGTTAGAAACGTTGACGAATATTGAAGTTTTTTGCATGCTCGGTAAGAACTTGTATCAACTTGAATAAACGTTATGATTACCAAAAGAGCTAAACAAAAATGAATTTATCAAAAATACCTGGTAGCCAGAATAACAGTGCATTAAACTTTGTTTCAGGCTTGAAAGCCTCTGAAGATTTGCTGACCTCAGAGAACCAGCGCTTGAAGAGAGAAATTATCCAAATTGAAAAAGACCTATCGGAGCGAATCAGCTATTTGGAGAGACACAAAGCTATGGCTGCCTTCAAGCTGGGTGAGTGTGACGTGCTTCAAGTCTGCTGGCTGTGTATGAGAAGAAGGCTGTCGGGAGATTTATTTACCTTGTAACATTTGAGAGCAGAACAAATTCTTCAAAGGGGATTTTTCTTCCCAGTCTCCCTTCTCGAAACTCCATCGGGCGTGTGAGGCAGCGAAGCTATGGAAGCGGGGTTTGAAATAGGTTTTCGTGTCGTAATTATCGGAGAAGAAATGGGGTTATATGGAAGAACGAGAGTAGATGCGACCGCATCGATAGCTTCAGGCTGGGATGCCTGGGTGGCTTGTTGCCCGAATGATCAGCTTGTCAAGAAATGCTTTTGTTAAACAATATGCAGTGTTGCACGAAGAAATCGACTTTACTTCTCTTCCTCGTTTGTGCAGATTCAGACGGGCTGATACGGAGCATTTCCGTTTCTACTTGTTTTCACACCAGACTGTTTGCTTGAATAAAGCAGCACTGTAGATTCTGGATGCCTTTTTGACGAATAGCAATGTTGGTTTACAGAAATTCAAACTCCAGATTTTTTGTTCCGATGTTAGGCACGATTACCACCACACCACGTAGTGGTTTTGCTATTGTCGTTTACTTGAGCGCGTTTCAGAATCTTTGCAAAAGTCTCTCGAATCGAGCGTTCCGGAGAACGAGATGTTGAAGCTGAATCGACGGCTGGATGATGTGACGTTTAAGTACAGGAAACTGCTGCAGAAGGAGAACCCAGTGGTGGCAGAGAAAGTGAAGATGGACGCCTTGCAGGTAGGGATAGCTAAAGAATGAGCAGCTGGTGTAGTTTTATCTTAGTTTTTCATAGACCTACTTCGGAGTTAACTGTGTTACTAACAATTCATACCCCAAACACTACAGCGAGGCAGGGGTATTATTCTACAACTTGTCTTTCCAAAATGCATCAAACGGCTTGTCGTTTATCGACGTCTGATTTGGAATCGGCTCAGCCACAGATGTGGTAAAAAAGCACGATTTTGCTTTTAGGAGGAGTTGAAAATAGCGCTGGAGAACATCGAGTCGTTACGAGGCGAACTTTCGATTGAGAAAGAGAAGCGACTCGCTCTGGAAGAGACGGTGAAGGAGGTTGGTGGTACTCCTTCATCGAGTGGAAGCAACTCTGCTGTGAAGAAGGTGTGTCTGTTGCGTGCTGAAGTAGATGTTGTTGCGTATAGCCCAATGCACACTGCCATGCGATGTGACAAAGACGGTAAAATTCCTACAAAAATTTTTTATGGTTTTAAGTTGAAGAGCATCCTGCCTGCCTGCCTGGGATAGTCTTGTTTAGCCTTATAGACCTACTTTGAATATCACTGAGCGCAACCTCTACCGACAGCTTGAGGTGTACTAAGACTCAAAATTACAATTTTTCTTGATTCATTTTATTTCATTGTGTGGAGCAACTTCTAAAATTTTCTGTGACAACTGGATCTTTCCTCCTTGAACTTTGTGTTTGCTTTGCCAAACAGGTGATATCCGTATGATGGCAACTAAATAGAATGCTTGTTACGTCTTTAAACTCCACTTATCCGTCTTCAGATCTTGCATGATAAATTATGATCTTGGTGTGAAGCACAGCGTTTTTTGGCTGTTCTAAGCACGCGACGTTATCGCATACATTATTGGTTTACAACTCGATGCAGACGGCAATGTGTATTGAGCTTAAATTCCACCGTGATGCCTAGTCGGGTTATTGTGGTATGGACTGTGATACATACTTCCTTTAGAAAGAGTTGGAATCATAACGAGAAAATTTTCTGGTAACATCTTGCAGCGACACCCTTTGATGTAGTATAAGAAGATCGAAAAGGTGGTAGAGATCATATACTTGAAAACACATTGAAAATTCTGCTAAAATAAAATAAGATAAGCTAAGCTAAAATATATGATCAGTTGACGAGGGTATTTGAACTTAGGTTGCGATGTTGGAGATGCGGGAGTTGAACGAGCGGCAGAAAGCGGAACATACGGAGCGGATGTACGAGCGAATGAAAGATGATTTGGATGACATTCAAAGAAGGAACATGGAGCTGGAGAGCAAATTCTCGCAGGTAGCGACCGAGTTCAACTAACAGGTTGAATCGTTTTGTGGGAGGTTGGAAGTAGTTATAAAAAACAATCTTCACGTGTAAGGTTTTTAGCATGAAAATACTTTTTGTAGTCTTACATTCACAAAGTTAGATGATTGTTTTTGTTGACAAAACAAATACTGGTATAATAAACAAAACTTTGAAGAAAGAAAAGGCTTGGGCATTCGCAGCTACATTCTTCTCGATTTTGTCATGCTTAACAGAATATCTTCCTTTAGAGTTTAAAACATAAATAAAGGGTCATCTATCAGATTGCATTTTGATATCGTCTGTTTAGTAGGTTTATCCCTGCAATATTTCCTTGTAGCATCAATAATTTGTAATCAAGTCAAATCTTAACGTAGCTGACGCAGCTGAATCTCGCCGCGCAGCAAACAGAACGGGAACTTCGCGATGAGCTGGCCCTCGCTGTACCACTGGAGGTCAGTGATGCGGAACGGAAGAAGAACGCACAACTTGAAGAAGAACTCGCCAAAACGAAGGTTGTTATTTAATAATGTTACAAAATGTACAGAAACTTGATTTAACGTTAATTCAACCTCTGATCGGAAACAGAAAATTTGAGATAAAATGCTGCAGTGAGCTTCACTCTTCACTTTTGAATTGAGCTTCAAATCGCTGCGTATGGAGCAGTTCTATTGTTCTAGGTTCTATGAAGCAGTTCTATTGTTCTACAGTAAGTAGTGATGAATAAGAAAGTTCTGTTTGAGATTAAGAAAAACACTTTTGTCTCCAACACATTTTGTTATTAATTCATTTTGCTTGTTCGATTTTTGAAATTCGTTGCAGGTTAAAGTATCGAAGCTTCAGGATATGTGGGACATCTCGCAAAGCCAGCTACAAAGCGTGCAAGCTCTGCACCAAGCCAGAGATGGGGAGCTGCGCTCACTACGTCAGCAGTTGCGCGAGTTGCAAGTGCAAACAGATAAACACGCGCTCATTGGTGGGTTGTGCATCGCCTGCGTGTGGGAGTCCACATGCGTGCGCGAGCAAATAGTTTTTGGTTTGGTTTTGTGAGTGTATGTATGTGTGTGTGTGTGTGTGTGTGTGTGTGTGTGTGTATGTTGTATGTGTAGATCGTTAGTACTACGCTGTATTTTGTCTTGGCAATATAGTTCACTTCCAGCTCCGCTACGTAATAGTAATAAGGTGATAGTATTGACGCTCTATTGGCCATGAAGACAACATACCAACTTCCTTACTCTTAATAACTGCATGTTGACTTGGCAGTCCACGCTATGATGTCTGTTTTAGGCCAGCTTCAACGCCAGATTGTGACCCTGCAAACTAGTGAGGCTGACACGAAAAGGAAGTTGGACAAGACTGAGAAGAATGTCACAAAATTGGAAACGCACGTACTCAAGCTGAAGAAGGCGCTTGGTGGGTGTAGCCGTAGATTCATCTCTATGTTTTTCAAGATGAACCCGCTTTGTTGTTTGTTGTTGTTGTTGGTTACCCGACCCCTTCCGAGGGATGGGGGCATGGCGGAACACCATGGAGCCCCAGAAGCCGGGCAACTCTCCAGGGTCTGGACCAGAGGTAGTAAAGAGACAGAGAGTCGCAAAAGAGTGAGCGGCGCAAAGAGTCCGTAGCTGGACAGTGCAGAATGAGATGAGTGGTGGTGCGAGTGGTACAAGTGTCCACAGGCGCTGCAGGAAGGATTCTCGATTCTGCCAATCCTAGAGAGATAAGAACCTAACAGAAGGTTGTGTCCGTTGCAGCGTAGACGAGAGAGGACACAGCGAGCATGACGAGGGAGCACAAGTTCCTCGGTGGAAATCGAGGAAACCTGTGTGTCAAAGAACTTCGATGAAACAGTACGCATCCAGTCCGAGAAAAGACCAGAGTGGATACGAGAGATAAGAGGAGAGAGACTACAAGGAATTGCAGAGAGCGCAAGTAGCGCACCCCATCTGGCCAGTGTATCGGCCGTGTCGTTCCCCGGCAGAGACGAGTCTCCGGGAACCCATTGTAGCCTGATAAAACAGGAGGAGAGAGAAGACAGTTGCTGCCAGATCTGCCACAAAGTCTGAGATAAAAGGAAAGATGGAGGAGAAGACTGAGCGAGATTCAGATAATAGGAGAAAAGAAGAAAAATGGCAAACTTGTTGGTGCTGCCAAGACGAGCAAAGAGCGTGCAAAATGGCGCATGCTGCAGTAGAAAAACCTGAGCATACTGGGCCTGCCGAAAAGGAAAGAGTGGCCTCAGTTCCACAGAGAGAGCAGTTGGCAAGAACGCCGGAGCCGCTCTTGCCAAAAGGAAAAGGAACAGAGCCGTCTTTCCAGAGTACCCGATCATGGGGGAGGAGAGTCAAGGTGGGCGAGAGTTGCACCTTGGCGAAAAACGATCAGAGCGGGAGCATGGAGGGAAAGGGTGGACTCCATGGTGAAGGAAGGCAGATTTCAACAGGGAAAAGAAGGGCACGCAAGAAGAGCCTTCCTAGGACAAGTAGAAGGAAGCATGAGCGGGTGAGTGGACGCAAAAGCTCTCCAGGACGATCTGCAGAGTCTTGGTTTCACTCCATGTCTTGCCAAACATGAAATAGGAAAGGAGGTTGGGAGACAAAGAGCCTGCTCATAAGATAAAAGAGTGAAATGAGTCAGGGTGACTCGTAGTGGAGGTAAAGAAGCTTCGGAGAGAAGTGGGATAGGGGAGGACGAGAGGCAGCCGGTGACGGCGCGACTAGTTGCTTGGTGGAGGCGTTTCAATTTGGTGAAATTGGTAGCGCTTAGAAAAGGAAACCATCCGGTTAAAGCGTATGTGAGAACGGGCCGAAGAAAAGCTTTATACAGAAGAGAGAGGGACTCCTTAGATGGGTCTCATGAGGAAGCAGAGATGCAGCGTAAGGCCTTGAGACGTGGGAAAAACTTTGCCTTCATCGAAGATACATGTTTAGAAAAGGAAAGAGTGCGGTCGAAGGTGACCCCGAGAAAAGGTGGAGTGGGATTGAAATGGAGGCGAAAACCAAGTAAGAGAAATTTGGGCTGGAAGTTAGCTTGGTGGGGATCCACTGAGAAGAAGGTGGCCTTACATTTGCTCGGATTGAGAGGAAGACACCAGTACTCATACCAGCGCTCCAATCTAAACAGAGCTCCTTGTGTGGCCTCCACTGCAGTGGGGACCGAGGGAGAGGAGCACCAAATGGCCAGATCGTCAGCGTAAAGAGAGCAGCTGATGGAAGAAGGCAGAGAGGCCGGAAGATCATTGATGAAGAGAGAGAAAAGTACAGGGCCAAGAGCAGATCCTTATGGAACACTTCGATGGACTCTAAAGGAACGACTCTTGTGATTTTGAAAGACCATACAAGCGCGCCTGTCAGAAAGGAGAAGGAGGGAAGCCAGCCGAAATGAGTTTATGGAAAAGGGCGGGATACCAGACAGAGACAAAAGCTTTTAGAGGAATCGACAGTACATGAAAGAGCCCGGCCTAGGTTTGTTGAACTTATCCGAAAAGGACTGAGAAAAATACAAAATTTGATCGAGTGTAGACCGGCCTGGCGGAGAGAGAGAATGGAATTAGATTCCAGAAAGAAGAGGAGACGGGATAGAATAATGCGTTCAAACAGCTTTGATGCACAGAAGGGTGAGAGAGATAGGCCGGAAGTAACCAGGAGAGTCGAGAGGCGTTCCCATTTTGTGGATGGGAATAATAGAAGATGTCTTCCTGATGGAAGGAATGGAATGCGAAGACCAGGAGAGATTGAGGATGTGAAGAAGAAAATCAATGCCAGAGCGAGGAAGATGCTTTAGCATATGATGGGCAAATTTGTCTGGGCCAGTGGAAGTGGACGAGGAAAGGTTGGAGGCAGCCGCATGTAATTCAGCGGGAGAGAATGGAAAGGAAAAGGACGAGTGAGACTCCACAGGGCACGTGGCTTGGCATAGCTCAAAAAAGGCAGCCTCTGGCTCTGCTACGCAGAGCCTTTGGCTGAGAAATGCAAAAATGAGATCTCAGGTAAGTGGCATAGACCGATGTCGAATCCTTGGGAGAAGAACAGTTGGGCGATAGAGCGAAGAAGAGAGTGTACAGATTTAGGGTTAGATTTGGGCGAGAGAGAAGAGCAAGTTGTCTGCCGTGCCTCAGCCTTGGCCTTGGCAATGACTGACGAGGCGCGTCGAGAAGCGGAGATGTAAGCATGGCGATCTTCATCACTTCTGTGAGCGGCAGCAAAAGCCTTGCGTCTTTCACTAACCGCTTGTTCCTCCTCAGCAGACCACCAGGATTTAGGAGGGCGTTTGATGCGGCCGAAAGGAATGGAAGATTTGGCCGCATTCAGTGCGAGAGAGGTAAAAAGAGCAGCAGCAGAGGAAAGAGAAAGAGACGAGTATTCCTCTGCAGAAAGACAGTGAGAGTCAAAGTTGGAGGCAAAGTCATCCCAGCGAGCTTTCTGAAAATTGAAGGAAGGGGGACGCTCGTTGGAGCGATAGACCGGATAGAGAGAGACGGATAGAAAAATTGGCAGGTGGTCAGAACCCAGGTCCTGAAGCACCTCCCAGGAGCAAGAAAAGGCAAGAGAAGAGTGAGCAAAGAAGATGTCAGGAGAGGAGCACTGCCAGAGGAGCGATGGAGAAGGGTGGGTGTGTTAGGGACATTAAGGGGGAGGAGGTCGGAGGAGATGACCAAGTTGAATACTTCATCCCCTCTTGAGTCCCAGAGGGGGTGCAATTGAAATTCCCCGAATAAAGAGATTTCTGGGGGAGGGAAGAATGAGGGAGAAAAGTAGTCGGTTCTGCTGCTATTCGTCGAGGAAGAGCAAATAGGGGGCATACACATAAAGAAATGACACCGAGGAGGAGTTGTTAAGAGAGATGTTTACCCTTACATAATCAGAGTAGAAAAAGATAAGCCCTGCCTGACGAAAGTGACGCCGCCGCCGCTAGCGTGCGTGGCATCAGGAAAGAGAATGCCAGACCACGAGTGGGTGCAATCAGAGCGCAAAGCAGAGAATCTAGGAATCCGGAAAGAGGAAAAGGAGTTAAGATTGGATTCCCGGAATGCAGATAAGGTCGACAGGATGGGACGAGAAAAAGTGAAGTAGTTCAGTGCTCCTGGCTCGAGGATCTCCAGCATTGCATTGAAGAACCCTAAAAGAGTCAGGGGAGGGAGAGGAGGCAGGAGGCGTAGAAGGACAGCCAGGAGTAAGGGGCGATTGTGAGGGGACAGAGGGAGAAGATATAAAATGGGCAGATGGGGGATAAGAGGTTTGGAGACGAGGGTGTGGCGAGAGTGCAGCATTAGTAAAAGGGAGCCAGACTGTACAGTGGAGGTATACATGTCGGAGAAGTCCGAGGAGGGAGTCACAGTGTTTCGGCAGGGGGGCAGCTCCGAGAGTGAGAGCTGCCCAGATCTCTGAATATGGAGCGGGAAAGCTGTGAGCACCTTAGATGAACCCATTTGGAGCAAATGCAGCATTGCACTGACTTGCCCCGCCAGGTCACATTACCAGCGCACACGCAGCAAGGAAAGATGAGGCCAGGGTTGGGATGAACGTTACGCTCATCAACAGAAGGAGAAAAATGAGGAGACGAAGAAGGACAAGAGAAGGGCAGAAGATAAGAAAAAGAGAAAGCTGGCGACTGATTTTGAAGAAGCTGTGTGTTGCCCTTCTGCGGTCGTTCAGGGGGCAGCATCGCGAAAAAATGAAAGGGAGTGCACGGGGTTACTGGAACTTTCGGGAAGTCCAACAGCCATTTCGACCCAACCCAATCGGGGTCGGGTACCGCACCACCACGTTGAGGCGGCTGTTGATTGGTGCTTTGTTGTTTCGGCCTAAGCCTTTGTGTTTCGTAGTTGTAATTTTACTCGAACACGAATAGCTGTTATTGGCTTCACAAATCACTTGTTTTGGTTTTGTTGGTCTGTTGCATTTTGCGGTGGTTTCACAATGATCCATTTCTTCCTCGATGATGTTGCTGCAGCACAGAGCATTTTTATCAAGCACGGAAACTCCGTAAAGTTCCTCTCTGAAAGACACAGCACCGCCGGCTTGCCACTTCAAGGGGTACACATTGCTTTATTTTGTGGCACGTGCAACGTTTTTCTTGTTTAACTTCTTGTCTGTTGCAGAGGAAATCTAGGCATTTATGTTGTTACAGATGAAAAAGATGATGCCGTGTATCTCTCTCGTGTTGAAGCTAACAACAAAGCACGACAACTGCGCAACACGATACAAAGTCTACGCAACCAATTCAGAGGTGCTCTGCCACTTGCGCAGCAAGAGAAGTTTTCTATGACAATGATGAGGTATTGTCGTGTAAGACTTCGCTGTTTGCAGTTCTTATAGAAATTATGAGTTGTTGCTAAACATGACGGTAGTGAATTAAACGATGTTCTTGAACTGTTTTACGTGCAGGTTCATGCGATTTGTAAAATTACTTGCTTATGAGCGCAAGGTGCGATTTGTGTTAAAGAAGTTGCTCTCGCAGGTTAAAAGGAGATAAGGCATTGATCCAGGAAGAGTTACTTAGGGTCCGCACGGAGCGGGAGAAGCTGGAGGATAAGTTGGCGGAAGCAGAGATACAAAAAGCGGATCTGGACGAGTTAAGAAACGCTATCCAGGTATGCATAAGCATTAGGGTAGTCCTTGTTTCTCAGCTTGGAATTTTTTTGTCCTATTCTTTAAAAGTGTGATATTTGCTATAACAGTAGAGAGAGAGAGAGCGAAATCAACTTTTTTAGATTTGATTTTGTCTGTTTCAACGCAAGTGATCTGATTCATCTCATGTTTTTCAAAAGTTCGTACACGCCATTTAGCGGTTATTGCGAAAATTTGGAATAACTCTAAAATTGCTCGTTTTTTCCGTGGACTGTTTTTAGGCAGCCTGCGGTAATTAAGTAGACAATTTTTACAGCGTGTGAAAGACAACATAATTGTTCGAGTGTTCATAAATACTTGAAAATCCTAGAATTTTCAAATACTAAAACGTTTTTGGGGCATGTGACGCACCTAAAACTCTGAATCAGCTCAACGTTGGTCTGCAGCGACCTAACAAATTTTCAAACGTTAAATTATACACCGCATTGTTTTCAAAATAATTTGAAATTTCCTGACTTTTCCTACTTTTTATTATACTTTATTATTAACCCCAAATCTTTATTGTACCTTCAGCATATTTTGAATAAGGAAGCATTTTTTGTCATATACTCATAAATTTTTGCCAAGAAGCAGCGATGATGCAAGTTAATCCGATTACGTGTGACGTTGCATTGTTTGTTTTACTGCCAGTTCTCTGTTTGGAAGGTGTGCGTCTCTTCCTTACGTAGAGGCGAGACCGAAATCGGATCGTGGTAGGCAAACAAACTCTAATTACTAACTTCTTGATTCTTTCGTTGCATTCACTAAAGAGTGCAAACAAAATGATGTTTACACCAAAAACAATGTTTTGTACAAATAAAATCTTTTAACAACGGTTTCTCACTTTTCACAAATTTTTTCAAAATTTCCAATTTTTTAGCAGATTTCGATTAATGAAGCTGGTTCTGTAACATTGATTTCAGAATAAAAATCTTTTAATAAGAAGGAGCAAAAATGCTTTTGAGATATAAACTCGAGGTGTCATGAAGTTTTGTGCAGTAGGCCTTACTACCAACTACTAAGATAAAAGCAAACAGAAACAATTTGGCCAAAAAAAAACAAAAATACTACGGCAGATGATAAACAAACTGAAATATTTTCCAATTATATTCTGTGCCTAATGATAGATTGTGTCATACGATATATCGATAAACGAATTGAAATGTCATGCCGAGCAATTAAAAAAAATATAAGCTTCTCTTCTGTCATTCACAAGAAATACGGACATCAAAACTCGTGAATTTATAAGGCTGATGTACGTGGTTTTTCTGGCGTGAACAGTCATGATGTGGCTCTTTATATAATCCGATCATGCGACCTACACCTTTTCTATCAGGCTACAATGGGTCCCCGGACACTTGTTTCTCCCGGGGAACGACACGGCCGATACACTGGCCAGACGGGGTGCGCTACTTGCGCCCTCCGCAATCCCTTGTAGTCTCTCTCCTCTTATCTCTCGTATCCACTCTCGTCTTTTCTCGGACTGGATGCGTACTGTTTCATCGAAGTTCTTTGACACACAGGTTTCCTCGATTTCCACCGAGGAACTTGTGCTCCCTCGTCATGCTCGCTGTGTCCTCTCTCGTCTACGCTGCAACGGACACAACCTTCTGTTAGGTTCTTATCTCTCTAGGATTGGCAGAATCGAGAATCCTTCCTGCAGCGCCTGTGGACACTCGTACCACTCGCACCACCACTCATCTCATTCTGCACTGTCCAGCTACGGACTCTTTGCGCCGCTCACTCTTTTGCGACTCTCTGTCTCTTTACTACCTCTGGTCCAGACCCTGGAGAGTTGCCCGGCTTCTATGGCTCCATGGTGTTCCGCCATGCCCCCATCCCTCGGAAGGGGTCGGGTAAACAACAACAACAAACAACAACAATCTACACCTTTTGGATCTATAGTGAGTAAAAACAGGCTGCAGTTTTTTTACACCTGCATATCATTTGATGGTTATGATACAAGGGAACAGCGGTAGAAACATGATCGTTTCGCAGCTATTTGAGAATTTTTCGAATGCTTCAATAAAAATTGCTCAACAGTTGTTCCTGAAAAGCACATGTGCATTGATGAAATGTTGTATCCCATAAAAAATGAAATTAGTTTCAAGCAGTATAATCCGCGTAGGCCTGCTAAATATAATTTACTTTTTAAGTCTACGACTGCAGTCGCTTACGCTTTCATGCACTTAATAATTTCATATTGTGGAATACCAAACGAAGGAGCAACAGCATACTACGTTAAAGAAGTGGAAGAGAGAGTAAGATATCTTCAAAATCTTTAGAATTATTGTGATTTGCAAGAGCGCAATATTTCCTTTGACCGCTTGCAAACTAGTGTATCTCCGGTACAATGGCTTCTATCTCTCACAACGTTACGTTTGTTGGTACTCTTCAATCAAATAGAAGGGATACACCTATTGAAGTCTAAAACATTGCAGAGAGAGAACGGTTCATTGCAGAGAGAGAACGGTTTTCTTGTCAATGCTTTCGGGAATCGTCGGAAAACAAGCTAGTGCTTCATTCTCATGTGCTTCCTACAAAGAGCTCTGGCCAGCTCAACGTTTTGCTCCTCTGAACTGTAGAATTTATCCTTGGAGTAACAATAGGTCATGGTAAAAAGAAACCCGCTACATGCAAACTATATGATTTAACTAAAGCTGGCATGGATGTGATGGAACATCGAATTGGTGCCTAGGTATACTTGTAAAGCCAAATCAATTTAACAGCATTTTGTTGCATATTACATATACATCGTATCAAAGCCGGCACTGCTTTTTCTTTCAACAACAAGATTAATCTATGCAAACAAGATTTATATGATTTTGGTATGAACTTTGCTTTTTCATTTATTCGTCCGCCAATCCAACGACGATCTTAACTGGGCTTTGATAAACGTAAAAAAATGCAGTCTTTGCTTTTAGGGGAAGAAGTCGAAGCACATCCATTTCAACAAACCAGGGCTTCTAAAAGAGAAAGATTGCAAAAAGATATACACCCAAATATATGCTAGATTATTCAGATGTAAGCATGTGTAAACAAAATTACAAAGCCGGAAAAGAGAGTGCAAATTATGTCCAAAAGTAGAAATCAATGTCAAATTTGTTCCCTAGTTACGTGTTTAGATCTCACTGTTTAGATGGGTATGCAATGCTGTAAGTTGTCACAGCCAAAGAATTCTCAACAGAAATTTTATCTTTTATTTCGCTGCTCATTCTATTGTTGTTTATTGCATAAAGTTTAATGGCAACAGTTTTGCAAACCAAATTCTTTTGTAGCCACTCATCAACAAGCGCCAGAGAACGCTAACTAAACTAAAAGTTATATGTGACAGCAAATATGGGGAATTGTAACAATATCAAAACCACTTCGAAGCCAACTCTAAAGTCTTTTTAATTCTACTCCGACGCCACAAAGTCAACGTTAAATTTTAGCCTGTGCCTTTTTTAACTGCAAAGTCATTAAAAATATTTTTGATCAACTGGGTACTTGTCTGTTTCTGATAATAGATACGAAAATATTTTTTTGTTTTAGTGTTACTTATTTCTGTTTTTATCGCGCGTTGAAACTGTAATCTTTTCAAGCGCCGATTTCCAGCCAACAAAAAACAAAGGAACCAAAATATCCTTGAAATTTTAAGTACATTAACTAGCCTCAAACTCAAACTTATAGGTTCATTTATTAAAGAGTGTCGTCTGATAAAATTAATTGCTCACAAGTATTTGGAGCTAATGTACGTGCAAATAATTTGAAGTTGCATTTGGTTGAAAAATATCTGAGTCAAGAAAATGCACTACTGCATTTGCAACTAAATTTGTTTTTATGTTACAGCAAGGTTTGTTGCGAAAAATTCTTCAGGACTAACCATCCCTCTGTAATCTTGAAATAAAATGCCATCTTTTATCGCATGATGCAGCTATGCCAACACTTCACCATTTATATACCGGCGCGGTGGTGTAGTGGTTAGAGCGTCCGCTTCGCAGTCGGTAGACTTGGGGTTTATTTCCCTTGTCGAGTCATACCAAAAGACTTTAAAAAATGGTATTCACAGCTTCCCTGCTTGGCGCTCAGCACATAAGGGATAGTGTGGAGAACAAGCCGGCAAGCTTGCTTGTTGTGTCCTTGGGCAAGACACTTAACGGGATGCCTCCATCTTCATGTGGCAGACAGATGGTGAGGCCAAGCAGTCTACCCGTCGTGGTTGCCCAGTCTGACGAAAGACATGCAAACAGAGCATGAGCTCATACGCGTGAATGAATGAACCATTTATATCAAACACTCCAACCCGGCGTTCGCTGTGGCGCATCTGGTAGCGGTTTCTTCGATCAGGCAGTGCCACAGGGCCAAATATAAATTGCTCACCCCAAAGCTAGCAAGAAACCAACAAACCAGGAAAATGGACACTACGCATTTTTCAATCCTAACTCGACTATCGTGATGGGAGCCAGGAAACTCTCAGTAAATCAATCAACACTCTAACCAACTGAGCTGGAACTTCAGCGACAATAAAACTGGGAGAAAGTGTTACTGTTTATGCAAATTATTGCTTGATTTCACCGAATTTACCTCACTTATATCGTAAAAGCGCGGTTTACATAATTATTTTTTGAGAACAATGAAGCGGTAAAAACCCTATATTCAGATTTTGGGTGCGATTCTCACAATCCTGCCAAATTCTTTGTGATTCCAAGTTACCAACTGAATATTCCTTTATCCTCACTCAGTTCCTCTAAAAAAGAATTGCTACACTTTCGAACACCATGACTGTTCCCAGCCTTAAGTTTTATACAGTAGATTGCTCTAAATGCAACAATTTGGTTAAAAATAATGTAAATAAACCATACAATGTATTTTATTTTGATAAATTTCAAATTATTTTATGAAGAAAAGATGCCATTTTTTCTAACAACCTATTCAGAAGTAATCTAGCATTAGGAATAAATATTGAAATTTTGTTAGTAAGCAAACAACATATAACCATTTTGTGAATTCCTAACCTATAGGCTATATCTTGATTCTCGATAAACCACTTTGTGTAGCAATTATTGGTTTATCCTTTTGGATGGGTGGTCTGATTTGATTCTAGAGTCGGCAAAATTAAAGGCAGAATTACCAAAAGTTTGACACCGCTGCAATGTTTTCTACATAAACTGCTCTGTTGATTGGGTCACAGTTGCGGGGATGAGTTTGGATGAAGCTATTTTTTAGATACTTCGGTGAAGTGCAAGCGAATTCAACAGTGCCGGAGCCAAGATGAGCTGCAGAAAGGGAAATTCACACTATTTTTGTGACTTTGCCTCACAAATTTTGTGAGGATTCTGCCACAATTCATTAGAATTGAAATAGATTTTCAGTCACAATCGAAACACGGATAGTTCATTTCAGCCAGATAGTATGAACATGAGATGCATTGGTTGTATCGTCTTACGCCAAAAAATAATTATAAATGATTGGGTAAGAGTAGACGTGTGTAATCGTATTAATAAATGATTATTTTGATCTCTAAAACCGCAATGCTTTCTAATAGCAGCAGCTCTTACTGTTACTCATGTACATAAGTTTTTTCATGCTAAATTTTCTTAAAAAATGATCTTTGGATATGCGCTGGTTTTACATATATGTTTTGCCCCTGCTGACAAATGTTGTCGACCCTTCCTGCTAATGCATTTTTCTGGCAGCGGCTCAGGAATGATTGAGTTGCTTCATTATTTATAATCAAAATTGTGCAGTATCCTACGTTATGTATGAGTTTTAGTTTTTTCGTTTCCATTGCAATGACATGATTTATCATGAAAAAAAGCTTTATCGAAAATCAAGTAATTTCTAAACTACGACTTTGGGTATTCAGAAAATATCTGTAGACAGTAGGCTATGACAGAACCACAACGTCTCATAAGAAGAAAAACTCATTATCCTTAGCTATTTTCACTCGGTTTTTATTCTTAAATACATTGTAATACAATCAAGCATATATACACAAAAACCTGAATTGGTTTATGCTTACTAAGTAATGCACAATAGTTTTTAAATGCATCATAAAAAGCTCTATTATTGACTATGGGTAAACTGTTGGCTTTAGAGTATTAATTATAACTCCGCATAATTTGGAATCCATCGTCTATAAGATTGATGAATAATAAAAAAGCTTCTTTTTATAAGTTACACTATGCGCACACATAAAAAGACGAAAAAGTTTTCTTGTAAACATATAAAAATCATTCTGAAAATATTGGTAAGCAAGTCTCAAACAATAGTTTAGCAAACAATATTTCAAATGAAGTTAGAATACAAAACATGACAATGTCTAAAATAGGTGCCGATATGATGTTATAAACCAAATTTATAAAGATAATTGAAAATCAATAATTAAATTAGTACACAAATTTTTGCTCTAATGCAAGCGTTTTGCAATTTTCGAATATCATAAGTTATAAATCATAAAAACAAGCTTTTTCTACAAAAAAAGCATTTGAATGTTATTTGACTTTGCAGCTGCGATAAATTAACATTGAGTGTTTGCTGTTTGCCAAAGTCCTTAGGTTACAGTTTGCATCATTTTTTCAGCAGTTGCGACGTGACCTATAATCTGATTATTACGGATTAGCGTCAAAAGACCAATAGAAAACATAAAATTTAATTTTTCAAGTTTAAATAAATTCAATGGCACAATAAAAAACTTTTATCATGTTCAGATATAAATTCGCTTTACAGTTGTGAAAAAAATTTTATGAAATCTTTGGTGGTATGCGAGATACAAGCGTTTAAAATTTGTTGTACCGCTGCAGTACAACGTTGAGTAGAATAACCAAAAAAATACCTTGAGCTTTTTAGGGTTAAAAAAAATATTTGACAGTTATTACTTTTGTAGCAAATGTCACACTTTTGGAGGTTAGCACATAAAAACAAAATTCCAAATTCGATAAAACAAGAATCATTCTTGTTGTGGTATTGATGAACGAGAGTTTAACTGTTTGTGTGGCCCAGGGCAACAGGGAAGCCGACAAGTTGATTGAGTGGTCTGGTTGTATAAACAAACTCAGACTGCAAAACATGAAGCTGCAGCGACAGGTAACCAGTTCGAATCCACGTAAGCGTACATCCGTCACAATGCTGTGTTGCACAGGTGGTGAGGCAAGGCGAGCAAATCAAATATTTGGAGAAAGTAAACAATGACTACGAGAAGTCGATATCTAGTCTGGAAGAGGACATCGTCCAGCTGCTTATGGTAAGACTTATGCAACCGACCACTAGTATCAACGTAAATTTGCCAACCGGTTCAGTTATAGCACTCTTGACTGTTGGTTTGGATAATGATTAATATGTCGTCCATGCTCTCCGCACATTGCGTATGCCTATTAATCAGCACATTGCGTATTAAACTTATCCATCGCGTCTATTCCCTGAATTTGCTCTTATCTTCCAACCTCCGTATCACATGCATCTACCTTGTTGCTTTGTTCGTTTATAAATCGACAAGCTGCGATTGTACTCCTTGCTTTGTTTTGTAGCGATTGATTTTATTTTAGGGTAACATTTCCCCCTTTTTTGGAGCACTCAGCCCTCGCTATCTTGCTCACGTGACCGAGATAGAAGATACGGTGAAAGAGCAAGATGCTGCTCTTGCCGCACTAATGGACCGCGTTCAGGCCGAGAACGCGGATGTGACCAAACAAAAACAAATTGTGCCGTCAGACGCAGAGCAGAGAATCCAGGGATCAGGAAAGAGGAAAATGAGTAAAGGTTTGATTCCTCAATACAGATAAAATCCACAAAACGAAACAAGATAAAGTGGAGAAGTTCTGTGCTTCTGCCTCGAAACCTTCGGTATTTCACGGAAAAAATCTTAAACGAGCCAGGGGGAGAAGAGAAAACAGAAGGTATAAAAAACATCCAGGAACATGAGGGGGAAGGAGGGTGCAGATGGAGGAGATACGAAGTGAGCATAAGTGGGCAAGTTGATTTGAAGGCAAGGCAAGGTAGAAGCACTGCATTGGCAGAGAGAGGGGCCAGGTGGACCAGGTTAAACGGTGGAGGTATGCATGCTGGAGGTGTTAGAAGGGGAAGACACTATTGGTAGTTGTGGAACCTCCAGAAGAAATAGATTCGCAGCAGGGAGGGCAGCTTCAGAAATGAGTACTGTCTAGAGTTTGAATCTGGAAGGAAAAGTAGTGAGCACCTTAAATGGACTTGTTTGGAACCCTTGCACCGACTTAACCCTTCAGGTCAAATTTCCAGCGCACACTAAACGGAAACACGGGGCCAGGGTAAGGATGAACGCTGCCGCTCATCAAGAGAAGGAAAAGAATAAGAAGACTGGCAAGAGAGAGGCAAAGACGCTGCCTTCTGCTGTCTTTCAGAAGGCAGCACAGCGCAAAAACAGTTTGTATAAAAAGGGAGGGCCCTTAGGAAGGCTAGGGAAGGCTAGGGAAGTATTCGCAAAAGCTCAACCTCAGTTCGTTTGAAAGGGATCCAATACAACTTTTCTTGATCCGGGATGGTGTCGATTCCGCAATCAGCAATGTCAAATTTTAATCACTTATTCAAATAGAATGCAAAGCAAAAAAACAGTGATTAGCATGTGTACATAAAAACAGTAAAATACAATTCTTAGGTTCGCTACTAAACACTATGCTCGATAATTCATTGGGATTACCAATATTAGACTGAAAGTAAATTTTAAATCGTTTTTATATTTTTAATTCTATCTGATAATACTTTTTATAAACAATGACAATAAGAAAGGGGATAACACAAGCAGTTACAGTGATGACTTATGTTATTCTTAATTATGTCATGGCCACGATATACTTAGACTGAAGAATATACATGTGACAACATTCGTAATGAATTATAACTGGATTTTACATATTTTACAAAGAGCTGAATCTCAGTTATAAGACATTCATTCTCAAATAACAAGACCATACAAGTTACATTCTTCTTACAATATAAGTAGTGAAGCGATAGCGTGAATGTGAAAGCAATATTATAATCGATTAATAAGTAGACAATTATACGTAGAGCGATAACATTTGTATATCATGCAATAGTTCTTTTAACTCTTCATAATACGTTTGTAGTTCTATTGTCAATATCCAATTCGTATTATTAATCGAGATAGATTTTTGACAGTTAATTATTTGTTGATTGAGAGTAACACTCATTCGATCACATATGCATTTGATCCATCGCATGGTGGGGTTATCGACTCTTTCATCAAGGATGGTTATACTTATATCGTAGAGTCGTTCAAATATTTTCATGTAATTTTCAAGAGTGTCGTCATGCAATTCAAGTAGAATCTCGGCAAATAAGCTACACATTCCTTATTGATCGCAAAAAATGTCTTAACACATTTATATAGAAATATTTTCAAATGGTTAAGGAGGTGTATATTTCCGAATAGCCATGGAGATGGAAACTCTGCACTCGTTCACCACGGATTTCGGCGGAGGTTACTGATGATGCTACAGAGTCCCCAGCCTCGGGTCGTCACGGTCTTTCTGTATCTTAACAACGGAGTCGCGACAGGGTATCTGCGTCTTCACTGGAGCGGCGCGATAAATGTTCGGCCAGAAGACGACTTAAATGGAAGGGCCATGGGTTGGCGATTCGGTATACACATATCCTGTAGACACAATCCAACTAAACAATTAAACAAGTGTCATAGTGATCATTTCGCACAAAACTAGAGTATCACCAAAAGATTCTTTGCGTCTTTCTTTCTTAGGCGTTTTTACGCGGGGGTTTTTTAATTCCTCCCGTGCAATTTGGGATGATAAACGCATCAGTCTCATTTTTTGCTTTTGGTGAAGACTATTCAATGTTCTCATCAAGTGCTCATGAATAATTCCAAGTTCTTTATCGAGGACCTTGGATGATTCAAGTGCAGCCCTGTTATATACTCGGGCATTTTGCAAATCATGATATAAATCATTCAATACATCAAAGTTTTTTCTATAATTTTCTATCGTCTCTTTATCCATGAGCAAACATGAGATGCAGTTATTAAGTCGTTCAAATAACACAAAAGATTGGGCCTGCATTTGTACGTTATCTTCTACGAGATTTAACAAAAAGAGCAATGAAGATATAAGAAATTCAGAGCCGACTGAAATACATTTTCAGTATTGAACAATATTTGAAATATCCTTTGACCTTTCTTGGTTATGAGGCATGATTTATCATTCATTTTCTTAATGTTGTTCTTTTAAATAAGATAAGTAGGGTTTTAATATAGGACGGATTTCTGTATCAAAGTGAGGGTTACAATCTTCTATTTGCCATAGTCGTAGGGTTAACTCATTCATTAGTTCAATTGGAGTATTTGGATCTCTTCAAAATTTCTCTCTCATATACCAGAGAGCACAATATTTTATAATCGTTTGATTACGCAGAAGAGAAGCTAGGGTTACCATTTAAGGTAATTCTAATATATTCCCACGTTTACTATAATGAAAAAGCAAAAACTGATTATTTACAACCTTTTAATCGCTTATGCTGGACAAGGGGGCAATACTTTATAACAAGATAACTTTTAAATGTGCGATATCAAGGGATGTTTCAATTATTCTTTCATTTTTTGTTTTAGTCTTAAGAATAAAAGAATTTCTTCCCCAAAAGGAGAGATCTTTGTGCCAAAGCGTGAACAATATGCATAGCTCCAGGCGAACATCAGCACTGGTACATATGTTCTTCTTGAAACACAAAGTATCCATTATTCTATCTCTATTCTAACACTGTTTCTGAATTATTTTAAAAAGTTTTTTTAAATATCCCTTAATATTTCACATTATCCTTTCACTGCCACATGACAAAAAGTCATACAACATCTTAAGTCAACATAGAACTACATTCATCGTAAATGCGCCATTTTTTTTAGGTACTAATGGACTAATCTCTCTTTAGAGATATCAGATGTAGAGCGCAGAAGTAGTATATGTTTTTCCAAGTGAACAACAACCTTGGCATATACTCTCTCTCTCAACATCAGTATCCATTAGTGGGTACAAGTTTTATATAGACTATTCTTTCTGTATGGTTAAACATGATTCACTGAGCTCCGCACTGCTGTACATGGTTTCTCTATCTGGCGCCAAACTTTAACTACAATATCTTTTATGTGCAATCTTATGTGAGAAACAGGAATTCAATAACAATATTCATGTCTAGCAGCAGGGAGTCTGTCTAGCAGCGGGGAGTCCATTTTCTACTTCGCGAAGATATTTACAACACCTTCATCAAAAAATCATGTAGCGCACATACTCTAGTTGATGGATTAATTGTTCATTTGCCTCGCAGTAAGGCTTACAGTTCAGTGCTGCAAACATATGCTCATTTTTGCAAAAGTTCAGTTGAGATCATAGGCAATGGAAATTTCCACAAAAACTTCTACTCAACAATTTCTTGCGGGGGGTTCATCATTTCATGGAGGGTTGTTGTTTGCAATTTTCCTTTTCTTCTGGGTGTTTTTCTGAATCTGGGATGTATTCTCCATAGCAGACCGATTCCAATAACAATACATATTACCACCGCTAGGGGAATCAAAATTGGCAATAAGGGTTTAATAACATCTTTGCCTATAGTTTCAGTGATTTCTTTTATTCCTCCTCCTGCAGTGTCTATGATGGTTTTTGGTATCACTCCCAATCTATTTTTTATATTTTCAACAAATTCCTGAGGTGTCACATCATTTATGGAAAAGTTTATGCTGATGTTAGGAGGGTTCCATCTAGCTTGTGAAATATTTATATATGCCGGAATAGTAGAATTCGCAAGAGTTACAAGCTTGAATGTGGAATAAATTTTATTTTGCCATAGTTTTATACTCTGGAGGGTTTTGTCAAAAGGTTTAGTGGTGTTTTGATTACTCAAGACATCTTTAATTCTTTCAGTTTCTTCAGCCAGAACTTTAAGATATAAATTTCCTTGTGTTATTTTTGTCAAATAGACCTTTGAGGGGTCAAATAGATTTATTCCTGTTGCATTGTAGATTCTGTTCATAATTAACTTATCTAACTCCATTTCAGCTGTGGATAGCATTTTAAAGGTTTGGATCGTCCTTAAATAATTATCTAGATGCTGTAACATGAGTTGTCTATTTGTATCTATTTCTGATTGTAAAAATTGATCCGTTGACGTTTGGATTGATTGCAAAGTTAAGGTTTGAGTTAATGCTCGTACAATAGCTTGGTCCTGTATGACATTTACAGCCTCTAGTGAGTTAATATGGTCAGATAAAGTTCGAATGTTTTCTTCATCCTTTTCGAATCTTTCGTTCATCTTGCTTTCGAGTTCCGTCAATTTCTCGTTGATTTCTTCTTGTAGGGTTAGGCCAGTGGTTACTCCTGTAATTGCATCTCCGATGATCGAAGTCAGAAAGGTAAGGAGGACAACTCCTCCTGTAATTTGTCTTTTCATTCGGCCTTTTGATTCGGGTTTAGGCGTGAATTCTCTGTTTGATCCGAAAAATTGAAGAGGGTATGAAGGAAATTTGGATTCGTTTTTTGCGGGATCATAATGAACATGATCGAAGAATGCTAGTTTCTGATATATGCCACCAACCAAATTCGTACATGTAGGATCATTTTTTATCCTTCTAAGGCAAAAGTTATCATCTTTGGTCATAGAAGGATAGGTTTCATAGTGTCCCTTTATTTCACTTTCCTTAATAGGGCAGTCACGGTACGTCCTTGAATTAGAATTAGTGGTGGGTTTAATTATTTTTATCCTCTCAGGAATCTTAATTTTTTTCCATATTTTTAGGAATGTTTCTATCTGGTTCAATGCATTTGGGTCATCATATTCCTCCTGTATAATAATGTCTGTCGGAATCGGTTCAAAAGCTATTTCTTTTCCGTAAATCGTACATCGCGTTATAGCTCTGTACCAGAGATTTTGTATATCTGGATTATAACAATTGGTGCCATATGGGCAACAGGGGGAATGCATAGCAGATTTGTAAGCTCCTGAGTTTTGGCCATATCACAATGACCAAGAGACATCACAACATTGTAGGGTATCAGGTTCGAAATTAGTCGGGTCACATTCTGAAACCCTACATACTGATACCCATCGGTGATTAGGGGAAGTGTTACACGTTTTCTTATAATAGTAGTGTTGCCATAAAATTCCTCGGGCGTCGTCGTAATGTATGGGGGTAAAATCTGGGCTGTTAGGATTGGATGCTCCGCTATAAATACAATCATATTGTCGAGTTTCACAATAAACAAGTTCCTACTTTATCGATCAATTAGATTGGACCACAGCATATTTTTCCATTAGGGATAGCGTTTTTTCTTTTATTATGGCGAGAAGTGGATAAGTTATTTCGTTGGGTAAGGGAAAGGATGTCGTAGGTGTCATTGAAAATTGTTCAGGAGTGGGTTTTAATGTCCATTTCCATCGATGACGGACTTTATTTCCCGTATTCCTTGAAATGGGTGAATTGATTAGTAGCATGTTTTTGTCCATCAAAGGGTATATGTTTATAATCTTTCGTTCGCATAGACAACGTCGCTCCATTTTTTCCACATTATCCCAATATCTTGCTCCGGGGAAATATTTTTCGGCGTATGTTTTCCCTTCAGCAATGGCGTATCCGAAAATTTGAGAATATAGTGGTATAGGGTTAGTCCACCGTGTTGACTTAGGCATTTCATCCTTCCATAATTTATCAATGGGGATGGGAAGCCATTCTGTTTTGTTGGGATATCGCAAGGTGTCGGATAGCGGGGTTTCTAAGGAGAGAAAAGTTCCGTTTGTAATTGGTACTAGGGTAGCAGTTACAGTGGGTAAAATAGATACAAGGTGGAGTATGCTGTTCGCGGGTTTTGGATTTTTATTTTTGTAAGAGAATATGCGACTAGTTGCTTCACTATCACTATCATCATCGTCCTTCCTCCCCTTCTTTTTTTGAAGACACAAGTACATCAAGGTGATCAATGGAAGCATCGTTGATCGGCACGAGAAATATAGAGTGTTTATTTAAAAAATGATTCAGAAGCACGGAATTGCATGGATGGAAAGAGGATCCCAGAATTTTGTTGATATCGGGCATGTGCCCAAAGTTCTTGTATCATATCACGAGAGGATAGCTGTTCCGTTGGTGCCGCCATTCCCATTGTTAATAAGGTCATAGCGTATAATCCTCTTCCTGTAGGAGTGGAGTACTTGCCAAGTAGATATCGTTGGGAAGCAGGGGCCAGGTGGAGACTCTTAATGCTATGTCCTACGCAACATGTGAAGGTGATGAAGGTCAATGAGACCGTTACAGATATCAAGGTTAGTCCAAGCATAATCCATGAATATGTGGGAAAAGGTTTCTGTAATTTACAATTATAGGTGTCGGTTTTGTTCCTCTGGTGTTTCAAAAGATCGGCAAATTGTTCAATTTGATATAGGTATTCTTCGGTACGATCATTTATCTGAGTCTGGAGATATTCAACGCAATCAGATATTAGTAGATTATTGGAAAACAAGGTGTCAAATTATAATAGCTTGGAATCAACAGAAACATGAGAATTAACAGAGTGGTTTAAAGGTATAAGTGTGTGGGTTACTTTTTCGTTAAGGATAGGGGAAGGATATTCCTTATAGCTTATTCGAAATCCATGGTCGTTTGTAGAATGGTCAGCAGTGAATCGAAGAAAAACTCGATCGCAAATGATAGGCATTTGTAAGGGGAGAAGCAAGGTCTTTCCCGAAAAGTACACAATTCTTTTATCAGGGGTTTCGATAAAGAGTATGTCGTGCTCTTCTGTCTGAAAATTTAGAATCTGTAATTGCACGCAAAATCCTTTTCTTGGAGCAATAGTCCATTGACACGTTTGGTTACTGAAATAGTCGTTGGGTGAGTATGGGGATAGTAGGAAATTGGTCTCAAACGTAGCCATGTGATTTGATCTACAAGGTGCCATGGGAAATAGAGCTTCCTGCGCGGTTGCTTGGAGTTTTAGCTGGAATCCAGGGAAGGATCCTATTCCATCGGTTACGAATCTAATTTTTATGGAATTCGAAAAGATAAAAGGGTAAGGGAAGTTCTGTTTTCCGTTTATCTTGTATATTTCTTGTCCTAGCTGCCGTATGATTAAAAAGTCACAGCAGCCGGACTCGAGGTGAAAGGATATAAATCGAAGCTTTATATTGTAAAGTCGATTCGTTTGTACATGCCATTCCATATCATAGTTCGTTGGATAGGTAGATATTCCAAAGTTGAGTGAAGAGATATTTCTTTCCGAATTCTTCAAAATGGTGTGTGTCCTCATCGACTTGGATGAGGCCATACGGAGAATGCCCATTGTTATGGACAGCCATAATGTGTTCATCTAAAAGAAAGAAGGATGAGTCATTCCAGAAGTTGAAACAAGTGAAAGGGGATGGTAGACGCAATTAGATAAATGTTCATAGACATAGTACGGAAGATATTTATATTATTATTTAGTAGAGTTTGTGTCGAAATCATCAGGATTTTAGGAATTCCTTTTTTTATTGCTCTTTGATATGGGTGTGAATCGTAGATTTGTGGTGGTGGTATGGAAGTAAAATGTATGTACCATCGGGTCATGGGGGAGAGTCCTCGCAACTTAATGGAGGGCAGTGCAGCTTCCGTGGTCACATGATAAAGGTCCAAGGTAGGTCCATCATACAAGTCAGGGGGGACCTGGTCAATTCCTCTCGAGTGTCCGTACTTTGCAGAAATCTTATCTCCATGCAGAAAAAGTCGCGATTCTTTCTTGAGTTCTTCTATCAACAACGCGAACTGCTGATTGGAAAGTCCTTGGCACAAGGGACGGAGGCACTTTGAGGTGGGATGTCTCCCATCCTTTTGATATGTACATTTAGTGTGCCTCATGTGTCTAATAATTTGTCGTGCGATAGCGTTAGTAAGGGATGGAGTTACGAACATAGCAGGCCAAGCCAATGGATCGCTTTCTTCCACCGCCATATCCAGCCAATCCATTCTTGATAACGCATCCGAAGTGAATACTTGACTTGATCCCTTATGGATGATTTCCAGGATGGGGTATATACAAATAGTCTGAAGGTATCGGACCAGTATTAGGTCCCTGGGGAGTTTGCCTTTCGCAAAGTTCTTCATAAGATGGTACACTCCCATGTTGTCTGTGATTATCATAAAAGGGTAAATTTGCAACAAATATTGGTACTTTTCTATTAAGCGCTTCAAGGCGTTTAATTCTTTTCGACAGGGATGGGCGGCTCTTTCCGTGGGTGTTTTCCGTGCTTGAGAGGAGTAGGCCAGGGGGTAGCGCAAAGTCCCTTCGGCCAGTTCCTCATCTGTCTGAAACAGGAAGGAACCGTATCCTTCATTGGAGGCATCTGTTCCCAAATAAAGATGCCTTTTAGGAGTGAAATGAGACAACACAGAAGGGTTCGAAAGTATTTCTTTGATATGATCGTAAGTATCCAGAAGTGCATAAGTCCAATGGATGTATTCCATTGGCGCGATTTTAGCTGGTACTTTACCAGTGTAGGCATCAAAGGGATGTAATTGTTCATTCAAACGAGGGATATGGTCCGCGATGTATCTCAAGGCTCCTAAAAATGCTCGAACCTGAAACACAGTTTTCGGGGGAGCCAGCAACGACAATGCACGCAATCTCGGGGCTTGTATCTTCCTCTGGTGTGGAATTATTTGTTCTCCCAACAAAAAAACAGACCTTTAACCAATAAAACTTTTACCTATTGATAAGGTAAGCTTGAATTTGGCCAATTGCTTAAAAAAGAATCTGCAAAAGGAACAAATGTTGTTCCTCTATTTTGGTTGCCAAAAAGATGTCGTCCATATAGACGGCTATATGTGAAAGTTCCGCTTCCAAAGGGAAGCGTAGGTGAAAAGCCTTTTGCACTGGTATCCATATGGCAGCTGTCATATTTTTTTGCCATATTGATGGGGAATTCAAAAATCCCATGGGCATCCTTCTCATTCTCAATTCCATAGATCGATGAGAGATACCAAAGTATTTTCGGTCTTCCTCCTTGACCATACAATGAAAAAAATGCCTTGCTCAAATCTAATAGAGAGAATATTTCTTTATCTGCGGCTATTTTGAAAATATCAGGGATAAGGGGAAGGACGTTCTCTACCTTTTGTACCTTTGCATTAAGAGGGGTAAAATCCTGAACCACTCTCCAGTGCTGAGAGGGGTGATATGTCTTCAATCGCTTCTGTTCTTCATTTACCTTCTGCGGCACTACAAATAATGATGTTTTCCATTCGGAAGGGCCATGCTCTATGATACCCATTTTTAGATATTTTTCAATGTTATCTTCCAGAGCCTTTTTTTGCTCCGGGTGATTAATAGCATATGGGGGTGACACATGTGGCGTCACATTAGGATTGATTAGTTTTACCGTACATTCAAAAGGGAGATATTGATTTCCTTTCAAGTGTCCCTCTAAATCCGTGAGTTCCTCGTGAAATGGTTCATAGATAGGATACCATTTTTGTTGGGGTATGACAGTATTTTCAAGTGAGTGGAGGTCAACTTGGGGTTCCTTAAAGGTAGACTCTTTTTCCATCTGAACCTTACGTTTTACTAACGCCTCCTGTAATTTTTTTGCCTTCTCTGGATCCAATTCTGGATCTATCACAAAGAGATATCTTTCCGGATTCTCTCTGGCCTTCGTTTCGATATCTGTAACGGTGGGGATTCCTTCCCCCTCTTCCTTTTTTGAAGAGTTGTTAGGGATATCAGGAGGAGCTTGTTCCGTCTCCACCTCTTCGGGTTTTCTGTTAACTCCCGGCTTCACTGTATAGGAGTGTGTCTCTCTGGAACTTTTCTCCTCTTCGGCATCAGATTTCCCGGTCCTAGCCGGTACTGCAAGTGCACTTGAATAAGTTTCGTCAATGCTCACACCATGGGGGAGGGTGATCAGGTCTCTCCCATTCAACACTGTCAATAAAGAGGACTCCGAGGGTCGCTGATAGGTAAGTTCAAACTCGTCATAAAGATTCAAAATGATGGGTATGTAGTCAATGCCTATTACATTAAAAGTCATGTATTTGCCCATACAGAAAGGTATTTTTTGGTTTGAAAATGTGACATAGCAAATAGCATCTGGGGTTTGTCCTCCGCCAACACCCTTTATAGGCATTTGAATAGGAGTTCGATTCTGATAAGAAGAGGGCCAATGAGAAGCAACTGTTTCCCGTTTGATGAGATTGGGTACGCTGCCGGTGTCAGCCAAAAATACCATTCCCGTTTGCCTGTGGGTAAAAAAACACAAGTGACCCGAAAAGGCCTCGTTAAAAATATGTACAGTATTATGATGTAGGGTAGTGGTGACAAGGGTTGTTGTGGGGTCAAGGAACTGGGGCACCGGATTATCCAATTCCTTTAGTAGTTTTCCGACGCCTTTGGGAAGTAGGGGAGGTGTGCAAAAATAGGTGCAGAATCATCTGTAAGTTCCGATGAAAGAGATGTATTGGAAAGTCGGGGAGAGAGTTGAGGTTGCGATTGTCGTGTCGAAGGATTATTTCGTATGTCATTGGCTCCTCTTGGTTGCCACTGATGTCCCTGAGCCCTCTCCTTGGTACGCTTCCAAGAGCTGTCTGTTGGTCGCTGGTACGGGTTTCGGGTAGCCCGGTAAGATCGTTCTTGATATTGATTCATGAGGGTATTTAGGTCATTGTGAGAAATAATGCGTCGTCCCAATGCATTTCGTCCTCGCAAGAACGGAAGCCACTCGTTATCGTGGCGTTGTTTATATACTCCTGTTAAAGGGAGTCGTTCCTCCAGGTGTACAATTCCTGTATCAGGGTCTACTATCAATTTTTTGTTACAATGATCCAGTACTGCCTTAACCAGGCAGTCAGCACTTTTGTGGCCCTTTCGTCCACATGTATAACACGTGAAAGGTTGCCCTGTTTCTAGTTTCAGAGCCTTTTCCAGGGCTGTTTCAAATTCACTGTTAGCGCTCGGGTTTTGTCGTCGTCTGGTGGTATTCGGGGGGTTTCGTCGAGGCAAATGTCCTGTGTTAGTTCCTAATCGTTGTGGAGGGTTAGAGGGTCGGTTACTTCTTCTGGCGGGTTGTGCTGGAAAACTAGAAGCTGGGGTGGGAGGTTCATATATGAGTCGTTTCTTGTCTCCTTGGATCATATTCTGGTAATCCTGTAATTTAGTGAAAAATGCTGACCAAGTCTGATTTTCCATTCCAAGGAGGTTAACTTGGATCGCTTCAGGAATTCTCCTTCTGATTCAAGACAAATAATCCAACCCATGGTCAGTGGCTGAAATAGTTTTTAGTTTTAAAGGAATTCCTGCTTCCATAAAAGATTGTAAAATGCAAGGTTGCATTATGTTTACTCCAGTTGAACGATTGGATGGTATTAATGATTTTGTCAGAGAGCTCCACCATTCCACTAGGGAAGCTCTGTGAGATCATGTTTAGTATGTTTGCCCATGTTAAATCGTCAGCCTGAAGAAGGGTAGTCAATGCGTCAGCAATAGCACTCCCTTTTTCAGTTTTAGATTTTCGGAGAAGAGTTATGAGTCGATTGAGGAGAGCTCTGTCATGTGGAGTATCTCCATTACCGTGCGGAACCATTCTAAGGCATCTGTTTATCCATTTAACAACTGTGGTTCCCTTTGCAAATGGTGGAAGGGTAGCCAGATGTTCAGAGTATTCTCGCAAGGGAATTTCATGTTTCTTTTCTGTGATATATCTTGTCTATTGGGTGGATCAAGAAAGGGATTAGCGTTAAAAGGGTTGGTTCCAGATAAAGAAGGGTCTTCATCAGAGGGGGTAGGTATAGGTTCGGCCGGGGGTAGTTCTTCAGCCGGAGGGTCTCGGGGAGTTGAATATGCTCGTTGTGAGGAAGTCTGTGATCTACTAATCAATTCGTCGGTCATTTTTTTATATCTTGTCAAAACTTTTATGAAGTTGTTCATTAAATCGAGAAGAGTGTGCTCGTGTATTTTGATATGGTCCAGACGATGAGCCAGGCTGTACAGAATAGGATGGGACCTCAGTGATTTTTTCTTGTCCCAATCCATCAGTTATTACAAATGTGGAAGTTTGAGGGAGGGAGGGATATAAGGTGTTAGCAGACTCATAAGACGGCAAGGACATAGTATCGTCAGAGGGAGAGGTTGGCTCAGCATTATGAAACTGAAGATGAGCCTTAACAAGCTCTCCCGAAGTGATGTTCTCTTTCAATTTATCAAAAGATTTTTCAAGTTTTCGTTGGTCCTGCGCCAACTGTTTTGATCCCTTGGATAATAACTTGAGACTTTGTTCGAGTTGGGGTTTAAGGTTGGAAATAACTTCCTCATCACGTTTTATCTGTTCAATTTGATTCTGAACCATATTTTTGGTAGCTGTTGCTTGTTTCAATTCGTTAGACAGTTTTAAATTATCTTTTAAAAGATTTTGCAAGCGTTCTTGTTTTTGCAGATCTTTAGTTAATTTTTTATTTTTATTGAATAATGGCATATCTAACCTCTATTTTGGGTGCTGCGGATAGATCCTTTATTGATTCTATTTTATAAAAGTATTTCCCTTTTCGATTCTCGGGTCTGGGCACCAGTTTGGAAACTTTGCGACAGGGTGAAGTATTGGCTCCCAAACGGGTTCGGGGACCTCATCAGCAAGTTGATGCGGCTGTTGATTGGAGTAGGCATACTAGTTTCAAATGAGCTGCGCTTTCCCAGCCTCTAATTTGATGAGGTTTCCGATATGTTCTGTCATGCTGGGTATCCATTCCAAGAAAGAAGGGTAAATACCGCAACAACACAAGGTCGTCTTTCTTCCTCGGTAACTTCAGAGGGGTTAAACAAGACAGAAAGATGTCATGACTGTTTAGTAGATGGCGTTTTGGTGTCTTCATTGAACGTTTGTTTCAAAGCGATAGCACTGACAATGAACTCAGAGTAATGATCACTGCTGTTTGTCTTGCGTTTTGCGAATGAGTGATGTTTAAATTTGTAATCTTGGGTTTTAGTAAATATCATGTGATGTAACTTGTCTCACTCATTGATCAACGCCGCATGTGTTAAGCTTGTAAATCTCTAACTCAATTTATATGTCACAGTGTAATGACGTGAGCGCTCGTGCGGACGTTCTTCGACTGGAAACCGGAGTTGAGAGTAGTAAAAACGGATAAAAAGCGGATGCAGAGCGAAATTGAGCGGATGAGGGGAGAGCTCTTTCACTGCGGATTATGAAATTGAAGACTTGAATGAAGCACAAAAGCGGAATGTTTTGTACGAGGAGAAGTTGCGACATCTTTCTCAGCAATTCGGAGTCCACGTTGACCTTCCTTCCCCCAACAGTTCCTGATATTTTCAACCTAGCAATACGCAGTGTCAATGTGCGTCACCGGTTAGTTGTGGCAGCAGCCACAACTAATTACTTTGAGTTTGTACTTTACATAATCTATTGCTTGCTCGCTGAATAAATTATTGTGCTTTTCATTCGAATTGATTGAATACTTTTTGAACTTTTCGTGTTATTTCGTAATGGAAGGGTAAAGTTGCCTAATTAGAAAGGTTAGCGGCCACTAGTAACACACAGATGAAGAAATTTATATTAAACCAAAAGGCTTCAGATCAGGGCCCGGGTGCAGGGAAAAAACAAATACCGTATTTGCTCGTTTTGTAGCCCGGGCCCTTATTTTTTTCAACCAAACTCACTACCGGGCCCTTACTCAAAGGGGCCCTTATTCGAGCACGGGCGCTTGTTATTTTCAAAGTAAAATTATGCACAAAAATTATCGTTGAAGACAAATATTTCACGACATTAATCCTTTTTCCATGTCAATTTATTTACGTTAAACGCAAATTATTTACGTCTAAAGAGTAATTCCCTCAGATTAGTTTAAATTATTAGCAAGAAATAACAAATCAAAATTTGAGCTGCTTCTTATTTCCTATTGTTCTCTACCACTGAAAAATCAGCTTTTACATCGGGCGGGTATTCAAGCACGGGCCCTTATTTATTTTTAAGTTCTGTTCACACGGGCGGCTATTCAAACGGGCCCTTAATCAAGACCGGGCGGTAAAACGAGCATATACGTTAAGTGATTTTCAAGTTTAGCTTTTCCCAGACCTTGTTTTATCGCAAGATTGTCGCAAAGCAAAAGCACAAAAAACTCCGCCTAAATGTAGTGATCTGGCAACTATTAATTGCGCCACATTTACTATTGATTGCGCTATCACAAACCAGTTTACTTTTGAGCATTTTGGTTGTTAACCATATTCAAATCCAAATTTACTAGCGCATCATTTGAGGGTAAGGTGAATAAACTATTTTTTTTGGAGAACCACACTGATGACTTTACTTGGAAAAAGCATGAAGTTTGCCCCTGATCATGATGCAAATGGAAAGCGCTCATTATTACTTTTAGTGGAACAACTTTTTTTAAATAGTGAGAAACAATTTTTTAACTACCATTCGTTCTTAGGTATATTTCACCACAATTGAAACAAAGATTACTCAGCAGCTTCCTGATCGATTTCTGTATCTTTTCAGCGCAAAAACTTCATTTGATAATAAATTTCTAGTTCATAGACGTTCAACCTATTTCGACATTGCCAAATTTCAAATTTATGCTTTTTATTGTTCCCCACAGCACTTAATTTATATACTCTTGTATAAATTTTTTCCATAAGCATTTGAAACAAAGGTCTTGGCAAAAAGTCAATGACCAAAAAAATGATCGTTATGTTAAAATCAGTTAAAATGGTACTTCAAAATAAAACTGAGGACAAAAAATGATTTTTACTTTCTTGGATCAACAATCCAACCATCCAGTTAACTTTTGGGCACAATTTAACACAGCATTGAGCCGAAGGTAAATATTTAGTTGGCCACAGATTGGTCCTCCCGGTTCTAGTTAAACGAGGAAATGAGTTATCAACAGACCTCTCCCCTGGCTGTTTTTAGTTATATCAAAACGCCAATTGCTTGCCCTGCAGAATCTTAAACCACACTGGCGCAAGAAAAACCTCCGGTTTCAAGGCCCTAGAAGCATTCGGTTTTCATATCTTTCATGAGCTCCAACTTGGGGAGTTTCCTACATTAAGCTTTTCTTTATTTGGAGATAGGCCCCTCTAGGGTGTAGTCTTGAATTTAAGTAAACAAAGCAGGAATGTGTTTTACGTTAGTATCGGTGACCAAGTGATGGAAACTACAAAGCATTTGTTACAGTTACAAAATAGGCTTGATTTATTGGTTGATGAAATTTAAATTTAGCCGCCTTCGGTGCAGTGTGGCACTGAAATTGTAGAGCAATGCAGTTAAGGTGAAGTTTGCGAATTCAACAGCAGAAAATAGTTGCCAAACAAGCTGTCAACTGTTTCCAGTTTGAGTCTATGTAAACTTACCGCTACGTGTTAAGTGTCTGCGACCTGAAAAGGTTTGGAAGCATTAGATCTACCGGTACTCGTTTAAATTTAGTATTTTATATGTCAGGTGTGCTTAGCTTTGAAAATTTCTGCTTAAACAATTTAGTGATTATTCGATCACAGTATGTTCATGTATCCAACCGTAAGTCTCACAGCTTGAATATCAAATGTGCTGCACAGATTCAACAGAAAGTTGTGTGTGGCAACAAAAAGTTAGAGCTAATAAAGAATGAACGCAGCATCATGAAGCTAGTTTCGATGTTTTACATCTTTCTGTGTATAAGAAAGGGCATTCAACAGAACGATGGTGAAGTGAGGAGAATTACCTTTGCGGAAAACAATTTGCAATTTTTTATCTTACCATTTCAAGAACTGAGATCGTATAGGGAGGCAGATGAACAATGTAAGATTTATCAAAAAGACTACCACATCGCCTTTGAACTCCGTAAAGCGAACGTAAGGGAACAAATTGTCAACAATATCATACTCGACTCAGGCATAAATCAATGCTCTGCAGCAGGTAGGAACATGAGATGTTGCTGTAGCTAAATAACTTCCAGAGTGCAGAAGCATACCTATAACAAGCAATTGCTGAAAGAAGCCAAATTTTTAAAAAATATTTTAATATGTCCCATGAAAAAGTTGGTCAGACTCAGGTTATAATTTAGCAAGTTGCATGAAATAGCCTCGACTCTATGTATCATTGACTCACCTGTGCGGTACACTACCAAGGATGTTTTACTTTCCCCTGTCAGCTGGTGGCAGTTTCTGCTCTCATGATAATATTTTAGCCAAGGGTTCTTTAGCGGATATGATATCACACCCAGGGGTAGATTTTGTATACAAGAGGGCAATTGTGGCATGACAGCAAAAGGTGATGAATTCAACTTTTTTGTGTGGGCAAGATCTTACTTTTTTGAAGAAGGTTTTCAGATTATGAGCTTTTTATTCGCCTTTTTCTTAGTCTTCCGTGAGACTGGGCCACCACATTGGGTAGACTGCTTGACCCCGCCATCTGTTTTTTTCATAAAGATGGAAGCATCCCATAAGTATGTGTCCCAAGGACACAATGACCTAGCTTGCCAGCTTGTTTTCCACACTATCCCCTTTTTTGATGAGCACCAAGCGGGAAAGCTGTAAATACCATTTTTTAAAATCTTTTAGTATGACCTGACTAGGGAAATCAATCCCAGGTTTACCGACCACGAAGCGGACGCTCCAAATGCAACACCTTCGCGCCGGTTATTGATTCGACTGCAAGACTGATAAGCATGTGCGCAAAATTATTTTGTGTTTTTAATAAACTAATTTTTTATTCTTACCAACCATACTTAAGTTGTTTTACCACCGTTTTTTCTGCTTTATGTGTTCCGGGAACAATATTAAATTATTCTCTTGCATTTTTCATCTACTATTTTTATACTAGGCCATTCTTTAAAAGTTTTTATTGAAAATTTTTAACTTCTGGAAAATTGAACTGAATTCCAACAATAAGTTTATTCCATATTTGCAATCGCTATAAAAAATTTTGTAGTTTAGGATTTTATGGTTATATCTTCAACTCCTGGTTTTTGCCAGAAAATGCTTGAAGCGTAATTCCTTTTTTGCTGAAACACTACATAATTTAGAAAAATATTTTTATGCATCGGGCATCGTAGAAACTGTAAGAAATGTTATTGTTCTTCCGGTGCAAACTAGTATATGGAACAAGCTAAATAAAAACCTTCTTTTATTTACGTTTGACTTGGCAGATATACCAAGCTTTATCAGAAAAACAGCGCTCAGAGTAATATTCTCATTCTGGCCGCGACAGCAAAAATCAAACTAAAAACACTATGATTTTTTTCAACTGATAAAATTAAAGACGCTAAATGAAGATAAACATGGAGTTAAATACGGAAAAGGTTGGTCAGTATCCCGGCTGAACTAAAACTTGAAAAATTTACAACTAGTATCGTGGCTGGAAGCAAAGATAATAAATTAATCAACTTCTGGGGATATATTTAAGAGGTTTGGGGAGCCGCGGCTGTAGCTATAAAAATTTGTAGACCTTTAGCGGTTTAAACTTTTCTTGCTTTATTTACAGCCACGGTTTCTTTAACTTACCACCCTGAGGATTGTTTCTCATGAAGCTTGGCATATCTGCCAAGCTAAACGTTAACAAAAGGATTTTACACCAAGGTGTTGGAGCAGGTCTAATTTCAAAGTTGTTCCAGCCCCTGCTCCGAAGTTCATATCTGCCAAGCGGTAGTTCCAGCTCCGAACCCTCTTTTTATTTAGTGCTCCAGTTCCTGCTTCAGCATTTTTTCTACTAAATTTTTTAGATTATTTGCAGCATTAGGAGATTTTTTTATGTACTATAACTTTGACAAAAGATAACATTCAAAAATTTTACTTCACACAATGTAGTGACATTTTTGAGTTATTTTAAACAAAGACCTTTTTCACGAAAAAATAAAGTTGCTTCAAGTAAGTCCTCTTTCATCAAAGTGTTTAAATCCGACCGAATTATTCGAAGGGCAGCCTTTTTATAGTCACTTGAATTCGTGCAACGCTGTTACTGTGTATACCACTTTTTGCAGGATTGTCGGATAGCGAGACATCGCAATCCTAACATTTAGTTTTGACAATTTATCAATAATCTCCACATTATTTAATGCACTGACAAAATTCAGTTTGAATTGTTGCAGTGGGGACGATTCATCAGTCGCTGTTTTGTTTTCCGTTTTTCCGTGTTTGCCGGATGCTGGGATGCTTTTCAATGTCTTCATTATCTGAACCAGAAGTTGAAGATTCGTCTTTACTAAAACTTTGACTTTGATTCACTTCGTCTGCTCTTGAGTTTCTTTCTTTATATTCTTTCATGCTAAGAGTGATAGCTGCTAAAGCTTTTCTTCCTTCATCCTGTTGATCATTAGTTAAAGTAACTTGATATATAGGATTAACATGTATTAATAGTTTGCATGCCAAATGAGGTTGAAAAATACTGGTTTACATAAACAGCGATACGAACCAGCACCTGTCAATTAGAGGCGCAATCACCTTTTTTCCTTCATTCTCTGAAGATTCACAACACTTGGGTGTCGTGAACTGGCCAATCTCGGCATTGGAGAGGCAATAAACTTTTTTTGGGAGATCAAGCCCACTGCCGTGTTATCTCACGCTTATTCCACTGCCATTGTAAAGAAGACATGAACGTTCTTATATATGTGGGCCACAAGAATATTTGGCCTCTTGAAATGGGCCACGGCACGAAAATGGTCGAGAGCCACTAGTTTAGCAGAATCTTCTCACGTTTCTATAGATTTTCTCATGGCGTCAGCCGCAATACTGCCAATCTGTATAAACTTAAACAGCATTTTTCCATTCCTAGTAAAATGTTCCAGGCGTCAAATGAGCAGTTAGAAGTTTTTTGGTGAAAAGGAAAAGAATGGCGCAGTAAACATTCAATATTTTTAACGTCGTTCCACTGTGCTTCAGATAAACACACAACTGGATGCGCGATGTCTACCAACGCATCTTTTAGTTCCAGAAGTCATGCAACGATGAGTACCTTGGTCAAGAATGGCTTCTTTGTTCATTTTTATTCTTAATATTGCATCGATTTTTGGTGTTCTTGCGGTAGCCGCAATCCGGAGAATTTTAGTAATCAATAAAGCAACTGTGACTTTTTTCAAGCTGTCACGAATTGCAAGTTGCAAAGTATGAGCAGCACATTTCATACGTGACACTGCAGTAAACTGAAAATAGTCCAAAACCACCGAGTTTATGGACTCATTCAGTGTTGAGGTAACTTCCTGTGTAGTGCCATTGCCGTCATCTTTGCTTTCATCAGCCACACAATCCTCAGTTAATTTCTGACGGCATGCACAATTGTGCTCTACGTATGAACACTCAAAGTTTTCACCACGCTCTCGCAAAGCCACACTTGCACATTCTCGATCAGTGCATGTCAGACTTCTACAGGCAAACACCACGATTGAACAAACCATTTAATTTTAAGCTGTTTATCCAAAGCTCTAGCTATCCAGCTACGACTCCAGCTTCTCTTAAAGTAAAAATATAAGCTCCAGCTACAGCTCCGGCTCCGACAAAAATAGTCTGCTCCTTAGCTCCGGCTTCAACACCTTGTTTGACACTGCTTCTTCCATACACTATTTTGCACCAGGAAAAAACAATATTCGTTTCTGTTATTTACAGTAAGGTTTTAAAACTTTTTGATTTAATATAAATCTTCGTGACCTTATTTTGTAAAATTTCTTTATTGATGGTCGCTTATTATGGTTCTTTGGAAGTTTAATTCATTTTAAACTATTTCGTATTAATTTGCTTGCAATAGCAGTTGTCAAGCTTTCAATTGTTTTGTCTGGGTAGAAAGCTTTCATTGTAAATCGTGGGTTTTAGTAGCGAATAATGTGGAATGCAGCGAATTTTCAATTTATGTGTTTGGGGTTTTGGAAAGACATAATATTATTAACGTAAGGTTAGTTTTTGCAGTTATTTTTTGTTGTTGCATAGCAAACGTACCCATTTCTTATATTTGTCTTTATATTCCATTTGAATTCTGGCTTTACTTTATAAGACTATATATAGGTTTTTAGTTTGTAAGTTTTATGCTTTTATTATGTTGAATTAAACACATCGAAGTGTTTAAATCAATGCATGCTTCCGCAAAAGAACTTTTCTATAGAACGGTTTTGGTGGCAGTGGGTGGTTATAGCGACCATCAATTAGAATTGAAATTGTCTTGAGCAATATTTGAAACGTTTCAGAGGTTTGCTATTTACTAAAGTCATTTATATGCTTGAACAATTTTATATTCATACAAAACGAGCGATGAAATTTTGAATATCAAGAAGTGGAAAGCGACCTCTAAAGCTTCGCTAACTCGCCCAGCAAATCCGATAATAGAATAAAGAAGCCTCCCACAGTACAATGAAACAAAGGCGGCTCGGGTCAAGCACAGTGCGGCAAGCGAAGAAGCAATCGCCATGCTTCTGCAGTTAATTAAAATGTTAAGGAAATATTCGAAGCTGACAAAGCCGAAATAAATGATCGAATAAATTAAAATGGTTTTAGAAGAGAATAAAAATTCCGAAGATGGTTCGAGATGTTATATCAAAATGTAAACATAGGCTTTGTGTTAAATCTGCTGACATTAAGGTCAGCAGTCATATGTTTCACCACCTCAAGAATCAAAGAGCAAAGAAAAAAAAGATGAAGTAAAAGAAAGAAGAGAACATCACTACGATAATCAGGATTTTGCTTCGAGACTGTGCGCGCCAAATCAGACATGACATGTGGCGGCAACTAGAGTGTGTAACTGTTGCAAAATTTAATGGCTCGTCCTCCGCGAATTCGAGCTAGAAGGCGGCCTTTCACGCTTGCGTCGAGGAAGCACCTGTAAAGCATAATTTGTAAGTTGCTGCTCTTAAAGTAGGGTCCGAAAGGCCAATCACTACAATCATCGAAAAACTCGCGCACTCAATGCAAACTTACAATGCGGCAAAACGATGTTTAGAGAGGAAACACGGAGGTGAGTAACAATATATTTCTATGTATGTAATTGAGTTGGAAAATTGTAGATCATTTAAAGATGGTCTAACTAGAGCTGCAAAACAATTGGCCGGTTGGACTAGATGTCGCTCTTATTATTTTAAATGAAACCGGCTGGGCGAGCGGCCTAGAGAGTGTGTAGCTTGATTTAAGATTGTTGTAGAAATGCAGTGGGATGGAGTGCTGGCGCTAAAACACTGCATACTGCAGCCTTGTCCTTGGTTTGCTCTACAGCTGAGTATTGCGCACCAGTTTGGTGTCGCAGCGCATACACCCGTTTCATCAACAGTGTTCTAAATGATGCCTTGCGCACTGTCACTGCATGCTTGCGTCCCTCTTGAACGGACCACCTGACCACCTTTTCAGGC
Source organism: Trididemnum clinides (assembly GCA_963675345.1). Classification (NCBI taxonomy): domain Eukaryota; kingdom Metazoa; phylum Chordata; class Ascidiacea; order Aplousobranchia; family Didemnidae; genus Trididemnum; species Trididemnum clinides. The sequence goes on from OY776303.1 coordinate 31,661,130, forward strand.
ATCCAGCTAGCTAACTTCGCCGCTTGGGGGCGACACTCTCTTTGGTCAAGCGTGGCACCCTGCGCCCAGACCCTATTTTACATGGTCAACTAGCTGGATCACCAGATGTGCACCAAGAGAGACTGAAGTCTAGACGCCCATTTATTCCTGCTGCGAGGAAAGATAAACTGAAGGAAAGATAAAAGTGAAGATAAACTGGCTAAAAGATAAGATAAACTCAATTGCCATGGCTGGGCAATGTTTCGATTAGGTACGAAATGCAAATTAAAACAGCCGTCACACGCTGTTACTTTGCAGTTGAACCATACATTGTCTACACCACCAGACAACTTCTGCCTGCTGCCAAAAAGGATGTACTACCCGCTTTTCATCAAAGCAACATTGTTTACCAATTTCTGTGCCACTGCGATAGTCGGTACGTGGGTCGTACGTCTCAAAGGCTACAACAGAGGATTAAGCAGCACGTGCCAAAAACCATTCTCTAGGAGCATATTTCTCAGGAGCGAAGCACATTGGCCCGCTCTTGCAAGCCAATCAGAAGCTTTAAAGCTGAAACTTTCGTTTCTGCCATAGGACAACATCTTTTACAAAACCCTACATGCGCACATGAATATAATGATAACAAATTTTCTATTCTTGCCCGTGGCCGTACTTCTTTTCACCTTTCCACCCTTGAAGCCACTTACATCAAAACATCCAAACCAAATTTATGCAAACAAAAGGAATTCGTTTATGGTCTAAAAATCACACATTAGTTTCCGCTCCTTCTATTGGTTGCTTCTTTTTACCAATCATGATAGAGCTTTTTTCCTTTTTCGTCAACTGTGTATCTATGTAAGTGACTCACTTCACCTTTTCACTCTATTTCTGACGGATTCTCTTGAAAAGTGTCAGACGAAAAGCTTCGGGAATGAATACTCTACTTTCTGCAATTTTCAAATTCTGTATCACCAATCAGTTATGCTTCAGAATGGAAACAAAGAACTGAAAGTTAATGTTTATTTAGACGACGCCTACACAAGGACTTATCTGAATGCTGACGTCGCTGGGACGTTCACACTGCAAAGATATTGTTAGGAGTGCTTATTGGCAGATGAAAACATTTGAAACAACACCAGTTCAAGTTCGAATCAAGTTTAAGAGTTTAAATGGAAACGTGTCTAGTGGTGTGACCTTGCACAATAGATGGTGTGGCAAGTTATAGATTGAAATAAGAATTGGCGCAAATGGCAACCTCTGGAAAATATTGCATTTCCACTAGTAAAAAATTCTATCTTCTCTGCAGACAGTGACACTGTTTCGATCTATCAGGTCTCTTCAGTGCAGTTGTGACCGACAAGAAGCTAGAGGCTTTTAATAAAGCGTAGCTTGGACCGCCACCCTTGCGGGATCTATACTAGATCCACTTGGTGGAAGGTCTGTCAGTACTCTGCGAAGCCGTATCACTCATGAATGAGTGGCGGTTGTCGCAAGTGCACTAAGTCTAGCAACTGCTAAAACAATAGTGCTGTCACAACCTAATGGTCACAAGGTCCTATATGTATAGTGATGCAAGAGGCTAGCGATGCGCTTAGAAAAACTGCAGGCAGTGACACTGTTTTGGCCCATCAGGTCTCTTCAGTGCAGTGAAGTGATTTTCACAATTTTATTTATATTTCTACTATTTTTGTCGCCTAGTTCGGTATTGTACAGCTAATAAACTCTTATTTTTATAGTTACAGCTTAAGTTCTCATTTGCTGTAGGCTAACATAATCTTGAAAAATTGTGCTATGACTGTCCGTGGTTGCAAATATTTAGCTGATTCCTTCTGCTATGTGTGTGGTGAGTTTTTTGCAAAAAGAACCAAAAAACACTGTTTGAACAACTGCATTCGTGCAGGAGATGCTTGTCTTGCTCATTTCGGAATGCCTGTTGGTGACCAAGAAAAACGTTGGGCACCGCATGTCATTTGTGACTACTGTCGTTGCACTCTTAGGGGATTAGTTAACAGGAGGAAAAAGAGCTATGCGTTTTGCTCTCGCCTGTATCTAGCGCAAGTCTTCAGATCACCATACAGATTGCAAGTTCCGTATGGTGGATCCAACAAAACAAAGAAGGGAAAGAATGCACCTCCCATCGAGTATCCTGACATTGCATCGTCCATTGCACCTGTTCCTCATAATACCACTGACTTGCCTCTGCCACAGCCACCCTCAAGAGGTCAATCCTTCCAGCAGAGGCAATTTCTGAAGATTCCGAAAAGGAAGGTGCGTCATCATCAGCATTTGTTTTGCGTCGTCCACACTGACGCGGGAATAAAGATGTACCTATTTTCCTAATCAAGATGACATCAATAACCTCATTTGAGGGATAGCACTGACAAAGTCCAACGCTGAGCATTTAATATCTAGGTTGAAACAATGGAATATACTTCACGATGGTGTTCGATTTACTTTCCAGAGGAAGCGGCATCCTGATTTTTCTTATTTAGGGATGGTTTGTGCTACTGCCAGGATATAAAAGGGCTTTTCGAAGCTATGGGGATTCCTTGCAATACTTCGGATTAGAGACTCTTCATTGAAAGCTCATCAAGAAGTCTCAAAGCTTCCTTATTGCACAACACAAACAAGTGCCCCTCCATTCCTTTGGCTCATTTGGTGCAGATGAAAAAGAACAAGAAATTAGAAGAACGTCAAAGTTCTGCTAAGTGCTCTCAAGTATGTCCAATACAGTTGGGAGTTTATTGGCGTTTTCAAGATGGTGGCCTTCTTAATGGGGCTACAAGGAGGCTTCACTAAGTTCCATTGCTATCTCTGTCTTTGGAGTAGCAGAAAATACATCCTTTTACTACAAGAGGAGAAATTGGCCTCCTAGGTCCAGCTACGATTTTGGAGCTTATAACGTGAAGCAAACACCGTTGGTGGAGCCGAAGATGGGATTACTGCCACCTCTCCACATCAAACTGGGCCTCATCAAGCAGTTTGTAAAGAAGTTGAATCCAGAAACAAAGCACAATCAAGAGTTGTTCCCAAAGTTGTCAGAGACACATGGAAAATTTTGTATTATACTGAGTAATCATAGAAAAAATATTGATCAAGAACCGCGAAATGGGAGCGACTTCTCAAGAAAGGTTGAAGACCGGTGGTTTGACGCAAGGATGACGCCAAATGGCTGAAAGGTTGACACCCGTACGCAGTAAGTGGCCGACTCAAACCTTAGGCTGTCTCAAACCTTAACTGACTCATAAATATATAAAGAGCTATTATATGTATATATACAGCTGTATTTACAACTTTTCTGTTTGATATTTAACACAAATGAGGTGCTGAGAAAATAAGCTGAAAAGCGTTCTCTTTGAAAATGGCTTTTGTCGAGACGCAGCAAGTCACTCAAATCCACAAAAGAGTGTGAGTTTGTAACAATTGCGTAATACACGACAGCGTACGCCAATGCTTCTCAGCCAGTTACCTCCCCAGTTCTAAAGAGGACAGTAAAGCATTTTAAAATGTAACTGAAATATTTATGCATGAGTTGCTAGTTGCTAGCCAGCAATTTTCAAGGTGATCTTTTATCAAAAGGGATCTGCCTCCAGCATCAAAGTACAATAGAAAAATTTGCTTAAAAATGATCACCAGCATCATACGGTACCATACAGCAATCCATTACATCACGTCAATAACCCGCGACCGGTTTCGACCTTATTGGGTCTCATCAGGTGGGTGTAAAAAACACTCAATAATAAATACGCTAAACAAAAATTTGCCATTGGGTGCAAAAAAAAGAAAAATGCAATGCAAAACAATATGATACAACAATACCTATATCATGGGGGTCACATTCAAGGACACACACACATGACATGGACAACAAGTCACATCGGTAAGCCCTAGCCCTAATTAGGGTCCTAATTAGGGTCCTAATTAGGGCTAGGGCTTACCGATGTGACTTGTTGTCCATGTCATGTGTGTGTGTCCTTGAATGTGACCCCCATGATATAGGTATTGTTGTATCATATTGTTTTGCATTGCATTTTTCTTTTTTTTGCACCCAATGGCAAATTTTTGTTTAGCGTATTTATTATTGAGTGTTTTTTACACCCACCTGATGAGACCCAATAAGGTCGAAACCGGTCGCGGGTTATTGACGTGATGTAATGGATTGCTGTATGGTACCGTATGATGCTGGTGATCATTTTTAAGCAAATTTTTCTATTGTAACTGAAATATTTGTAGGAAACAAAGGTGAGCAAAAAAATTTGAGGGAGAAAATATTTGGGTCTCTTCGTTGATGTACCTTTATAAGAGAGGAGGATCGACGTAACAATAGGTAGTTTTTGTTCTTGAAAAGTGAGTCGCAATCCTTTCTTTAATGAAAGCGGGTGGCGAAATGGAAAGGGCCGAGAAGAGTTATTTGATTAAAGATGATTGCGTGTGAAATGTAAAACTTTGCTCTATCGTAATGCATTTTTGTGTTTTGCTGTATATGTTATTACTTTTTTGTCATCTTCTTGATCATTCTAATGTCAGTATTTATATAATTTTAGAGTGAAACCCACAGTTTTTGTGATAAGATTAAGGAGAGCATTGTGCTCTATTTAAATGTTGAGTTTATTAATTTTTCCTTGAGTTATCTGCCAAAAAAGGAATTACTTATTGGTACGAAAGCAATGAAAAGCTGTGGACAAAATCATTTGATGTTACTACAAACGCAAAACTTAAAAATGTGAATTAAATTCTTATAATTATAGTCAAAATGTTTCTTGCAAATATTTCTGAATTGTTTGGCTTTTTCCTAAGTTTTCCGGATGCGTCTGGGCACCCTGGTTCCTGGCGCACTTCTGCCATGTGCATTGGCCCAACTGTGCCCAACTATGGCACACCCAGTTCTACGTAACCGTATATCCTTAACTCTGGAGACTAATTTTGCTTAGAGTAACCGTATTATGAAATCATTTTGTCTACCATCTACTTTTGACTTGTTTAAATTACATTAAACTATTCAGTCATCTGTGTTACAAAAATTTCCCAAGCCTTTGGCCGTACGCAGCAAAGTATGTTATGTAAACGTAAACAATTGTTTTAGGTAAACTTGACTACTCTGACCTCTGCTTCTTTTGGGTGCGAATGGCGCGCATTGACGGCGTGCTTAAATGGATTGACCCGAGTGGTGTACAACTACCAACTGAAGCCATTGCAAGTAGCAATCTTGGAGTTGCCGACACCGCGAACCGCAAATACTTTGGAGACTGTGGGATTCTAATTGTAAAAAGGATACCAACAAATGATCGAAATTTCCAGAGAAAAGAAATGTTTTTGGACTCCAGGCAGTGCGATGAAACAACAAGTACTTCTCCCATAAGGAGAGCCGGTGGGGTGATCTGCGCCGGAGGTGAATGCTTTCTTTGATTTGCGCCGGAGGTGATGATCAAGTGTTGGTATTTAATCAAGACTTGAGAGAAAGATTTAGGTTTACCTGAGCATTGCACTAGATATATTGACACCAAGTTGTTGCTTTGTAAGGGGCATCAGGCCTTAGCTTGAACATCTTCGTTAAAATCTTCTAATTTCTTACTGGAAAAATATTCTCCTGCATTTATAATGATAAACACAATAAACGTTTTTGCTGTTATGGCCAAAGGTAAAATTTTATTAGGCATCACAGGCGAGAAAAAAGACTTCGAAAAAGCGCCATACTAAGAGATAAATGTTACGTTGGTAGGCCGACCGACTTCTTTGAAAGCAGTTTGCCTTTGATAGATTACTCTATGAAAATACAGACCTGCACCAAGGTTACATAATCGACAACTTCCAAAAACATGGATTTGAATCACACCACGGTGCCCGAAGTCGTAAGTGGTTGTTTGCTTTTTTTAACTCAAAGCTGCTATTGACAGCAAAAAATTGCGCATTTTATACAATTCGTTTAGGTTTGAGTCAAAGTTTTGAATAATTTCCTAACTTTCAATGGTGAGGAGTTTAAATTGCTTTTGATGCGTTATAGTTATGAAGCTAAATAGTAGTGATATCAACTATTTTTACAGGCTAAAAGATAATTTATTCATGTGTATAAAGGTCAGACCCTGTGACTTTTTTTTACATTAGGCAAAGTCGACAGCTTGACACCATTACCTGTGTTACATAAAGATAAGATCCTTTAGTTAAAAGCCTTTGCTATGCACTGCAAGCTGAGATCATTGGTTTTTCTCTACGCTATTCTATTCTTGCCAAGCGCTAATCACAAAGCTGTTAATGTGGTTTTTAAAATCATTTGCATAACTTCACAAGTCAATTAAATTCAAGTCTGTCTACTGTTAAGCAATCGCTAGAATCACTGCACAAGGGGTGGCCACACTTGTTGTAATAAAGAGCCAAAAACGATAGAAGCCATGATTGAAAAAGCTGCTATGCAACGCTAAGTTTGGATTGACGCATTTTCCATCCAAATAAAAAGTTATTATCTTTTTTTAGAGATTATCATTTTCAAAGCCTGAAATTACGCAATTGCACCCTTCCACCAGCCACAAAACTTAACGTGTCGCGCAACAGGCTGCACAATTCTACACTACATTACTGCACACAAAAATAACACGAGTCAAAGAGCCGTATGAGGCTCGCGAGCCGCGGTTTGGCCAGCGTTGCACTACGCCACTGCGACGGTAAAATGCAGTAACAGAGATGTTTCACAGACTTGTGTCGGTTTACTTTTGACTTTCTTCACTTTGCCGAAGTTTTTTGAAGCAAGCGCAGTTGAATTAATAGCTGTTACATTTTTGTCACTTATTTCTTTTTCCTTAAGCGAAGTGTAATAATAGTATAGAGTGAAAAAAATGTCCATTTTGAAAAGCAAACTATGCACAAAAACCTGACAAATGACTTAAAACCACCATCAAAAATGAATTTGGGGAGTTGCCTCCCAAGTTGACTTGGCAACCAGCCACCAAGTGGTGACCGAAAGCCACAAATCTTTAAAATGACTAGCTCAAGAACCAATGATTTTTGAAAGTTGGTTTTGGGCTTGAAAGATTTGAAGTAATCATGGTTTTTTTGGTCAAAAAAGATATTTTTTGGTAAAAACACAAATAAAAAAATCATTGTTATGAAGCATTAACCTTATAGGTTATTATAAAATTGTTTCCTCATACCTTAATTGCATGATCTTGATTTTTTTCTTTGATGACATTTTTTGACGTGAAGTAGCTGAAAATAGAAGTTTGCAGCAATTGGTTTCTAATTTCTTTTATATTTGCAGGAGTCATTGTATTAGATAGATTAGAGTTATTTTTACTGTGGAAAACATTTACTGCCGAACATATTTCAAATTAGGTGATAAAGTTTACTACACAACTGACAATGGCCACAAGAAGTCAAACAAGCCACACAAAAATTCTCTACTGCGGCCGCATATATTTTAGTTTTGAAAGCTTTACCAGAAAGCAACTCCCAACGAAAACAAATGTCATTGAACGAATGCTACATTTCAAAAACAGTTTTAGAACTGTAGCCATTACAGGCATCGTGGCAAAGAAGTTAATTGATTTGTGGGTGTGGTGCAACGTTTCCATTTAAGTCATTTTAGTGTCTCGAAAATCATTTGCGAGATGATAAGGGAGTCCAGCGCAATAGATTGGCACAGTAAGAAGAAATAAGAGGAAACGTTCCTGAAAGGTGAATCTGATTTCATGGGAGATATTGACAAACCGTTTGATTAGAAGTAGCGAAGAAAACCGGAAAAGTTTTATCTACTGAAAATGACCAAAAGTGATGACCATTTTTATGAGGATTAAATAGCTGCCCACCGCATTGCCAAATGTTCACGTGTGATTAAGCCATTAAACTAATTTGACCAATCATTTATGCGTGTATTGAAAGGAAGAGATTACACTGCAGCAACAGTTTTTCTTGATTCGCAAGAAGCACAAATGAGCACATCTACATTTTTTCAACTTCATATGAATGTTCATCAGATAATGATTTGATTTCTATCGCTAGCTTAGCAACATCAAAAAAACTGTACCCAAAATATCTCTTGTTTTAACTAACATCATATAGAAGAAGTTACAAAAATCTTGCGAGAAATTTTGGACGCCGTGAAATCTCTGGCATAGCTGCTGCTGTTGAGATTTTGGTTTGATAACTCATTTAAATTCATCTCATGTGATCGACACATTATTTAGATCACTCACATGTGATCGATTGGATTGGAAATAAAATAAAACAAAGAGAGGTGCAAATACAGACGAAGGATATGAAAAGACAAAAAAAGAAATCGTAAATAGGTTGACCAGATGTATTGCTTTGAATGGAACAGTCCCGCTTTTAGGTCGTCGCGTCGTTTTTAATGTTGTCCAGTTTTTAGCAAAAAAGCGAACCAACAAAACCACGACAGTTTTTGCTACTAAGTTGCACTTTTTCTTCGGCTTGTTGCAAACACATCTCTTTGTGATGTTGTAAGATTGTTTCGTGGAAATACAGTTTCTGTTTAAAGAACATTTTCTGTTAGGAGCACTACATGGTCAAATGAAATATTCAGAGTACTCGTAGAAATAATAAAAGCAATGCCGATTGTAAGACAAAGTTATGATATGGATTGAGGCATTTTTTTTATATTTAAGTCTAGAAAGACCGAAATTAGCTGCGCAACATTCTCGTACCTAATTTGCAGCACAAACAGTATGGTTGATGGGTTGATCAACTTTGAAGAAATACGTTATAAAGCTCTTCTCTTTACTTTTAAAAAAATATCCAGTTAGAAGAAAAACACATCTATAACACCGTTTTTGCCAATGCCCCTTTTTTGTCTCAATAAAATATGGTCAGCCCAATCTTATTATGGTAGAAAAGATGCTATTATGGTCTGTCTCATTGGAGAAAATGGAAAGCTGGACGAATTAATAGAACTGGAAAAACGCTATTTTGTCGTTGATCAACCTGGAGATATTTATCTGTTTCACAATATTTATGAATGACGGAAAAGGCCAAACAAAAGCCAAAGGTACGTGCAATTCCATCACAGGCAGTAACTTGAAAAAAAATTTAGTAATTGCAGGAGCAGATAACACAGCTAACACGACTATAGCAAAAAATGAATGCAGTGGACCATTTGTTCTTTGCTTTGTGAAAAGCTACCATTAACAAAACCTGGAACAATTGGTAAATTGCAAAATAATGTAGTTTCAGAATTGCCAGTGAAGAACTTCAAAGCAATGCTCAGTAGCACCATTCCTGATTGCCGCATGAGATCACAGTTGATTTGAATTATGAGCAGTTTTATGCCTAAAATAATTATGGCAATCATTTTGGACCATGTTCTGAGACTGACTTAAAATTATTGGTGGCAGGCCGAATGGTTCATTTAAGGCGACTGCCACTTTGTTGACGTATTCTTCGTCATTACTAGGGCAGGTTCTTATTGACTTAAAAGCTAAATATTGACTTTAAAATTAAAAAATTGTCTTTATTGACCTAACAAAATTTTGACAAAATAATCTAATGTTTTTTGAGTTTTGATATTAACACAATTTAATTAACCAAAACACATAAATTTTCAGCAAAACTTGCAATAAGCGCGCCTCACATAAGCAGCCAACTCTGCAATCACCAGGTGTAAAAACTGAAAAGAAAAATCATGCACTGTTTTAAATTTTCTACCTCAACCCGTTTCTTACCAATGTTACCATATGAAAATATACTATCGATCGTGCGTTTCTTTTTTAAATAGCTAATTTTTGTAGCATTAAAAAGCAAAAATGATACAAGGAAACACTTTTCTTCAATTTTCGATAGTTTTGGTCCGGTTTATTGCATTGCTTGGGAAATTTTAAAGGCGAAAAATGCCGAAAAATAATTTTTAATCACGTAATCAGTTTCCATGGCAATATCACGCTCGGGTATCATTTTTGGAAATTAGCGATAATGTTTTGCTGAAAAGCACACATTTCTTGACGTGACATAATAATTGCTATTGGCAATTTGCTTGTTTGTTGCAAGATATGAAGCAGTGTTTTTCAATGTTTCCATTTGCGAATATGGGCGGTTTTGATCATTGTAAGTTTTAGTGAGCACGAAAATATAACAGTATATTAGGTTCAATTGGAGCAGTTAGTGATATTTATATATTTTACTTGTTACAGGACATGCTGAATTGTAGCTATATTAACTACTTATACACTATTTGTTGCTTAATTTTTATTCTAAGCTTAGACTATTTTGGACTTAGGCTAGATATATCATCAGGTGTAGAAAACAATTTGTTCATAACTACCAGAACATTTGACCGCAGATCAAAAAAACTAAAAAAACAAGTAAAATAAACGTTTGAAATCAAAATTTTCAAAAGTCTATAGCTAAATGTTGTACAATTGAAAATCGTTTCTTTGAATTTGTCAAGCTATTTTGAACTTTAACTGCAATTGATAGTAGTGTGAATGTTCAATCTAGAGTTCGATTTTACCATTTGCTTCTTAAAATTGACATGCATCCAATTGCTGCCCAGCAACTTTATTTGAAGCATTAGGCAATAAAAACTTAAATGCTATTGCTTTATGCTTACAAGTTCAGTTAAAGGTACTATCGTATTTGACTGTTTCAATTTTATGCATTGCGGTGAGAAATATGGACTCGAAATCTTTTTATAAAACTTCATGCAGACTTGTAACTCATGCTACTACTATGTCAGAAGTGAGAAACCTAGTAGAAACATTAGAAAGACTACAAAGAGTAGTTCTACTCCCACCTGTTGCTGGTGATGGTTGTGAGCAAGTGATAATAAAGAAGTACCTCAAGACTTTGAAACGCTTTTTGAACCTGCCGGTGAGCTCAAAGTGGAAGAAGATATGGATCATGTAGAGGAGGATCAAATAGGTTTTCTGACCTAGAAAACCAAAAGAAGAATGCGAAATTCAAGTAAAAGTATGTGTTGAACCTAAAAGCATGTATTCGGACGTGTAGCATGATGCATCCTCCTTGTAATTTTGGATAAAAAATAAAAAAACAATTTCTAAACGTGTTCTTTATTTTTGAGTTTTTTTGCTGCAACCCGCCAATGGTTCCATATGTAAACATAGGTGTATCTCAAAATCCTTTTTCAGCTAGAATGATTACTTTTTGTATATTAAATCAATGGTTCAGTTTAGTCTTATACAGCGCAATTGAATAAAAATAGACAACTGGAACATGTAGTGGTAAGAAAAAGGTGAAAGTATCTATCCTTGGCTAACAGTTTTCGCAGCATAGAAAAACTTCTTTCTGCAGAAGCAGTTGTGGGCTGACGATGTTGAAGTAAACTGTAAACATCCAAAGAAACGTCTGGTCTTTCCGTGTTCATTAGTTTAGAAAAGCCATTGTTTTGCATTCTTTTTTGAATGTAGCGGCTAATGCTGCAAGAGTCTTCTCCGAGGTCAAGTTCTTTGGTTGCTTGCACTGTTTCATTGATGGTGTAAGCCTAGGCAGCTACATTGGCCTTTGATTTTGAAAAGCAGGTGAATCAGTTGTTTGCGAGATAATTTTTGCTTTGAGTCACTAAAATACGACATTCTTTGAAACTTTCCACAATAATTTTTACTTCAGATAATTTCTTTGTCTAATATAAAGAAGCATTTAACCAGATGGAAATATCAGGTTGAGAAGAGCAACCAATAGTAGCGAATTTGGCTTGTTTAGTTTTACTTTTCACTGTTTCTGATTTGGCTTTTGCAATTAGCTGATCACCATCTCCAAAGTGAGACGTGACTCTTATAATAGCACAGTTGTGCAGCAAATGTGCTACACATGTCTCATACAAAGACTTCAGCGGTGCGCCTGCAGCCACCAACTATTCTGCAACATCAGACAATAAAAGACATAAAGAGTTTCTCTTGATTCCCAGAAATCTAACATCATCGTAAACTGCAATGCTGATGCTATTTGGCGCTCATGGCAGAAGTTAAAAGTCACATAAACAACTGAAGTGAGGTATTTTTAGCCTTCCAACTTGAATATTTCAATGTTAAATAGCAGATAGAGTGCTCTCATCTACAACCAGAAAAGTTTGTTGTCAGCATTTCTTGTCCGTTTGCACTCATCTGGGCTCAATCGCAGCACTGTTTTTCAACAAGTAATTTCAAATGGCAAACTATAATCAATTCCATAAAACAGGTTTTAGACATGCTTACTGCATAGCTTGTACTAGGAATATCAGCAGATTAAAATGCCTTGGTTGCCTTTCAAACAAAATTGGTGTTTTTGCTTTTCAAAAATGTTTGTAAAGAGCGTGGGATTAGTAGTTCCGATCTGCTGCCAAACGCTTTGGTGTTTGGACATATTTCGATAATTTTAAAGAAGAAAACATTTGTTGCAAGAAACCGTACTGTTGCCCAATTGCCATACAAATCATTGTTGGGACTTTTTATAAATTTTTTGTGAAAGTCTTGAAGTACGGATTAAATTTTTAATGTTTTTGTGGCTTCAACTTTTGACGCTGTCCAGCTACGGACACTTTCACCACTCGCTCTTTGGTAACTCTTTCTTTATCTACAACCTCTGGTCCAGGCCAAAAAATTAAATTGCCGAAATTAATGAAGCAGTTTGACACAAAAAAGCAATTTTTACGAGAGTATATACACCATAATATAGTTTATGCATAATTTTTCATTTACTGTAGTAAAGCTTTACTTTCTATTATTTTAGCATGTAACTTAATGTTCCATTGGTTCAATTTTGCATAAAAACCGGAGAAACTCGTCTCACTATAGTATTGTACATTATTTTTCTGCCATTTGTATCATTTTGATCATTTGCTTTGTTATAGTATGTTTTTTTCGATGCACCCAATTGTAGAAAGCTTGAGGAAAAATTAGGAAAGTAAAGTCACAATTCAAGTTTCACAGCAACCAAAAAGCTAGCATTGACTACATTCACTGCAATAAAGGAACTATTGCATTAATTACAATGTTCTAAAGGTAAAGTTTGGCACGACTAAAACGGCGTCGCAACTGGCGCGATGTCGTAGTGGTTGGAGCGTCCGCTTTGCAATTGATGATCATAGGGTTCTCTTTCTTATCAAATCATATAATCATCTTTAAAAATGGTATCCACAGCGTGCATTCTTGGTTAGCGTAGTGTAAAAAACAACCCAGCTTGTTCGCGTGCTGTGTCCTTGGGCAAGGTACATTACGGGTGCATCCATTTTTACTTGGCAGATAGATGGCGGTAACGAGTAGCCGCAGCGGCGTTTCCTGATGGAGTTTTTAAAATAATTAGGGAAGAGATTAAAACGTTGTTTTTCCCATTGGCTTTCATTGCTGCTTGCTTCGTGTTGTTCAATAGCACAATTGTTCTTTTAGGTTTTTAAACGCATTTCATCTGATATTTCGCTGCAGCTGCAACACACAAACGTGTTATTTTCGGTTTGAACAGACCAGGAGCTGGTTGCCACAAAAATATGTTGTTACATTGAAAATAACATTTTTTAACATTTCCAGTTCTTATTTTAGAAAGTAATTTTAAACTATTGGTATTTCATTTAAAAACGATCGCAGCCAACATTGCTCATTAAAAATTTTGTTAACAAAAGCATGTTTTAGCCGCACAAAGCAAATTTTGTAAAAACATGGCTGTCCCCTGATAAATTGTAGCAACTACTTCATGATAAACTGTTCTCAGCATTTTACTTTGCCAGGCTACTGGTAAAAGCAGATAACTTATTTACCACTGCGTGGTTGAATATTTAGCACCATCATCATTTTGCTGAAGCAGGAAAGTAACATCTTCCTTATGAGCGGTATGTTTTGAAGGGAGACCGGGGATGGTGTTACAATTTTGGCAATTTGGCAAGTTACAATTTTGGCACTTGTAACTTATTGACTATATTATTTTGGTAGGTTTGAAAAGGATTATTGACTCCTTAAAACTTTACTAAAAGTTTTGTTTTTGGTCAATATCTTGTGAACTCATTGAAAAAACGCTCTCGCTTCAGATTTGCTTTTTAATTATTAAAATCGTTTTTCTCTCTATTTTAACCAAACTCCTGTACAACATTTAAAATAACAAAGTCATTACTTAATACTTGTGTTAAATCCAGCAATGTCTTAGCAAAAACAGGTTAGCATTATGGTTTGGCCGTTTGATGTTTGACTCGAAGTATGTCATTGGCTTTGCTTTTGTTGTTTTTCATTTGTTTAACAGCTTTGGCCATAGAAATTTTTCCTTTTGATCAAATCATTTCTAATAAAGAACGCATTTTTCAACGTCTACTCCCATCGATTGTTTCTTTTCCACAACTGAACCGGATTAAGAAGTCGCCAGTGACGCCCTTCTCTAAGAGGAAGCTGCTGAATAAGAACAAATTTCATGATGTGACTACCATACAAGTGGAGAATAGAGTAATTTATATAATTCCTAAAACACTTCAAAGATCTTGCTTCATCAGGTAGCTTTTCAAGAAAAAAGAATTATTAAAATCTTTTAAAAATTTTAAATTCCGAAAGAAAAACTCACTGTGATAGAAGAAGCTTGTCTACTTGTTTAGAGTTTACCTATCTTTATTCTAAAAAATGAAGCACGGCTTGATGCGTTTATCTACTCTGGATTATTGCAAAAATAATCGAGATCAGAACAGCAAAAGTCTTTGGTTGAATCAAACGTATATGCAATTGCGGAGTGTTTTGTTGCAGCGTTATCACTTACAAGACACGCTGCCATTTGCAAACGCCCCAAATCACCGCTATCGGTAAGGCTGGCAATCACGGGGCAGCTTCACTGCTGATATTCTGTGAAGCAAAGAAGAAACGGTTGTTCGTAAGAATCAACACAAAGGCCTACACTGTTTTCTTATCGTCGTCATTCGCATTTAGACTAAATATGAGAGTAAGTTTTCAAATTTAAGTTCGTCTTGTAGTCTTATGAGCAACTGTTTGTTTACTTATGCAAGTTTTTGAAATGATGAAATGATTAATTAACGTGGAACTTCAAAGTGTTCTGCTAGTTGGCTTCAGGAAATATTTATTGCTATGTGCGCCAGGTGGCATCATATTTTAAATCGGTTTAATTTTTTTCATAACTTTTCCTCTGTCGCCATCATTCCTTTTTTTTGGATCCGCTACATTAAATACCTTTGGTTTTTTAAGTGCCATTGAAAAATATGCTTGTGATTGTGTAATAAAAAATAGAGTCCGGGGAAGATAACTGGCCTTAAAGAATCGAAGAAATGTAACTGTTGAATTGTAGCTCGACGTGTTGAATACGCACTCGGTGTGAAGTGGTTTTCTATTTACGTAAAATCAAAGTACAGTAGACGCCGCTTAATATGATCACCTTGGGACCAGACCATTTTGGTCATAATATCCGAATGGTTATAAAAACCGAAGTCGTCATAACCGCGCCTGAATCGAGGCCTTAAGCCACAAGAAGTCCAAACACCGTCAAATTCATTGTTCAAACGAAGTAACAGAGTGACGTTGGCAGTAAAACAAAGTACAGTATTGTAACAGTACAAGTAACGGTAAAACCAAGTACAGTATGTAACAATATGTCGAAAAGGTGAAGTTATAAGTGCGTGGCGGGAAAAAATATTTTACTGTAACAAGAGAGATGGAGAAAATGTTGGTCATATAATCCGAAATTTGGTCATATTAAACGGAGGATTTTAAATGGAAAAATTCCGGACCGTACCAAATTGGTCATAATAAGCCGCTGGTCATATTATCCATGGTCATGATAAGCGGCGCCTACTGTAATACCAAATAAACATAATGAGCAAATAAGATTACCGCAACATTGACAATTAGCAAAACAAATAGCAAACAAGCGTGGTCACCGATGCAAATTTGATTGGCATGGCCTAATTGAATAAATTAATCACGATAGCAAGCGGAAAAAATGCGAATTCAAATTAAACATATTGCTTACCAACTGTTAACGAAACTTGCAGCCAGCAAATACCTCAATACATCCAACAGTATACGTAAACATATAATTAACAAGCTAAACAAATAAATTCAATCAGCTCTTAAATCATCTACAGGTTGGATAGCAATGACGCCTAAAATGACCACATGTTTGCCACTTAAAACTGCTCCTTTTAAAGATCAGTACTACAAAGTAACCAACATAACTGACACAAAATCTCATTTACTTACAATTAAACGCTCGCATTTTAAAGCCTAATGCAAGTGCGTGATTAACAAAACGTCTTGCAGTGAGAAAAAAATCCATGCATTCATAATTCAGTTTAACATAAGGTTCGGACTAAAAGCTGAAGTAACAGTAAAGCTTCGAAAGATGATTTGATTCCTGATCACTGAAAATAGGAAATCAACTAAAACTTGTAATCAATCAACTAGAACTTGTAATGATACATTTCAAATCATATTTTTCGGAAAGCTGTTTAATCTTAAGTCCTACCTTGCCATTATTTAAGTCGGTACAAGTAGCAGTTGAAACAGTAACCTTTCAAAGGCAAAGTGCTTCCTCAGAGGCTATTACTGATATCACAAATGTCACTTTGTATGAGTCTTAAAAAGTTAGTTTGAAAATCAAAATGGTTTTCTTGCGCCCTAGTAAACAAGAATATCAATCAACAGCATAGTGTCCTGGTCATACCAAAATTTCTTTCTTGTTCTAGGACCCAAAGCAGCTGCCAGACTTGGTTCGAAGTTTAGGTCGAAGACAACATAAAGAAAATTGTGTCAACTATTCACCACCAAAGCAAATTTTAAAAAAATTTAGGTTATTAGATATTTTGGAAGGAAGTTTGGCTTTGCCCGTTTTGACGTAGCTGCCTCACTATTTTGACAGGCTCTTTGACACTTGGCAGTTGCTTATAAGAAGCCAGTGCTTGAATCTCGTGCCAGAGTGGCATGGGGTCGGCAAGGTTGATGAAATTGCCAGTATAGGAAAAGCTGCTGCTGGTGGCCTGTTCTGGCTTGGCATTATTTAGGCACTGTGGAAACCAGCTGAAATTTTTGCAATCCAATAAAACTGACTTGCCCTAAAAGTTTTAGGGAAGGGGACCTCTTTTCCGAATGCTGAAAACCTTTTGGTTGATGCAAAAGCGTCCATTTCTGTGGGAGCTTTAACCGCACAATTGACCTAAAACTAGCTAGCTTGCATTTTTGCTAAAGATTATTTCCGAATTTAAAACAAACTTTGATGATGATTGATCTCATGGTCTCGATTTGTCGGCTTAAACAATAGAATAGTTTTTTATTGCAACTAATTAAAAATTTTTGTGATTGCAGTAATCAAACCCACCACTACAACCGTTTCTACATCGTCGATAAAATTTGTCACAACAAAGTTCTTAGGCGAAAACACCGGTGGCCCTATTGGTCCGTATGGCTCAAAGCGAATATCGCCGCAAACTTCTACTGAGGAAAAAACGTCTTTCAGTAAATTTACTTTGTGCTTATAAATCCATTTTACTTGCTCAGTTATTCAATGATGTTTCCATCCGCAAACGTCATTCTAGATTTACAGTGCTATATTTTAAGTCAAGATTAGTAGAAGGTTTTCAGAAGTCCATTCTTTTTGAATGCGTTACCCTAAGAGATATTCGCCTGGTTATGCTTTTAGTGTACAGGACTTTCACTTAGCATGGTGAACCCAATCCAGTTCAGATCTCTCAATACGAAGAAGTAGAAACTCAAAGTTAAGCCATTTTTTAATTTAGGTGGTATGAATTTTAATTATTTGTTACGCTTCATCAATAATATTTCTCGACAATTCCATTTCCGCAGCTTGTAGTTGAAATCACTTTCTTTTGGTTGTTACCCAGATTCATGATTACAAATGAAATAGAAACAAAATCTGATTTAAAAATCAAAAGCTTTGCATTCTCACTCATCTCTCATTTCATGACAAATAAACGCTGAACCTCAGGAATTTGTGCATTTACTTTATCAATTTGAAAATCTTATTATCTGTTCTTCCATCCTCTTTTCTGTTACTATTTTCAGATTGCGGTATACTTTCAGTCACTTATTTCTTCCAGATAACAATATGGCCAAAGAGCTGGCAAGACCAGGTGCACTGCCATAATTCCTGCTTATTGATCGCTTTTTTGGAACAAGAGGCAAACAAAAATATGAGAAAATTTTTGTCTCTTAAGTTCTCCGTTCTCTCAACTGTTGCTTTCCTGTTATGCTAGCTGAATTCTCCCTCGGAAACAGCTTTGTTTGAAATGTTTATCTCCCCAAAATTGAAAATCCTTGGCGCAGCGTTGTGGATACACGACTTAGAATACTCCTTATCTCATTATTTACTTATAATTATTGCAGCTGGTGTTAGCCCATTTAGATATTGATTGAGATCTATTACTATTTTCTTGTTATTGACTTGCTGTACAGCAGGTCTTTAGTGACCCTTTATCTGTTTGCAGTCCCTGGTTCGGGACTTGAGGAGCTATTCAAATTTTCACCGTGGTGTCCCAACATGCCCTTAATCCGAGAAAGGTCAGGGTAGCAACAACAACATTTCTTTGTTTTTTCTACCATCACTCAAAAATGTAATCTCTATATACTTAAACAGCTCTATTTGCTTCAACGTTTCACGGTTTATTTACGCACAGTAGCTACTTGATCGAGTTTTCCAAAAGGTGTGATAATTAGTTTTTATTTTCATTTTCTGTCATCACCGGCGGCAAAAAATCGAGTCCATGTTGGGGATCAGATTCTGAAGGTACTAAAATTTTTAAGCAACGTTATGTGAAAAGCAAACAATTGATTCTGTACCTTCCAATTTTGACATCAGTTTCAGCAAAACTCTGCTTCGTAGTTCGACTTGTATACACTGTAAAAAGGTGGTGAGAGTACGTACTATTGCTGAACTTTAATATTCCTCTATTCCACCTCTAAACCACTGCCTAACTCCTTCTCTTTCCTTTAACTCTACTTTATCCTATTTCGTGGTATATTTTAACAGCCCTCTTTGCTTCTAAACATATTTTTTAAATAAAGGCTAAGTTTTTGTCTTGTTTGCTCTTTACGCTGCATCTATGATGTTTTTTTGAGATCCTACTAAGAAGCAGCTATCAAACTGCTATAAAGTTTTCGCATTCACATTTTACCAAACATCTTTCTTTCTGTGCGTTGCCAAGTTGCGCGCCTTCAAAAGCATTTAGTCGCACACTGACGATGGTCTATTGTTTTCGTCGGTAGTAGAGGATTTGGCGATGTTTTGGGCGGAGGAATGACGTCACGAGTTGGGGAATTTTTGGTCACAACTGAGGGGACTTTTTGGTGAGACGAAGTGTAAGGGGTATGATGTAATACGATGGTGGAGGAGATTGGGATCCTACGAATCAGTAAAGTGTTTTGTATCACTAGAGGTCGGTAGGAACCAATTGTCGAAAATTTTTAGGATATGAGTTATAATGTATAAAGATTACGTTTTATTCAGCTGTTTGTTAGAACGCAATCTTTGCCTCCGTCTTGTCCAGACTTGCAGCTCAAATCTTTTTCTTGGTACTGTGCTTCCGTAATGACTACATTTTATTGTATGAAACTCACCTGTTTATCCTTGGCAGTTCTTTCGACAGCGTTGCGCAGTCAAGCTTGCTACATAAACCAGCTTCTCTGAGAAGTATATTCAAGATATGAAAGTGAAGTTAGGGAGACGATATAAAATGAAAGATTACAAATGTAACACTTGCTCTAAAGTCTTTTCCAAACAATGGAATTTGGTAAAACATTGGAAAAATGCACGATATCCAACAGAAGCACAAGTGTGAGATATGTGAGAAAGATTTTTCGATACTGCCTGATTTACAACGTCATAAAGAGAATACTTATTACAGAACAAGTGAAGTTTAATGTCCGAAATGCAACAAAAAATTAAACAGAGCAGACAATATCAAATACCATGAATGTAAACAAACCGCAGTTTTGTCTGTGACGAAAGATTCCCCAACTGTCTCTAACAAAGCTGCAACCTCTTTAATTGATGCACCCCCGGCAAACGATAAGTCTTTTGATGAACCACCAGCTATAAAAAAAAAATATTTCAAATGCTCTGTGAAATCAGATAAGCACGAAGATTTGGAAAACGAGGAATTAACTGAATCTGATCCGAAAGTGAAAAATTTTATGCAAAAATATTGGGAAAGTATCCAAAGTTTTACGAAGAAAGGAAAAGTACAAAATATGTGAAACATTTTTTACGACACAGATTTTAAAGATTTAGTAGAAACCATAGCAGAACGGATAATGACTCATCAAAAAATTGTTTTAAAATCAATTATAGTCGGGCATACATACTCAAAAATATTCAAACTGAAGAACTGAGATATTACCACTCAAGTTATAACAATGCCCAAATGCTGGACACTGCATTATTGATCAGCAACCGCAAAGACTAGATGGACTTTTTGAATGCTTTAGCCGAAGAATCTTTTTATAATGGACTGAGTAGACCGGACACCAAGTGGAAGATTGTACAAATATCAAATATCACCTTCTATGCCAACAATTAAAAAGATGCACCGTTGGATGAGAGAGTGACATTTCCTGATCATATAAAAAAACAATCACGGATTGATGAACGTTTCAGGAGAGAACAATCTTTGCTTTTTTCAATGTCTGGCTGTCCATCGAGGCGGTGATAGAGGGCGGTATGAACGCGATGCTCAGAAATTATTCAACAATTATTGCATGCTTTTTGAAATTACGTATAATGCTTTTACTGGTGTTAATTTATCCGATTTTATAGGCTTGAGGATTTTTTCAAAATTCATCTTGTTGTTTATGAATTGGAGGAGGGGGTTGCTAAATTGGTTCAATGTAGCCGTGAATTATATTCTTAAACAATGAGATAAAACATTTGGAAAAATCATCTAAGTCTTATTGTTAATTTTGAACATTATTGTGATATGTATCAATGTATTCATTGTGGGAAACTGTGGAGCGGTAATCGTCATTATTACCGTCACATCAAAACTTGTAAAACCAGAGTTCGTGATCTTTTTCCATGGGGTATTAATAAAAACCCACCCATAATATTTGAAAAACTTGAACTTATCGGTATCTATGTCCCTGCAAACGAAAGAATTTTTCCTTATTTCGCTTGTTATGATTTCGAAGCCTATTTTTCTCAAGAAAATTTACCTGGAAATGGTCCGAAATTAAGCTTTAAAGCAAGTCATGTGCCATTGAGTGTTGGCATTGCAACCAACGTGCCAAACTTTGAGAATGGAGTGTGCTTTGTCACCAACGGCGATGAAAACGATTTGGCGCAAAAACTGTTGAAATATTCAAAAAATGCATCAAATGCTGCCTATGAGATCATGAAAAAGAAATTTGATTGTGTATGACAAGCATTGGAACTCAGCAAAAATGTTAGAAAAGAAAATTTAACTAAAGAATTTAAAGCCTACTGCCGAGAATGTATTGTTATTGGATTTAATTCTGCCTCCTATGACTTCGACTTAATCAAGCCAACACTGATACAGCAGATATTGAATAAGATCGATTTTGTAATTAAAAAAGCCAACAACCATTTATGTAACACAACTAAAAATTTGAGATTTTTGGATATTCGGCATTTTCTGGCACCTGGTTTCTTTTATCGAAAATTTCTGATTGCTTATGGCAGCGTTCAAACAAAATTCTATTTTCTTTATGAATTTGTGACAGATCTGACGAAATTAAAGAGCGATTTGCCATGATATCAAGCTTCTTATTCCTCATTGAGCAAATCAAACATAACAAAAGAAGAATATAAGTTTGTGAAAAAAACATGGATTATAAAAAGCTGGAACACTTTGAAAGATATGCTGATTTACTACAATATGTTGGATTGTGTACCGTTTACTTCTGCTGTTGAAAGTCTGCTTTTACCCTACAAACAACAGGGCATAGATATTTTTAAAAGAGAGCGTTTTTAGTAAGTGAAGTGTCAAAATTACAAATGATGAAACGCATCGAGAAGGAAACGTTTTTCTGTTTGTTTCCAAAACGGCACCCAGATCATTACAACACTATGCGCAACCAAATTACTGAAGGTCTCTGCATAGTTTTCGCGCATCTGGCTATTGCCGGCGAAACAAAAATCCGTTCCCATGAAATAGACGATCTTGAACCAGTGGCCTGGATCCTAATTTACTGTGTTTACATGCTATTGCCCAGAATAACTCACTGGTTAATTTTGTCGCTATAAAGAAGAAGAAAATTATCGACCTGATCCATGTTCAAAATTTGGCCTTCAGGCATATCAGTGGCTGAGATATGTATCTCATGACTGAAGAAAAGTTTATTTAAAGCAGATACAACACAAGGGAGTGACGAGTATCCACAAACAGCTTACCGGTGGATGGATTTTGCCAAGAGAGTAATGAGGTCTTTCAGTTTTTAGGCTGTTTTTGTCATTGGTGTACTGCTGGCAATACCAACAAAAATTCGGATGGTTCTTTGCAAGAAACACACCTAGTGAAAACGATAACTCATTCAGAAGTCCGAAAAGCAACACTGGAAAACAAAAGACAATTGGAAGCAGAGAGGTTCACTGTATTAGAAATACGAGAGTATCAATCAAAACAGTTGACAAAAAGAGATAATATTGTTGCTTATTCAAAAACCTTGAAGGCAGTTCAATCAAAGAGGCAAATGTCCTCTTACAAAATTTTATGAGTGAAAAACAGGACTTTATATGGATTTTTGTTGGTGGATATTTACACGCCAAATCATTTAAAGAAAAAATACAAAGATTTCCCTCTCATCATATAAAACATCTAGAGACGACATTGGTGAATATATGAGAAATGTAGCTGAAGAGCGTGGTCGGCTTAAAAACCCCCAAAAATACTTGATCAGCAGCCATTTTGGAAAAAAATTTTGTTCAACACAGAAATGGCAAAATTTTATTTGGAAATGGGCTTGCAAATTACAAAGATCAAGGAGTTTATAGAATTTTATCTACAAAAATGCTTTGCCAAACTGGCAGACAAAATTGTGAATTCCAGAAGAAGCCAATACAGATCTATCCAAAGCTGTGATTGCCTTAACAAATAAACTGACAGGCAACTAGTTATACTCGGTGAGTCTATTAAATAAATCAAAACATCCGAATATCACATACCATTAAGAAAAAACAGCAAACCGTGTGATCAGCGACCCTCATTTCGTACATTTGGATAAAAATGTTTGTGATTTTTATTCGACATGACTTGCCTGTTCCAATAGGCATAAACGTGTATTTGATTTCGAAATTACACATGCTAAAATTTTTTTATCTGTTTATGAAGAAATACATCCCTAATCGCTGCTTTGAGATGTTAGAAAGCAACACAAATTCAATGTATTTCAGCCTCAGTCGTGAAAGCATAAACGACTGAGTCCCAGAAGAATTAAAAACTCATATTTCCGGAAAAAATTAATTTGGATGCCTGCCGAGGCATGTCCTAAATGCGAAAAGCAGTATATTGAATGCAGAAGCATGGATAAGCTCTGGACGATAGAGCAATGCTGCTTGAACTTTCATTCCTTTGACAAATGCAGTCTAGGAAAAATAAAAGTGGAGTACAAAAGTACAGCTCAAGTTTCTTGACATCAAAATCGTATTTGTGTTCAGAGGAAACAAAGAAAGTTTGTTAAAGTGTGAGCATATTTCAAAGCCCCATCTTTTTTGAGCAATATGTAAACGTCTTTTGTTTTGTTTTATTTGCCATATTTATCCTCCATTCACGAGAAAGCGAATTGTATCGCTATACTTTGGACGGGAAGTCCGCACTCACTTGGAAGTTGCCTTTTTCGAGGTTTATGGGCCACCTGTCTTCCACATAAAGGCGGAGGCGTCCCGTTAAGTGCCTTGGCCAAGGACACAACAAGCGAACTTTCCGGCTTGTTCTCCACAACCTGCCATAAATGCCGAGCGCCAAGCAGGGAAGCTGCGGATGCCATTTTTTAAAGTCTTTTGGTATGACTCGACAAGGGGAATGAACCCCAGGTCTACCGATTGCGAAGCGGACGCTCTAACCACTACGCCATCGCGTCGTCTTAAAGAATAATACCCCTCTGGAGATCACAAACTGTGGTTTTAGAAGTCGAAACCGTCAGATTTTTTCATACAAACAACACAAAAAGAGATTAAATTCTTTTTATCCAAAGCGTGTTGTATTAGGTGATGGCATCCACACTCTTCCTCTTGATCTGTAATATATGTTTATTGCTGTAACTTAACGTCTATTTATGTTTGTTTCTGTAAAAATAAACCAGTCATTCACAAAAGCAGTGTTTTTTGCAGGCTTCAAAGTCAAAATTAATAAAGTGCACATTTACCTTTTTGATATTCTTACTCTTTAGACAAGCTTTCCAAAACCTGTACATCTTTACCAGTTGCGGTTTAGCTGCTGATAGGAAGTTATTCTGTAATCAAGGACAGAACAGCACATTTGACTAAAATAGATGTTGTCACATTGGCTAGACTGTTTTTTGAATTTGTAGGTACATTTCTATATGTTCTAGGTAATCAATTTCAACTTTCAAAAACTTACCAGTCGCGGTTTGCTGCTGGTAGGAAGATGTACTGTAATCAAGGAAGTCTGACTGAACAGCACAATCGCGTTTTGGTTTTATCAACTGAAAACCGTCAAAGCAACAAAGCAATTTAGCCCTTATGAAATTAGATTAAGCGCTTTTAAAGATCATATTTTTTACTTTTCTTGCTCATTAAGACAAAACATCAAAACACGAAAGGTTGTGTATGGCTTTGAAATTTGAAAACCCAGCATTTTTCATTATCATTGGTCCATTTGGAAAAGGAAAAAAAAATAGATTCTACGTTTGGAGGATAATATTGGTAAAATCTGTCCGGGAATTAACCAGAATTTTTATTGCTTTGAAGTCTGGCAGGGAATTATTAATGAATATTTTAAGAAAATCAGATTTGGTCAAGGTCCCCCTGTTCTTGATGATTTCAAAGAGTTTGAAAATTCCTTACTCATCTTAGACAACATGATGTTCACGGAAAACAGCCTTCTGTTCAAAATATTTACTATTTACTCTCATCACTACCGATTTGCGTCCTTTTTACTGTTCAAAATCTCTTTCATAAAGGATTAAGAGAATTATCATTAAATGCAAAATTCATGGTTTTGTTTAAAAACAGTAGAGACAAAAACAGGTTTCTTATTTTTTAAGTAAAATCTATCCTCAGAAATACAAATCTGTTCTTTAAGCTTATATAGATGCGAACAAGTCCTCATGGTTATTTATTGATTGATCTTCGCTGCGAAGTGGACGATAGTAAAAGGCTCAGCACAAACATATCTCCAGGGGAAGTAAATTATATCTATTAATAAATCGACCGTTTGCGAAAATTTGCCCCTATTCTTCATTTACTTCAAAAGGCACCACCCTCTTTGAAGAGAAGTAGTATTGAAAAAGCGTCTCCAGAGTTAATCCTTGTCTCTGTAATTATGCATATAACATATTGAAAGGAAACGTTAAAATAGCATCCTCAAATAACCGTAAACTCAGCAAGCATAAAACCAAACTATGACAACTGAGCAATAAACAAGTACGAGTTATCACTGAAGAAGAAACAAAAAATCATGCAGACGGGAGGTTGTTGTGTTGCTGAGTGCCCTAGTACCTGTTTCAGGGGGAGTGCTCGGAACGTTGATTCAATGAAGAAACTGATTGCCATAGAGCCTGAAGTGTGTCACAACCTTACATCAAAAATAACTAATGAAAATCCTGAAAAGAAAATTTTGTGTGAATTAACCCTTTGAACCCTGACCTCCTGGGCCTAAAAATACCCTGCATCTGAGCTCCTGAGCAAAATTTTAGAATTTTCAACCCCCTACATATAAAGGCCATTCATAACAAAAATATACAACGTACATCACACCAATGAGAACAAAAACATTACAGGGAGGTCCAACCTTTATTTAGCGCCAATATTCCACTTATTGCATCACCACCAGCTGTAGGCCTAGATCTATTCCTACCAGTGCCACGCCCAACTTAGGCCGTGCTAGGTCTAGGTGCAGGACTACTTAGATCTAGATCTAGATCTACATCAAGCCCTTCATCTTCATTGCTTGATTCAGAGTTGACATCAGAATCTACTGACTCTAGATCACTTTCAGGGTAAATATCAGCTAAATCCTGCTCATCTTCGTCCGAATCATACACAAGATCTAAAGCCTGTTGTAAAGAAAATAGGCGTGATCTCTTACCAGATTCACCAGAAGTTGAGGGTTGAGAGAATGATCGTTTCATTGTCAATTTTACACAGAAAAAATACACTCAAGCATTGAACATTGGCGCAGACATCTTTGAATGACGTCGGTATTCCATAATATATAAAAGTCAACCTCATTGGTCGGATAAAAAAAGCGATTGCAACATGTTTTTTATGACGCACTCTCAGCGCGACGTGGAGCGTGCACTCGGTATATAAGCAAAGAAGGCTTGCGACGTACAGGTCGCACTCGGGGCTGTCGAGTTAAACACGAAAATGCAAGAAATTTTAAATTCACACCTACCAGCTGCTGAAAAGATGCGGTTATACAACGAAGCCTTACAGAAATCAAAATCATTTCAGCAAAAAACTCAAACGAAATCGAAACCCGTTGAAACATTATTTGATTCTGCCATATTGTCAAAAGTTAGGAATAAAACTAAAGCCAGACAGTTCTTGAAAAACATCAAAGAACAAAAAAATCTAGACTTTGACATCTAAAATCCTTTTAGATGAGAGTGTAATCCCTGGCTCAGATATAAATCAAATCTTTCGGTGTGTGTTAAACAAACAGAACCTCAATCTACCTGGTTTTTGTGAATTTGTGTGCAGTTGCTCTACAACATCTTGTAGAGCAACTGCTCCAGCAAATAAAACGTGATTTTGAGGCAAGAAATCTTGAACTAATTGCCAATGGGACTTTGGTACAACCAGTCGACTTTCTATTGGATCTACAAGATACGAGTAACGTTCATTTACAATTAACAGATATCCACATAAAACATAAACCAGGAGCTACTGTGCAAATTGATAAGGAAGGCAAGGAACATGCAGCAGTCACTTTGCGTCTTGTATCGTTCCTAGCTAAAATCATGGGTTTAAAAAATGTATTTTTTTACGAAGTCGGTGTTTACACTTCAGATCGAGTGTTTGACATGAATCCAGTGTCTGCCCTTTACCTCTTTTGCGATGTCATCGAACCTCGCACTGTAGGTCATACTCCAGCACTTTTGCTTGGAGTGATACCTGTCGAAAGATAGTCTGGAACCAATGCTGCTAAGGGATATGAAAAATTGCAATTATACCCTGTGTTGAAGAAAAATATTTCAGGCATACATATTTCGCTTCGGGATGATCAAGAAAAGTCAATCAGATTTCGCAAGGGAAAAGTTATTGTCACTTTACATTTTCGAAAACAGAAACTGAGTCAACTATAAAGGGGAAGTACGCAGTAAAGCATCATTATTTACAGCATTTCTTGTACCGTAAACATGCGTGCAAAATATTGTTGCAATTCCCAAGCCTATCAAAACTACTATTTAAACCAGGTTGGTCACGGTCTCCCCTACTTTAATGGTGCGAGATACCAGCTGGTGCGGCAGCACCAGGTTTCAACTCTTTGATTCCCGCGCCAAGCGTAACGTCGTTGATTAGCACTGAACCAGTAGAGTTGCTTTGTAGAACTAGTAATATTAGCTCTACGGATTCTTTCTGCTTCGTCAAACAAAAAAAAGGAAGCGGTTGAAGCTTTCTTGCAGTGTTTTATTAACAAATATGCGCAGCTCCTCCCAGCGTGCGTAGAACGAAAATTCACGGCGATAAAGGCTACCACACAGCCTTGATAACAATTAAACAGGGGGACCAACACTCAGGCCCAAACAGAAATCCGAAGCATAATCAGTAATCAGGCCGAAACGAAAATTTACTACTCGTTTCGCCACGTTGACGTTTTGACAATAATAGCAAAAATACACGTGGTCACTATATATATACGAGCAGATGCACCTGTTCTATACATGAGTCAAACATGTGGCCTTATTTAACCACAGGGCAAAGACCAAAGAAAGACAATACAACAAAGGAAGGCTTTTAGAAGTACCGGTAGTCCGTAAAAAGCCCGGTTATAACGTCTACTACTTCTCAGTAGGGGCTAATTGTTCGGTTCGCTGTAGGGGTCTAATTTGAAGCTATATTTACTTAAACTCCTAACAAAACAATACGAGATCACTTAATTTACCACAATATCAATCAATTTTGTAAAAAATTGCTTATGAAGTCTTTGCGTCACGTTCTCAAGAGACTACGCTGTATGAAGTCAAATCGCTGTAAAAGACCACATGGCGATTGGCGGAACACCAGCAGGGATATGGATTAGGAAATATCTTTAGTTCTATAGCCAAAACAGTTTTACTTCTAGTCAAAAGTGGATTCAAAACTATTGGAAAACAAGTTCTATGTAGTGGCGTTAGTTTTGCGTTGGATGTTTTAAGCGGAAAAAACGCAAAACAGGCAGCAATTGATCGTGCAGAAACAGCTGGTTCTAGCCTTTTGAAAGCTGTCACAAGAAAACGTAAAGCTGGACCACAAAAGACTAAAGTAGAAAAGAGGAGACGCAAGAAATCTCACGACATTTTTGATTAGAATGGCGTCCTTGATATACCCCAGCTCTGCGAGTCAAACTGGTTTGGATGATGGAAGTTTTACCAAATACCACCCTGTGTCCGTTTTAACCTCAACAGGACCTATTGAGTTTACAATCAGTGCTGAAAATTTCAACTACGTTGACCTTGCTAACACTTTTCTCTATGTTCGTGCAAGTTTGACTGCAGCAGATAGAACAGATTTAGAGGCGGATGCAGAAATCTCACCGGAATGTAACTTTCTACATAAGATGTAGCCACAAATCGATGTTTATCTTAATGAGTCTTTTGTCACTCAGTCCAATAACAACTACCCTTAGCGTGCTTATATTGAAAACCTGCTTAGTTTTGGTCAAGACGCAAAATCATCACAGCTTTCTGCTGTTCCGTGGTATTGTAATGCAGCTGGCCAATTTAATACAAGAGGCGGTGCTAACTAAGGCTGCACTACACACAAAGCAATCAAATTGATATGATGGAAAGATTACATGTGGACCTTTCATTTCAAAACCGTGATTTGCTGAATGGAGTAGTGGTCCGTTTGCAATTGATTCGTTCAAAGGATATTTTTTGTTTGCATGGAAATGCAGCTGAATATAAAGTATCCTTGAAAGAAGTTGTTTTGTTTGTGCATAAGGTCAAACCAAACTCGTCTTGCCATACAGCTTGCCCACACAAAAGCCTTGCAACTTGCTACAGCAAAATATTCGTTAAGGCGTGTTGAAGTAAAAAGCTTTACCGTATCAATGGGAAATCGAAGTATTACCAAAGAAAATTTGTTTTTGGGTCAATTGCCTACAGAATTGTGGTCGGTGTAGTGGACAACGACGCCTATAACGATGCTATTCAAAAATCGCTTTTCAATTTTAAAGACAACAACATTAAGCTTATTACAATTTATCGTGACGGTGTTCAAATTCCTTCAAAACCACTGCAACCTGATTTTGCAAACAACCGTTTCATTCGCAGTTTTATGCGTTTGTTTACTCAAACTGGTCAATATTATCGCGACCCTGGCATCGCTATTTCACGAGAGCAATCCGAGAATGGTTGTGCCTTATTTGCTTTTGATCTGACACCATAGCTGGATTCAGCCAAGGTCTGATTTGAATATATAAAACACGGAAACTTACGCATTGAAATTCATTTTTCCGACGCTGTAGCACAAACTCTGACTGCTGTTGTTTTTGCTGAAAACGATAACCTATTGAAAATCGATCACGATCGGCAAATTGCGTTTGATTACACAGCATAAACAGTTTGCAAATCGAAGGTTTGCTGAAGAAGGATCCTCAAGCCAAGAAAATATTCAAAAAGTCTGTGCCTTGGACGAGATAGAAGTGCCTTCCTACCCTTCCAATACCAGTGATAAAAAAGGCGAGCACTGGGTGGCTGTACACTTTGACAAAAATAGAAGAGGAGAATATTTCGACAGCTATGGACTACCTCCTGCGATCCTTGGTCTAGAAAGTTACATGGATCGCTTTTCGCTAGACTGGATTTACAACCGCAAAACTATACAAAGCTTATTATCAAGTGTGTGCGGACATTATTGTGTATATTTTGTTTTATTTCGTTGTCGAAATATCTCTCTGCATGCAATACTGTCTGTCTTTACCTTAAATTTAACAGAAAATGATCGTCGTGTATTTGATTTTATTTGTGAATTGTACAAAATACAATACATTTAGTGTGATACATATACAGAATCTCGATGTTCAGGTTTCAGACGCCATTCAATTTTCAAAGCAATACTTTGAATTCGTTTTCTGAAGAGGCGGCGATTTTGAGCTTTAACCCTATTAACCCTATTAAGGCCGGGCTTTTTTTTGCTTTCTATGTCCGGGGGGGGGGGGGGGGGGGGGGTCGATTCGACCCGACACTTTGGCAGCCAATAACTTTTGAACCGCTCACAATAGCGATTCCGTTTTTGCTCAGATAGATGCAGAATTTATTTTTCAATCTAATTTTATACTTTTGGTTATGATCAGATTAATAGCGTACAAGTTATTGCAAATTAAATGCACAGCATTAAATTTTCGATTTTCGACTGAATTTAAAATAAAGAAACCGCAGGCGAATTTTCTTTTTTCGTAGTGTTTACTCTTCGACGTTGTGCTTTTGCGATCGCCTAAGCCCAGTTTATCAATGTCAGCTTCCAGGTAAAAAGTTCAACAACTTATCATCAATTTGCCATTTTGCTTTTTAGGAGAAAGTTACCAGCCGTGATGTTTGTATAACATTTCTTATGTTGGACTACTTGCCATATGCCATATCTCCCGCTAGACTTTTGTAATTTGAAATGACTGTTTGTAAATGTGAAGCAGAGTGTGAAATAGCATTTTAACGACAAAAATTTCTTAGCTTTATGAAATTATTACTCTTCATTTAGACAAAAAATACATGCTATGCTTGTTCATCACGGATAAATATTTTTATTGATCAAGACATAAATCTCATTCAAATTAAGGAATGCTCACAAATCATATGACTCTTTTATTCTTTCCTCTCCCTTATGCCACGCAATACGACGTTTTTGTAAGCCCCTCCCATCCTTGTGTGCAGACTTGACGATTAGAATTTTTTTAGCATTTTCAAATTAAATTAAACTTAAAATTAGAGCATTAATGCTTTTCTCAAATTAGGGTAAAAGAAAATGAGAGCTCTTCTAATTATCACAAATTGAGTAGAATCGGAATTAGAATTAGAGCTTTCCAGTTTTTCTAAAATTAGTTTGAAATTTTAATTACCAAGCGAATTTTGATGCTATTTGAACATCTTCGCAAAACCACTTTGTATTTGCGACAATTCTAAGACTTTTTCATTTTGGCCATCAAATCATTGTGAAGACCTTTTTTCGTTTTGGAGATCACCTAATTTCGATTTTGATTTTGGGCCAAACTTTTCGCAAATAATAAAAAAAGTTCTTGTCCTTTTTCAGATTCGACTCTACGGTCAGGAACTTTTCTAAAATTAAATTAGAATTGAAATTAGGGATTTTTTATATTACACTACAATAAGAGACTTTTAGTTTTTTTTCAAATCAGAATTAGCGACTTTTTGCTGTAATTTACCGAATTAATCACTTGTCCAAGTCTGCGTATATAACGAGTTGCATAAAAAAGTGCTCAAGCAAACTTAAGTTTTGGATTTGCTACAAAAACCTGTGACATCGAATAATTGTAAACTTTGATTCTTTTTAGTAGCAAGTTTGTCCTACAACGATATGTCTATGTAGCCTATCTTTTATCCCTCTCACCATGATAACACCAATACGGCAGCTTTGTTTCCCTCTGGAGGCGTTATATGATATTTATACGGTCCTTACAATTTTATATCCCACTGGGATCAATTATAATGTCACTAATTTGAGCTTTATCATCGTAACTTGTGCTTTGAGGCGTTAGTGAATTTAGAGCTATTAATTAAAAAATCTCTTGCAATTAACAGAATACATTACAAGTGTGAAACAAAATATGTTATTTCTGGATTAGCTAGTAGGCAGTCATGCTGTTTCTGCTTATAATTTATCGTCTAATATGAAAATACGGGAACACTACATTAAATTTACGGGTAATATCAACAATACATATATCATCGTCAAAAGCAGCAATACGCTTGTATGCTTCAAAAACAACTACGGCAGTGCAATTTTATCCGTAAGTGTAAGCCTAACAGCAGTTTAATCTTGCAAGGAGAAATCTCAAATGCGAATAAGACGCTTATTGCACAAAGGCTTTGCGCATTTTTGGCCCTGGCTCAATTGCTTAGTAATTTTGTTTTTCTTTTCTTTTGATTGTTTTCCTTTAGTCTTACTGATACATGCATCGTATCGCCTTCGTTTTTGACTTTGATGAGGAAAAAAAGCCACTTAACGTTTTTACATTTTGGAGGATATTTTTTCCCCAGCACTATCTCAATTTTGCGAACCACAGAAGACTTTATACCAATTAAAGTTGGTTGTGCTATATGTGGGTGAATCAAAGGCATAGCTAGATTAAATCCGAAATCTACAGATTTTATGTTTTGAGGCTGCAGATCGTTGTTCATTGCATATATCGTGCTGGCGTTCACTCGACATGTGTTCAAAACGTATCAAAATGCATTCATAGTCCAGCGCTTTGATTTCGATGTACAACTGTAGAACCCCATTTTTTGGTCAATGATATCTGTTTCGCCTTTTGAAAAGTCGTATAGTTTGTAAATAGCGGGCTTGCTTTTGTTGTCATCTTTTGTAGTTGCAAGAAGCGGTGGCACTGTTCACTTTTTGTTTTTACCACATACGAGTGCAGATTTAAAATGACGTTATTCTTTTTCCAATAAATCTCGTATGAGTTTGTTTCTCGGTCTTTGATTTCTCTAATTTCGGCTGGAATTGCTTTTCTATTTGATTGTAAAGTTCCTACAGAAGTTTTTCTGCGGTCAAGCAGCCAAGCCGGCAAGTTCGCTTGTTGTGTCTTTGGGCAAGGCACGTAACGGGACTCCCCACCTTTATGTGGAAGACAGGTGACCCATAAACCTCGAGAAAGGCAACTCCCAAGCGAGTGCAGACTTACCGTCCAAAGTATAGCGATACAATTCGCTTTCTCGTCAATGGAGGATAAATATGGCAAATAAAACAAAACACTGCGCCATTGGTATTGAAGTATACAATCTGTCATATAATATGTTTCTTGCCACTAAATTTGTGTGGCATTCCAAATTTTGAATTAGATATTTTACTGTTTGTGACATCCCAGGAGTGTAGTAAGATGTCGGCTCTGCTTTTGGCTTATCAGAATACACAACAGTTGAAAAGGAAAATGGATAGCGAAAAGCATTGATTGATTTATACAGCATTCCATACTTGGCTGGTTTGCTCGGATTGAATTGTTTGAAATTGATTTGTGTTCTTGTAGGATAAAGAGTATCATCCAGCGACAAATACTCATTAGGAACTAGAAATTTCCCACAGCTTTTGTTAAATTCTTCAAAAATTTTGCGAAAAGCTGCAAATCTATCGTATTGCTAAGGAGTAGGACGCGTTGTATGATCATCAAGTAATATGTGGGCAATCAAAAATTTTAATCTATTCCTTGACTTAGCTGCACTAAAAACTGGATTGCCAAATATTTCATGGAACATCGCATTAGTGCTTTGATGTGCTTGTCCTAGTAAGCCTCGCATGTAAATCATTCCAATTAGTGCCAATACTGTCGAAGGTGGTTCTGATCCCAAACATAAAAGATCTTTTTATTTTTCACACCCGACTCTTCGGTCAGGAACATTTTCGAAATGAGATTAGAATTGCAATTAGGAATTTTTCAAATTAGATTAGAATTAGCGACTTATGGCTGCAATTCACCGAATCAGCCAACTAGAATTACGCATATTTTGTTGTCCAAGTCTGCGTGTGAATGTGACGAATCATATGAAAAAAGTCCTCCAGCAAACTTAAGTTTTGTATTTGCTACAAAAAGCCTGTTATATCAAACGATTGTAAACTTTAATTTGTTTTATTATCAAGTTTGTGCTACAACAATAGACCTAATGTACGTAGCCTATTTTTTATTCTTTCCCCCATAATAACACCAATACTCTCCCATAATAACCCGCCAGAGCATTTTGTGCGGCCCTCCAAACTTATACAAACTTCCATGAATTCAATTCAATAAGAAAGGGTTGGCCGCACTTGCCGTATTGAAGAGCCAAAAACGATAGAAGCCACCATTGAAAGAGCCGCTACGCAATTCTTAGTTTGAACTGACGCATTTTCCGTCCAAATAAAGAGTGATAATCTTTGTTTTTGGACGCCATCATTATCAAAACCCTGTAATATGTCTTTGCAAGAAGTTATTGCAAGATTTTAAGCTATTACAAGCTCTTGCATTGCATACAGCTATTACAAGATTTTACGCATTGGCCCTCGGCGAATTCTTGAATGGTCGATGCGGCCCTCGGCTAACTCTTAAATGGTCAATGCTACCCTCCAATTAAAAAGTTTGCACATCTCTTGTTTAGAAGAATGGAAATGACAAGACGATATTTGAGTCAGCATTCAATCTTATAATGGTGTGACAGTTGACGCAAGCTGTAGTTTGAACTTTAAACGTCAACTTCAATGCAAATGGATTTCTGCTCGGCCATGCAGCAGCAAATGTAATGCTTTTACCAGAGGCGTCTTTATAAAAGTGGATAAAAGAACACGGAAAAAAAATCTTCATTTGCTTTTGGAAGTGGGTAGATGTAGAATACAAACACAATGCTTTTGTCACGCGGTCAACAGAAAAATATTTTGTTGTTGGTCACAAACTCAGGAGATATTCCACAGCTCCTTCTCCCCTTAAAAAAATTAAATTTTGTGATTCACGATTGGTTTCTTTCGTTTTGAATTTGCATTTGCTGATAACAATTCGGTATTCAATTAATTACTAACAGCTTACTCGTAAAGCAACGGAAATCAAGTTTTATAAACCTCCTAAATTAAATTTTGCTGTCTGTCGCCCCTGCGGTCCCTTCATCTACCACTGCATATTTTCCATCCAATAAAAATTGCAAGTGCGCTCGTTGCTCTCCCACCAACCAATCCCCAATTTTAATTGGTAACAACATTACAAATCATTATGAAAAGCGCAAACTATATTATCACGCCGCCAAATTTATTTTCTGGCTTTGCGCTTGAAAACAATTCTTTTTGCTTAGTTGCATTTGTCAAGTATCAAAATTACGAAATATTTTCTTGCATTACTTTATCGGTAGGTTATGGTCTAGCGTCAAGAAGGTATTATTTATTTAACTAAAAGTTACAAAATAGCCGTGTATCTGAAAACATTTTGATGTTTTTGGCTTGTCAACATAAGAGCTGCTATTCACAGCGAAAAGGTTTTGAGAAGAAAGATTTCTGAGAAACGGTACAGTTTTACAGTCAGTGCTTCACTTCAAACAAGTTCTGTGGTCTACGTAGCTCGTCACGGTTTTGCGCGTGCGCTCTTTCTCCTATTTTTCTTTATTATACAAAAGCAATCGATGAAGAAATTTGCCCAAGTGGGTTTCGAAATTGCTATGTTTAAGTCAAAACTACAAAGAATATCTTTGTCAGTTTATAACCAACCAAAAGCCAGATAAATTTTAGGAAAAGTCAAAAAATTTCAAACATTTATCTCAAGCGGTCGCTAAGTTACAACAGTTTTAATTTGCTGTGGGTCGAATCGACCCCCCCCCCCGGGCCAAATAGGGTTAAGGCCGGGCTTTTTTTGTTTTTTATGTCCTGGGGAGGGGGGGGTCGATTCGACCCGACACTTTGGCAGCTAATAACTTTTGAACCGCTCACAATAGCGATTCCATTTTTGCTCAGATAGATGCAGAATTTATTTTTCCATTTAATTATATACTTTTGGTTAAGATCAGATTAATAGCGTTCAAGTTATTGCAAATTAAATGCATAGCATTAGTTTTTCGATTTTCGACTGAATTGAAAATAAAGAAACAGCCGGTGAATTTTCTTTTTTCGTAGTGTTTACTCTTCGACGTTGTGGTTGTGCAATTGCCTAAGCGAAATTTATCAATGTCAGCTTCCAGGTAAAAAGTTCAACAACTTATCATCAATTTGCCATTTTGCTTTTACGGGAAAGTTACCAGCCGTGATGTTTGTATAACATTTCTTATGTTAAACTACTCCTCATATGCCATATCTCCCGCTAGACTTTTGTAATTTGAAATGACTGTTTGTAAATGTGAAACAGAGTGTGAAATAGCATTTTAACGACAAAAATTTCTTAGCTTTATGAAATTATTACTCTTTTCATTTAGACAAAAAATGCATACTAGGCTTGTTCATCACGGATAAATATTTTTATTGATCAAGATATAAATCTCATTCAAATTAAAGAATACTCACGCATCATATGACTCTTTTATTCTTTCCTCTCCCTTATGCCACGCAATACGACGTTTTTGTAAGCCCCTCCATTCTTGTGTGCAGACTTGGACGATTAGAATTTTTTTAGCATTTTCAAATTAAATTAAACTTAAAATTAGAGCATTAATGCTTTTCTCAAATTAGGGTAGAATAAAATGAGCGCTCTTCTGATTATCACAAATTAAGTGGAATCGGAATTAGAATTAGAGCTTTCCAGTTTTTCTAAAATTAGTTTGAAATTTTAATTACCAAGCGAATTTTGATGCTATTTGAACATCTTCGCAAAACCACTTTGTATTTGCGACAATTCTAAGACTTTTTCATTTAGGCCACCAAATCATTGTGAAGACCTTTTTTCGTTTTGGAGATCACCTAATTTCGATTTTGATTTTGGGCCAAACTTTTCGCAAATAATAAAAAAAAGTTCTTGTCATATTTCAGAATTGACCCTTCGCTCAGGAACTTTTCTAAAATTAAATTAGAATTGAAATTAGGGATTTTTTATATTACACTAGAACAAGAGACTTTTAGTTTTTTTCAAATCAGAAATAGCGACTTTTTGCTGTAATTTACCGAATTAATCACTTGTCCAAGTCTGCGTATGTGACGAGTTGCATAAAAAAGTACTCAAGCAAACTTAAGTTTTGGATTTGCTACAAAAACCTGTGGTATCGAATAATTGTAAACTTTGATTTTTTTTAGTAGCAAGTTTGTCCTACAACGATATGTCTATGTAGCCTATCTTTTATCCCTCTCACCATGATAACACCAATACGGCAGCTTTGTTTCCCTCTGGAGGCGTTATATGATATTTATACGGTCCTTACAATTATATATCCCACCGGGATTAATTATAATGTCATCAATTTGAGCTTTATCATCGTAACTTGTGCTTTGAGGCGTTAGTGAATTTAGAGCTATTAATTAAAAAATCTCTTGCAATTAACAGAATACATTACAAATGTGAAACAAAATAGGTTATTTCTGGATTAGCCAGTACGCAGTCATGCTGTTTCTGTTTATGATTTATCGTCTAATATGAAAATACGGGAGCACTACATTAAATTTACGGGTAATATCAACAATACATACAGGGTGGCCCAAAAGTAGGTATACAGTTATTAAAAGTAGGGTTTGGGTCCAAAAGTAGATTTGTAGTTCTTATGTAGGCACTTTTAAACCTCTAGAATGATAGTTATATCTTAAATGGAAACTGTTTAATCTTTTTAGTGCTCAAAATGTCCTTCTTTACATCTGTTCAAAACACTCTGACATACCGTGCAGCACAAATTTCAATTTGCATCAATTTCTCTAAATGCGTCATAAATGCAATCTTTTAATTCATTTACTGTTTTGGGATTCTTCTCCTTGTTCTTTACATACTCTTTGTTCTTTACAACACCCCAAAAAAAGAAATCCATTGGTGTCAGGTCAGGTGAGCATGGTGGCCATTCAATGCTACCTGTTCTTCCGAACCAACGCTGTGTAAAGACTTTGTTAAGGTAATCTCTTACTCTTAACGCATAATGTGGAGAAGTTCCATCTTGCTGAAAGAAGAGTTCATCAAAGTTAGGTTTAGTTTGAAGTTGTGGCACTACCACTTCAAAAAGAATTTCCGAATAGTTCTCTCCATTAACTGTATGCCTACTTTTGGGCCACATAAAGTGCACTGCTGGTAACTTCAAAGCACATAAAAAATAGTTTAATAACTGTATACCTACTTTTGGGCCACCCTGTATATCATCGTCAAAAGCAGCAATACGCTTGTATGCTTCAAAACAACTACGGCAGTGCAATTTTATCCGTAAGTGTAAGCCTAACAACAGTTTAGTCTTGCAAGGAGAAATCTCAAATGCGAATAAGACGCTTATTGCACAAAGGCTTTGCGCATTTTCGCACTGGCTCAATTGCTTAGTAATTTTGTTTTTCTTTTTTTTTTGATTGTTTTCCTTTAGTCTTACTGATACATGCATCGTATCGCCTTCGTTTTTGACTTTGATGAGGAAAAAAGCCACTTAACGTTTTTACATTTTGGAGGATATTTTTTCCCCAGCACTATCTCAATTTTGCGAACCACAGAAGACTTTATACCAATTAAAGTTGGTTGTTCTATATGTGGGCGACTTAAAGACATAGCTAGATTAAATCCGAAATCTACAGATTTTATGTTTTGAGGCTGCAGATCGTTGTTCATTGCATATATCGTGCTGGCGTTCACTCGACATGTGTTCAAAACGTATCAAAATGCATTCATAGTCCAGCGCTTTGATTTCGATGTACAGCTGTAGAACCCCATTTTTTGGTCAATGATATCTGTTTCGCCTTTTGAAAAGTCGTATAGTTTGTAAATAGCGGGCTTGCTTTTGTTGTCATCTTTTGTAGTTGCAAGAAGCGGTGGCACTGTTCACAGTAATAAAGCATTTCGCTTTCCTGAACTTTTTGTTTTTACCACATACGAGTTCAGATTTAATATGCCGTTATTCTTTTCCCAATAAATCTCGTATGAGTTTGTTTCTCGGTCTTTGATTTCTCTAATTTCGGCTGGAATTGCTTTTCTATTTGATTGTAAAGTTCCTACAGAAGTTTTTCTGCGGTCAAACAGCCACTGCGCAATTGGTATTGAAGTATACAATTTGTCATATAATATGTTTCTTGCCACTAAATTTGTGTGGCATTCCAAATTTTGAATTAGATATTTTACTGTTTGTGACATCCCAGGAGTGTAGTAAGATGTCGGCTCTGCTTTTGGCTTAGCAGGATACACAGCAGTTGAAAAGGAAAATGGATAGCGAAAAGCATTGATTGATTTATACAGCATTCCATACTTGGCTGGTTTGCTCGGATTAAATCGTTTAACCTTTAACAAGTCGAAATGGGTCATTTTGACCCATGAAGGTACACTTTTTGCTGCAATTATGTCACTGTTGCTGGAAATTGCCTATTCTTTCTGGTAGCTGACTTTTTTGGAGGGATAAAGTTGTGGTAGGGTTGGTAAGCTTTTTGGGTTAGTGGTTGCCTGGTGAGCAGGAATTTGTTTGTCAATTGGGTCATTTTGACCCAATTCGACACTTAATGTTACATTTATCGTTTTTCAGTGTTTTTAGATTTTATGCTTTAAAATGGCTACTAAACGTATAATAGATGTGTTGGAGGCTTTGGAGCATGATTCAGATGAATCTGATGTCGAAATCGAATATAGTGATTCTGAATGCGAGGAAGAAGTGGTTGAGGAAAGTGAGCATGATTCCGAATCCGAGCAAGAGAGATCGCTTTCCGATGAAAATAACGAAAGTGATGCTGATGAAGAATTGGAAGAACGCATTTTATTTGCGAGGTCAGGAATTGAATGGAAAGAAACTCCCTTTCGGGCCAATGTGCGGCGTAGCTCCAGAAACATTGTAACAGAAAAACCTGGTCCACTTGGTGTTGCAAAAAACTGTAAAACTCCTTTAGACATATTCAGCCTCTTTATGCCCCCATCTTTAATAACTAAAATTACTGATCATACAAATCAAAAAATTGAGAAGATCAGGGAACGGTATGGGTCCAGTTATGATGCTACTAAAACAACTAATTCAGAACTTTTGGCTGTTTTGGGAATTTTAATTATTTCTGGAGCACAGCAAGCCTCTCGTCATGACATTCAAGACCTCTGGAAATCCGATGGAACTGGAATGGACTTGTGGCGATCTGTAATGTCTTATAAGCGCTTCAAATTTCTGTTGTGTCAAATGCGTTTTGATGATAGCACTAAAAGAGAAGAGAGGCGCTCTACCGATCGTCTGGCTCCAATTCGAGATATTTTTAAAAGCGTGGTAGCCTCTTTCCGTCAAATGTACAGTCCTACAGAGTTTGTGACCCTTGATGAAGCTCTGGAACCCTTTAGAGGCAGGTGTGGATTTGTTCAATACATGCCAAAGAAACCAGCTAAATATGGTTTAAAGCAGTGTTTCCCAACCTTTTTTGTTGGCGGACTAATTCCAAACCTGCCAAAGTATTTGCGGACTCAAAACGCAACAATGAAGGCCACTTCACACAGAGTATGATTAATTTACAACGTTACGTCCCTTAATCACAATTTGAGTAAAGAGGCCACGAAACAAACACAATGAAACTTTACAGAACTTAAACACAGTCAGTTTAATGCCACAAACAGAAGCTGCATTTACTACTTTCAATGGGAACCTTGTCCCTGGACTTTCGCTACTAGCTTGTCGAAATTAGGGTCTATGGTTGTCAACGCGCATCTAATGTCATCTTCTGGTTGAAGTTGGTTGCGGTACTTGGTTTTTATCATAGCTAAAGCTGAAAATCCAGCTTCGCAGAGATATGTAGTTGGAAAAGGTAGGAGAGCTTTTGTTGCCTGCCAACAGAGATCAGATAGATTTGGTTCCTTTGATTGCACTTCTGCCCAAAATTGAGTCAGAGATACATTTTCGAACTTGTTCCTCCACAGTTGTCGATTCTGCAACTCAATCAGCTGTTCAGCTATGCAGTCCATATCAGGGTGAACATGCAAAGCTGATACCTCGAAAGGACATCGTACCCAGTTAAACTTTTTGTTGTAATCATTAGGAGGGATATATCTATCCAACTCGGAAAGAAATGAAGAAAGATGATCAAGAAATATCTCACGAACGCTGTCCAAATTAAATTCTTCTTCTTCTACAAATGAGTTTAATGCTGGAAACGCAGCTATCTTCCCTTGTTCCATTCGATGCATCCACAACTCCATTTTAGCTTTGAAAGTGATAATATCTTCAGACACATCCAAAAATATTTTGTCTTTCCCCTGCATAGAGGTATTTAGTTGATTTAAATGACTGAAAAAATCAGCTAAAAATAACAACTTTGCAATCCACTCGTTGTCTTTGAATCGCTCTGAAAGCTCATGTTTTCGTTCTTTTAAAAAAGCACCTACTTCGTTGCGTAAGCTAACTATTTTCTGCAACACTTTTCCTCTTGATAGCCAACGGATGTTTGAATGATACAGAAGTCCACTGTGTTCAGTTCCCATTTCGTCACAAAACACGCGAAATAAACGAGTGCATAAGGAGTGGGATTTTATATAATTGACAACACATACAACCTCCTTGAACACTGAAGCCAGGTTTGCTTGAATGTCTTTAGCGGCAAGATTTTCTCTGTGAAGGTAACAGTGGACAATTAAAATGTCATTGTTTTGCTTTTTCGCAAAACTCATAAATCCTTTTTTGATTCCCATCATAGCTGGAGCACCATCGGCGCAAGCAGACATGCAGTCAGTCCACAAAAGCTGATGTTCTTCAAAAAAAGAATCTACCTTTTTATATATTTCTTCCCCTGTGGTGTATTTAGTCAGCGGTCGACAAAAGAGAAATTGTTCTACATAGTCATCGGCAGTGCGATAACGTACAAACACCATCAGCTGGGCGTCGCTTCCTATATCTGTTGTTTCATCTAACTGCAGACTAAAATTTTTACTTCGCTTCACAGCAGCAATCGTCTGCTGTAGAATATCAGCTGAAAGTTCTTCGATTCGTCGTTTGATTGTGTTGTCTGACAACGGAACCATAGCCAGTTTATTAGCAACAACCTCTCCGCACATTATCCGGGCCATTTCAATGGCTGCAGGCTTAATCAACCGTTCTCCTGTTGTATGAGCAGCTTTAGCTCTAGCAATTTTCCACGCAACAGAATAGGAAGCTAGCACTGCATCTTTATTAGAGTAGGCTACTCCTCCCCAAATACTCGGACGATCAATGCGGCTTCTCTTGACATGCAGTTCCTTGCTCTTAAAGAATT
The DNA here is from genome assembly GCA_963675345.1 of Trididemnum clinides. Taxonomy (NCBI): domain Eukaryota; kingdom Metazoa; phylum Chordata; class Ascidiacea; order Aplousobranchia; family Didemnidae; genus Trididemnum; species Trididemnum clinides. The sequence continues at coordinate 31,703,361 of OY776303.1, forward strand.
CGTAATCTTTGCCAAGGTACTTTTCGTGTTTAGATCTAAGGTGCCGTTGAAGTTTAGCTTCTTTTAAAGAGCTGTGAGCTAAAACTTCTAAACACAACACACACTGTGGCCTGACCTCGCCATTTACTTCCACTGACGTGAATCCAAATTTTAAAAAGTCTTCGTTATATGAAAATACTTGTTTTCGTTTTGCCATTGAAAATCGTCTGTTGTACTACGTTAAAATTTACTGCAGTTTAAATTTCAGACTCGTCCTCGTGGTTAGGACTATGCGGGAGCAAGATAAAAAAGAGAAAAGGAATGCGAGCGCAAAGGCATGCATGACAGATTCGTTGTGATGTAATAAAATAAAATTTATTACATTTCACTCCCTAGGGAAGTTTCAACATTACAAAAAAGTCAAAGCGTGCGCATTGCGCAATGAATAAAAAGTTCCAAAATCGTTAAAACTGGTTACCTATATGCGGTTATAAGGTTTTATCGTTAAAACTAGTTGATGTTATTTTGAAACTTGTTGTTGTGCTCGCGGACTCATCAAATCCTTCCACGGACTCAAATGAGTCCGCGGACTCGGGTTGGGAAACACGGGTTTAAAGCTACAGTGTTTATGTGACGCCAATACGAATTACACATGCAACATGGAAGTGTATGCTGGAAAACAACCAGATGGTCCCTTCCAGCTTTTAAATAAACCGCATGACATCACAATGCGTCTGACTGCACCCATCTTTGGTACCGGCCGCAACTTGACAACAGACAATTGGTATACAAGTGTCCCACTGGCTGAAGATCTCTTGAAAAATAAAATAACTCTCGTTGGAACAATGAAGAAAAACAAACCGGATATTCCACCAGAAATGAGACCGCAGAAAGATCGGGAAGTTTTCACCTCTAAATTTGGATTCCGAAAAGATATGGTGATAGCTTCCTATGTACCGAAACAAAAAAAGGCACTTATTATGCTATCCACAATGCATTCGGATGCAAGCATCGACGAAACGACTGGAGACAAGCAAAAGCCTTCAGTTATGACATTTTACAATTCCACTAAAGGTGGTGTGGATACCGCAGACAAAAAATGCGCAGCTACATCTTGCTCCAGACGCACAAACCGCTGGCCGATGTCTTTATTCTATTCTCTCATCAACAAAGTTTGCTTGAATTCGTTGGTGATATACGTTTGGAATAACGAAACGGATGGCCTACGATTACGGCGAGAATTTTTGAGATCCCTTGGAAAAGAGCTTTTGCGAAAACAACTTGAAATACGCTTTCAAAACAGAACTGGAATACAGAGGGGTTTGCAAAACACTATTGCGACCTGTGCAGCGAGCTTGGGAATCAATGTTGCGATGATCACTGAGCCAATCATGATTGTTCTGAGGAAAGTGCTCCTAAACGTGCACGAAGGGTTCGATGTGCATTCTGCAAAGACAGAAAGACAAACACCTACTGCTCCCAATGTTCAAAGCCAGTCTGCAAGCAACACATGGGACCACCAACTTGCAAGAACTGCATTGAGTAAAGTACGTCATACCATAAACTATCATGAAAATTGTCATGATAAGTATTTTTTTTTCTTGTGTATTTCATAAAAACTTTCTCTTCAATACAATATTGCTGTTTTAACGAATGCTATTTGATGCAGGGTTAAGATAGAAAGCTATGGGTCAAAATGACCCAGTTCGACTTTTAGTGTGAGAAAAATATTTCGACTTGTTAAAGGTTAAAACTGATTTGCATTCTTGTAGGATAAAGAGTATCATCCAGCGACAAATACTCATTAGGAACTGAAAATTTCCCACAGTTTTTGTTAAATTCTTCAAATATTTGCGAAAAGCTGCAAATCTATCGTATTGCTAAGGAGTAGGACGCATTGTATGATCATCAAGTGATATGTGGGCAATCAAAAATTTTAATCTATTCCTTGACTTAGCTGCACTAAAAACTGGATTGCCAAATATTTCATGGAACATCGCATTAGTGCTTTGATGCGCTTGTCCTAGTAAGCCTTGCATGTAAATCATTCCGATCAGTGCCAATACCTCCGAAGGTGGTTCTGATCCCTAACATAAAAGATCTTTTTATTTTTCACACCCGACTCTTCGGTCAGGAACATTTTCGAAATGAGATTAGAATTGGAGTTAGGAATTTTTCAAATTAGATTAGAATTAGCGACTTATGGCTGCAATTTACCAAATCCTCCAGCTAGAATTACGCACATTTTGTTGTCCAAGTCTGCGTGTGTAATGTGACGAATCATATGAAAAAAGTCCTCCAGCAAACTTAAGTTTTGTATTTGCTACAAAAAGCCTGTTATATCAAACGATTGTAAACTTTAATTTGTTTTATTATCAAGTTTGTGCTATAACAATAGACCTAATGTACGTAGCCTATTTTTTATTCTTTCCCCCATAATAACACCAATACGGCAGTTTTGTTTCCCTCTGGTGGCGTCATGTGATATTTATACGGTTCTTACAATTTTATAGTTACCAGAAGCTAAAGAGGCTATGTTTTCAATGTCGTCGCTTTTTTCGTCAGATACTTCATTCAAAATTTTACTTAACACTTCTTCAGGTCATACATTGACATGGGCTATTTTTTACTACTTTTGTTTGCAACATTTATATGCCTGAAAGAAAAAAATTATTCGTTAAATATCATATAATCATCACTATCTTATACATCGGCAGAATATTTAAATTTTAGTGGAAACGAGCAATTTGAACATTTCAAACATAGAACTAAAATGTAGTGGCTGCATTCTCAATGTCATAAGAAACTTTTGATTTCTTAACTATTCCTGTATTGAAGTAAAACAATTAGAAATTTAACTTATCGAACGTAACATGAACGTAGTTTGGAGTAGGGATGGGCAAACCACGAACCGCGGGCCGCATGCGGCCCGCCAGAACATTTTGTGCGGCCCTCCAAACTTATGCAAACTTCCATGAATTTAATTCAATAAGAAAGGGTTGGCCGCAATTGCGGTACTGAAGAGCTAAAAACGATAGAAGCCATCATTGAAAGAGCCGCTACGCAATTCTTAGTTTGAACTGACGCATTTTCTGTCCAAATAAAGAGTGATGATTTTTGCTTTTGGACGCCATCATTATCAAAACCCTGTTATATGACTTTACAAGAAGTTATTGCAAGATTTTAAGCTATTACAAGCTCTTGCACTGCATACAGCTATTACAAGATTTTACGCATTGGCCCTCGGCGAATTCTTGAATGGTCGATGCGGCCCTCGGCTTACTCTTAAATGGTCAATGCTACCCTCCGACTAAAAAAATTGCCCATCTTTGGTTTAGAAGAATCAAAATGACAAGACGATATTTGAGTCAGCATTCAATCTTATAATGGTGTGATAGTTGACGCAAGCTGTAGTTTAAACTTGAAACGTCAACTTCAATGCAAATGGATTTCTGCTCGGCCATGCAGCAGCAAATGTAATGCTTTTACCAGAGGCGTCTTCATAAAAGTGGATAAAAGAACACGGAAAAAAAATCTTCATTTGCTTTTGGAAGTGGGTAGATGTAGAATACAAACACAATGCTTTTGTCACGCGGTCAACAGAAAAATATTTTGTTGTTGGTCACAAACTCAGGAGATATTCCACAGCTCCTTCTCCCCTTAAAAAAATTAAATTTTGTGATTCACGATTGGTTTCTTTCGTTTTGAATTTGTATTTGCTGATAAAAATTCGGTATTCAATTAATTACTGAGACCTTACTCGTAAAGCAACGGAAATCAAGTTTTATAAACCTCCTAAATTAAATTTTGCTGTCTGTCGCCCCTGCGTCCCTTAGTCTCCCACTGCATATTTTCCATCCAATAAAAATTGCAAGTGCGCTCGTTGCTCTCCCACCAACCAATCCCCAATTTTAATTGGTAACAACATTACAAATCATTATGAAAAGCGCAAACTATATTATCACGCCGCCAAATTTATTTTCTGGCTTTGCGCTTGAAAACAATTCTTTTTGCTTAGTTGCATTTGTCAAGTATCAAAATTACGAAATATTTTCTTGCATTACTTTATCGGTAGGTTATGGTCTAGCGTCAAGAAGGTATTATTTATTTAACTAAAAGTTACAAAATAGCCGTGTATCTGAAAACATTTTGATGTTTTTGGCTTGTCAACATAAGAGCTGCTATTCACAGCGAAAAGGTTTTGAGAAGAAAGATTTCTGAGAAACCGTACAGTTTTACAGTGCGTCACTTCAAACAAGTCCTGTGGTTTACGTAGCTCGTCACGGTTTTGCGTGTGCGCTCTTTCTCCTATTTTTCTTTATTATACAAAAGCAATCGTGATGAAATTTGCCCAAGTGGGTTTCGAAATTGCTATGTTTAAGTCAAAACTACAAAGAATATCTTTGTCAGTTTATAACCAACCAAAAGCCAGATAAATTTTAGGAAAAGTCAAAAAATTTCAAACGTTTATCTCAAGTGGTCGCTAAGTTACAACAGTTTTAATTTGCTGTGGGTCGAATCGACCCCCCTCCCGGGCCAAATAGGGTTAAGCATCCAGCTACTTTTTCTTGCTTCTCGAGAAGCTTGTGGCCAGTCAGTTATGATATGTACAGTTAGTTTTTTGTCAAAATGTACTCTCTTCTTGCTTCAATTTTACGTTTTTTTACCGGTTCTAGCAAGAGTTTAAGGAAGCTGACCAACTGTTTGTTGCTATTTGGCGGTAGATGGCTAATGTCGTTGTTTTGGGTTTTCAGACACAAGCAGTTTTGAGCCAGATATGATACTTGGCGTCGTGGAGTCGTCACGTTATCGACCGTAAATCGCAATTGAAATCCATCAACCTATATTTCTTGTTTTATATTCTGTACGCTTTTTTGCACCGCACAATTGGAATCATCTCGGCTTGTCGCCCAGAATAAGAGCAGCACATCATCTTTCGTTTCAGATTTAAATCAAAACAAACTATAAGGTAGACTACCCATCAGCAGAGTCACGACTTTTGTTAGTTGTTTAGGAGAGAACAGCTTTTTGTCCTTTTTAACGCTGACCACCGCTTTCCTCAACAAAGTCACTTCGGGTTGTGAAGTTGTTGCAATATCTTGAAATAGTTTTGTGAAATCCATGTTGCTTCTAATATTTGCTTTGGTTACTGGCTCTGTTTATATACCCGCAAAAGATTGCGCAACTACATGAAATCTTACAAAGAGTGTCACAAGTATGGCGCAATATCCTGTTGCATCAGATTTCCAATTTTTCGCGGCGGTCATAGTTCATATACACCGTATTTCTCTACATATTCTGTGTCTTCAGGTACCTTGGTAATCGGTAAATAATGTCAATGCTCGTCTGATTTTGTTCGCATCAATAACCGTATTTTTGCATAGGCTGCCTCCGGCTCTAACAATAAAATCTCCCATACTTCTTTTTGTTTTGTAGATCTTGAACCGTTCAATATTTCGTGGATAATTTTTGCCTCTTTACAAGGATTTTGCAACTTTGGTCTGTTTATCTTGTGGTATTTGAGAGTGATGTCTTTCACATAATCCATACCCTGTTTCTTCAGCACATATTCACACAGAGGAAATCATTTGGCGTGCTCGTATCAAGAATTATCGTTTGGTTCCCAGTTCTTTAGGCCTCCACCAGAGTAAAAACAAATAACTCGGTCGCTTTCATCCAAGTAATAGAAACCACCATCTACCATTTCACTCGGTGTGACATGTCTCTTTACAGGCCAATTCTTGGTAAAGGACTGCAAACGTTCACCACTGTTAAGCACATGCGGATTATATGGAGCATGACAAGCAAACGGTTCTTCCATATTTTCCGGAATAGAGTCAGGAACGTCACACATATTTCAAGCACTTTCAATCACACAATGGTAGGGATGCAATCACAGTTAAAAAAGATTACGCCATGGATTGCAAAATTGGGACGCGGTCTGGCTTAAAATAGAATACGTCATGGAATGTGAAATAAGGATGCAACTACATTCCCCCGATCTAGATGAAAACTTACGTCATTAAAATAAGGAATCACACCTTGAAAACCGCTATGTAATTGCGTAATACGTAGGACAAGTATCATAAGAAATATTCTACAAGACATTCACACCGTGTTAGGGTTAACTTTTTCAGATTAGTGTTAACTCTCTCAGATTAGGAGTTAGTTTCTTCCTACCTCCTTCAAATTAAATCTAGATTAGCTTCCTTAGAACTATGGTTAACTATCATGTAAGCACAGAGCGGAGAAAAAGATTCGAGCTTGGGCAAGTCTGGACAAGATGAAGACAAAGATTGCGTTCTAACCAACAGCTGAATAAAACGTAATCTTTATACATTATATATCTCATGTTCTAAAAACTTACACAAAAGCAAAGATCGCATACTAGCAAACAGCTGAATAAAACGTAATCTTTATACATTATAACTCATATCCTAAAAACTTTCGACAATTGGTTCCTACCGACCTTTAGTAATACAAAACACTTTACTGATTCGTAGGATCCCAATCTCCTCCACCATCGTATTACATCATACCACTTACACTTCGTCTCACCGAAAAAATCCCCTCAGTCGTGACCAACAATTCCCCAATTCACCAAAAATTCCCCAAATCATGACGTCATTCCTCCGCCTAAAACGTCGCCAAATGGACCATCTTATACCGCTTTCGTCTTCTTTTTTTTGTAAAGTCTCTGCCATTCGTGCGAATAATATTTCCTCTTATGATCTCATTCTTTGCCTACGGTTCTTTTTTCCAATTTCATAAATGTCAATGGACAAAGTGAAATCTATGCATACCAGGAGTCCCACAAAAAGTTTTCGATTATTTACTTCTCTTCTAGAAAGGTTCTGGTCGTTTTATTCTCTCCTCCATCTCAAATATTCGTTTTTCTTGCGTAAAGCTTACTGCCTTTGATCTTCGATCCCGCTACAAGCTTCCTCTTTTTTGTAGAAGTGATGCTCTGGCCCAGTTCTATTTTCTTTCTAATCAAGATGTTGCGATTTAAACTCATGGTTCTGTCGCTGTTTCTTTTCGCCATCGTTCTTGACTGCGGCCCACTCCATGCCACATAAGTCACTTTTTTTCACAGGTCCAGTTTGCTTCAGTTTTTCTGCTAGTCTGCGCCATTTTGTTAGCTCTTTGGTGATTTCAAACCTTCCGATTGTCTTCATCTTCATTTCTTTCAGAATATTGATTTATATTTTCCGTGTTTTATTTTTCGCTATTTTTCCCTCTAATACTCTCTGGGATACCTAGCAGAAGCTTTCCACCCTCTTCTCTTGCATTATTCTTAGACTACAGTGTGCCTCAGAAGGCACACTGCTTTATCCATCTGTAGTTTCTTGCAAATTTTATTCTCTACTTCTTGTGTTACCTATTTTTTTCTTTCAAACTCAGCAGCAGACTGAAACTTTATAGACTGGAATCAGTCAATAGTAGAACTCACACTTTATTAACAAATCGATTTCACTAAATTAGCATCATCAGTGTTCTGCAAAGCAACCGCAATGATAAATTATATATACTTACGTCAAATTGAACGGACAGGCTCATAAAACTAACTCTATAATGAACCGAACTGACTGCAACAAGAAAACACTGCACACTTTAAGCTGATAAAATAATATGAAGTTTTCCTAACCTTTCCTATTCTAAACTCAGCAGCATTAACAATTCTGCCAATTTCTCATTGTCCTCATTTTTTCAAAATTACTTTTTTTGCTTGCTTTTCTTTCTGATTTCCTGTTTCATTCTTCCTGGCGTATTTGGTGGAAGCTCTTTACTCTTCCTTCATTTATTTTTTTCAGGATACATAGAATTTTTTATCACATATTTCTTTTCGGATAATTACAAGGAAAATGAAATAGCCGCACACAGTGCACAGTACATTTACTCAAATAAATTTTTTACCTACTTAGGCCAAACTTTAATGAAAAGATATTCATTTAGTCCAAAGTATACACTAGGGTCTGTCGAAAGCAAACGCAATTTCTATCACATGAGGCGCTCTCTTTGTTAAAATTTGGTAATTTGGTGTAAATGCTGAGGTATAGTGCCTTCGTCAAATTCAGGTGAATGCTATTGATTTTTTGATATGCGTAGACAGTGACTTATTGTATGAGATTTTGCAAATCTGTGCGGAAGTAAAAATGCCTCCCCATTTCCGGTCAAGCAAATTATAAATGCAGGTGTTAAAATTCTGCGTTCAGACACTGCTAAAATCTTGTCTTTTTCAAAAAAGGCTTCTTTCCAATAATAACCGCTTTGAACTTGTAGCACACACCGCACTTTACTTGTTGCACTACTGTGTTTAGGGCGCGTGGTAGTCTGTTTTTTTTGCTTTCCGACAGTAATGTTAGCGGTTTATCTAAAGCCATATTTTATTTTTTTGCCATTCTTCTGCGCGCTAGATTCATTCTCTCACCACCCCAGAGTGTCATGCTGTCTCTCTTTTTAATCATTAGCCTTGTCAGTACAAGCCTCCAGGATCTCTTAAGAGGTTTGGCTACATAGCTCATCAACATTTTATTTTTTTGCTTAGTCTGCTAGAAACTGGCTGGCATGAAAGGGACGTTAAAGCGAGTCATTCAGCATAGTCTGAATGCTTCCATTATTAGAACGGAAACTAGGCGAAAATAAAACTGTATCTCATACTTTTTGCTTCAACAATAAAAAGGCAAAATTAGAAATAAAAATATAAATTAACTAAAAATTGTTTTCATTTTGGCTCAATTCGATTCATCTGGAAAGGATGATAGAACATTGCTCCCGTACCGCTTCTATTCACATTCTTTACTAAAGAAACTACAATCACGCGTTGTTTTGAGTCACACTGGCACAAATAAATGGATACTTTTTGACCCTTGTTGGTAACGATTTATTTAACTAAAGACGCTTTCAGATTAGATACGTCCGGTTTTATCCTTAATATTTGAAAGTTTTTGTGCAACCTGTATAAAAAATATTGTGTTGTATATTGAAGGTGACTTCATTTATAAATTTTACCTTGGCCGTTTTTATTTACAACTGGGGCCGCAGTTCGTTAGCTTTGGTTGTAACAGCACATATCCTGAACCTCGAAACCGTGTGCTGATTTTTGAAACAAGTTTTCTAACTTTGTTTCTTGCAGGTAAAACCCAGCTGACGTGGATTTCCTTGGGTACAATTGGTGGTGCGATCTTTCTGGTTCTGCTTTGCAGATTATTGAAAAAATGTTATTGCACTCCAGAAGAACCTCCTGTGATGCCAGTTACTAATCCACCTGTGCTAGCAGAAGGCGTGCTACCTGGGTTTAGTCAGATATCTGCCAATTTAGCGCCGTCCCTAAGCCAATTTGGTGGAAACCAATTTCTTCCTCTTACTGCTTCTCAGAGCCAAGCCCTTGCTCTTACTGGTCCATCAATGAGTCGATTATCCCGCAGTCGATTATCCCGGATTCGATTATCCCAGAGCAAACTGTTGCAAAGAAACTCTACGTCACGCATGTCTATGTCAACAAGTCGGATATCCCGGAGCAGGAGTAGGTTTCGTTAATAACTTCCAGATTTCGTGCAAAACTGAAGATTCTTATTAAAGCTAACAAAATAAAACATTCAGTTTTATTCGCCTGCATTGTTTGTTTGTGCAAATATAAGCAAAAATACTTACTGCGCCATTGCTATGACCTGATTATATCTTATTTTAACTGAGTTAGTTTAGCTAAGAAAGTAGATCCTCATCTACAACACTAATTGAAGGGACTAGATTGCCAGATTGTTTTGTAAATGGTGCTAACTTATCCCAACATATGATGAAGTGCAATCTGCGTTATTGTCAGTAGCATCACTTAGTAAGTTCAAGCATGAAGTTGCGAGATCACGATATCAAGCCTGCATGGAGTTTTGCTGTCGTATCTTGTGAAAGGAAATTTAAGTAATTTCCTTGCTTGTAGGCAGTGATTGTGATGCAAATGTACTGCGCCAGCAGCACTGGTTACTCTGAAACCAGTCTGAATACAAGTTGTTTATCGTAAATCTCAAAAATACAACCAAAAATCAATACCGATAGTGTCAATACCACAGCTTACGTCGACCTCGCTTCTGTCAGTCAGGATGTTGGCTTTTTTTTGTTTTGGCAAACACCTATCTTTCTGCAAATTTATCTAGGGCCCAATTACATGGAGCGCAACCAGACATGCAAATGCAACCAGACTGCAAAAAGTTTAACCACTGGTTTACGGAATAGTACAGTCAACAAATGCAACTTTTGTTAAAAGTAGGTGTAAAATTGCACAGTTTTTACAAAATCAATTTATAACAAAGTTTCACGCACGTGATTAAACACCCCCAAAATGCGCTTTCGAAAAAAGTGGTTGAGCAGTTTCTGTTACAGACAAAATCAATTCATAAAACTTTGAATTAAAATTGTTTTTCTCGGCCTGATTAAACTGCAGGACCTTTTTTATTTGAATAAGCTGCTAGAGAACTATTGTTATAATTAGCGCCCTTTGTGTTGTAAACAATACTAAGACAAAGGATTTAGGACAGCCATTCTCTATGAAGTTTTCTTTTGCCTATTTCCACGTGCTCGCGTGAGAATTTTGTAATTTAGCAGCACTATATAAACCGCGGCATTCTAGTCATTTGGCATTTTTATTAAAATCAAAATACGAATGAAGTGGAATCTCTGCTATAAAGTTGAATCGTGTCGGAAAGTCGCATACAGTCAGTAAGTGTATATATTATAAGCTATTGTAATCTATCGTAGTATTAACAACGAGTGCTCATAATTCTCTTATAATTATAATTGTTTATCATTGTACTTTAACCCTTTGAACCCTGACCTCCTGGGCCTAAAAATACCCTGCACCTGAGCTCCTGAGCAAAATTTTAGAATTTTCAACCCCCTACATATAAAGGCCATTCATAACAAAAATATACAACGTACATCACACCAATGAGAACAAAAACATTACAGAGAGGTCCAACCTTTATTTAGCGCCAATATTCCACTTATTGCATCACCACCAGCTGTAGGCCTAGATCTATTCCTACCAGTGCCACGCCCAACTTAGGCCGTGCTAGGTCTAGGTGCAGGACTACTTAGATCTAGATCTAGATCTACATCAAGCCCTTCATCTTCATTGCTTGATTCAGAGTTGACATCAGAATCTACCGACTCTAGATCACTTTCAGGGTAAATATCAGCTAAATCCTGCTCATCTTCGTCCGAATCATACACAAGATTTAAAGCCTGTTGTAAAGAAAATAGGCGTGATCTCTTACCAGATTCACCAGAAGTTGAGGGTTGAGAGAATGATCGTTTCATTGTCAATTTTACACAGAAAAAATACACTCAAGCATTGAACATTGGCGCAGACATCTTTGAATGACGTCGGTATTCCATAATATATATAAGTCAACCTTATTGGTCGGATAAAAAAAGCGATTGCAACATGTTTTTATGACGCACTCTCAGCGCGAAAGCAAAGAAGGCTTGCGACGTACAGGTCGCACTCGGGGCTGTCGAGTTAATGCCGTCGCTATTCGCTATTTGCTACTTGATCTTTCTACTATGTTTGTGCCCAATTTAAGTTGAAGTTTTGCTGTTTGCTTATAATTGTTAAATCATTCTAGAAAACCTGTCGCAGTATCAATGCCATTCGTATATGAACGATCGGATTTTTCGTCTTCGAAATATATTTGATTCAATCAACGAGAGTGCCCCTTTGATGCCGCGATTGAGTTTGCGCTGTGCGCTAAGATCTTTCCCCAATCCGTGTGACTGGAATAGCAGCAGTTACAGTTTCAGTGTTTTTGCATTAAATCGGAGTGATATCTTTTTTTGAAAATTAAATTGATACACTAAGCAGTTGTTGATTGAGCGTTAAATCTGTTGTTTTACTGATGTTATGGAATAAATCTGAAGTCAAAGTAAGGTAAGTGGTGTTACGGTTTACTAGTTGTTGCTACTAGCTAGGCTAATTTTATCGGCTGAACCTGCAGGCTTACTTGTAGTCAGCTCATGTTAGGGTTTTACATTCGAATAATCAGCGTATTTGGGAATACTGAGATTAAGTTAATAGTAATGCAAGAGGCCAGCGATGCACTTAGCAAACTGCAGACAGTGACACTGTTTCGACCTATCAGGTCTCTTCAGTGCAGTTGGTGACCAATAAGAAGCTAGAGGCTTTTAATAAAGCATAGCTTAGACCGTCACACTTGTGGGACCAAATACTAGGTCCACTGTAGTGGATGGTCTGTCAACCTCTGCGAAGCCGTATCACTCGTGAATGAGTGGCGGTTGTCGCAGGTGCACTACGTCTTGAAGAGACCTGATAGGTCGAAATAGTGTCACTGTCTAAGTTAATTGTAATGTGCAACATATACAATATATTTAGTTGCATAAGCACAGTGAAAAGTTGTAAACCTAAATTGCACTGCAGCCTAAATGATATGGCAGATTTCTGTACCGTTTGTCATGTTGAATTAAATAATGGTGGATAAAATCAATAATTCTAAGAAATGTTTTGTCAACATTGCTTGCCAACCATTTATATTGATATATCAGATGAATTTTGTGAACTTCATTGCTCCTTAAACAATTGTTTGAACTATTGCCTTGGCTGCAGGACAAAGGGTAATTTAAAAGCTTACTGTACCAGTAGTAACGATCAGAGAAAATGGTTGTTTTTGCTAATGCACCTACGAGCATCTAATTGGCATTGCGTTATTTTTAACTGAGAAGCAAATGGCATTTAGATGGTGTCGCGTTTCAATAGAATTTTGAATCTATTTCGATCTTAATTTACTTTTTGAAATTGAAGCGACTTGCAGTGTCGCTCGAATATTTAAGTTTGGTTGCAACTTAATAACCAGGAAAAGATTGGCTTTTACTAAGATACTTTAACCCGCGCACTTTTCAATCAAGAACAGAGTAATATATTCACAAATCACTTTACAACTTCGAATTCTTTCGCTTGCCAAAACACAGAACTAAAGCACTTCAATAAATAAATATCAGAGACTTACTAAACTAAAAATCAACAAAATAATCGCTTAATTCCTGTCACAACAATCACCACAGAACAACGCCTTTTTACTGCACTCTGCTATCCTTCTCTGAACTTCTGAATGAATAAAATCTCGCCGCCTTATATACGAGGGTAGGCTGAAAAGTTAGTAGCCTCACTATGAAGGAGTTGCGACAAATTAGTGAAACTTTCCTTGCGTTAAATTCATGCTTTCTTAATACTGACTGCGATATTTTTTTAGGTAACCCTATGCTGGATAAGTAATTTTGCACTTTAAAAAGTTGTACTAGAGAGATTTTGTAATATCAAGAGAATTTTTCATTTTGGTTTTTTGATGATCGTGTGAATATGGATAAGATTTGGCACCGTGGTGTGATCAGATATTTGCAGAAAAAAGGATTAACTACCAAGGAAATTCATGCTGATATGGTTTCTACTTTGGGGGATGATGCTCCGGCTTTATCAACTGTGAAGAAGTGGGCGGCGGAATTCAAGAGGGGGAGGGAGAGCCTTGAAGATGATCCGAGATCAGGACGTCCTTCCACAGCTACCACCCAAGAAAACATTGACCGCATTCATCAAATGGTAATGAATGACAGACGATTAAACATTAGTCACTTGGCCAATGTTATCAGCATCTCTCGCGAACGAGTGGAGAACATTCTCCACAACGAACTTGGCATGTCAAAAGTTTCGGCTCGATGGGTGCCCCGGCTTTTGACACCTGATCAAAAGCTCACCAGACTCGTCATGTCAGAAGCGAACTTTGCAAGATTTGAGGCAGACCCAGATCGTTTTGTTGAGCGTTTTCTCACCCAAGATGAATGTTGGGTCCATCACTTTGAACCAGACACCAAAAGACAATCCATGCAGTGGAAGCACTCAACTTCTCCTGCTCCAAAGTAGGCCAAGGTGGTATCGTCCGCAGGAAAAGTGATGGCCTCCGTATTTTGGGATGCAAAAGGCATTGTGTTTATCGACTACCTTCACAAACGTAAAACTATCAATGGAGAATATTATGACAAATTGCTAAGGGAGCTACGACAAGTAATCAAGTCAAAGCGGCCTGGAAAACTGACAAAAAGTGTCTTGCTTCATCAGGACAATGCTCCTGCTCACAAGTCTCTGGTTGCAATGTCCCCTGTGCATGATTGTGGCTTTGAACTAATTGATCACCCTCCATATTCTCCTGATTTGGCACCATCGGATTATTTTCTGTTCTCAAACTTGAAAAAACATCTCGTTGGAAAACGGTACGAGACTGATGATGACGTCATTTCCGCTGTAGAGGACTTTTTTGAGGGTCAGAAAGAGAACTTTTATGCCACCGGGATCCGAGCACTGCAGCACAGATGTAAGAAATGTGTGGACCGCAGATGAGATTATGTTGAAAAATAAACCTACTTTGGTCAAATTTAAATACTTTGTGTTAGTCAGGCTATGAACTTTTCAGCCTACCCTCGTATAAGACGAAAAATAATCTAGAAATTGCTAGAACATCACATGACACAAAAAAACACCGTTAATAAATTACGTAACAAGAATCACTAAAATACGCTAGAAAACTAATTCACGTAGACAGCCATTGTGAAGTCAGAAAGGCGTGTCAGTTACAAATCTATTTATAAATCCGAAAGAAAAAAGGTCTTTTTTTGAGAACAGTTTAGCAAGTTTAGGGCTTCAGACAATTTAGATTTACAATAAAATAATCATTGCAAAATAAAACAACAGATTACAATAACTATACACATATAAAAACTATTTTTTAATGCAAATTTACTTTCGTGACAGATGGCAATTTTCTTTGGGCCGATTTTTTAGCAAATTGGCACACAGTACTAAGCTTAGATTAGTCAACTGAAAGACCTGATTTCAACCTAATCGCTTTTGATTAAATTTATTTGTTTTTGAGTAGCAAAGTAGCAGCAATTCATTCCAATTTTTAACACTAAAATGACCGAGGTGTCAATTTCGACACTTTTAAAAGTTTAATTTAAAATATTTACACTTTCTAAGACAAATTGTGATTCAAAATAACCAGTACTTTTCTAAATGTATCAAAACAATAATTTGATGTCATATTTTATGAAATAGCGTTTTATTTAAAAAGCTTATTTAAAGTTTTACATCTAAGCACTAAAGTGTTGATTTCGACACCTATTTAAAACTGACCCAAAACAGTTTTCCGTATAAGAAACGTTCTATAAAATCAACATAAAACAATCGTTTTTCTATGACAAGAATATTTGGCCTTCACGTAAAGCATGTAACGTGTCCTGAATTTTGCTTGGTGGCTAGGCTTGGTATTGGTAGCTGTAGAGCATGATATCATCGATTCAGTGTTTTGAAGGCAATTGTACCTCCCTTGACTTTGAGGTACAAAGCTGCAATTTGATGTAGAGGATAGGTGGTGAGGTAAGTTTCCGATGATCTTGTAAAAATTGGAAAAAATCTTACAAGCAGGTGAAGTACACGTTTAGATGAAAAATCTTTGTTTGTAGTTTATTATTCTTGTTGGAAAATGTTATCCAGAACTCGGTTATTCAGCTGTAGTTGTTTTTGATGACCGAATTCTTTTAGCAGTTTCGTGAAATTGGTGATAACGTTGCTTACTGGAACATGAAAAAGTAGTTCATAGAACGTTCAGGCTAAACTATGGATTCCGTTGTGATCTAGTAGAACAGTCCGAGCAAGTTCTCTAAATTTAGTCCAAGTGAAGTTTGGTGTCAACTCAGGTGCACGCAAGCAAGCAGGCAGCACTCCTTATATGCGCTGGAAGTTGTTAGTTTTCCAGCAATAATAGTAAACAAACAAAGGTTTCTCATTCAAACGTGCACTTCACTTACTTGTACAGTTTTTTCCAACTTTGGCGAGATCATTGGAAACTCATCTGACCTCCTACACCAAATTGCAGCTTTGTATCTCAAATTCAAGGGGTGTACGATTGCCTTCAAAGCATAACAATGTTGAAAAACATCCAAACAAATACTACAAGGGAAGCAAAAATTTCTAACTGTGATTTTCGATGTCACTCGAGAAGTTAGAAGCTTTTATAAGTTTGCAGTACATCAAAGGAATATACGAATAAGGCCACCGCTACATTTTCTCTGAAACAAAATCTATGTTCCAAGAATTTTTCCTGAAACCATGACCAGAGCTTGTTTCATAGAGATAAACAAGTTTCCGAGGTTTGATAATAAAGACCAACGAAGCCAAAGACTAACAACCGATATATTTGTCCACATACGAGAAACATTGGAAGATTTTGTGTCAAACTGTCAATACAATTATGCACCAGAATGAAGGCTTACAATCGACGATCAGCTGTTTCCAATGAAAAATAGGCGTTCCTTTATTGTATTTATGCCATTATGCCACACAAGTCTGACAACTGTGGCTAAAATTCTGGGTGATAGCTGAAATATAGACGAAGTACGTTTTCAAGCTCCTATATTTGGGAGTTTTAGAAAAAAATGAGCTAAATGGGAAAACCTTGGCCGAAAATGTGGTGATGAGGCTTACTGTCTGCCTGCAAAGAAATCGTGGATACAATATTACTACTGACAACTTTTTGCCACTGTTCAAGTGGCAGCCTTGTTGCAAAGCAAAGAAATTACTGTAGTCGGAAGTAACAGTAAAGGTCTTCCAAAAGGAAATTATTGGTAACAGCAAAGGAAACGTTTTGTAGCAAGTTTTTTTACAGTGCTAGTAAAAACTGGTTGCTGGTAAACTACCAGTGTAAGCTGAAGAAAAACGTAAATTGTATATCAACTATGCATGACGCCAAAGTACAGATGGAACAGAGAAAAGGAAGCCACTGGTTATACATTTTTACATCGAAACCAAAAATGGGGTGGATGTATGGTACGCAAATACTCTGCGCACACATCTAGTCGAAGATGGCTCTTAGCCGCTTGCAACAACATACTTGGCATTGCTGCGCTGAACTCTTCGAATGTTTACAAGAAAGTTTTCGCCCGAAAAATTACCCGAAGTAACTTTATTCTTTAGCTGATTGAAGGCTTGAGAGAAGCTTATGTTGTACAAAAAGTAACTCAAGAAAATATCGTTGAACAAAGCAAATGTGCAACGACCTTCTGGAAAACATTGAAAATGCGCTGGTGAGAAATTCAACAACAGTACGGTTTCTATTTGCGAGCACTGCAGAGAGCCCACTAGTGGAAAATGCAGTAATGGTGACTGCAAACTTACCGAATGTAAGAAATGTTTTTTGCCGCAGGACTGATTACCTGAATCTCAAAGTACTTCCAAGTGTAGTCTCGTTGAATTTTACTAGTATATTGGAAATTAGCAGTGTAAAAAAGCTTGTTTTGTTTTAAAGAAGTCGCTTGTGTGCAAATATTTGACATTAGTCTAGTTGCCATATTGCAAGTGTTGACCTCCAATCACCTGACTACTGACTACGACTTGCTTGAAACTTGAACAGTAAAAACCTGAATGTATATTGTTCACATCATCTGGTCTTGGGCAGTGTGCATAATACTTTTACGAAAAATAATCGACAACATAAAATAAGCATTGTCGCAAAGTTGATGAAGCAAACTAGTACAAATAAGACTGAAGTAACGTATTATTTAAAGAGGTGTCGAAATCGACAACTCCGGTCGTTCTTGGTAGACATTTTTCACGGTCATCCTAGTGTTATTTAATTTATTAGTTTTCAAAATAATCCCAAAAGTCGGTGTTTGCCCTGTACCTTTCCAGCATGAATTTGAGCTTTTGGTCGGATACTTTTTTTTTGACAAATGTTCAACGTCATATGCAACCTTCCTATATAAAAAATGATATATGACCTTATTTCTCGATCGATTTTCACAATTATTATAACAAATTAAAGAGTACTTTAAGGCGATTTCGATAGTATATGACATGTACTTCTACTATTTGTTTTTATATAAAAACAATTGAATTTTCTTACCTTTGTTTAACTTTTTACCCCTTTCAAAAACTGTTAAGCTGCGTAGGAACACGTAACTTTAATACAAAGACGTTATGATAAGGTACTAAAAATTGATGTCATTTGAAAGATAAGTAAATCCCACCAGTGTGGCGGTCTAAGCTATGCTTTGTTTAAAGCCTTAGCTTCTTGTCGGTCACCAACTGCACAGAAAAGACCTGATAGATCGAAAAAGTGTCACTGTCATTAGTTTGATAAGTAAATTTGTTTTCCAACCATACTTGACTCTATAATTTGTTAGGGCTAAGAATTAATTGATAATGGCTAATGAAAAATTGTTTGCCACACATGATTTTCCATTTTTTGTTAAACAATTTTCCTACTACACCTAACAAGTTAGTTCTTTGTTGCATTTTGACTGCTTTTCCTCACAAGCATGGTTCCTTGCAATTATCTATTTAAATTTTCAAAAAGATTAATCAAAAATCAAGATCTCTAAACAATTTTGAAATGTAGCCAATCAATGAAAGTTTTCTTGCCTGCATTTTACACCAATTCAATTTCTAGAAAAACTATTTAGTTTGGTATATTTTGACTATAGGAATGTTGCACATGATGTCGAACATTTGAACCAAAAAAGTATCTAACCACAAGCTGAAATTTATGCTAGAAAGTTACAGGGCGAACACCGAATTTAAGGATTATTTTGAAAACTAATAAGAAATTAATTAAAAATTGGAATAAATTTCAGGTTAGTTTGCTCCTCGGAAACAAATGAATTAAACTAAAAGCCATTTGGTTGAGATGAGGCCTTTCAGTTGACTAGTCTAAGCTTAGTACTGTGTGCGGATTTGCTAAAAAATCGGCCCCAAGAAAATTGCCTTCTAAATACCATTCGCTCCTCAGTTAAAAATAACTCAATGCCAATTAGATACTTGTGGCGGTACATTAGCAGAAACCACCATTATCTGTTCATTGCTACCGGTACCATAGGTTTTTCAATTACCCTTTGTCCAGCAGCCGAGGCAGTTGCCCAAAAAATTGTTAAAAGAAAATTGAAATTCACAAATATACATCTGACAGATCAATGTAACCGGCTTGCAAGCATTATTGACAAAATATTTGAAAGAACTGATGATTTTATTCATCAATATTTAATCCAATACATGGCAAACAACTCAGAAGTCTGCCCTGTCATCTATGGTAGGGAAGACCGAGACAATTGTATCAAAATTTACAAGTTGCTATGTAAACCAAAATTTAATGAGACTAGCGTAAAGAAATGTTTGCTAAAAAACAAAACAATATCCCATCTACATATTCCAAACATTTTAAATCTATGCAGTTGTTCGTTTGTGCATAATGATCATCTATACACGCTATGTCACCTGCTACATTTAACCTCTTGTAGGGAGTCAATTGCAACTAGCCTTAGGGTCAGTTGTAAAGCAATTTTCAAAGTTTATATTGGATAGGAAATTAATGGATCTTAATCCAAATCATTGTCAAGATCACAGTTCTGACAAATGAATATATCCTCTCCAGTTGTGAAGAGTTCATGTGCCCAGTGCTTGCATGTCAAGCACTGAACCCAATCATCATCAGGCCGACTTTCACTGAAGTGTTCACAGCGTAACAAGCATATATTAAAACTCCTCGACAGGTTATTTTACATTTATCCTTTCCTTTCTTCATCCACTTCTTTACAGATTCTACTTTTGAATTGGCAATTGATACTGGCGTCTTAGTTGAGATCAGTTTCTTACAAGCTTTTGTAGCTTTTCTTGTTTTTACCCTATTTGCTTCTGGGTCGGGTACGCATCGATTTCGCCGACTCGATGCCGCCGACTCGATGCCAAGCCAACTCGATGCCAAAATATATACTCGTAGTTTGTTTACTAGTGGTGTACTAGTGGTGTCGGCATCGAGTCGACGGCATTGAGTTTGCCTGGCATCGAGTTGGGCCATTTGCTTGCTTTCTTCTTCCAATGCTGTTTTCACTGGTGTATCAGTTACAACAGCCCTCTCTCTTTTTTTTCTTCCACCTTTCTGTGTTTTTCTTAGCTGTGCCTTGGAGAATGGCCTTATCTCTTCTGGGGAAAACAGTTTAGAAGTATTGATTACCACACAAATAGATGGGGTTGATGTTAACACTTTAGATGAAGTTCCTGATGTTGATGGGATGGGCTGGCTCTCCTTTTGAGGAATTTCCTGCGTTCCTTCATTTGTAACATTGTTTTTGTTGATGTCAGGTGCTTCAAGCAAGGTAGAAACATTAGAACCACTGCTGTTTTCATTTAGAATGGCATTTACACGCATTTCACAATTTGTCACTCGTGATGGCGCAAAGTCACAATCATCAAAGATGTTTCGATTGCATGGCACAATGCCTGTGCAGGAGAAGCCAAACAAGATATTTGCTGGTGTGACGGATATTGGCCAGGCCTATCTGACTATGCTTCGTAGGCTATGTCATAGATAGTCATAGTCTAGCCAGGTTTGCGCATCATCCAGGAACCGCAAACACTGTTGATCGCTTTCTTAGATGGCCCAAAAACTCCCCTTTCAAGTGGTTGGAGTTTGTGTAAAGTATGTAGTGGAAAAGATAGCAATGTGATTCCATTTGCCTCACAGAAGTCAAAAACCTGTATAGAGAGATGAGATCCGTGGTTGTCCAGTGTTAAAAGAATGGCATGATCTAAACTTGGTCTAACATGCTTGGTAAAGTGCTTCACGTACAATAAGAAATCCTCTTCCTGCATCCAACCAGATCCATTGGTAGTTCCATGACAACCTGTAGGTCCATCTCGCACAAAGTAATCCTGAAACTTTTTTCTTGGAAAAATAAAGAAAGGTGGTATGCTGTTCCCAGTTGCATTTATTAAAACAACGCAGGTTACTAGAACACCCTTCTCATGTGATGTTATTGCGCCAATCTGTTTCTTTCTTTTTCTCCCAACAACACTTTCTGGTGTTTGAACAGTTGTAACACCTGTCTCGTCCATATTATAGATATCACACGCTTCAAACTTATATCTTCTCATCAACGCTTCAAGGTATTGAAAAATTCGTTGACTTTTGTTTTATTAAAACTTGTTGCTCGCGCCAGTCTTGTAGCTTGTGGTTTTCGAATTGCCACTTCTGATTGTCTCTTCAAAAACGTAGAAAGTCAACCTGTACCTCCATCTCTTTATCAGACCAGGATATAGGACATTTCAGATTCCAAGAAGAAGCACACTTATAAGCAAAACGTCTAACTTCTTTTGGAGAAAGGTCGTAGTAGAGATCAGCCACTTGAGGAAGATAAGCCACAGTTTTCTTTTTTGTTTACTTATTGAATAGTCTTGCGTGAAAGTTTTAGCCTACCGTTGGTGGAATATTTGACTTGAATTGCGCATAATCAGTGAGCTTCTTCAGATATCGATGAAGACTGACATAACAAATGCCAAATTTTCTCCCCAATTCTTTTACTGCTCTGCCCTCAGATTTTACAATATGGGCAGCTTTGTTCATAGACTCAAAATTTTTTCCTCTCTCATTTGTACGATAGCGGTTTCGTGGCATCCTGAAATAAAACCTTATATGTTGATATTAAATCTTTTTCTTAAAATATCACAGAAAGAAAATCATTTTTTGTATATTAAGGCCTATCTAAAGTTTACCTAAATTTTCTTTTCTAGAGTAGGCCATGATATCATTATCAAAGCGTAACTAACTTAGACTTTTTAATTGATGGCAAGATTATAGGTAGGCTTACCATTCATTCCGTTTTATCCGAGACAGTCCCGTTTTTTCGGGCCTTGTTCCGGTCAATCGATCGAAAGTCCCGGTTTTTCTTTCAGTCACCCAGCATAGCCTAGTACTACGGTATTTAAACGCTTGTCCCAGAAAGTAAAGGCATTATGACAACGAATTCTAGCTCGATGACGATTTGGACCGGAAGTGATACAAAAGGAGCAGCAAAGCAGGTGATGATCTTTTTTTTAGAGGGCACCCCATAGTGGGTGGAATTTATTGATATGTAGTGAGACCAAGGTTAGTTGTACACAAAATGGAGTTGCACTCCAAAAAAAGGTCAACACCTGTACTGCGGCCGCTAAGTGTGTCCGGAATTTGCCTCGTGACCCATAGTCAGGTCTGCTGTTCGCAAGCGTCCCATCTTTTAATCACATAAATATGGTAGGCCTACTGAGAGCGGTCAGCCACTTTTTTCAAAAGCGCATTTTGATGACGTTTCATCAAGTGCCTGCAACCTTCCTATTGATATACAAACGGAAAATTCTGACTCAACATAATCAAACTCTATATATTTTCAAGTAAAAATCATACTCAGCTATTTAGTAGATGCTGGAGTCAATTTGTAGCAACTGTTACAATTGACCCCAACAGTAATCGTCCATTTTGTGACCAAGTTTGTTATCTTTTCATTCAACCACTCACACCAAAAGACACAAATCTAATGTAGCTCAAACGTATATTTCCTCGATACTACACCAATGAGATTCAAATATTGCTATACTATGATGCATACCAAATTATTCAGCATTTACTAAAAGTTACTTACTTGGGTTGAAAACAGTTTTTTGAAGATATTTTCCGCCTGGCTGAAACTACACTTCTATTGCTTTGTCTAGTACATCCTGCCTCTTAAGCAGATCTGTGATCTTTCTGTGACGCATAACGCGGAAATTGTGAACTGTTACTATTGACCAGCGTTACATTTGTCCCCGGCATCCCCTCCAATATAATTTAGGTTTACAACTTTTCAGTATGATTGTGCAACTAAATATACCGGTACTCTATAAGTTGCACATTACAATTAACTTAAACTCAGTATTCCCAAATACGCTGGTTATTCGAACGTGAAACCCTAACAAAAGCTTACTGCAAATAAGACTGCATGTTTACCCCATAAATCTAGGTTTATGGGCCATTAATCTAGGTTAAATAGTAGTAATAACACACAAACTTAACCTTTCTTAGTTTATTTTGACTTCAGATTTATTTTGTATCATCAGTAAAATAGCATATTTAACATCCATTTAAAAGATTATCACTCCGATTCAATTCAATGCGAAAATATTGAAACTGGTCAGCCACTAGCACATTTTGGTGACATTTGAATACGTGCAAGAAACCTTACGATTCTTCCTGGATAGCATGGATTTTTTGTATTAGCTATTAAAATTTAAAAAATGATTCATCTACAAATCATTCTAATACTAACCTGCTTCAAGCAAGAAGCTGGGTGGTATTTCTAGAAAAAGAGTAGGGGTAAAAATGGTTCTGTTTTATCTTTTTTAACCAAAGATTTGGGTCGAGCTATATATCATCTAAATGTTCAAGCAATGTTCCTTGCAGTTGAGTGAGGCCGGCGCAACCAGCTGATTTAATGTTTTTAACCTTGAAATTATTGATGGGGCCTTGCTATTGCGATAACTTAAGTGTGTAAATATTGTTACAATATTCGGCAACCTCTAATTCTTTAAATCTTTAGTTTCGCGTAGCCAATCTGTGATTTGAACCCGCGTTGTGTCGTTGTTATGTGTGTTTTACTTGAGGTATCGTTTTTGTTGATTAGTAGTTGAATTTGGCAAAGTTGACCCTAAAGCGACGCTGCGAAAACTGCCTTCCCATCACATCTTACATCATTCTCAAATAGACACGTAGCTAAAAGGATTACGTTGTTTGTAAACCCGCACGTTTGAGCAAGCGATTAAACTGTCCAAGGAAGCAAGTAGATAAATTGGATAAGTTGTTCTTTTGTTGATCGTCTTTGTGGAGCTGTAGTAGAGAAGGTACTTAGGGGTCAAACTAGCTTGAAACCGCTACGCCGCTACGACGCTACGCCGCTACGACGCTACGCCAACGTCGCCACAACCAGCCAATCTTGTTTTTCCGTCAATTGTAATATCTTGATTTCAAGTTTTAGTTCTTTATCGTCAATATAAATTTATCAAAAAATTATTGCTCGAAAGTTTAGGCGACAGAAGAAAGGAAGTTCAAGAAAGGGCGCGTTTCATCTATTTTGTTAAACAGTTTCACAACAATCTGTCCCGGGTTTGGAGACTACCCCAAGGTCCTCTGTTACACGAACCCGTTACAAAGTGGATGTGTTTTACTTTTTGCTTTTTGCATGGATGCGTTTATGCCAGGACCAAGCAACATGCGCGCGGCCACAGGCGTTTGCTCATGCAAATACGCCTACTGTAACGAAAAAATGATGAGCAGAGGTCCTAATATGTAATACCTTAATCCTAAAAATACATACTAATCATCTTGGCCTACCACAATTTTGATAAGCTTTCAAGCACTTGCTGAATCTAACGGATAGAAGTCTGTATAGTTTAAGAACGCTAAGGTCAACTAAGACGTTGCTAAAAACTAGATCAACTAGGGAGATATGTAGCGGGTAAGTGCAACCGCTCATAATGAATTTTTGATCGATTGCGTTTTAACAAACGTTGATCTTTGCCAAAAGTAATTTTATAACATCTTACACTGTATCAAGGTGCTTTATTTAAGTGTTGTTTAAGATTGCTTTTTCTTCTATCCTAAACCATTTTGAAAATTGATGTTCCATTATAAATTTGAATGGCATCACAATGCTTACCACTAAATATTGTAATGAAAGCGTAATTTGTATTTATGAAAGCGTAGTTTGTATTTAAAATGTCAAACTGCAATAATTATTTCGCATTTTTAAGCTGCTCTTGATGATTCTGAAATTCAGGTTTGCCTTGGAAACAAGACTAGAGAAGAACAACGGAAAAATTGTCTAACATTAACTGCCATTTTTGATTGTGTTCGCCACTGTGGAAAGCAGGGGATAGCCTTGAGAGGCCATGGAAACATTTGGAATTTATTATGGTTGTTGGGACGTTACAACGCTGGCATAAACACGTATTTAAATTCTGAATCAAGCACAAAATATTTGTCTCCCGACGTTCAAAACAAAATCTTAAAAATATTATCTCAGATGATATTACGGAAACTAATTGCTGCCATCAAAACAGAGTTCAGAATTTTGCCAGATTTATACGCAGTGCCGGCAAATAACGTCATTAGCAGTTACGTCTTCTCTCTAATTGCCGATGAAACTTCGGATATTTGTAATCAAGAACAAGTAAGCATTTGTATTCGATATTGTACAAATACACTGCAAAGCAACGAGATTTTTCTTGGTTTCTTTGAAACTTGCAAAACAGATTCAAGTACTTTGTTGTGCTTGATTAAAGATGGGCTGATGAGGCTTGGTTTGGATATTTCTGATCTTCGCGGTCAAGGTTATGATGGTGGTAGCAATACGACAGGGAAAATAAACGGCTTATAGCAAAAAATGCTCAAGAAAAATCCGAAAGCGTTGTATTTTTATTGCATTGGTCATCAGCTTAACTTGGTTTGCCAGGACGCTTGCACCGAATAGTCTCAAGTATGATACGCGATAACCTGTGTGAATAAAATCATGACCTTTGTGAAAGAGTCGCCAAAACGTTGTGGGTGGTTTGCTGCCATTCGAGCTTTGTCTGCGGAATCAAGTACAATGAAGTTACGACCGCTGTGCAGCACGCGTTGGATTCTACGAAAAGATTGCGTTGATGCTTTTCTAGAAAGTTACTATGATTTAAATAATTTTATGGAGGAGATAAATAATGATGCAAGTGTTTCTGCAGCTTCAAGATCATCAGCCTTTTCGCATTTACTGAACTTAGAAAAGTTTGACTTTTATTTTATTCTTCGTCTGCTGCAACGACTTTTCGGGATTATCCAGCCAATTCATGTAAAATGGCAGTCACGCCAAGCTACTACAGGAGATTTAAATGATTGGATTGAAGAACTTGCCAGCGCTCTGACAACTGATCTAGACACATTTGGAAAAGAGCTTTTTGCGGAATGCAAAGAACAAGCGTTGCTCATAAAAATAAGCCTGCCTGTTATTCCTCGAGTGCGTCGTGCTTTCACTAACGAAGAGGTGGGAGAATACTACTTCGATTTATTCAGGAACGTTTGTGAAAAGCTGCAAGTGCGCTGCTATGTCGCTATCAATCACAGCCACTAGAAATAGCAAACTTTTTACGTTGTCTTTTGGAAGATGAATGGATGCCAAGTCACAGCATGAAAACAGTGAGCAAGTTCTATCGAGATTGGAGTCTCGCTGATATTGCGAGAGAACGTCAGCTGTTATTTGCACCACTGAAAAGACAAAGTCGTTCAATTTCAGTTGCAGAAATCAGTAAAGAATAGAGCCAAAATTCTGCTCTAGTTGACATGGCACTTAGCTTTGTTTCTGCATTAAAAACATATATTGTTCTTCCTAGCTCTGCTTGTGAAGCAGAGCGTTGGTTTTCTACACTTCGCAGGCTGAAAACGTACTTGCGATCTACCCAAACCCAGCAACGTTTGAATAATTTGGCCATTCTTTAAACACACACCGCGAGCACGCTAAAGCCCTTGATCTTGCGGAAGCAGTAAATGATTTTGTTTCACGATCTCAAACCCGTCGCAACAAATTTGGATTAAGTTCGTAATTGAGCATTTTAAGTTATGATTGAATTATGAGTAATTTTTATTGCAGTAAACGTAAACTATCATTTGTGCATTTTGTTTTTCTGTATATCACAATCACATTCTGCGTCTTTACTTTTTATGCGTCCATATCGTTTGATTATTACATTAAGATAATGTTATTTTTAGTATCAAATTCTTTTCATAATCGTAAAAATAACAATTATTTAAGCATAAAGCATTTTTGTCGTGTCTGAAAGCAGTAAAAAATAGAAAACAAAGTTTACATAAAAATTCTCGCCCCCCTGTTATTTGCCTCTTTCAAGAAAAAATCGACGCTTATGGGCATAAGAAACGTTGAGCATAATTTCCGCAGCTATGACACAACACACTACAGCTACATGAATAGTAACTTGATCATCGATGTGCAGCTCTTATTTGTGGTAAAATTTTAAATAGCTGTTTTGAAATTATACATAAGTCTTTCTTGTAACATCACGTATGCATTGCTATGTTGAACATTTTTGATGAATGTAGGGTAACAATGCAGTCGTTATTTGATCACAATATGTTGACGTAACCAACTATTTGACTCTTACGATTTGTATGCTTGATGCTTGGTAATTTCAACACCTGCGTTTAGCAGAGGAAGTTGAAGTTGAGTAAAAATGAAAGCAGCATGCTAAAGTTAGTAACGGTGCTCTATGTTTTTCTGTGCATAAGAGAAACCATTCAAAAAAAAAAGCCAAAAGTGCGCATTATTCAATTTCCAAAACATCAACTGCAGATCGCTGTAATTCCTCATAACAACGTGCAATCTATCGAAAAAGCACAAGGTATATGTCAAAGATATGGATACGCCGAGGGCTTTCATCTTGCGTATGAATTCTATTTGGTTGATGTGCTCAAACTATTTTTGAGGAACTTCACTGCTTCAGATATTTTTCCCAAATGTGGAACTTCAAGTAAGAAAAACTCACGCCAAGTTTTTTGTCATTATTTAATTTAATTTGAAGCCAATTCAGCAAGCGAAAGATTTCTTCAGTTGTTGATGTGATACTTTATTAAGGTTTTGCTTTAATTCGGTTTTCCAGTGCGTAAGGCAGAACTTTTTGTGACAATATTTTTGAAGATGCGCAACAAAGCTAATAACATATTAAAGAGTGCCGAGGTCTTTACCCATTTTTCTGGTGAGGTTTTCGCAGGTGGCTAATGATGCTGCATGCCTGCCATTGTCTGAACTGGTGCGGTTGCATGCTTCCTGTCCGGTGGCGCATTTAGAAAATAAAACGCAATGACCTCTATTAAACAATATCAATTGGCAGAACGTGAAAAAAAGATATTCATTTGTGGTTAGAGATTAAGCTGGGAAAAATTTTCCGTTTTATAAAGTGCATATCTCAAAAAGAGTCATGTTTTTAAAATTTTTTCCCATTTAACCCAAAAAATATTTCGAAATTCGCCACTATTCCCGTAATAGATTTCAGAGAGTTATACAAAGTGGCAAATGCGTTGACCAAACAAAACAATATATGTAATTAGTATGAGCAGTAGCGTTCTGCAGGAGGGAGATTCCAGGAATACGTGAAATTGAACTTTTTATAAAACAACACGCAATATTACCAACAACGTGAGCAAAACAAAGCCAATGAGCAAACAAAAGAAACGTAATTCCTTCTTATTGGCTTTTAGAGGTCGCGTTTCAATAGAAATTTGGTTCTATTTCAATTTGAATTTACTTCTCCAATTGAAGCGATTTGCAGTATCGATTGAATAATTAAGCTTGGTTGCAACTTAATAGCTAGGAAAAGATTGGCTTCCACTAAGATACTTTAACCTGCGCACTTCTCGATCAAGAATAGCACAAAAACCACTTTACAACTTCGAATTCCTTCTCTTTCCAAAAACACAGAACTAAAGCACTTCAATAAATAAATATCAGAGACTAACTAAAACTAAAACCACCAAAATAATCGCTTGATTCCTGTCACAACAATCACCACGAAACAACGCCTTTTATAACGCTCTAATCTCTACTCTCATCTACTATTCTCTCTCTGAATAAATAAAACCTCGCCGCTTTATACAGGGTGTTTCAAAAGTCACGCCCGATTTTTAATATGAAAAAACGTGCTTAAAGAACAAATTAATGTTTCTGATAAGTAGTATAACTACATCACAATGAAAAATGGAATTACAGAAAATTATAATGATAAGAATAAATCAGAAAAATTAATAAAATAAAAATAAAGTTAATTGTACACATTTTATTCATAATGTTCAAACACTTCTCCTTCTACCTGAATGCATTTCCGCATCCTCGCAATGACACTTTGACAGGCTTTTTCACATAATTCAATGTCAATGCGTAAACATTTTTGTCTTATAATGTCTTTCAATTCAGGAATAGTGCGAGGGGTTTTTGAATACACATCATGCTTCAGGACACAGAAAGCATAGATATAGAAAATATCATAGAAAAATATCCATTGACTTTTTAACTGCATAAAATCGGGCGTGACTTTTGAAACAGCCTGTATATAGAACAAAGAATAATCTAGAAATTGCTAAAACATCACATGACACAATAACAATACCGTTGATAAATTACGTAATCGGTAATAACAAAAAAAAGAAAAGATCTTCGAGAAGAAACAAGAATCACTAGAATACGCTAGAAAACTAGGTCACGTAGACAGTCATTGTGACGTCAGAAAGGCATGTAAGTTACAAATCTATTTATAAAACATGAGAAGTGGTACAAAATTTCAATAAAGCTTTAGTTATTGATCATTTCATTGTACTCTTTTACAAAGAATAAGTGAAAACTCCAACATTTTCGTCTAGCTCTCTTCAGGAGTTATCGCTAGAATAAAGCCTGGTGTTGATGGCGAGGTATTTATAGCGAATGAAGCTGGTGAAAATGTCGGAACGTTCTGATTGGTAGACAAACAAACGTCTCGTCGAGTCCAAATCAATGATGTAATTTAATTGTGTAGACGAGTTCTTTCTGGCCACAAAGCTCTGGTTTAAGCATTTTGAAGTTGCTTCCAAGGTAGATAAATGAAAAAGTGTTCTTCCTTTAGCCAAAATAGAAAATTGGTTGTCATTGTAGTAAGAACCTATAGAAGTATAAATTTATATATAAATCCAAAAGAAATAAAGGTCTTTTTTCTGAAAACAGTTTAGCAAGTTATGGCTACAAACAATTCAGATTTACAATAAAAAAAATGATCACTGAAAAATAAAACAATAAATTACAACAACTGTACATACATAAAAAGTATTCTTTTAATGCAAATTTACTTATTCGTGACACAAATGATAAAAAGTGTACTTTGAAACCGCAATTATTTAAGGTAGTGAAAAACAAAACTGTGTTGGAGGGTGTGGTAGCATTGCTCGCGCGCATGTGTGTGGGAGGGGTATTTACATCTCCACTATTGTGAGAAGGTGTCGTGGAACGAAATGGTTATACTTCGGTGCACAAAAAATTTAATAGATTTGAAGTTAAGGGAAAGCGCAGGAGAATTCGAATTGGTTATGAAAAATAAAATTAAAGTTGGTGCCAACAGCCTTTTTCGGAAATCGTAATTTCAGCAGCTACGATGTAGAAAGGTAACATGGCCTCCAAACTACAATCGAAAAAATTATCGAAATTTTAGATACAAATAAAGGCTATCGCGTCTGCCATTTTTGGCTAAGCGTCGAACAAATAGACAACAAATATCAATGGATTGGACGTCATGGTGAAGAGATTGCCGTCGTCGAATCTACGAGCCTCAACGGCTCTGGAAACTATCAAAGAGACTGCGCTGTACTAACAGTTATAGCTACCGCGAGAGGGCCTCGTCATTTTTTTGCGGCACGCGATTGTTTTGAAGCCCGAATTTCAACAAATGAAGGGTATTTTCTGGCAGTACCTTGTGCTGCACGTAAGTACCTGTATATATCTCATATCGTTTAAAGTTTGCATTTATTATAGCGTTGAAAAAAGCTGTTTGAGCCATAAGTTTATATTACGCTCTAATCAGTGGCGGTATTGCGCCACAGGGGAAGACCTAGAATGAGTAAGTTTTTTATGTGATTAATTTGGACGTTAGGCGATCAAGACAAGCCAATGATAGCGCTAGTATTGTAAAACGCGCCAAAGACACATTTCGCAAAAACAGCGAAATGTTAGAGAGCGTGGCAAGAGGCCAAGTAAGAACGTCGCGATTATCTAAAGAGCTTGAAAGTGTAAACAAACCCTTTCATTCTGCATAACACCGGGCGCTGGGTCTTGATTTAGGCAGCCTCTACGAGATTAAGGTGGAAAGAGCTGCGTACTGCAGCGAGGATTAAAAACCGCTTGTAATCAATATTTAATGTACATTAATCACTTTCTAAAGATGGTTGTGAATCAGATTTAAGTTTATTTGAGTTTGACTCACAACCAGTCACTCCAAAGGATGTTTTTGTTGAACTGATGAAGAGCACTACATCCTCAGTTGAGTACAGCTGCAATAACTTTATGTACAAGGAAACAGACGGAGTAGCTATAAGATCACCGATTGGCCCGGCTTTGGATAACATCTTGTTGTTGTTGACTATCCGACATCTTCCGAGGGATGGGGGTATGGCGGAAGACCATGGAGCTCCAGAAACAAGTCAACTCCCCAGGGTTTAGACCAGAGGTCGTATAGAGACAGAGAGTCGCCAAAGAGTGAGCGGTGCAAAGAGTCCGTGACTGGACAGTGCAGAATGACATGAGAGGCGTCCTGGGACGAGTGTCCGCAGGCGCTGCATAAAGGATTCTCGATTCTTCCAATCCCAAAGAGATGAGCACTTAATGGAAGGCTGTGTCCGTTGTAGCGAAGACGAGAGAGAACACAGCGAGCGTGACGAGGGAGCACAAGTTCCTCGGTGGAAATTGAGGGAACTTGCGTGTCGAAGAATGTAGATGAGACAATACGCCTCCAGTCCGAGAAAAGACAAGAGTGGATACGAGAGATAAAAGGAGAGAGACTACAAGGGATTGCAGAGGGCGCAAGTAGCGCTCCCCGTCTGGTCAGCTCATTAGCCGCGTCGTTCTCCGGGAGAAACGAGTGTCCAGGGAGCTGTTGTAGTCTAATAAAACTAGAGGAAAGAGAAGACAGTTCCTGTCAGATCTGCCAGAGAGTTTGAGGTAAAAGGAAAAATGAGGTAAATGGAGGAGAGGACAGGGTGGTGAGGACAGAACGAGAGTCAGATGGGAGAAGAAGAGAAGAGAAATGGCAGACTTGTTGGTGCTGCCGAGACCAGCAAAGAGCGTGCAGAATGGCGCAGGCTTCAGCGGAAAAACTAGCTAACATCTTAGTTGGGTATTATGAAGAAAAGTTATTTTCTCAAACGCAGAAGCCTCCAACATACTTGAGATATGTGGACGACACGCTTGCCATTTTCGATCACGAAGCTGAAGCAGAAGAATTTCTGACCAAACTCAACTACCTTCGTCCATCCCTCAAATTCACTTTTGAAAAAGAAAAATGTCTACAGTCATTTTGATGTTTACGACGAAAGATATAGATATAAGCTTTGAAACTAGTGTATACCGCAAATTCACTTTCACCGGCCTGTATTTTTGTAGGGAGTTTTTAGTCCTCTTAAACGTAAAATAAGTCCAACGACAACAATTGACCTGTTCGCGCCAATCTCAAACACACAGTTCGTGCAAATAAAACGACACCAAATCGGACTGTGACTCTGCCATTGGTCTCATCTTTAGAAAGTGATTAATGTACATTAAATATTGATTACAAGCGGTTTTTAATCCTCGCTGCAGTACGCAGCTCTTTTCACCTTAATCTCGTAGAGGCTGCCTAAATCAAGACCCAGCGCCCGGTGTTATGCAGAATGAAAGGGTTTGTTTACACTTTCAAGCTCTTTAGATAATCGCGACGTTCTTACTTGGCCTCTTGCCACGCTCTCTAACATTTCGCTGTTTTTGCGAAATGTGTCTTTGGCGCGTTTTACAATACTAGCGCTATCATTGGCTTGTCTTGATCGCCTAACGTCCAAATTAATCACATAAAAAACTTACTCATTCTAGGTCTTCCCCTGTGACGCAATACAGCCACTGATTAAAGCAGTGTTTCTCAAACTTTTTGAAGTCGGGGAACACTAGAAGTTTTTCAAAAAGTTGTGGGCATACTACACACAAGATCTTACGAAGTGTATTGCAAAATGTAAAAAAACACAGAAGAATAAGAACTAAAACAAGGAGATGTATATGTTCCTTTATTCATTATCTATTTCGTGCTGATGAGAAGTATAAGCCTGATGTGTTTTAGCAATTTCTTCAATGTTGGGGCGTATGTGCGATAAACAAACTCTCATTTTCTCGTCCATGGATTGCAGATTTGTTCTTTTTTGTACTTAATATTGGTGATAGTAGAAAATCCTAATTCACATAGATATGACGTTGAAAATTGCAGTAAAATGGCTAAAGCTTTTTGGGCTATTAACTGATATTCTTCTCTTATTAAAATCCAGAATTTTTCAAGGCTAGACTCTTTGTATTTAATCTTCAAGCTACCATCGGTGGAGATAGATGCTAGTTCTTCTTCTTCTGTTAGTGTTAAACTAACTTGAACATCATCTGCAATTTCTCTAAATGGATTTTGAATCCAATCATATTCTTCAGTGTTAAGTGATGGAAAATAATATTTTAAGCTAGCTTCCAAATTTGTTAAATGCTCAATTATCAAGGGAAAATGTATCATTTCCAGAAGCTTGCTTATCAAAGGAAACATTTTCAAATCACCTCCCGAAGCCTTTCTCTTCCATATGAGTAGTTTTATGAAAAGCTTTCATTTTATCAATAAATGTCAAACTATTTTCTTCACTTCCTAGCATAGTAACATTCAAAATATTGAGGTGCTGAAATATATCAGCCAAATATGCTAATTTGCTAATCCAAGATTCACATCGAAGAAGCTCACAAAAGTGGTTTTTCTTCATTTCTTCAAACAACGTAAGTAGCTCTTGTCGAATCTCATATACACGATTAAGTACTTTCCCCTTAGAAAGCCACCTGACCTCAGTGTGCAGAAGCAGACGCTTATGTTGTGAGTCCATATTTCTACTAACTGCTCAAATAAACGTGACTTTCCTGGTCTTGTTTTAATGTAATTTACAAGCTCAACAACTTGATTCAACACTTCTCTTAGTTTATCTCCTAATGTTTTAGCCATCAATGCTTCTCTATGAAGAAAGCAGTGAGTTACAACAACATTTTCATTTTGTTTTTTTTACAAAGGATGTAAGGCCCTTCATGCAGCCTACCATTGATGGAGCTCCATCTGTACAAATATCGACACATGATGTCCATGATATTTGCCATTTGGACGAGTAATCATTTAAAATGTAAAAAACATCTTCACCCTTTGTAGTTGTACTTAATTTTTTGCAAAAAAGAAATTGATTTGCAATTTGATCTTCATCAATCAAACGAATAAATGCTAATAGCTACGCTTTGTTAGCATTGTCAGTTGACTCATCTACTTGTCATGCAAAATCTGAAAACTGAAGTTTATTACTACAAGCAGTTTTTTCGATGTTAGTTGACATTTCTAGAATACGTCTGTGAACAGTGTCATCGGAAAGAGTAACCTTGCTTATTTCTTTTACTGCTTCATTTCCCAACATTCTTTTTACTATCTTCTTAAACGCAGGCAGAATGAGTGACTCTCCTAAAGTATGAGCTTTCATATTTTGTGCTATCAACTCAGAAACTTCTTGAGAGGCAATCTGAGCTTTTTCAGAAACAGTCATTCTGCTTTTGGAAGAGTTTCCTGCTTTCGTCTGTTGTTCTAACAATCTTTCAAAATAATTGATAGATTTACCTTGCAAATGGGAGTGCCTAGTTCCAAAATGCTAAGTCAATTTACTTGGAACCAATGATTCATTTGCCATTTTATATCAACATACTACGCATAGCGGCAACGATTCATCAATATTTACAGTCCAACACAAACCAAATGCTAAATAACTGTTATTGTATTTACAATAGACCGGGTTTTAATTCTCTTATTTGAACTATTTGTATTGTGTTTATGACTGCCGGAATCATCGTGTTCACGTTTTTGTTTTAGAAATTTATCCATTTGTATGGGTGGATTATAAATATTTATTTGAAATTAAGAAGAAAATGTTGAAATACAAATCTGAAACACAAAACAATGCATTATTTATAAAGCTGTTTATCAAGCACTGTTTTTCACTGCTAGGCTAAACTATTACTCGAAATAATGGCACGCTTAAGAGAAATTACTACAGGACAATATCTTATGACGTTAGAGGTATCTACGTGAGTGGCGGATTGCCACAACAAAAGCGCTGGTGCCACATAGCACCGGTGAGTGCTAAACAAGGATAAATATAGCAAATTTCATAATTTTTCAAGCCTTTTTTTTAGAATTCAGGGTTGCTAAAAGGTAACCTAAAAGTAATCCAATTTTTATTATATTTCCCCTTGTGCTTAGGATACTTCTAGGTTAAATCTGGCACAGCTGCATTTAAGATGGCTCATCAGCCAAAACTCATTTCGAATGGCTGTCTATTTCTTGCTGGAGATTTCCCGCTCTTAGCATAATATTTACAGCCTGTCGTAAAGAAATTTTTAACATTGAAATGTGGATATAATGTACTATAAATCAATTGTTTATGGACATGTTCACAATATATCTACCTAGAATTTCGTGGGGCACACCTGAGCATCTGTCGGGGCACACTGTTTGAGAAACACTGGATTAGAGCGTCAAGAAAAACTCATGGCTCAAACAGCTTTTTTCAACACCATGTTAAAATTCTGTATCATCAACAGGAAGTTTGTATTTAATCAAGGTTTTAGGTAACATGTGGACCAAGCAAATGTTTTACGAAGATATCAAGTTGATTCTTTCAGTGAATCAAAGATATCAAGTTGATTCTTTCAGTGAATTCTCGGCAATCACTTCAAAAATCATATTCTCACTGTTCTTTATTGACGCTCAGAGGGCAGTGAGACAAAAATTTACTCGTTGAGCATATCAAGCAAGCTTATTTTGCACACCACCTGCTTTTGCGATAATATGAGGTATTCTGCACAACCAAATGAGATAAAACCTATATACCCACCAATGGCGGTCCGCCTTGTGGGTGGTGGTACTACTAGTCAGTAATTTGCATTCATCACTGGTTCGAAATGGGCTGCCACTTTTCCCCTAGCCTAATTTAATTAGGTTTTTGGCGTAAACCTGAATTGCTGTTTGCGACATACCTCCATCCCAAGGAAGAGAAGGGGTAAACCAACCAACCAACCAATTAACCAACCAACCAACCAACCAATTAACCAATCTATCTTGTTAATCTGTTAAACCTGGTCTGCATTGCTTTTCAGCATTGCAGTTCCTGATTTTTCCAACTGATTGCACCATGAGGTTTTCCTTGTATTTTCTTACTGTCTCGGTCCTTGTAGTTCTGCTTCTTTCTTGTATAAGATAAAAGAATTCACTACACACACTTCCAGAAAACCAATTCCTCCGCCACCTCAGTGTCTTGCGCGTAAAAAGTAATAAGGACATCAGTGGTCAGCGCAATCTGCGGCGCCAATGCACTCTTTACAATCGCTGATGATAATTTATTTCCACCTCTTATCTCCGCAAACACATCTCTGCATTTTCTAGGCTTTAGCAGACTTTTTCGATTTTTCTGCACCGCTCTAGTGAGGTGCATCTACCGTTTCTGCAGCTTTCTTGCAAAGGGCATACTGGTATAAAATTGGTGCTTTATATATGATACTAGCCAGCTGCGTCACCCGCAAGTCCCCATCGGCAATGCCCATGTTAACAATGTCGGTTCAACCAGCTAAGCCAGCTTTACCTGATGGATGGTTGTGAGAAAAGCGATATGTTTTTTTATGCTATTTTGACTTAGCGAAATGTTGCTCCAATACAAATCCATTTTTTCTTGAAAGGAAATCGAGCAAAAAAAGTGGAGGGTTACGCGCTCCATGCTTTCCAAGTTCTTGAAGTACCTGAAGTAAGCTATTTGCCCAGTTTTCGCCATACATCTCCTTAAACTTAACAAACTTTTATCTGTTACATTCAGCGAGTGCTTGAAAGCATATCAAAGTTTTGGAAGAGTTTCAAAGTGATTCATATGTATTAGGTTGTTCAAATTTTGAAAAAAAATTTCCAAATTTACGAGGTAGCAGTTTTTCTCTTCATTGGGACCAAAATAAATATCAGTAAAAAAATGCGAAATTCGCTCTCCTTGAACTAGCACAGTTCGCTTAAAGTTTTTTGTTGAAATTGCGGGAATTTCTCATTATTTGATGAACTGCCTCTAGCTTCTTATTGGTCACCAACTGCACTGAAGAGACCTGATAAGTCGAAACAGTGTCACTGTCTGCAGTTTGCTAAGTGCATCGCTGGCCTCTTGCATTACTATACATATATTTGTTGACTTTTTGCATTTTAGCGTCAGTTTAGCGCCTTTTTTGACATAGCCAATTCTCGTTTCAGAATCAAAGTTATAATGTTTTTGTTGGAAATCGAGTAAAAAATATTAGAGCTGTAGCCCCTATAGCCGCTATGTTTGTCCCAAAGTTTTTAATTGTCTAGCAAAGTCTTTTTGTCTCGTTTCCATCACGTGCTTAGAATGTGTATTTGCTCACACTGGAAGCAGCCAATAATTTCACTCACTTTTATTAGTTTATTTCACAACTTTCTTGGAAGCATAAATGCAAAGTTGTGAGGTAAGGGGTACCTAAATAATGGTTGCGTAATTTATCATTAAGCTTTTAAATACTTGGCTACTACTAGCAGCTTTTTGTAATTATATATCTACTTGTATGACCTAAAATCTCTGATTGCGCCTATAGTGATAGGTCCTGGCATAATTGCAGCTAGAATAAATGCAAATCAACTAACTAAAAATGAAGCACTTAGAGCTAAGTGAAAATATATCAAGGTTCTGGGGTACGGGGGCGCAAAGTGATTGCATATATTTTCAGGATTAAGCTATTAAATATTAGACCGTTACTTACGACTATGTTGTAATTGTAGGCGTATATGTATGAACTAAAATCTTTGGCTATGGGTACGTTGCTTCTTTTTGGCTTGAAGAAAGCTGGGGAAGAGGATATGAAACCGAAGTGAAGTACCCACTGTTACTGTAATTGCAGGGGCCCTATGAGTTATCTTGAAGTTAAAAATATTGGATCGGTAAGCTTCACCGACTTCTTCCAAATGATGTTTAGGGGAACAATAATAAAAAGTTAAATCTTTGAAGACATAGCCGATTCTCGTTCCAAAATCAAATTAATTAAAAAAGAACAATATAGGTCAGAAATTTCCTATCATTTATTCACACATTTCTCTTAAATACATTTTCACTTGTGAGAATCCTCTACATTTTAGATTTAATTTTCGTATTTTAGAAAACCGGAAGCTAAGTCTTGTTATAAAATGAATTCAAGTTAAAATATTTACCATCTTAAGCTTTGCGAGATAAACAACAGTAACCGAACTATATTTGAGTTAGCGTTGGAATAGGTCGTAAACTTTTGTGTCTCTTTGTTGTAAGAGCTTGCTTATGACCTAGCTTGTATCACTTGCCTAAATCTTGTAATTGTTGGGTGAATGCTGACTTTCTTGAATGTGTTTTTATTTGAAATTTTGTTTTAGTTCAATGGGCTTTGTTGTGTAAGCTTGATCAGAAAAGCTATATCTATATGCAAGTTACTTAAATGTTTTTTTTTTATATTTTGATGGTAGTAAGTACAGTACATGTAGAGTATTAGGTTTATTTGAGCTTAATAAAAGTTATTTATCAAATTATTTACTACTAGCCAGCTTTTCCGGCGTCGCCCGGCAGGGGCCCTCCATCAGTAATGTCTGGATTTAGTATTTCGGTTCAACCAGCTGCGCTGGCTTCACCCATCGGGCTCTTCTGTGAGCAGTAGCGAAAAGTTAATAAGTTTTATTCACTTTCACAATTCTTGTACACGAAATTGCGAACATCATATTTTCGTAATCATGACTGGTAACGCTCATAATGAATCTTGCCATAAATTATTGTTAATACTTATGAGGGAGCAGGGATTGTACATAATCAAAACTGATGGTAGCGGTGTAATTGAGGTTGTTTTCACAATCAAAGGAAAAACTATTTAACGGTAAGCCTATTTTGCGATGTGGTGTTGCTCTTTTCCGATTTATTTTGTGGTATTAAGTTCCTAATTTGGCTGCGCTTTTGATCTTGTTTCCGGCTTACAGACAAAAACGGCTATTGTTTTCTGTATATTCAGTTTTACAAATTGTAATGATAATGGTTTTATGTTGATTTGTTCTTAAACTGGGAATTTATTACAATGATCTAGAGTATAGACATAAATACCTTAACAGGCAGCATATCAGCATAAGAAAATCCTTGCTTTCATTGTTTTGCAGTATATACAACGCGGTCGCTCGAAGAGCAACCGTCAGTAACGTCGGGATTGAGAGTGTGGGTTCAGCCGGCCAAGCCGGATTTATATGTCAGGCTCTTGTATTAAGAGTTACCAAAAGCTTATGCATTTTCTACACATGGAATTTTAACGATTTTTTGTGGTCCTTTTCCAAATAGATTATCTCATTTCAAGATTTTGGCTATGCCTTAGATCTACGTGCTCTGTTCATTACTGACACGAACCCAAAAAAGCCTTGCGTTTCCCGTAGTTTGGAAGTAAAGATCACATTTCTAATATTACGCTATTCTAATACAAAATAGCAAAAATGTCTTTTGCATAGTGCGATTTGACGCAGTGACACTGTTTTCTTTTGATTTTCTCTTGAAATTTCTCAAGTCCTCCGCGGCTACTAATCGTGAAACATGTTCTTATCTCCCTACTTGACGTGCCCAGGGGAGTCTAAAGTGTCCTTGCTTTTCCGCAAATGTTTGGTTTGATCCCAGTAGCACTATAAAGGTATTATAAAGCAAAATACCGATAATATGTTCCATGTAGTGCAATTTAACACAGTGACGTTGTTAATTTTGATTTCCCCTCAAACTTTGTCAAGTCCCTGCTGGCTACGCATTATGATTTATGTTCGTTTTTCCTCACTTAGGTATGCGTATAGAAGTGAAATGAGTCCTAGCGTCTCTAAAATTTTCAGATTTGATCCTGGTAGCTCTATAAAGCTATTATTAACCAAAATAGAAAAAATGTTTTTGTAAGTATGATACGATTTAATCCTGGCAGGGCATACTTTCACCCGTGCCGATTTAAAATATCTCAATTAATGCAGCTGCTTCTGCTTTACCGTACCAACATTTGTTAGAGCGACAACGAGATGTTTTAGTAAATATAAGCCATAGTTCCTGTACATGTAATGGTGATGATGTTGGTTTATCAATTAAGACTGGAAAGTGTTCAAAAACAAAGAATAATGTCCCAAACTACCATTCGTAATTTTTGAAAGTGTAAGGGAAGGTGAAACATAGTCAAATTTGATGCTGTTGCCCAAATGGTGGTCGTTTTGACAATTAAAGAAATGAGCTATTTGGTGGTAGGCATATTTGACGATTTGGTGCGCCCGCTTTCATCTAAAAATTTGGGACATTAAGATCTTTGCCTACGCTGTTTGCTTTAATTGGACCATAGCATGAAAAGGAGCTATGCTTTTCCCTAAGTCATATAGGCCTAACCTATTGCAATAGGCACCTATTATGCTCTTTTCAAACATAAACATTCCCTCTTAAACCAGTGTTTCAAATTGACGCTATTATTGTTTAATTTTGATCTTTTCTTAAACTTGGGATTGTATTACATTTAACTTTGCCCCCAATCTAGAGCTCCCTACTTTTAAATAAAGATTAGTATTTTGTACCGATAATCTTGCAATTACAAA
Source organism: Trididemnum clinides (assembly GCA_963675345.1). NCBI lineage: Eukaryota > Metazoa > Chordata > Ascidiacea > Aplousobranchia > Didemnidae > Trididemnum > Trididemnum clinides. Next base: position 31,743,676 of record OY776303.1, read on the forward strand.
TATCAGTAATGCGCTTTACCATTTAAGTTTGCTATCAAAATGATAGTGGATAGTTTTGCTTCATGCTGCTGTTTCCACTAAATAGTGGCAAGCATTTAACACTATGACCTCACAATGCGTTTTAAGCCGCAATTGTTAGGATCGCTACTTATTCCTTTTTCGTTGCTGTAGGCCAGTGATTCCCAACCGGTGGTTCGGGTACCACTAGTGGTACGCGAAGGTCTATCAGGTGATACGCGAGTTGATTATTTTTTTTGAAGGTTAATTTTTTATTTTCAGTTTGTAATATTCTATTCCAACTAGTAGAGCATAGTTTAACGCTTTCGCTGCTGCAGGTGATAGCGCTTTCTGAGTGTACTGCCGCGCAAGCTATTTAATTAACTGCGCGAAACCCGATATCTGGTATTGCGGCAGCTAAAGTGTTAATTGCGTAATCTGCTGCTTGCAGTCTTAAATCAACAGTAAATGAACTCTATGACGTAATAAAGACTTGTCAATGCTTTACAGCAGAGGTTTTCTAACTTTTGGTGATAAGGAGCCCATGAATAGGTACATAATTACTTACGGAGCCCCACAATAAGGATATGGTGGCCTCCAAAAAGAAAAAAAATAGGGTCATCGCTCTCTTGTCGGACGGGAAATGCGTCTACAAAGACTGTCAAAGGCTCTTTTCACATCGTTTTCATGCCCAAATGTTTTTAAAAAACCGAATTGTTGGAACTTCGGGACATTCGAAAACCGAGAACGAATAGCTCGCGGAGCCCCTAGGTTTCTCTCGCCGAGCCCTGGGGCTCCGTACGGAGCACTTTGAGAAACTGTGCTTAGTAGACGCATTTTCCGTCCGACAAGAGGGCGATGAACTTTTTCTTTTTTCTTTTTGGAGGCCACCATGTCCTTATTGTGGGGCTCCGTAAGTAATGGTGTACCTATTCGTGGGTTCCTTATCACCAAAAGTTAGAGAACCTCTGCTTTACAGTCTTACAGCCAAATTTGATTAAAATAAATCAGTGGTACGCGCATTCAACGCATGACGTTATTTTGGTACACAATGGCAAAAAGGTTGGGAAAAACTGCTGTAGGCGAATTGACATGAACTAACGTTTCTGACTGCGTGCGTGTTCCTTGGCCCTGGCATAAACGCCGCCATGCAAAGAGCAAGCCAACCCTAAAGAAGCACCCACAGTTCAGTTATAGCAGTAGCGGGAGCCCCCATTTATAATGCCAAGACTTAGAATGTCCAATTAACTAACTGCGGTGCCGGCCTTGCCCAGTTGCAAAGGTAATTGCTTCAACATTTAGATCATATACAGCTCGACACTTACATTTTGTTACAAACAATAAAAAAAAGGACCATCTTTACCCCCTTCTCATATTCTTGGCTGATCTCAAAAGGTTTTGCTTGGAGTAGGCAACATATTAAAATTTGTAGACTTTATTTGTCGATGAATCTTATTGAAGAATTTGATTGATAATGCCAAAGATCCATGCTATCGAGAAAAAATAGACAAAATATACCAAAGGACCTAATTTCTCTAGAAATTGCAATCTTGTGAATAGCAGGCGCCAAAATCTAGCGTGTTTCCAACCGGTAGGTTACATTTCACAAATACTTGGAGACTTCAGTTTTTGATGGATCTTTTTGAAAACATCGACAGATAATGCAAAAGAACCATACTTGTCAGGAAAAGTAGTCAAAATGCACCAAAGAACAAACTTTGTCTAACAATTGCAAGTTTGTTAGATCAAGTAGGATAATTGTTCAACTAAAAATGAAACACGATGTATGGCAACCAATTTTTGATCAGCCATTATAAACTAGTGTTTAGCCTTAAGTAATTGGAGTCACATATTGCTGGAAAGCAAATTTCTTAAGCTTTCAAAGAACAGTAATTGTTAGTACTTTGTTATAACATTTTTGTATTAAAGTTTCCTGTTTTTACTGTGCTCACCACTTTTTAGGAGGAGTGAAAAGTTACACCACAGGTCTTAAATTTCAGTTTTTTCAGTATAAAAACCAAGGATATCTAGAATTTTGGGATGTGTCTCTGATTTTTCATCAAACAACAGAAGGGCTGTTTAAAAAATTTTAAAGAAATATGTCAAATAACGTGTTTGTCGGTTTTAAATTGCTCCTTGCAAAATAACGCCACGCTATCACAAAGTTCAATGAAGGAAATTTTGCAGTGTATTTAGTATTAGGCAAATAGAGCTCTGAGCATGAAGCCAAAAGTTGCACACAATGAAGTGCAAAGAAAACATAACAATACTGGTAGTAATGCAAGAGACTAGCGATGCACTTAGCAAACTGCAGACAGTGACACTGTTTCGACCTATCAGGTCTCTTCAGTGCAGTTGGTGACCGACAAGAAGCTAGAGGCTTTTAATAAAGCATAGTTTAGACCGTCACACTTGTGGGATTTGTACTAGATCCACTTGGTGGATGGTCTGTCAGTACTCTGCGATGCCGTATCACTCGTGAATGAGTGGCGGTTGTCGCAGGTGCACAAAGTCTAGCAACTGCTAGAGCAATAGTGCTGTCACAGCCTAGTGGTCACAAGCTCTTACAGTAATGCAAGAGGCTAGCGATGCACTTAGCAAGCTGCAGACAGTGACACTGTTTCGACCTATCAGGTTTCTTCAGTGCAGTTGGTGACCGACAAGAAGCTGGAGGTTTTCAATAAAGTATAGCATAGATTGGGTGACCATATGTCCTCCTTTTTGGTAAAAAGTAATTGGTCCTCTGAAGGATGTTTAAAAATGCCTTTTTTGTCTTCCTTTTTATTAAAAGCTGATTTGGTCATTCAAAGTCGTTCAAAAATTTCCTTTTTACCTTTACCCTGTGATTAAAAAATTATGTCACTGCATATTAGTTCAAGTGATAATAAGTTTAACCGGTAAGGAATGATAAAAGGAAGTTTTCTAACGGTCTACCTCAGACTGACTCTTGCTTTAGGTTTGAAAGAGTAAGGTTGCATGGAAAACGGTACAAATACCGGTAAGTTTCCAAACTGAATTTTTTGTATTTTACGTAGCGGAGATATGGAGATAAATTTTGCTTTGATATTCTGGTCGATTGACCCAATTTCAAAGAAACCATTTCGGTACATATTTATTTTAGTTTAAAATATCAAACAATATTTTCAGTTGAACTGCTTATAATTATCATTGTGATTTTTGAAAAATAAAACAAAAAGCTAAAAAATAAATGCGGTATGCCCAAAAAAAAATCAAAGTTCGCTGAAGAACTTCAACAGAAGTATCCATTTTTTTGAAAAGGGCGAGATGAGTTCGAAGCAGAATGCATGACTTGTGGCTACGGAACTTTTGTTTCTGTAGCAAAAAAAGAAAAACTTAGCCTAGATATGCATGTAGACAGTTCAAAGCATAAAAAAGCTGTCCGATTTACATTTTTTGTTTATTTGAATAATAAATTAAAAAAATAAACTGCCGTAATTGTACTAATTATCAAAATATAATTATCAAAAGCGGTCAGTGTCGAACATATGTCCAGAAAAATTTTTCCAGTCTTGCAGAACAACTTGTAGAGCTGATAATAATTATTATCAAAAAATGTTCTTCTTTTAGGTAATGAAAATATGGTCACTCTAAGCTTAGACCGCCACACTTGTGGGATCTATACTAGATCCACTTTGGTGGAAGGTTTGGTTATGCAGAGTACTCCAAGAATACTAGACTTCAGCTGAAAGTTAGCTGACGATGAAGAACTGAAAACGATTCCATAGCAAAATTACATACACCCACGAAACGTATTTGAGTAATTGTTGGGAAAGCTTAGGTTGCGCTGTCGCTAAGCAAGCTGCTATCAGGAAATAACTATTTATCATATTGTGTAGCAACAGCAGCATATTTGATCTAGGCCTAACGAGCAGCACGAATGCTACAATCAATAATGAGCGCCGTTTAATTGGTAATCGGCAGATTAGGTCATAGGTAAGGTGCAATCCTACTCAATAATGAAACTCGACAAGCATTTTATCTGGAGACCAACGTTGGATCAAGGTAAAAAAAAACAAAAAACACACGATACTCAGGGAAGTCTTTTCAGTCAAAAAACTTAATTACTAGTAAGCTTTCTAACTTCGCTAGACATCATGGCAAGGGGATCTTTTTGTCTAGCACGATTAATTTTTTTAATTCATTTCTTTAAAAACAATTAAACAAGATTTTGACAATAATTTAAAATTCAACTCGCCTTGCGCAGATTTGATATTTATTGCCTCTCAATAAAAATATTTACTTGTTACATATATAATTGTCAGTAGAAATTGCTAAAATGAAAAAAATATTGCTTAAATGCCGTCACTATTTTGTCGAACCAAAAACGCAAAGAGGCTGCATCAAGCTTGTTCATAGGACCCGAGCAAACAACATCTTTGTAAGCGCTACAAGTTGATTGAACCATCAAAGTCAGAACTATTTGCGTTGGTAAATTACCTTCAGTCAGCCCAATAAAGATTCCATTGCAATATTCAACGTGCTGGGCAGTGTATACTTCATTTATGATAAGAGTAACTACGCATTCTTTTGTAGCTGAAAATACGCTGTTTCAAGCACTGCAAGTCTAAATCCTTTGCTTCAACAGTAATGCCTCTTGACAGTCTATGCAATTTACTCGACGAGGGCAAATTTAAAAAGTCACAAACTCCTTTGCACAAAAATGTGTTGGTTAACTGCCAAAGAAGAGAAGATAGTAAAATGTTCAATATGTATCTTCGATCATATTTAAAAACTTGTATTAATTCTATAATTGCTCTAAAATGAAACAAATCAAAGACAATGATGGAGACCAACTGTCACTCCAGTAGAGCAGAGCAAAATGCTTTCAATAGGGCAATTATTGAAATTGGCAGGCGGTAGTCGGAAGAGATTTTTAAATAGAGCTGTACAGAACCACAAGGCATTGCTGAATTCAGTTACAGCTAATTTATTGGCTTTTGGAAGATGTCCATAAGAACTTTTAGCTACCAAGGCATCATTTACATAGACCAAAAGTGTCAATGCTTTAGAAATCGTTAAGCACACACCTATTTTTGGTGCCATTAGACCACTAGCGTTCCGCTGAACATAGTAAAACTCTACGGAGTTTTGATTTAAGCGAGTGGAGTAACCAGTTGGTAGAGTTGCAGTAGCCAGTTTTGACTTCAATGACGTCAGATCATGAAACTCATCCTTAATTAGAAGGTCTTCATTTTTTTTGCAGTTGGCGTCGGTAATCGGCAATATGTCTTGCTGTGAAAGTGGATGAAACTATGGAACGAGAGAGTATACGATCAGTGCTTGGATATTTTGGCAAACTTTGGAAAACATAAGGAATTGCAGAATCCTTTATGCGCAGTCTTTTCAGAACATCAAAATCAAATCAGAAACTCAGCTTTGACGACGATCAATGATTTTGTCAAAAGACCTTCTTATGAAATCTTGCTCAGAAAAAAATGTTTGGCACATACAAAATGGGATTCATCTAATCTCCAATTGGAACTTGGAATTGATTTTAACCATTCATTTCTGCTCTGGATATCTCTTGGAAATTTAAGTAAAGCAATTTTTTTTAGAATCTTTATTGGACTTGTAGTCACTTTTACATCCTGGTACACAGCAGACGTTAACCATTTTTTAACTTCACTGATTAAAACATTAAATAGTTTCTTTTTTCAAAAACCTGGTAACAAAATGCAAAAAATAATCTGAAACAATAAAAATAGTGATAACCATTTTGATCAACATTGTATTATCGGCCAAGTCCAAACCAGATTACTGACTTTGTTAGATGTCTCTTGAATCTGAGCTACGATAGCTAGCTGGTCTTTTATTGGCGGTATTTCACTTAAACCAGATGCGAATAAGGTAGAAATTTTTTGAAACAGCTTGGCCCAAAGCTATGCCAGTTCACTGGTAGCAGATTTTGAGTCTAGCTTTAATCTGATACCACTATGCAAGATAATTTTGGGATATATGTTGAGTCTGAACTAGGCTTGCCTACTGTTACCGGTAGCAGTTGGCTACCGTAAATAGATAAGTTTGGGAATTTTTCGATGTATCTACGCTACTCTGAGCTTGGCTTTGTGATCTAGATAACTTACTGAGCATACGAGATAGTTGCTTATTGAGAAAATGCATTATCTTATTAATCTGCATCAAAATTAGGTTTCTACATGTTTTATTTAAAAAATATAATATATTTAGGGAATTCAAACGTTTTCGGCGCTACATATCGCCCTCATCAAGATCTATACAATAATATTTACAGCATTAAAACTTTCGCTCAACGAAAACACAAAAAACATAAAATAACTTGAAAATAGTTCTGATAAAAAACAGTAAAGCTTCATTTTACGGTTTTCGTAATTGTCTGGTCACTATTAACAAAGAATTAGATAATAGAAACAATTGCCTGTTAGGAGTTGATCGGATTTAAGGTTTTGTAAATAATTGTTTCAAACGAATTAAGATTACAGTAAAGTTCGGTGCAAAATTGTTTGGTTAAAGAATTAAATACATATCTTTGATTAAAACACGTTTAGTAAGAATGACGCTCCGTTTGCATACAGTTGTTTGTTTAGCACAGGGTTACTTCTTTTGATCACCAAGGTTTCATGGATTTTGGCTTCGTAGGATGATTGGCATTTTCTAATTGTTTTAAATTGCTTCATGTTATTCGGCTGAGTTTTGCACGAACTGCATTTTTTTGTATGTTCTTTGATGGCACTTCAAGGTCAAGTAAAAGTGCCATCAAAGAACATACAAAAAAATGCAGTTCGTGCAAAACTCAGCCGAATAACATGAAGCAATTTAAAACAATTAGAAAATGCCAATCATCCTACGAAGCCAAAATCCATGAAGCCTTGGTGATCAAAAGAAGTAACCCTGTGCTAAACAAACAACTGTATGCAAACGGAGCGTCATTCTTACTAAACGTGTTTAAATCAAAGATATGTATTTAATTCTTTAACCAAACAATTTTGCACCGAACTTTACTGTAATCTTAATTCGTTTGAAACAATTATTTACAAAACCTTAAATCCGATCAACTCCTAACAGGCAATTGTTTCTATTATCTAATTCTTTGTTAATAGTGACCAGACCAATGATTTTTAACCTTTTTGCTGGAGCGGAACCCCCAATAAAGAATTCCAGTGGCTCGAGAAACCCCTATGCAATAATTCAATTGTTTTATACAATTTGTGTAACTTTTGGCGGAACCCCTGAATTGAACTAGCGGTTCCCCCGGGACACTGGTTGAAAACCACTAGACCAGACAATTACGAAGACCGTAGAATGAAGCTTTACTGTTTTTTATCAGAACTATTTTCAAATTTTAAAATCCACACTGTTGATATAGCAAGTAACTTTAATAAATTTAAAGTCATTTTAATTCGTATAACATCTTATATTCGAACGTTTTCGACTTTCATAAAGCCCTTTTCAAGAATTAAATCTGTAAATGTGACGTAATAAATTAAAATGATCAACGATAATTTCAAATAATACACATTATGAAGATATAGTACTTCTAACGGCTGTAAAAACGTAGCCAACTTTAAAATAAATAACAGCTGGGAGAGATCGGATGCAAAAACTTTTAAGCTCATCGAAACCAGGATTAAAGTCTTCCAAAAATGGCAAGATCCCCAAAATTATGCGAAAATCCAATATGAAATGTTATGTTACGATTACGTGCAGTAAGTAAAGTTGTTGTAAAATTCTCCTAATATATGTTTAGCAACAAAGAAGCTCCACTTGCATAGCATTGTTTATTAAGGCTAGGGCTATGACGTCTTATAAGCAAAGCTTCATGAATTTTTGCTTCATAATCTGAATTACATTTTTTCAATATGGTGAAAGAATAAATATTATACTGTAGATTAGAGCAGGTGGGGCACGACAAAATGTGGTCCTTAATTGCGCTTTTTCTTGAATCTGCTAAATTCAGATGCTCCTTCACTCTGGTGATCAAATGTCGGGAAGACATACCAATGTATGTCAAGTTCGTACCACACGAACAAGTAAATTGTAATCTTTGTCCTTTATGAAAGTCGAAAACTTTATAAAAGTCGAAAACGTTCGAATATAAGATGTTATACGAATTAAAATCACTTTTAATTTATTAGAGTTACTTGCTATATCAACAGTGTGGATTTTAAAATGCTTTACTTCTCTGCCAAAGTTGTATCATTCAATAAGCAAGAAAAGAGGAATTCCGGTGAGTTTATTTCGGAAGAATGAACGATTAGGTTTGAAGGTTGTGAAACTGAAGTTGGACATCAATTATTTCGAAACTTGTTTGGATCTGAAAATTTGCCAGCGTTTTTTGAAGTTTAAACCCCCTAAGTTAAGTGTTTACAAAAAACCAGACTACTTATTTCAATCTGTTTTAAGTAATAAACTAAAAGAAACCTATAGAGAACTAAGAATTGCAGAAAGCAGGTTTCGGAGTGTGAAGCAACAAATTTTATTCGAAGTCACCTTTATTGAAAAACAGTGCTTGATTGCATTATTAACCAACTTCTTTAAATCTTCTGCACAGCAAATTTTGGTAATACATAACAAAAAAATGATTAATCTTTGGAAGAAAGAACGAATAAGATGCCCAGAATCGGTCACTAATCTGAGCAGTAAAAAACTAGATATAAAACAGGAAGAGGCTTTACGATTTGGTTTGAATCATCACATTTTGCCAAAAAAGTTTAAGATAAATCAATTTAAAGTTGGTATTGAAAAGTGTATGAATAGCATCAAAAGAAAGAAATCTATTGTGATTGATGATGACTTCAAAGACAATTTGAAATTTATATGTGCAAAATTTACTTACAGTGCCAAGCGAACATGTTCCTCTAGAAACAATATTGCTTTGCACCGCTATTTGAACTCCCTTTTAAAGGATAGAAGCCTCAGAGTTTGCAAGCATGACAAAGGAAACGGAATCGCTATTCTAAACAGTGACGATTATGATTCAAAGCTTGAGCAAATCATTTCAGATAAAACAAAATTTTCTAAGGTGATGATAAAACCCAATAAACTTCATCCAGTGATATCAGAAGAAAAATCAATTGAATATTTTATTCGAAAGTACTTAAAGAACGTCGACAAGGACATTATGCAAAGCCTCATACCCATAGGTAGTAAACCGGGAAAATTGTATGGGTTAATCAAAGTCCATAAAATAAATAGTCCAGCACAGCCCGTAGTAAGCATGATCGGAACACCTGAATATAAACTTGCAAAATTTTTGAATTCCGTTATTAAACCCTCCATCCCTGATAAATACATGTTGTCATCAACCAATCACTTTATTGAAAAATTAAAACAGGTAAAAGTTCAACCACATCAAATTTTGGTTAGCTTTGATGTAGCCTCACTTTTCACCAACGTACCACTAGAAGAAACCACTCAAATTATAGCAAACTATCTATTTGACAAAGATAATCCGAACACACCACCAATGGAAAAGCATGCTTTTATCAAGCTTATGAAATTGGCAACTCAGGGAATGTTTCTATACAATGGTGAACTATTTAAACAGATTGACGGAGTAGCAATGGGGTTCCCTCTTGGACCGGCATTAGCAAACTTTTTCTTAGCAAATTTAGAAAATAAGCTCCTCAATGAAACAAATGGCTTTTACCCCAAATTATATTTACGATATGTGGATGATGTTTTAGCAATTTTTGATGACAATCTATGGATAAAAAATTTTTGAATCTGTTAAATAAACAACATTCAAGCATGCAGTTCACCATGGAAAAATCAATGCAGGCACTCCCATTTCTGGATGTTCATGTTCAAATTCGAGAAAATGAATTAGATTTAAGTGTGTGGCGAAAAGAGACTAATACTGGCATTTTATTGAACTTTAATGCAATATGTCCAAATGTTTGGAAATCGAGCCTTGTACTGTGCCTACTTAATCGAGCTAAATCTATTTGTTCCAGCCAGCATTATTTGAATTCGAGATTGTAAAGTTGAAGCGCTTATTTTATGATAATAACTATCCGACTTGGTTTTTTGATAAAATTTACAACAAATTTAAAGCCAAACTTAACGATACACCTGTTGATGAAATAAGTGTACAGGGAGTCCTCGACTTACGACGTTGATCCGTTCTTCAGGCGCGGTGTAACCCGAATTTCAATGTAAGTCGGAACATCATAAATAAATTACTCTATATGTACTGTACTGTTAAGTATTGTACTATAATAAAATGTAACAATTAATGTAAAAAACTATTTTATTTGAAAAAGAGAAAACAATTCCATACCACATGAATTAAAGGAAATACTAATAAGATGGTAAAGAAGCTGGAGTAGTAGAGGCAGCTGAGGTAGACGGTAGAGGCTCTGTAGTAGTAGAAGCAGCTGATGTAAAGGGTGCAGGTCTCTCCACTTTCTTAAAATACTGTTCTAGCTTAGACTGGACAGACAGCATCCTCTTCCCATCCAAGATCTCTTTTTAACACTGCAGTAAATCTATGATGCCTCTGGAAACCTTAGTGAACCTTTCCATGTTAAGATCCTGAGCCTCAAAGGTTGCCAACGCTTGCTGTATCTCAGAAAAAACTTTTGTCAAGCCCTGCCTTGTGAAAGCCTTAGGCTCTGGGGTGGGGGGTTTCTTCTTCCTCCACTATAATCTGCTTCTCCAGCTGTATCAAGTCCCCAGCAGATGACTCCTCTCCATGAAATTCCAGCAGCTCTATTCCACATCATTTTTTACATTTTTATGGGGCGCGTTCGTAACCTCGAAACAGCGTAAGTCGAGACCGTCGTAACCCGAGGACTCCCTGTAGTAAATAACGTGGAATTATGTCCTATTTTTGTTCCGTATGTCGGTAAAGCGTCCATCCGTTTTGTGAAAAATCTCTCTCGATTATGTTTAAAACATTTTGATATAAGGCTGCTTCCTCTCTATCGCACAAATAAAGTAGGACAGTATTTTCAATTAAAATCAGAGACACCTTTGCCTCTATGCTCAAATGTCGTTTATAAATTTACTTGTTCGTGTGGTACGAACTTGACATACATTGGTATGTCTTCCCGACATTTGATCACCAGAGTGAAGGAGCATCTGAATTTAGCAGATTCAAGAAAAAGCGCAATTAAGGACCACATTTTGTCGTGCCCCACCTGCTCTAATCTACAGTATAATATTTATTCTTTCACCATATTGAAAAAATGTAATTCAGATTATGAAGCAAAAATTCATGAAGCTTTGCTTATAAGACGTCATAGCCCTAGCCTTAATAAACAATGCTATGCAAGTGGAGCTTCTTTGTTGCTAAACATATATTAGGAGAATTTTACAACAACTTTACTTACTGCACGTAATCGTAACATAACATTTCATATTGGATTTTCGCATAATTTTGGGGATCTTGCCATTTTTGGAAGACTTTAATCCTGGTTTCGATGAGCTTAAAAGTTTTTGCATCCGATCTCTCCCAGCTGTTATTTATTTTAAAGTTGGCTACGTTTTTACAGCCGTTAGAAGTACTATATCTTCATAATGTGTATTATTTGAAATTATCGTTGATCATTTTAATTTATTACGTCACATTTACAGATTTAATTCTTGAAAAGGGCTTTATGAAAGTCGAAAACGTTCGAATATAAGATGTTATACAAATTAAAATGACTTTAAATTTATTAAAGTTACTTGCTATATCAACAGTGTGGATTTTAAAATGCTTTACTTCTCTGCCAAAGTTGGATTTTCAAGTTATTTTATGTTTTTTGTGTTTTCGTTGAACGAAAGTTTTAATGCTGTAAATATTTGTGAATAGATCTTGATGAGGGCAATATGTAGCGCCAAAAACATTTGAATTTTTTTAATATATTATATTGCTAGCAGATTGACCCTTCGTTGATCGGGTAAAATGTAAAGACTGATCATACAGAAAGAAAATAAAACTGAACAATACAACCAGTGTCATAATTTCTTAGCAAATACAAATACAAATACATTAGCAAATACATAGACGATTCTGATCGAAATCAAAATACCGTACCCGTCGTTGATCGGGTAAAATGTAAAGACTGATTAAATTTTTACATTGAATAACCATATTTTAATATAGGTTGAATAAATATAGGCTCGTATCCCCCCATAGACGAATCTGAGCGAAATCAAAATACCGTACTTGGCTTCCCTGGAAAAAGTTATAGCAGATTTACCCGTCGTTGATCTCCCTGGAAAAAGTTAGTGCAGATTTACCCGTCGTTGATCTGGTAAAATTTTTACATTGAAAAACCATATTTTAACTCTTTCGATCCCGCGCGGGTATAATTACCGGCAAGCGATCTTTATGCGTTTGCTCCCGCGACAGTATATATACCGGCTATAACAGAAATGGCGGACATGCGCGCAATTGTTTGCGTACATCTCGATCAAGCAAAAACGTTTACATATAAACCTTTCTAACATTCTGTTTGTGGTTTGTAATTGAATTTTTTTTAATTTTGTTGTGTGAGTTAATATAGGTTGAATAAATATAGGCTCGTAGCCCCCATAGACGATTCTGATCGAAATCAAAATACCGTACTTGGCTTCCCTGGAAAAAGTTATATAAGATTCATATGTTTGTTTGTATCTAAATGTCTCCAGTTTTATTTCTATAGCGGACATACAGACAGACAAACTTTGAGTTTTATATATATAGATGACTAGCAGATTTCCACCGTCGTTGATCGGGTAAAATGTAAAGAGAAGGAAAATAAATATAGATTTACCCGTTGTTGATCGGGTAAAATGTAAAGAGAAGGAAAATAAATATAGGCTCGTAGCCCCCCATAGATGATTATTTGAAAATCAAATATAACGCAGATTTACCCGTCGCTGATCGGGTAAAATGTAAAGACTGATTAAATTTTTACATTGAATAACCATATTTTAACTCTTTCGATTCCGCGCGGGTGTAATTATCGGCAAGCGATCTTTATGCGTTCGCTCCCGCGACAGTATGTATACCGGCAATAACAGAAATGGCGGACATGCGCGCAATTGTTTGCGTACATCTCGTTAAAGCAAAAACGTTTATATATAAACCTTTCTAACATTCTGTTTGTGGTTTGTAAAAATGGCGGACTGGAGCGAAAGAGTTAATATAGGTTGAATAAATGTAGGCTCGTAGCCCCCCATAGACGATTGTGATCGAAATCAAAATACCGTACTTGGATTTACCCCGTCGTTGATCGGGTAAATGTAAAGACTGATTAAATTACCTGTCGTTGATAAGGTAAAATGTAAAGACTGATTAAATTACCCGTTGTTGATCGGGTAAAATGTAAAGAGTGATTAAATTTTTACATTGAATAACCGCATTTTAATATAGGTTGAATAAACATAGGCTCGTAGCCCCCCATAGACGATTGTGATCGAAATCAAAATACCGTACTTGGCTTCCCTGGAAAAAGTTATATAAGATTCATATGTTTGTGTGTATCTAAATGTCTCCAGTTTTATTTCTATAGCGGACAGACACACATTGAGTTTTATATATGTAGATACAAATAGGCCTCTAGTAGAGCCCCATAGGCTCGTAGCCCCCCATAGACGATTCTGATCGAAATCCAAATACCATTTTGACTTTTTTGTGGTCACTCCATAAAACGTGTAATTGTATCAAAAATAAAATCTATGTTTCAGCCCGGGCTCGAACCGTGGACCTCTCGCGTGTGAGGCGAGCGTGATAACTACTATACTACTGAAACGCGATAACAATCGAGGCAAAATTTAGGAAATTATTTTGTGGCAACTGTTTGTAGCGCATTTGGCAACAGTTGAATAAATATAGGCTCGTAGCCCCCCATAGACGATTCTGATCGAAATCAAAATACCGTACTTGGCTTCCCTGGAAAAAGTTATATAAGATTCATATGTTTGTTTGTATCTAAATGTCTCCAGTTTTATTTCTATAGCGGACAGACAGACAGAGGCACATTGTGTTTTATATATATAGATGTGGGGTTTGCATGGCAGCAAACGCTTAGATTAGTATTTGGATTGATGAATGGCAGAAAGTACGTTGATGTGCTGAAAAGAAAATGCTGCTTAGTGCATGTTCCTTGTTTTCTGATAACAACTGGAATTTTTTTAGGTGACAATGCGCCATGCCATTGAGCCAAAAAAGTGCAGCACTGGTACAAAACCCATAAAATTAAAAGAATCAATTGGGTCACCCAAAATCCAGATTTAAATCACTCTGAAAGATGTATTATGGAGTGAGCTGTTTAATATCTAAAAAGAAACCGAAAATGCAGACGAACTTGTCGTAACAAGTTATTGCGGCATAGTTTCGAATGATTTCCTTAGAACGGCTCACAAAACTAATTGATTCACCATCGACGTAGTAAAATGGTGATAAAAACTATAGATGGCCAACAAAATTTCAACTCAACCTCTATCAAATCAAATGCTTCTTTTTAGGGCCACTGCTCTTTGAAAAGGGAGGTTATATTTTGGTTGGTCCATTACGTATTTCCAATTGCATTGAAAGTGGTAATTGGATTTTTCCAGAAATGGAATTATGACATTACAAAAAGTAAATCCTGGTGGGAGCACAATATGGTCTAAAATTTTTACAATACCATTAAATACCAACCTTATTTTTTTCCATAGCAATTCACAATAATATGGTTTTGCAGTACTGTTGCCAATAAACAAAAAGAAAATGCATGACGCCATGTTATGGGAAGCATTTTGACTAAGAAAATAAATTTTTAATGAAGGCAATTATGTTGGGGAAATAACTAATACATTCTTTGCAAAAATGTACAACGAGTATACATTCAAATAATATAAATAAGATAAATTTTACTCTGAACTCTCAGAATAAGTATTCCGCAAGAGAGGCTCCTGAATTATAAACAGCTCAGTATATATCTATAAGAATTGAAAAAAATATATTCCTATTAGCTCAAACATATAAAAAATCTCAATAAAAACGTTGTTAGTCAATGCAGCATATAAATATTTTAAAGTTTGCATTTCTATGAGTTGTAAAGTTTTATAGCGTTTATAAAGTTTTCAATTAGTTGGTTTCTAAGCATCAAAACTTTGATTTTACAATTTCAACTCACACCTTCATTGGGCCATGAGCAACATCTTGCTGGTTACAACCAAACTGATTAAAACGGGCTTAGGTAAAACGACAGTAGCAATTGTTAATCCAATATCCAGTTTTAAACTATATTAAGTTTGTTACTTTAAGTACCTTTGTCTTGCTACCTTCTGCTCTGCAGTCGTAAATATTTGTGCATTTGGCACCAACATTGTTTCAAAAGTAAACGAAGCTTTAAAGACAAGGTAGTGGCAGCCATTCTCTGAATGAATAAAAGCTAAAACCCATGTTACAGAACAGTCTTTTCTCTGAAGAGTAGTACCAAATAAAAAGCATTGGAAATATGTTGTAAATTCTAAAATTTGGTATTATATTGTTTTGATTTCAAACATACTTGTTTTTAAATTAAAAATTGTAAAACCAAATATGAAATACAATAATTTATTCTTGGTTTGGTAAACGCAAATAAAGACGTACAGTAAGATCCTCTTTGCATTGGCTTAGAAAAAATTTTAGTACAGGCAAATTATAAAGTACATGCAGCAAATAAGGCTCTGCAAGAAATAAGGCCCAGGGGCCGGATCTCCTTGATAGATGTAAGTTCAAACCCGAAACCATTTGTTATCAAAATCTGTTGTCATAATGAACAACGGTTATCCAGAAGCTCGTATTGATGAAGTCACGCCAAGTTAAGTGCCCGATGGAGACAAACAAAAGCGATGAAAGAAATGAATTAAAAAATAGTGTGCCTTGTTAGCTGAAGGGACCTTACAATCAGTTTTTATATTTACTGTTTGGTAGTAGTATTTTCCTGGTGTTACTAAACCAATGGCTATGCTTTACGTAAAAACCAGTATCAATTTATTGAG
Organism: Trididemnum clinides; assembly: GCA_963675345.1. Lineage (NCBI taxonomy): Eukaryota > Metazoa > Chordata > Ascidiacea > Aplousobranchia > Didemnidae > Trididemnum > Trididemnum clinides. The sequence goes on from OY776303.1 coordinate 31,759,615, forward strand.
TTATAAAGATAATCTACGCGTTTTATATGCATGTTCACACGAATGACGTGATTATTACACAAAGCAATAGTATTGCAAATAATAAAAGCACCCTCCCACAATTTGACGGGACCATCCCTGGACGCGTTTCGTCTTTTTGAAATCATCAGCAGGTCCTACCCCGTCATCACAAAAAAACAAAACTCCATAATTGCAATAATATGAAAAATGTCGTATCTTTCCATTACAATATCCATCGCAATCATCATGCACACGGCGCATGCTATCACTTTGGTACGGCGGTTCCATCCGTATCGAAGATGCAGTGTACTACTCAAAGAATAATAAACAATAGCCTGCGCGATGGCGTAGTGATTACAGCGTCCGCTTCGCAGTCGGTAGACTTGCGGTTCATTACTCAAGTCGAGTTATACCAAAACACTTTAAAAATGGTATTTACAACTTCTTTGCTTGGCGCTGAGCACATAGGGATGATGTGGAGAACAACCGGCAAGCATTGCTTGTTGTGTCCTTGGGCAAGGCACTTATCGGGATGCCTCCATTTTCAAGTGGCAGACAGATGGTGGAACCACTACCCGTTGTGGTGGCCTAGTCTGACAAAAGACATGCAAACCGAACATGTGCTCGTACGCATAAATAGTAAGCGAGATTTTTATTTAAAGCTTTTATCTCTGTGAACATAGTACGTGATCACGGTAACCGTACAGTATCATACATCGATTTATGGAGTTACAAAGGTAATCTACGCCCTTTATATGCTTGTTGACTCGAATGACATGATTATTTCAAAAAGTAATAGCATTGCAAATAATAAAAGCCCCTTTTCATAATTTGATGAGACTATTGCATGATGATACGGTTACGGTGATCACGTGCTATGTTCACAGAGGTAAGGGTTTTAAATAGATCTCGCTTACTATTATCTCTTCGAGTAGTACACTGCATCTTCAATGCGAATGGAAGCGCCGTACCAAAGTGATAGCATGCGCCGTATGCGTAATGTGTGCGTAATGTGTGCGAAGGATATTGTAATGGAAAGATACGACATTTTTCATATTATTGCAATTATGGAGTTTTGTTTTTTTGTGATGACGGGGTAGGACCTGCTGATGATTTCAAAAAGACGAAACGCGTCCAGGGATGGTCCCGTCAAATTGTGGGAGGGTGCTTTCATTATTTGCAATACTATTGCTTTGTGTAATAATCACGTCATTCGTGTGAACATGCATATAAAACGCGTAGATTATCTTTATAACTCAATAAATCAATGTACGATATCGTCAAGGTGATCACGTACTATGTTCACAGAGGAAAGGGATTTTAAATAGATTTCGCTTACTATTAACTCTTTAAAGAGTGCATTGCGTAAGAAACCGGTAATCACGTTGGAAAGCCGACACCGTTGTCGGTAACAATATCTCAGAGTGATAAGGCGTTAACGGTGACCGATAACTGTCCTGGTAGAAAACTCATGTTTTTTGCGTGTTTGGTTCTTAAAAAAGATAACGAGCTTTTTCTTGTTTCTGTAGGGGGCTGTAGTAAAAATACGCTGTTCCAATAGCCCACTTTCCTTATTAAAATTTAAAAGCGAGATTCTAAAAGTACTTAAGTCACGCTACAGCCCAAATGCAATTTGAACAAAATTGATGGACTTGAGTATTTTTAGCAAGAAAACTCTTCTTCTTAATTGATGACTACATTGATGAAACGTAACTTAGGCACTGTTTCTGAGACCAATATTTTGTCAGTTGAATAGAACAAAAACGTCTCTTGCCTGAAAGAGATCAATTCCATTTAGGCTAAAATGTGGCAAGGGAATTTTTAGAATTCAGCTCTTCAACTACAAAAAAATTACAGGAAATTATAACTAGTATTGGGAAGATTTGAGTTATTTTAAACCAATTGTTCTTAACTCTTGTGGTCTGCACAACATGACTTGACATTAATGACTCGAATTGGCTTTATTCGACTTGTTTCCAACGCTGCTAAACACTTCTAATTGGATTCTGTTATCAAACCTAATGTTCAACTTTGTATTTATATTTTACCAAATTTTTTCTCAAAGCACTGCTATATGTTTTTCAGCTTTATATGTCGCACCTGCTGGCTCATCGTCCCTGGGACCGGTATCACCTAATTTAATGAATATAATCACCAATCGTTTAAGAACAACAGTTCCTATTAGAACACCTGACAAATATGAAAAAAATGGAGCTTTATTTGACGATAGTAAGAAAATTCTAGAGTGTGTTTTGCCCAGCGGTTTGTAATTGGCATTGATCCACTGATGCCTTAAATTTTCATTACGTTAAAGGTTTGCTTGCTAAGATAGATTTAACGTCTGAAATAGAGTTATAATGGTAATGACAATATTATGATAGCATTTAATATGTGGCCATTTACATACATCAGGTTTATTTTAGTCATGTAGTTTTGGTCATTTTCGGCAAACCATACCGAAATTCACAAGCAAGATATTCACAAGTAAGATATACCCTTACGTCCTATATTGTCATTGACTGCCTCAGCACAGCATCAATTAGCGCAATGGCTTACGTCAGTTATTGATCCTGTTCTTTCACTTTATTCTACCCACTGTATTTTCGATTCCTTTACTTTTGCTGACAAAGTCAAAACGTTTAACTTTCCTTCACCTGTCTTTCTTTGCTCCTATGATATCTATAGCCTTTTTACTAATTTTCCACTTGCAGAAACTATTGAAATCTGCGCTGATGCCATGTATAGTGGCGAGCTTACTCCACCTCCTTTTCCTCGTGCAGTTTTTGTTGAGCTGATGTAAACGGCTACTTCTTCCGTTGAATTCAGTTTCAACAATATAATGCACCGACAGATTGATGGCGTTGCTATGGGTTCACCTCTTGGCCCATCTCTTGCCAACATTTTTGTCGGATATCACGAAGTTTGCTTTTCAAAAGAGTCAACAAACCTCTGTTGTATTATCGATACGTCGATGATACTTTTGCAGTTTTTAACGACGAAGACATATGCAATGAGTTTTTCTCCCACCTAAGTTCTCTTTATTCATTGCTTCGTTTTACTTTTGAAAAGAAATGCAATCGGACTTTGCCCTTTTTCGATGTCCTGGTAGAAAAGAATGATCAGGAATTCGTTACATCTATCTACAGAAAGCCGACTTTCACTGGCCAATACATTCCCTGGAACTCTTTTTGCCCCATGAAACGAAAGATCAATTTGATTTCAACTCTAGTCCACAGAGCTCTAGTCATCTGTTCAAAATCTACTCTTGAAAATGAACTTTCCAACATTCGTTCAATCCTTATCAACAACGGTTATCCAGAAGCTGTAATCAACGCTGTTATAACCAAGAAAATAAATCAGTTTCACAGACCAACGCAATTAGGTCCGAAGAAATGCCCAGTTTATCTTCACTTGCCATGGCTGGGCAATGTTTCGATGAGGTACGAAATGCAAATTAAAACAGCCGTCACACGCTGTTACTTTGCAGTTGAACCATGCATTGTCTACACCACCAGACAACTTCTGCCTGCCGCCAAAAAGGATGTACTACCCGCTTTTCATCAAAGCAACATTGTTTATCAATTTCTGTGCCACTGCGATAGTCGGTACGTGGGTCGTACGTCTCAAAGGCTACAACAGAGGATTAAGCAGCACGTGCCGAAAACCATTCTCCAGAAGCATATTTCTCAGGACCGAAGCACATTGGCCCGCTCTTGCAAGCCAATCAGAAGCTTTAAAGCTGAAACTTCCTTTTCTGCTATTGGACATCTTTTACCAAACCCTACATGCGCACGTGAATATAACGATAATAAATTTTCTATTCTTGCCCGTGGCCGTACTTCTTTTCATCTTTCCACCCTTGAAGCCACGTACATCAAAACATCCAAACCAAATTTATGCAAACAAAAAGAATTCGTTCATGGTCTAAAAATCACACATTAGTTTCCGCTCCTTCTATTGGTCGCTTCTTTTACCAATCACAATGTAGCTTTCTTTTTCGTCAATTGTATCTCTATATAAGTGACTCACTTCACCTTTTCACTCTATTTTTGACGGATTCTCTTAAAAAGTGTCAGACGAAAATCTTCGAGAATGAATACTCTACTTTCAGCAATTTTCAAATTCTGTATCACCAATCAACTCTTCAAAGCCTGTCTTGTAATTCATATCATTTTGGTGGCAAAACTTTGCATATAACATCAGCATTTTTGTAGTGGAAACATCTGTGCCCTCATCGACGACAAGAGTTTGTCAACGGGCCTTTCGTATATCACACATGACTTTTTTCGGAATTTCTGTGTTGATGCGGTCCATAAAATCAAAGGAATAACTTTTAGTGCGCCAGCTTTATGGAATTAGCGCTTACTTTTTTGTGTGGTCATGTACGTGTTGTACCGACAACACCCATTCATTTATCTTTATGGATAGTAACAAATCCTCTATCAAAAATTTTACGTCATCAGCACAAGCATTCTTTCTATGGGCAATATCTATTCGCTTTTTTGTCGTTACTTTCAGAAGATAGTCGCCGCAGATATCCAGATTTCTGATTTCGTAATTTGAATACCATGTCCAGGTGGATTTCATGACTTATATGACGCTTCATGTAATCAATTTTTCTTCTGATCCCACCGTTTCCCATTCGCAAATTTGCTTACAGCACAAGGTTATTGTGAAATAATGTTTGCTTTCACAAAAACTGAAAATATCGCCTAGCTTTGTAGCTTGTTTCATAGATGAAGTGAGTAGTTCTGTCTCTACTGTTATCCTGAACCATTCAGGTCAGCTGGCGTTGCGCTTTTTTTAATTAAGTAGTCACGTACGAACAATAAAGAAGCACCAAGCCGGTTTTGCCATTACTGTATTTGGTAAGTATCACTCGACCACTTGGCTAAACGCCGTTGCTGATGTTACAGCTGCTTTTTTGTAAGTGAGTGACCGGATTTTCTAGTTTCGCTACTTGTAAAGTGCATAGAATCCACTATACTGTAACTTCACGGCGGCACCTCACGACCAAGACTTCACCACAAGAAGACGTAAGCATTGCACTATACAAGTACATTAAAGGGAGAACCAAGAATCATAATAAAAGAGATAGCAAAACAATAAAATCCCGTCACTCACCTACAAGAAAGCAGCTATAACATCAGCAATGGGTTCCAGCCAGGTACTCGAGTGGCACTTAACATATATAGAAGATCTACATTTGGAAAGTTTGGTTCCCTGCTGGTCGGATACTAGCCACTGAAGAGCCCCAATAATGGCGAAACAGGTTTGGTGCTTCCTTATTGTATGTTTGTGACTACTTAATTAAACGTTTTTCCAAGCATAATTTGTGCTGCTTTATCAGCAAATTTTTTTGATTGCGCATATTGTGATGGTGGACCTGCATGTTTTTTACTTTCGGTTTACATTTTCTTTAAATACGCTATTTTTCTTACTCACTGAAATCTGATTCTCTATTTTTTCAAAATTTTTAAATGCGCAAAACGCTTTGTGATTGGGATGAATTATTTAGGTCACCTCCTCTTTGCCGTGGTGTTTACACCTCAGTAATCGCATTGTTGTTGTTGTTGTTTGACCTTTTCCGTGGGACATGACGAAAGTCCCTGAAGCCTCAAAAACCGGTTTTAGAAAGACAAAGAGCCAGCAGCCCAAGAAGTACGCAGCTGGACAGTGCAGAATGAGATGAAAGGTGTCCTGGGACGGACGTCCGCAGGCGCTGCATAAAAGATTGTCGATTCTGCCAATCCTAGAGAGATAAAAGTTCAACAGAAAGCTGTGTCCGTTGCAGCAAACACAAAAAGAAGACTCAGCGAGTGTGACGAGAGTGCACAAAATCTTAAGTGGAAACTGAAAGAGCCTGTGTGTGTCAAAAAATTTCGATGAGACAGTATGCCTCCAGTCCGAGAAAAGAGAAAAGTAGATACGAGAGATAAGAGAAGAGAGACCACAAAGGACTGCAAAGGGCACGAGTAGCGCTCCACGTCTGGTCAGCTCCATCAGCCGCGTCGTTTCCTGGGAGAAACTAGTGTCGGGGAACCCAGTATCGCTTGATAGGACAGGAGAAAATGGAAGACAGTTTCTGCCAGATCTTCCAAAGAGATTAAAGTAAAACGGGGAAAAGACAGGATGGCAATGAAGGTGCAAAGTCAGATAGGAGGAAAACAGAAGAAAAATGGCAAACTTGTTGATGCTTCCAAGACCAGCGGAGAGCAAGCAGAGTGGCACAGGCTTCAGCAAAAAAACTTGAACATGCTAGACCTACCGAGTGATCAGTTGGCGAAGACGGCTCTGGCGTATTTAAAGAAAAAAAATAGAGCCATCTGTCCAAATAACCAGATAGTGGGGTGGGAGAGAGTCAAGATGAGCGAGAGCCAAACTTTGGCGAGAGAAAGGATAGAAGCGGGAGCATGGGAAGAAAAGGATGGATTCCACAGTAAAGGAAGGAACGTTCCATATAGGAGAGAAAGGGAAAGCAAGTCAAGCGTCTCTGAGAGAAGTAGGAGAAAGCATGAGCGGGTGAGTGGACGCAAAAGCTCTCCAGGAAATTCTAGAGGGTCTTGTTTTAACTTTAAGTCTGGCCATATCTGAAATAGAAAAGAAGGTTGGGAGACAATGGGGCATTCCGTTTTTGCCATCTGTCGATAAAAGTCGAAAAAGGGAATAGATCTTTTTCGTTTTTTTTTGCCATTTACATTTAGATGAAGTTGTGCGGAAATATTTTGATATCCAAAAATATTGGTAGCGAAAACATTTGCCGCTGGAGAATTGTGCCCACAAGATGAAAGAATTCATAGCTTTTTTCCATAAATGTACGTGATGCGCTGGTTAAGCATTGTTTTGATTATGCTCTGAAAAATTTCGGAAAGCAACAAATCCCAATTGAAAAGCCACATAATCCAAAACAGAAAAGAACGCCTGGCCAACATGCAAAAGACCTAGGTCTATGTACTACTGAGGAAAAAAAGTAATGCCTGTAGGAAACTATGTACCGATTTCGTAGCGAAGCAGGAAGAGGATTCAGTGAAATTAGTCTGCTAGATGAAATTTTGGATTTTTAAAGTCCTACGCATTGTTGCAAAGCGGTAGCAAAGTGACAGATTTAAGACTTAAGACATACATACTGGCAAATTTAAGACTACATACTGGCAACACTAATCTTTCTGAGTTATCAGTAGAAATCACTAGGTTCAAACGACTAGTGCAAAGCAGCAGGACCACATTTCAAAGCAATGCTGCGGCCATGAAATATACTACTGTACAGTGGTTGGCAAAATGTTGTTTATGTTGCTCAACGCCGTATTTACTTTTGTGACTTAAACTTTACCTCCTGTTAATGCTTGTATTGTAAGCTGCGAGATAGGTTTTTCAAACTTAAGTTGATAAAATGGTACTTAAGATCTACTATGGGTGAAAGCAGGTTGTCTGCATTGTCGATGCTCTCCATTGAAAAATGATTTTTGTCTTGAAACTACCTTTTAATGATACATTAGTTTGCTTCAGTAAATCTCTACGAGTTAATCCTTAAAGTTAGTTATAGCACTATATTAAATTAGTGGTATCTTTTGTATTGTGTGTGTGTATTGCCTCGACAGTTGGTTGTATGAGGGAGTGTCGGTGGTAAGGAGGCGGCATTTCGTAATAAAATCTAAGGCCGGCAAGCTGTGCTGCTACGCTCCTGGATCCGCCTACTGTTAATATCCCCCTCGATAGCAGACTCGATACTTGAGCCCAAGCAAAAAGAAAAAAGGCAAGAAATAAACTACAGATTTTGTTTTGGTTCAATTAACGGAAACGTCTCTCAATCAAGCAATAATCCACCAGGCAATTCCGCCTGAGAAGACGTGGTGTAGCTATAAGTTCTATACCACAAACTTGTGCAAACGTTCCTAGTACGATCACTCCATCACCACTTGCAGGAAGCAGATAGTTTAAACAAATATGATAATAATTTTTACTGGATAGCGGAGAGCGGTGGAACTGACACAGTGTTTGCGAGTTTGCGAACATGACCATTGAGCGCATGAAACATTTCAAAGCGTTTTGATGACTTACATTCATACCAAGCACCGACGCTGAGCAAAAACCAGCGCCGGACCGTAGAGACGTCACAATGCAGCAGCATTTTAGAACAAAAATGGCATTGAGGTGATATAGTTTTGCCATTGAGAAAGAATAAATATATAGGCTAGGTTACTGGCTTTGTTAGCTCCCCCAGGCCTGCTGCTATCCTAATGGGCTATCACTGATAGTCTAAGTGTGTTGCCTTATACTACTGTACATACCTCGCAGTAATCTAGCCAAAAGATTCATTGGGTCAAGGACGTGTGCTGTGCAGTCTCCACTGCAATATATCATTGTTGGTAGCCTATTTTAGCCTGCTGGTAGGATGTGGAAAATTACTGGCAGAGGTTGTAATTTGTTGTACGGTACATAACACTAGAAGTCCCAATTAAATAGATTGATATCTTCAGAAAGATGACTAAAAACCTTGATTAATCAATGAAACGTTAACATTGCAGTGCTCTGTTTGGTATAATAACCACTAGCTGGCTTTGCCGGCGTCGCCCGGCAGGGCCCCTCCATAAATAATGTCGGGGGTTCAACTAGCTGCACCGGCTTCACCCTCGCGCTCTTGTGTGAGCAGTAGCAAAAAATTAATGAATTTTATGCACTTTCACAATTCCTACACGCGAAATTGTGATCATCATGTTCTTTTAATCATGACTGGTAATGCTCACAAAGAATCTTCACAAATTATTATCAATACTTGTGACGATAGAGATTAAAACACAATCAAAGCTGATGATAGCGGCGAAATAATGGTTGCTTTCGCTATTACAGAAAAAAACTATTTAGTGGTATGCCTATTTTGCGATATGATGCTGCTCTTTTCATATTTACTGTATATTTGGGGAATTGCGTTGTTTTGACTACGTTATTTGTCTTGCCTTGTTTGACTACGTTATTTGCCGGCATAGCGACAAAAGCGGCTATGCTTTCCCCAAACTCATTCACCATATTTTAGTAGCGCACATCAGGCCAAGTTATTTCAAACCAATGGTCTCTCTAAATTCAGTTTTATCTGTTGTTATGGTTATGGTTTTATGTTTATTTTTTTTTAACTTGGAATTTTATTACTATGCTGCAGAGTACAGACATAAATACCTCAACAGGCAGCATGTCAGCATAAGAAAAAAAAAACTTTCTTTATATTATAAACGACAACGCAACCCGCAGAGCTCTTATCAGTAACGTCAAGATTGAGAGTGTCAGTTCAGCTGGCCAAGCCGGCTTCATCTGTCAGGCTCTTGCTGACACCAACCCAAGGGAGCCTTGCGTTTCCCGTAGTTTGGAAGTAGGATCACATTTCTGATATTAAGAATTTTCAAGCAAAATTCCAAAAACTTCTTTTGTGTGGTGCGATTTCACACAGTGTGGCTGTTTTTGTTTGATTTTCCCTTAAACTTTCTCAAGTCCTCGCTGGCTACACATTATGTAGCAAGTTTTTCCCCTGCTTGACGTGCCCTGTAATGTAAAACAGTTCTTGCTTTTGCCCAAACGTTTGGTTTGATCCTGGTAGCTCTATAAAAGTTGATATAAAGCAAAACACCGATAACATCTTTCCGTGAGGTGCGATTTGACACAGTGACGTTGTTAATTTTGATTTCGCCTCAAACTTCCTCAAGTCCCTGCTGGCTCCGCATTATGATTCATATTCGATTTTCCTTGCTTAGTTATGCTCATAGAAGTGAAATGAGTCCTTGCGTTTCTAAAATTTTCAGGTTTGATTCCGGTAGCTCTATAAAGCTATTATCAAGCAAAATAGAAAAAAATGTTTTTGTAAGTATGATGCAATTTTACCCCGGCAGGGCATACCATCACCCGTGCCCCTTCAAAACGAATCAATTAAAGCAGCTGTGCCAGCTTCACCGTACAAACATTTGTTAGAGCGACAACGAAATGTTTTAGAAAACATAAGCCATAGCTCCTGTACATGTAATGGTGATGATGTTGGTCAATTAATCAAAACAGGAAGTATTTAAAAAGAAAGAATAATGTCCCAAACTACTATTTGTAATTTCTAAAAGTGTAAGAGGCTGAAACAAAATCAAAATTGATGCTGTCGTTTTGACAATTAAAGAAATGAGCTATTTGGTGGTAGGTATTTTTGACAATTTGGTGGCTCGCTTCCGTATTAATATTTGTGACATTAAGATCTTTGCCTACGCTGTTTGTTTTAATTCGACCATAGCATGGATAGGAACCATGCTTTTGCCCTAAGTCATGCAATCTATTGCGATAGGCACCTATTAAGCTCTTTTCAAACATAAACATTCCCCCATTTAACCAGTGTTACAAATTGATGCTATTATTGTTTAATTTTGATCTTTTCTTAAACTTAGGATTTTATTACGTTTAACTTTGCCCTTATCCAGACCTCCCTACTTTTAACTCTTTTGCTCCCGCGTGAATAGCGAAAAAAATGCCCGTAAGGTGGCAGTGCGAAAAACTGTCATAATTTGTCATAATCAATCATAATTAAGTATCATAAAATACCAAAAGTTTGTTTGTAAATCATTACTCATCTGTTTACTTCTACATCATGTGTTACATATCGTTGAAATTTACATTTCTTGAGGATTTCAAATATATAAAAAAAATTTTTTTGAATATGGAAATTTTATGCAAACTAACCCCCAAAACTGGTGCTGAGTTGTCTTCGAAATTAAAGTAGTACCCACACCTCAAAGATTACTACAGATTTTATTTTCTACCAATTTTTTTAGAAATGGTCGCAAGATGATGCTAAGAAAATAAGCTTTCAAGGTACATCAGCCAAAACTTACCTAAGAGCCTAGGTTTTCTACAATTTGCTACTTTCTGAGGCACATGACCTTTTTTTTGACCGGTACCGACCGGTACCAAATTTTGGTAGTTAAATTTAGTACCTAAAATATGATCAGTCATTATCTGCTAGAGGTTAGCCTAAACCATGTAACATTATGTATTTTTGAACAGGGAATTTCTTCAAGATTTAGAAAATATTAAGTTTAAATAGAATATACTGTCACTGACAATGAAACAGAAGCTTTTTTACACCCTTTCCATTTCTTGAGAAACAAGGGAGATACAGCAAACTTTGATTTAGAGAAGCCAAATTTCTGCTAACTTTTAAACTTGTATTTCAGTTTTTGTCACCTTGGAAGCTTGATACAAAATGACAACTTTAGTGGTGAAACATTTGCAATTTATTTTATCTTTTTAAAGGGTGTAGTTTTTCTAAAACTTCTAATTTAGTGAAGGTAAGTCAAAACATTTTGGGGGGTTTGAACTGATGTGATGTACAGTACTCATTTTTGATCAGTAAATATCATATACCACTTAGTCTAAACTATTTAAAGTTATATATTGCTGGAAAGCAAATTTCCTAAGCTTTCAAATGTAACCGGTATTTAGCAACATATCATATTTCTTACGCACTCAATTTGCTTTTATCTACTTACCATTCAATTTTGTTTGGGGGGGTTTTGAGACCCCTAAAAAATTTGGAAATTCAAATAAGTAAAATTTATTATTATCGCTTGAAATTTTGTCAAATGATGCCCCAAAATAGTAGTTTTCAGACTGTGTTAATGATAAAGGGTTTGGTGTTGTGGTAAAGATGTAATCTCAATATGATTTTAGCGTAGTTGGCTATTGCTGAGAATTTGGCAGGTTTTGTCGTCTGCAACTGGGTTTTTGGTGTTTTTAACCCTTTTTGGGTATAAAAATCCATAATTTAAGGCACAAATTATACATCTTCCGATGCGTGAGGAAATAAGTGTGATCTTTTGAAAATTTTATGAAAATCGGATGAAAAATAAAGTCACAAATCGATTTTTTACTATATTAATTTTGTAACTCAATTTGAAAAATTTGAGGGAAACACTGAAAACACGAGATCATCGATTGATGATCGCGGGAGCGAAAGAGTTAAATGAAGATTAGTGTTTTGTACCGATAATCTTGTAATTACAAATATCATTAATGGGCTTTACCATTTATGTTCACTATCAAAATGATAGGGGATATTTTTGCTGCTTCCTGCTGTTTCAACTAAATAGTGGCAAGCAATGCGATGTCATTTAAGATTATGACATAACAGTCCGTTTTAAGCCATTAAATATCAGGGCCGCTACTTACTTTTTGTTGCTGTGAATTATTATAATTATTATGAACTAACGCAGTGGCTTTCAAAGTGGGCGCTATTGCCTTTCAATGGGCGTACGCGATATTTAAGGGGGGCAGTAAGAAGACAAGGAGGCGGTGAGGGAGCGGTAAGAAGACAAGAGGCGATAGAAAAAAATGAAAAGAAATATAGATGAAGAACGATTAATGACTTTTTATAGGTGATCTTACTGGGTGCTAAACATTGGAAACTTAAATACCTTCATCTTCAAATTTTAAGTTGATTTTAGAAAACAGAAATCTTCAAAAAACAAATCCTTTCAGAAAATGAAAATTCTTGCTACTTTTTTTCAATCAAGCCAATTATGAAAACTAGCATCATTTTTTTCAATATAATATTACCAGTAAGTTCAGCTTCTTCTTCATTGTCGTTTGAGCTATTTGCTCTGAGCATTATGCAGGAAGATGTATATACACTGCGTTAGCGCTCATGCTCTGTTTGGGAGTCTTCAGTTAGACTGGGCCGCCACGACGGGTAGACTGCTTGGCCCCGCCACCTGTCTGCCACATAAAGATGAAGGCATCCCGTTAAGTGTCTTGCCCAACAACACAACAAGCAAGCTTGCCGGCTTGTTCTCCACACTATCCCTATGTGCTCAGCGCCAAGCAGGACAGCTCTGAATACCATTTTTTAGGTCTTTTGGTGTGATTCGACTTGGAAAATGAATCCAGATCTACCGACTGTGAAGCGGACGCTCTAACCACTACACCATCGCACCTGTTTCATTTGAGCTGAAATGCTAGCAACGATTTGAGCACTTGAAAAAAGGTGAGTGAATATCATTTAATTACATTGTATTGTATTTTTTAAAGCATTAAAACAAAAACAAAATTTTAAATTACCGTCTGACATTGTTTTGAATTTTTTGTTTTATAATTACTCTTTTAGACAACCCGAAATTATTAAGCTGTTTATGACATTGTTATCAAGAGTTTTTCATAAATACAGTAAAAATACCGGTACGTTTTATTAAAAGGAATGAAAGTATTTTAAATTTAGCTTTGTAATGTAATTAGAAGGGAAGTTGGATTTTGGCCTTAAAACAAATATTTTTAATTAAAAACCTTAACAAAATTTGACATTTTTGACTAAAAACTATAAATTATTTTTGTAGTTTCGCTATATCTCAAAAAGTAGAGCCAATGCGAAAAAACTGAGAGCATATTTGGGTTTAGCGACCTTGATATATTCTGAAATCATTTTAACATTCAGTGACTTTTGAAAAAAAAATTTTTTTGTTGAACAGTGTTATTTTTGTAGTTGGAAAAAATAGTGATTAAAAGTAATTAATAACTTTAAAAACGTCAAATTAATGTACTTCCAATATAAAAACTGCATTACTAATTGCCTTCGACTAAAAATATATTGTCTAAATTTAATATTTTGTCATCATTATTAACCCAGTTGCTGAGTTTAAAATGAGACTTTTAACATTCTGTTACAAAATGCACATGCAAACGCATACACGCCCTAATAAAATTTCAGTTTTAATAAATACAAGTTTTTGTTTTTTTAGGGGACAATGTCAAGTTTTGGTGTGGCTTCAGATCAAAATAAGAAGAAGTGCAGACAGTATAGCGTGAAATATCTACAATATGGATTTGTACAAACTCCCTAAAGTCAGCAGCAACCGATGTGTTTACTCTGTGAAAAACTTTGTTTAATAATACTATGAAACCTTCGAGACTTTTAAACCATTTTAAAAAGATTCATTTTGACAAATAAGACAAACGTTTAGCTTACTTCCAATCACTTTGTGATAAATGCAAAAACAGAAAATAGCATGTTTTCAAATCGTCCCAAACAAGCTACCGATGGTTTACGAGCTTCTTTCAACGTCTCTTTAGTAATTGCTCAATCAGCAAGCCTCACACGATTGGGAAACGCTAATTCTTCCTGTTGTTACTGAAGTCTTACGCACAGTGTTGCATAAGCCATCTGAACCAGTTATTAAATCGATTCCTCTCAGTAACAACAAAGTCCAGAAGAGAGTGGATGAAATGTTTGACAATATTGAGGAGCAGTTGTACATGATCCTTAAAACAACAGAACTCAGCTTGTAGTTGGATGAATCAATTCTGCCTGACAAGAAATCGTTGCTTCTTGCCTGTGTTTGTTTGGTGAAAGATGAAAATTTAATGGAAAAATTCCTGTTTGCTTAAGAACTTGAAACACATACCTCAGGTGACTCAGTTTTCCAATTAGTTGTGGCTTTTTCAATAAGAAACAAATTCCACTTGCTAACATTGCATTTTGTGCAACTGATGGAGCACCATCTATTTTGGGTAGTCATCGAGGATTTATCAAATACCTGAAGAAGGTAATGCCTGGCGTGTTGAAAGTACATTGTGTAACGCACAGACAGAACATGATTGCAAAGAATATCAATGGTCGCTATCATGATTCATTAAATATAGTTATAAAAGCAGTGAATACAACAAAAGGACGTGCTCTCAATTCTAGGCTATTCCGACAACTATGTGCTGAGAAAGATGAGGACTTTGAGCAATTACTATTGCACACAGAAGTTAGATGACTGTCTAAGGGAAACTGCTTAAGGCGTTTCTATTCACTTTTTAGCACTGTGGTGGAATTTTTCTAAGCCCTCAATGACAGCGTCAGCCTTGAATTGATCAGCGTCAAGGCTGACATTGCCTATCTGTCAGACATTTTCATGAAGTTTAATGAGCCAAATCTACAACTGCAGGAAAATCTTGTTAATCTGATCAAAGTAAAGTCAACTGCACTGGCATTCATATCCAATCTGGATCTTTATAAGCCCATCTTTGGTCGTCATAAGCTTTTTCAATTTTCAAACCTAGCTGAGCTTCACGAAGAAAGCGTCGTACTACAATAGATGATGACCTGCAAGAATACTGCTTACGCTTAGATCAGCTTCACAAGGATACGACCAGTAGATTTTAAGACAGTTTTTTCTTGGAGGTGCGTGATTGGGTGATAAATCCACAGCATGAATCGAGTCTGGAAGGGGAAGGTGTTTTAGAGGAAAAACTAATTAAATCACTTCAAAATGATATTGAATTGAAACCAAAGTTTTCAAACTCCTACCAGGATTTCTGGCTAGAGAAAGCTGTCTGTGAACGTTTTCCAGCAGTGTGAAACAAAGTGAAGCTCTACTTTATAGCTTTTCCAACATCCTATCTGGTTGAGAAAGGGTTCAGTGCAGTTTCCCAGCTTCTTTGCAAGCAAAGGAATAGACTAGCTGTCACAGATCGGAGCAACCTAAGGCTTTTCGTCACTGCTCTGAAGCCAGAAACTGACAAGTTGGTATCATCGCATCAGGCGCATACATCTCATTAAGATGTGAGTACATGGTATGTTATTCTTCTTCTTATGGAGGAAAAACCGATGGGATCAGATGCTGGCTGTGGTGGTACCTAGTCAACATTGAGTATTTTTATCCAAAACCATCAGACCAGCCACTCCACGAAGTGCCAGATGTATGGGGCATTTTGAAATATCATGGTCTGCGGTTTGATCGGTTGCACCACACTGCAATTCGGCGAGGGAGCGAGATCCCATTTGTACATGGACGAGTAGTAACGCCCAACGCCAGTCGGCAGGCAATTGAGCTTTACCCAAGATGTTCTGGGAAAGCCCATTCCAAAGGGCCTATAACCGGCCCTGGGAATGAAAACATGGAGTACAGATGTGCGTTTAGAATGCTCCGTACTACATCTATGATTCGTCCGCTAAGTTGCGCGGATTCCCAGTTTAGATAGGGCATTTAATAGCTTCCGCGCAGCAGGCATAAATGGGCGTCTAAACTTCAATCTCTCCCTGGGCACATCCGGTAACCCAGCTAGTTGACCATGCGAAATATTTTCTAGGGCCAGGGTGCCACCCTTGGTTAAGGAGAGTGTCGCTCTCAAGCGGCGAAGCTCAGCTGGCTGGATGCCTGAAAGTATTGGCAGGTTGGCCCGTTGGCGTAGGACCCAAGCATCCAGTGATAATGCGCAAGGCGTTATTCAAAACACTGTCGATGAGACGGGTGTGTGCGCTGCGATACCAAACTGGTGCGCGGTACTCAGCTGTAGAATATACCAAGGATAGGGCAGCTGTAGGCGGTGTTTTAGCGCAAGCGCTTCATCCCGAGCAGCAAGTCGCCTCAGAAGCGTGACACGGGTAGCTAGTTTTTTGCGCAATGTCTCGAGATGGTTTTGGAACGTGAGTGATCTGTCTAGTTTTACCCGAAGGTAGGTTGAAACTTATCAAAATGGCAAGAGTTTACCTTTAGGGTATACTCTAAGCTCACGTTTGGCCTCTCGATTTTGTAAATCAAAGGCCGCCGTCATCGTTTTAGCATGGCTAAATTTCAGCCTCCAAGTCTTGAGATACGCTAAGTGTGTATCCATGTCTTTGCTTAAGGTTTCCTCCAACCCCTTTCAGTCCCTATATGAATGTGGCAAAGCCAGATCATTGGCATGAGCATACTTTCTGGAGGTTGTGGAAGGAAGATCGTATATACAGATATTAAAAAGAGGGAAGCCAAAACCGATCCCTGGGGGACGCTCTTTCTCAGACGTCAAAGCCTGCTTCGCTTGCTATTACCGGTGGTGAGGGTGAAGCTTCTATTTTGGATAAGCTCCGAGATCATCCAAACACATGGTTTGTTGTCCATCGAATGGGTGGTAATGGTAAATCATCACCAGCAAGCCCTACCACCAGCGTCCTTGTCGTGGCAGATGGAAACAGGCAATGCTGGTTAATTGGAGGAGAATGGCGAGGTAAGGCAACGGCAAACCAAGCCCGCATTATCTTGCCCAGGAAACCCTATTGCAAAAGTCAAAAATAGATGAAACAAACAACAGCGTAAAGGAGAGTCTGCCATTGGAAACTGTCTCGCTCTGTCAGAAAAGTGATGTATCATCTCATGTCACAACTGATCGCCAATCATCTACTGAGTGTCTAAAAAAAGTTTTAAAAAATACCTCACAACGCAAAGAATTGCTACGTGGAATGTTTGCACTCTATATCGGAAAGGTCAACTTGAAAATGTGATGCAAGAAATACAAGGCCTGGATATTGATGTTCTGGTTTATCAGAAGTAAGATGGACTGACACAAGCTCATTTGACAAATAAGGATATCACATTATATGGTGTGGTGAACAAAAACATGAACATGGCGTTGTTTTTATTCTTAATAGCAAGAGTAAAAAATCGTACAAGGGTCATTTGGCTGTTTTAAATAGAATCATCATACTCAAATTAAAATCTCAAAAGATCGATATTAATTTGATTTAAGTGTGCGCACTTACCATGGAATCAAAAGAAAATGCCATTCAAGGATTTTATAAAGTTTTTGATGCAACCAAGAAAAAATGCAAATCTGGAGAAATGCTGTTGGTCATGGGTGACTGGAATGCAAACTTTGATTGTAGTGTGGAGCAACCCATGGTTGGTGGTTATGGTCTGGGAAATAGGAATGAAAGAGATTTATTGGTCGACTGGCGTCATGAAAATAGTATGGTTGTAACAAATACTTGGCTTAAGAATCATCCGATACGTTTATATACATGGAGATTTCCAGGTGATTTAACCAGAAACCAAATTAATTATATTCTGTCACCAAAAAGATGCAGAAATTCCGTCCTTAATTGCAAAACATACCCACAAGCAGATTGCAACACTAATCATATTTTGCAGGTAGCAACTGAAACTTAAAACTTGTACAAAATCTAAAGTAACATTGAAAAAAGATTACAGCATATTCAAACAAAAAGAAATCATAAAGAATATCTACATCAAAACGGAAGCTGCTTTATTTAGACAAGTAGTAAACAACAACGATGTAAATGAATGTTGTAAACTCTTGAAACAAGTTACAACCAAAGCGAAAGAGGAAGTTTCTTTACTTCCCAAGAAGGAACAAAATAGTTGAATGACCCCTGAAATCGCCTGATTTGCAAAAAAAATTGATTTGCTAAAAAAGAGAAGAAGCACAAAACATGACTCAGTTGAATAAAAGAACCTCGATAAACTAATAGAATCAAAGTGTATTTTTGCGCACGAAAGGTACTTGGATAAAAAATGCGATGAAACAAAAGCACTTTATCGATTTTACCGTAAACAAGCATAGAAACTCATTAGAGAACTGAAACGTAAAAATTTACGAATTCATCTGGGATTATTAAGGACAACGATGGAACAAATTTGTTTGAAGAAAATGATATTAAAAGTTGCTGGTTAGAATATGTCCAAGAGCTATATGACGAACCAAATAGACATGCCCCTCCCTTATATTTCAAAGAGCCATTAAATGAACCTACAATTTTGAAAAGTGAAATTCAAAACGCACTTTCGAGTATGAGAAACGGAAAAGCTCTTGGCTTAGACAAAATATTTGCTGAAACTTCCAAAGCATTAGATCATTTCGGCCTGGAACTTCTACAGTTACTTGCAAACATAATTTACAATAAAGGACTATTTTCAGATGAACTCTACAAGTCAACTTTTATAACTATATCAAAGCAATTAGGTGCTGTCAGCTGTGAAAATTTTCAACAATATCAATAATGAGCCACGTGACCAAAGTAATACTCAGGGTTATCATTATCAGAATCGGAAATAAAATACACACGGAATTGCCTACTCAACAATATGGATTTTTGAAGGATAAAAGAACGAAAGACGCCGTTTTTTGCTTCGCATGCTGAGCAAACGAGAAAAAGCCACAACTAATTGGAAAACTGACTTACCTGTGGTATGTGTTTCTAGTTCTTTAGCAAACAGGAATTCTTTCATTAACCCACTTCTGCCCGAATTAATTTTTTGTATGATAATTTCAATTTTTTTAGTTTTTCTGATGTTGGCCCTACATAATTGATTATAAAAATGCATCAGTTTACATATTCTTGCAATAGTATTGCTAAAACATAATGTGCCCTATATATACCACTGAGCACATCCAAGGACAAAATTTTTTATGTTGGAAGGAAAACGACTGTATATGAAGTACACTTATATACTGTGCCATATATGTACCGCTGAGCTGAAATGGGTTAAATTTTCATCTTTCACCAAACAAACACAGGCAAGAAGCAACGATTTCTTGTCAGGCAGAATTGATTCATCCAACTACAAGCTGAGTTCTGTTGTTTTAAGGATCATGTACAACTGCTCCTCAATATTGTCAAACATTTCATCCACTCTCTTCTGGACTTTGTTGTTACTGAGAGGAATCGATTTAATAACTGGTTCAGATGGCTTATGCAACACTGTGCGTAAGACTTCAGTAACAACAGGAAGCATTAGCGTTTCCCAATCGTGTGAGGCTTGCTGATTGAGCAATTACTAAAGAGACGTTGAAAGAAGCTCGTAAACCATCGGTAGCTTGTTTGGGACGATTTGAAAACATGCTATTTTCTGTTTTTGCATTTATCACAAAGTGATTGGAAGTAAGCTAAACGTTTGTCTTATTTGTCAAAATGAATCTTTTTAAAATGGTTTAAAAGTCTCGAAGGTTTCATAGTATTATTAAACAAAGTTTTTCACAGAGTAAACACATCGGTTGCTGCTGACTTTAGGGAGTTTGTACAAATCCATATTGTAGATATTTCACGCTATACTGTCTGCACTTCTTCTTATTTTGATCTGAAGCCACACCAAAACTTGACATTGTCCCCTAAAAAAACAAAAACTTGTATTTATTAAAACTGAAATTTTATTAGGGCGTGTATGCGTTTGCATGTACATTTTGTAACAGAATGTTAAAAGTCTCATTTTAAACTCAGCAACTGGGTTAATAATGATGACAAAATATTAAATTTAGACAATATATTTTTAGTCGAAGGCAATTAGTAATGCAGTTTTTATATTGGAAGTACATTAATTTGACGTTTTTAAAGTTATTAATTACTTTTAATCACTATTTTTTCCAACTACAAAAATAACACTGTTCAACAAAAAAATTTTTTTTTCAAAAGTCACTGAATGTTAAAATGATTTCAGGATATATCAAGGTCGCTAAACCCAAATATGCTCTCAGTTTTTTCGAATTGGCTCTACTTTTTGAGATGTAGCGAAATTATTTTTTTCGCATTAGCGCTAGCTGATAAACTACGCATTGCATTACAGATTCCTGTAGATTGCATTAGATACAGCTAATCGTAATTTTGAGCGCAAATAAGCTAAGTAGTTATTGTTGACAAAATAAACAATAAAGTTGGTTTTACTTTAAAGTTACATTTCAAACAAGCCATGCATTAGACATGAACAGCACTGTAACTGTTCAAAGTAACGCTTCCGAAATGTGTACACACAGTAGATGCCTGTAAACTTTAACAGAAGAGACAGTCTATTAAAATTCGATAACTAATGGCACTAAAATTATATGTCAGCCTAACAAAACAACGTTTACCCTCAACAGTCCATTTTAGGTCAATCCATTTGTTGAAAGGCACGTTTATATGATTTCCGCTTGTAATTTTGCTAGGAACTATCCCGCATAAGGCTCCAGCAATAGTCTGACATCATGCGAGAGTCCCATCGACCTTGGTACCTCATTTCCATATTTTTAATGGCCTGATGAAACCTTTAACCCTGTTCTTTGCTTACTTTACCAAGGTTTTCTGGGAATCGGCCAAGGTGGCTGAATAAGTAATGAATTTTTATGCTCATTCTAGTCCCAAGAGCTTGAAAGTTGTCAGCATCTGTTTCACTATGTCCTGGTAACAGTCTGCCTTCGTTTTTTCCAAGAACTCTTTTACCACGGAAACATATGAGCACCAGGCTGCAGATTTAACTACTGTCATGTGCAAAACAAAGGCTGAATCTCTTATTAGTGTTCGGATTTGTGGTCCGTCAAAGATTCCAGCTCTAACTTTCTCATAACTCGTACCATAAAATCTGCTGCAGATGTATCTGAAGCAATCGCCATTCTTGTCTAATGCCTTGACAAATTGTTTCATTAAGCAGCCCAAGTTAATATGCAAGGGTGGAAGAAGGATGCTATCACGGTCCACCAATGGCTCGTTTATCACATTGTTCTCCCCCACCACGAGCTCTTCACGTACGGGCCAATCCACTCTCTGCAAGTGTTGATCATCAGCTCTACTGTCCCAAAGACAAAGAAAGCACGGGTATTTTACATAGCCGGCTTGCTGTCCCAATAAAATGTTGACCATTTTTAAGTCCACACATATTGCCCACTTATGCTCGTTGTAGCACAGCTTCTGCAATACCATCTGTACAGTCGAGTAGCTCTCTTTCAAAGTTACCGAATGACCAATAGGGACACCTGCATAGGTACCTGCATTGTGTAGCAAACACACTTTAAGCTTTGTTTAGAGCTGTCTATAAACAGACGCCACTCACCCTGTTTGTATTGGGGAACACCCATTGCTGTTAAAAGGCCTTTGACGTCGTTGCAAAACACAAAGTTATCTTCTTTAGTAAAATAATCACTAAGCGCTTCATCCCTGTGACGGTAGAACGTTATTTTGGTCTTGGAATCAAGAATGCCATGTTCACTGAGACGAGAAGTCAAAACCTCAGAAGCGTCTTTTGATAAAGCTAAGTCACTGACTAGGTCATTGAGCTGGCTCTGGCTAAAAGGCTTTACCTTACTTTGCCATTCTGCAGTTGTATCAGACATACTGTCGTTGTAATTACTGTCATCGCTGTTTACCTCTTTTGTTTCTGCAAACAGGTCATCATTCGAAACAAGCTTTGGCAAAGAAGAAAAAACTGGAATGGCTACTTCCTCGCAATGCGGCACCGGCCGCCTTGCAGACTCTAGGTCAGGATAATACCACGAATTCTTTTTGTGGCGGTTCCATCCTGACATGTTCACCATGCAAAAATAGCAATCGTCATGGTGGTTCTTGGGACTTCTCCAAACCATAGGCACTCCAAATCGCATTGCTTTTACTTTGCCTTGAGTCCAAAGGCGAAAAGTATTAGAGCAATTTTTACACACTTTGAGAGGAGCCCATTGCTTGTCTTGATCACCCAGCTTTATGCCAAAGTATGCTTCGTACGCTCTTTTCGTAGAATCTCGCACATTGAAACGATGCTCTTTCTTCATATACTCTCCACAAATGTAGCAGAATATATCTGGATCATTGACACAACTCCTACGCTTTGAAGTCATAGCTCTATTTTAAATTTGATCTTAAAAACAATTCCTAAGAAAAAAGTAGTTGACATCAGCAAACTGCTAAAACAAAAGTCTTACAAAACATTAGTTTGATAATTTTTTCAATACTGGCGTATAAAACTATGTTCATACAAGTAGGCTATAGATTAAACCTGTATCCGTATGAACCGACCTTCGCGCAACATAGTTTACCTTGCAATATACAGTACTCTATTCACTAAATAAAAACAGCTATAATAACTTTATTGTTTCCCAACAATACAGACATTTCAACAAAACATGGCCGCAATTGTTTCATCATACTGCGAATTATATTCCTACTGCTGTTTGTTTTCTGTACGCAAAAATTGTTCATGAACATTTTGGACGCTCCATATCTCAAAAACTAGAACCAATTCGAAAAAACTAAGCGCATATTTGGGTTCAGCAACCTCGATATATCCTAAAATCGATCTCACATTCAGTGCTAAAATATTTTTTTTGACCAGTGTAATTTATAGTTTTTAGTCAAAAATGTCAAATTTTGTTAAGGTTTTTAATTAAAAATATTTGTTTTAAGGCCAAAATCCAATTTCCCTCCTAATTACATTACAAAGCTAAATTTAAAATACTTTCATTCCTTTTAATAAAACGTACCGGTATTTTTACTGTATTTATGAAAAACTCTTGATAACAATATCATAAACAGGCTAATAATTTCGGGTTGTCTAAAAGAGTAATTATAAAACAAAAAATTCAAAACAATGTCAGACGGTAATTTAAAATTTTGTTTTTGTTTTAATGCTTTAAAAAATACAATATAATGTAATTAAATGATATTCACTCACCTTTTTTCAAGTGCTCAAATCGTTGCTAGCATTTCAGCTCAAATGAAACAGGTGCGATGGTGTAGTGGTTAGAGCGTCCGCTTCACAGTCGGTAGATCTGGATTCATTTTCCAAGTCGAATCACACCAAAAGACCTAAAAAATGGTATTCACAGCTGTCCTGCTTGGCGCTGAGCACATAGGGATAGTGTGGAGAACAAGCCGGCAAGCTTGCTTGTTGTGTTGTTGGGCAAGACACTTAACGGGATGCCTTCATCTTTATGTGGCAGACAGGTGGCGGGGCCAAGCAGCCTACCCGTCGTGGCGGCCCAGTCTAACTGAAGACTCCCAAACAGAGCATGAGCGCTAACGCAGTGTATATACATCTTCCTGCATAATGCTCAGAGCAAATAGCTCAAACGATAATAAAGAAGAAGCTGAAATTACTGGTAATATTATATTGAAAACTTTAGTTGGTTTTGACCAGAGATATTCCGCCTATCCAACTCCGACATATCCAAGCGATTCCGTTTCTGTTGCTAAGAACTCAAAAGATGTGACTGGAAAAACTAAATCAGCTCGAAACTTTATTTATACATTAATACGCTAAGACAAATGTATTTCGCTATAAAGCATCAAGTCTGTGCTGTAAAAGAACAATAAAAGCAACTAAATCTAAGGTTCCAAACAATAGCTCTACTGACAAATCTACACTCATCACATAAGTAATTATATACCCAGCGCATCAAAACAAATACTTTCAAATTATAGTATTGAAGTATTACCCACAAGGCAGCACACCATTATGACGAAAAAAATAAGAATAAAACGCAGGCTGATAGTAGACTAAATTTAAAGTAGTAAAAATATAAAGCACAGTGAGAAATAATACTAGGTTATATGCAAGGTAAAATCATTTTATTAATATTTATTTTTGCATTAAGTATGCGATACCATTTGGCTTCATAAAAGTTTAAATTTTCAAATTCAGGTTTTATAATAAATATAACAAAAAAAACATTGCGCTATATCAGGTTTACCGGTAAATATTTCCTTATGATGTTTGTCATAATGTCTAAGTAGGACCGAATTATCATTATTTTCAGAGTAGTGAAATTTGTTCCATAGTACTCGATGTTTTGTCCAACGTTGTGAAAAAGATGTCATTGTTTGACCAACATAGTAATTGTCACAGTTTTTGTAACATGCCGCGCAAATACCATAACCTTTACAGTTTAGTTTTTGGGTCTACTCTCAGCTTGCGTTTTAATCTTATTTTTTTCGTCATAATGGTCTGCTGCCTTGTTGGTAATACTTCAATACTATAATATAAAAGTATTTGTTTTAATGCGCTGGATATATAATTACTTATGTGATGAGTGTAGATTTGTCAGTAAAGCTATTGCTTGGAACCTTAGATTTACAGTAGAACTCCGATTATCCGAACCCCTATTATCCGAAACGCTTATTATCCGAACGCGACTTTAACAAAAGAAATTAAAACCTGACAAGAAGCATTTGAACGTCAATTGCGTTTTAACCCTTTGCGGTCGTCTGGCAAATATAACTCGCCAGAAGAAATGACGTCATTCTGGCCGTAAGGCGAGTATAGCTCGCCCAACGTTAAAATCGCGTTTAATCTGGTCGTAGGGCGATGGTAAAGCACACGTGGTAAAGCACTAACACACGTGGTAAAGCACATGGCCTTTTTTGAAAACTGTTATTCAGAGGATGATATAAATGTTAGAGCCTGTGTGGCAACTGACGACAAAATTTTATATCTAGTTTTTGATTAGAAAGCGCACAAATAAAATGAGAGCGTATGTGATCTATTTTGTTACGTAGTAAGCCTGTATATTAGGTATTTGGCAACATTTCAACTAATTTAGCGGAAGTTTGAGTTAGTCTTTCTGCTGGTAGGCCTATAATTGTTACATATGATTGCGATCATTGTATTATTGCGTAGCGATTTGTGAGCTTATAAACAGTACGGTACCATAATTGTAAGCGCAGAATATGGCTAAGCGAATGAGATTGACTGACGATGATATTCTCGATTTATTTGATTCAAGCGGTGATGAGATGGACGTAGAACAATCTGATGAAGATGTTGACTTTGATCCGGAGACGGCTGAAAATGAAAGTGACTGTTCAAATCTTCACGAACTAGCTTCTTCTGGTGACGAAGATATGGACGTTAGTGGAGTAGGAGGTGCAAACACTAGTGCAGGAGATATATCTGCTGATGCTGAAAGTGAAGCGGAAAGTGATGCCAGTATCGAAGACGATGATACGAATTCCGCTGCTGCAAACAGAGGGCCTATTTGGAGACCCTATGCACCAACGGATAGTGATTTATTGAAGCTACCGTTTACTGTCAGTAATCCTGGCCCCCGACTACCTACTAGTAGACAATATGAAAATGAACTTAGTTTTTTTCAGCTATTCTTTACGATCGATATTATTGCAGAGATTGTTCAGGAAACAAATAGGTATGCAAAAGAGAAAATTGCAAAAGCTCAACCACTTGGCAAACGTTCTATATGGAAAACTTGGAAAGACACAACCCCGGAGGAAATGAAGGCAATGCTTGGAGTTGTGCTAAATATGGGCATGCATGCCAAATCCGACATGAAAGAATATTTTTCAAAAAAACGGACAGAGAGGATGCCATTTTTTGTAGATGTATTTTCTCGGGAACGGTTCTTTCAACTTTATTGGATGCTACATTTGCAGCAATCAGTAGGACAAGGATTTCGTGGAGATAAGGTTCACAACCTTGTGACCCACATGAATGCTAAATGCCAAGAGTATTATTCGCCAAACAAATTTATTTCTGTTGATGAAAGTACAATCGGGTTCAAAGGGCGTGTGATATGGAAATGTTACAACCCAAACAAACCAACCAAGTGGGGACTCCGTGTGTATAACATGTGTGAGAGCGAATCGGCATATATCGTGGCGTTTGTTCCATATTATGGTAAATTTACAACGGATGGTTTGGTTAGGCCTGATTTGCCTTTTACAAGCAGAATTGTGTTGCATTTATGCAATATGCTCTCTTCAAAGGGGTATGGGTCAGGGTACCACATTTTCACGGACCGGTTTTAGACAAGCCCGATTTTGTGTGAAGAACTGAGAAAATTATCTTTTCATCTAACAGGTACGGTTATGCCAAGCAGGAAAGGCATGCCCAACGAACTGTCAAAGAAGAAGCGAAAGAGAAAAGTACATGAAGTAATTGCTTTCAAGAAAAGTGATGACACAATGGCTCTTCAATGGAAGGACAAACGGGTGGTAACAATGTTATCTTCGGTATATAACACACAGTGCGAAAATGAAGAACGTATTTTAGGAAATCAACAACCAACAACCGTTGCAAAACCTGTCGTAATATCTCGATACACAAAGTATATGGGAGGAGTCGACAAGGCAGACCACTACTGTGGAAGTTACGCGTTTTTGAGGAAGACAGCAAAGTGGTGGCGAAAAATGTTCTTTTGGCTCTTTGAAGTTGCCATTGTCAACAGTTTTATATTATATAATATCCAGAGGAGAGGACAGGGATTGAAAAGTGTTACACACAAAAAGTATCGAAAAAACCTTGTCATACAGCTTGTAGGAAAAATTCGCAATAAAAACTCGAGAAAGCGTGGAAAAAATTCAGATGTAGAATCAATGGAACGCCTGTCTGGAAGACATTTTGTTGCAAAAATTCCCAATGGAAGATCAAAAGATTGTGCAGTATGTAGCGACAGAAGAGTCAAACGACGAGAAACTGTCTATCAATGTGAAACATGTGAAAGAAAACCTGGACTACACCCCGATAAATGCTTTAAAAAATACCATACTGAAAAACACTACAGATAATTGTCGCAGATTTTGTTAATTTTATGTTATGATGACTTCGTGATGACGTAATACACTTATTTCTCAACAATTGCACTTTTAAATTATTATTTGAAAACAACATAAGAAAAAGTACCGCTAAGCAGAAATACGCAGACAACGGTAGATAGCTAGTGAAGCTTAACGCGCTAAAGCGCCCACGCGTAAAATCAGCCATTTTTAAATACGACCAGCGACGGCGACTACGGGAACACTTAATCCGACCGCAAAGGGTTAAGAGAAAAATGCATCCAAAAATCAAAAATCATTTGACGCGTGCTGTATTTATTTGAAGTTTGCAACCAGTTTAGTCGCTGCAATATGTCTTCAATGAAAAGAAAAAGAAATGTGCTAACTATTGAGACAAAACTTGAGACTATAAATCAGCTAGAAAATGGTGTAAGCGGATCTTCTCTCTTGTAATGTATTGTATATGATCTAATTTCATGTGTATTGCATGTTGTTCGATTATCCGAACAATTGACTTATCCGAACCACCCCTGGTTTTAATTAGTTCGGATAATCGGAGTTCTACTGTAGTTGCTTTTATTGTTCTTTTACAGCACTGATGATGCTTTATAGCGAAATACATTTGTCTTAGCGTATTAATGTATGAATAAAGTTTCGAGCTGATTTAGTTTTTCCAGTCACATCTTTTGAGTTCTTAGCAACAGAAACGGAATCGCTTGGATATGTCGGAGTTGGATAGGCGGAATGTCTCTGATCAAAACCAACTAAACTTACTGCCAAATAGCTCACTTCTTTAACCGTCAAAACGACCAACATTTGGGCTACAGCATCAATTTTGATGATGTTTCAGGCTTTTACACTTTTAACAATTACGGATGGTAGTTTTTGACATTATTCTTTTTTTTTGAATACTTCCTGTTTTGATTAATAGACCAACATCATTACCGTTACATGTACGGGAACTATGGCTTATGTTTACTAAAACATTTCGTTGTCGCTCTAAAAAATGTTTGTACGGTGAAGCTGGCACAGCTGCATTAATTGATACGTTTTGAAGCAACACGGATGCTGGTATGCCCTGCCGGGGTAAAATCGTACCATACTTCGAAAAACATTTTTTCTATTTTGCTTGATAATAGCTTCTTGGGCCGCTGGCTCTTTGTCTTCTACAACCTCTGATCCCAGCCGTGGAGCGTTGCCCGGTTTCTGAGGCCTTATGAACTTCCATCATGTCCCACGGAAAAGGTCAAACAACAACAACAACAATGCGATTACTGAGGTGTAAACACCACGGCAAAAGTGAGGTGACCTAAATAATTCATCCCAATCACAAAGCGTTTTGCGCATTTAAAAATTTTGAAAAAATAGAGAATCAGATTTCAGTAAGTAAGAAAAATAGCGTATTTAAAGAAAATGTAAACCGAATGTAAAAAACATGCAGGTCCACCATCACAATATGCGCAATCAAAAAAATTTGCTGATAAAGCAGCACAAATTATGCTTGGAAAAACGTTTAATTAAGTAGTCACAAACATACAATAAGGAAGCACCAAACCTGTTTCGCCATTATTGGGGCTCTTCAGTGGCTAGTATCCGACCAGCAGGGAACCAAACTTTCCAAATGTAGATCTTCTATATATGTTAAGTGCCACTCGACTACCTGGCTGGAAGCCATTGCTGATGTTATAGCTGCTTTCTTGTAGGTGAGTGACGGGATTTTATTGTTTTGCTATCTCTTTTATTATGATTCTTGGTTCTCCCTTTAATGTACTTGTATAGTGCAATGCTTACGTCTTCTTGTGGTGAAGTCTTGGTCGTGAGGTGCCGCCGTGAAGTTACAGTATAGTGGATTCTATGCACTTTACAAGTAGCGAAACTAGAAAATCCGGTCACTCACTTACAAAAAAGCAGCTGTAACATCAGCAACGGCGTTTAGCCAAGTGGTCGAGTGATACTTACCAAATACAGTAATGGCAAAACCGGCTTGGTGCTTCCTTATTGTTTGTGAGAAACTACTTAATAATATATAAATCCTCACTCTTGTGTTTAAAACAAAGCGCAAGGCCAGCTGCGCAAACACCACAAAATATACCCTAAAGCCCAGCAGTATATATTCTGATATGCATTACGATTACATAACATATATGTGCAATTGAATCTGGTTGCAAATATTTTTTGATCGTCTCGATTGCAATCAGTGTTGCACTATGTGATGTGTTAATATGCTCATAACAAAATATCTTTTTTTTAGAAATCGATTTGTTTGCGATAGGGATTGTCATTCTAAGTTTCATTGTATTGATAGTTCTTCTTGGAGTTGTGGTCTTTACGATATTGAAAAGATCTCAACAAGCTTATCCTCCACCAACTCTAATTTCTTACTCCGCAGGATTTTCACCTTATTTACTTAGATGAGTTTCCCCTTGTAGAGGTGAGTTTGTCACACACTTGCTTGCTGCTGTGTCTGTATGTTTCTTTTGATGATGTTTAGATCAGCATAATCAGTTGCTACTGCTATTCCTACCAATCCGCTTGATAATATAGTGGTTAGAGTGTTTGCTTTGCTGTTTATAAACCTGGGTTCAACTTCTTAGTCAAGTCGTGCCAAAAACAAAATAATGATATTCACTGTGTCACTCAGTGATGTCTAGAAAGAATGCTGTAGCCCAAAAATTAGTGGAAAACCTAACTACAAAAGGCGAGTAAATATTACCAAGTATTAAGTTACCGCTTTCAATGACTTCTGTCAAAGAAAATTTTGATTTTTAACAATGGAAACACAAATTTGAGAAAGAGGCAGAAGTGTACAAAAGTAATATTAATTTCTAATGTGGCATTTTATGAATGTAAGTGACATGATTTTAAAGTTGGTGATGCTAGATCTATGAATAGCAGAAAGATTTTTTGCCATTTTTCTGTTTTTGATAAAACAGAGTTTCTTAGACTCAGGCTTGAAATAGAGATATTGGATTTAGACCAATCAACAGTGTGTACGCGGATGTTTATACAAAGCGCAAGAGAAAAATAGGGCTCGTGTTGGTGTTTGAACTTAAATTGCCAAATTTTAAATTGTTGTTGCAACCCTTTCTACGTAATTAGTTTCAGGTAATGTTTTGGATTTATTAAAAACAATCTTATTTTGTTGCAGGTTTTTGAGGATTGCAAATCCGTAAAGAATTTGGACACAAATAAAGTGTTTTTGAAATTATCAACAAAAATTGTCATATTGTCGACTTTAATACCACTTTTTGATAAAAAAAAAAGTATTTATTTTATTGATCATTTTTCCTTCTTTTTGCAGGTTTACGCTTATCACAACGGTGAAAGCGTAAGTTCTTGTTAAAATATTGCTCTGACAAATAATAATTTGTTACCTTGACCTTACAGTTTGTCGGTTGTCATCATGAAACGCTAATCATATCACGTCTTTGTGCTGTTTTAACCATAAGTAGCAGCCAACCTGCTGACTTAGCCGACAAGTTCTACCTTCTTCCACCATAAAGATGAAGGTGTCCAGTTAAGTGTCCTGCTCTAGGAGAAAACCGATTTTGTCGGACAAAATAGGACTAAGACAAAACAGCGAACTTGCCGCTTTTCCCAAAATAATTTATAGGTGGCGCAAAATTTAAACATAAAAATTGTTTTTTCCACAAAAACTTTAAATGATGGCATTGAAAAAAGTATATAGCCTACTGCTGGTTCCAAGTGATTACGATCGATAGAGAGCGTCTTATAAGCGAGAAACAAAACATCAAAGCGAGTGCTGAAGGCGCGAGGCTTCTGAAGGAAGTAATGCTGTCGAGAGATATTTTCAAATTTACAAAGCTATCCCTGGACGCGTTTCGTCCTTTTGGACTCATCAGCAGGGCTTCCCAAGGGCCAAGAGATCCCCCCAATAGCTTTAACGTTGACTTCTATAAAACAAACTAACACAACGCACAAGACTTACGTGTCGCTTACTTTTGAACAAGGTTTGTTTTGACGTACTGTTAGCCGCTCGACTATGGACTGAAACTGATATCCTTAGGTAAAGCGGATCACCCAAGCAGTGATTACGCATAAAAAGGTCTTCCAAAAGTTACAAGCTAATGCGGTGCTTTGAGGCATGGCTGGCAGCACGTGGTACATGGCAGCGAAACTCAGCGCGCGAGGAGGCCAGTTCGAAAGACGCTGATTTGAATGCTACAGACGCGTATATATTTTTTTAAAGCTTGCCTGTCTGCAAAAACTTCTTGTTCGTGCCTCTTATTGCAAAGGGTCGCAGTTTACGGTACTGAATCCCTTCGTTTAAATCGTTCTATTTTTTGGATTTTCTTTGGTCAATCCCACTGTTTGTAGATCTTCTCGTATGCAATGTTCCAATTGCTTCTTCGGTTTACTTCTCTTTCGTTTTCCGATTAACTACTTTATGTTTCCTTTTCCCTTAAAATCCTTAGCTTGCCTTGAAATACGTCCGTACCATCTCGGCCGTACTTTCCGGCCTTTCTTTGCCACTTTTTCTCCGTTAAATGGTTTCCTAGTTCCTTTTTTTCTGATCTTATAAAGCCTTGTCACACCCTTCATGATTATCAACATTTAACTTTTAGCTACATTGAAATGTTATTCTGAAGAATTTGCGAGTGGAATTGCCACTGTACTATACAAAATCTCAGGTTTATGCTCTTCGTTTTTTTTATTAATCCAACCTTTTTATCACTGGTAATATTGGAATTTTTTTCTATTCAACTAGCCCGATTGTAATATTTAATCAATTTGCAAATCGACATATCTGTCCTGCTC
Organism: Trididemnum clinides; assembly: GCA_963675345.1. Classification (NCBI taxonomy): domain Eukaryota; kingdom Metazoa; phylum Chordata; class Ascidiacea; order Aplousobranchia; family Didemnidae; genus Trididemnum; species Trididemnum clinides. Next base: position 31,791,413 of record OY776303.1, read on the forward strand.
AATAGTAGTGCTCAAACTCTCTAAAGCATTCACCCCAAGATATCATCAGATTTTTGTCGTTTGTCCCAATGAACATGAACGAGTTTGCAACTCCATGAAACGTGCCAAGAATAGTCGTAACCAATTCACTGTTATACTAAGTATCAATGCATATTTGAATGATTTGTGTCAACGGAATATTCATAAATAGGAACTGAAAAAGATCGCTTCTGGATTTAAGTGCAGTTGTTACACAGTTTCAGCAAAAGTGAAAAAAATCTTTAATGCAGTGGCTCTAGTAAAGATGCAAAACGGGTTGGAGAAAACTTCTTAGGCAATTGGCCATCTGGTAATGGCAGCCGTATCATTATAGCGACAAATTCTCAAAAAAGCCGGGTTTTAGGCGTAATTTTTTGGGGGGGCGTACTTTAAAGTCGGTTGTAAACTTGCCTACTTTGAAAATTTAAAGAATATTTTTCAATAATAGTTCAGCCTCATCCTGCAAAGAAAAAATTATTTTTACTTCCTCTAGTTACAGATTTCCACCATTCCATTGTTTCAGCATAAATTCAACTACAGTAATGGAGGCACCTTTCTTTTGCATGCCTGATCTTTGAGAAAATAATGTCAACCATTTTTTGCAGTTACCGAGGTACCCTTTTAAGCCGAAAACATTTCTAAAAAAACTATTAAAATCACACTAAAGCCACAAGCCATTACGACACACCAGTCTGTTTTGTCTGACACAGTAGATTTGCTATGTACGACAAATTGTTTGACGCCGCATACAAAATTAAACCAAGCACTATTGCACGTTTGAATACGTCTAACTATACTTCAATCTTTAAACTGTTGTTGAATGCCAAGAGCCCGAATTGAGGTGCAACAGACTATTTTCTCCGCTTGAAATTCATTTCAGACAGGCAGTATGATCCGAGTTTTGAAATGCAAGTTGACATTTTGCGTATCGTTATCTGTAGACAGTAAAACAAAAATTAATTGGTATTTTTTCGAAAATGGTCCAATTGAGGACTTGGTATGCCACGCTAATGAAATTTTATTGCGACGCAAGTGAACTGTAAATTGTGACGATGACGTCATATGACTATCTGTCTCCTAGCAAAACTTCGTTAAAAACATGATTAAATAAGAAATTAAAAACTTAAAACTTGATGCGATCAAATTACAAAAAACTATTAGTGTTAAATAACGGTAAACAACTGCTGAAATTGCTAGCGTTACTCGAGAGGACAACTGTTTCCCTCTTCCCTTTGCAAATGCCATCAACGTTTTGGTTTAAAATCGTATAGATGTGAAGGCCATAAATATCATTCGCTTCTTAACTTTCTACTTCCACCTAAACATCAGAGAATTCCCTGAGATGGTTTTGTGAATCAAGGGACTGTAGCAAACAGCATGGAATCTTTACTCAACATAAGATAATTGGCATCAAATTTTTGATTGACTCAGGAGTCTGTCGCAGTATATTTCCTAAAAGTCATTCTAGAGAAACCGTTTCGGCTTATTCTCTTTTACCGACTATTGGAAATGGTTGGTTGCCCACTTTCGGAGATTATATTATTCATATTGAATTGAAACTTTCTAGGCTGTTTAAACACTCGTTTAAAGTTTCAAGGTTGTCACATAACATGTTGGGCATGGACTTTTTGATCAAGTTTCATCCTTATTAAAATAACAGCAGACATAGCAGTGTTGCACACTTTATAATAAAGTTTAAACTATTATAACCGTGCATCACATTCATCAATAAAGCATGAACTTGACTTTTATTAAAATTAAAATCTGTACACATTTTCCCAAGTTGCTGTTCACGACTTAAAACTTACTATTGCACAAATTTAACCGATTACTTAAATATGCCACGCAGTACATATTGTAGAATTTAAGTGACTCAAGTAATTAGAAGTTGCAATCGCGATGGATTTAGGCCGATAATTATCCCTACACTACATTATCAGAATAGCAAGTTGTACGATGTGAAAAGAGAAACAAGCGACAATTTCCTAAGATATTGTTGCAAAAATGGTAAGCAATCGGGAAAGCATTTCTTATCCCAGTGGCGAAAAAGAGCCACAAATCGAAGATGAATTCAAGACTTTTCCTCACATCAATTTAATATCGAAATGCTCGAAACCCTCAGGAACAATTTCTTAAAGATATTTGACTGCGTAAACAGATCTTGAAAGATCCAGCATTGCATAGTATCCATCGCGAAAACGAACTCTAAAATACTGATTCCTTTTTGTGCTTGTAGGTTGGGATTTGTTAAATACAGAGAACTGCAAGTCAAAATTAAACGTTTAGAGGACCAAAGAATTATAGAAAAGTCTTGTAGCCTCTAGAGTTCTTCAGTGTCGCGGTGAACATGAAAGATGGCAACTTTCGGCAGTGTACTGACTTTACTGCACATGGCTGAACAAGACCTTAAAAAACAAAAAAGTACTTACTCACTAATATCAAGGAGCAGCCGGCTCTGCCGGCATCGCCCCCATGGCTCTCCCAGGAGTAACATCGAGGTTAAGTGTTTAGTTTCAGCTCGCTGAGCTGGCTTCACCCATCGGGGTCTTTTGTGAATACTAACGAACAGTTTGTGTTTTTGTGCATCTCTACAAGTCGTGCAGTGTACTACTTGAAGAGTTAATAGTAAGCGAGATCTATTAAAAACCCTTACTTTTATGAACATAGCACGTGATCACCATAACCGTATTATACATCAATTGATTGAGCCATAAAAGCAATCTACTTGCTTTATATGCATGTTCACACAAATAACATGGTTATTTCACAAAGTGATGGTATTGCAAATAATAAAAGCCTCCCTCTCACAATTTGACGAAACCATCCCTGGATGCGTTTTGTCTTTTTGGACTAATCAGCAGGGCCTGTACCGTCATCACCAAAAAGCAAAACTCCATATTTGCAATAAGATGAAAAATGCAGCATCTTTTCATTACAAATTCCTTCGCACACATCATGCGCACGGCGCATGCTATCACTTTGGCACGGGGATCCCATCCGTATCGAAAATGCAGTGCCCCCTTCCATAATAACCACCTCGTGTGAACATGCTTATCAAGCCCGTAGATTGCCTGTATAACTCAATAAATCGATGTATGATACGGTTACGGAGATCACGTATTATGTTCACAGAGGCTTTAAATAGATCTCGCTTACTAGTTACTCTTTGAGTAGTACACTGCCTCTTTGATACGGATGGGATCCCTTTGCCGCAGTGATAGCATGTGCCGTGTGCGAAGGAATTTGTAAGAGAAAGATGCTGCATTTTTCATCTTATTGCAAATATGGGGTTTTGTTTTTTGTTGATGACAGAATGGGTCCAGCTGATGATTCCAAAAGGACGAAACGCATCCAGGGATGGTCCCGTCAAATTATGGGAGAGAGGCTTTTATTATTTGCAATACTATAGCTTTGTAAAATAACCACGTCATTTGTGTGAACATGCATATAAAGCGCGTAGATTGTCTTTATGGCTCAATAAATCAATCTACAAGTGGTGTTCACGTAACAGTGATAATCTTGTTCTCTCAATCAAGACTGGTAATGCCCACAAAGAAAGAACGTTGTTACCAACCCTCATTAGTACTTTTAAAAAGTGCAAGAGGGAGGGGAGGCGTGAGTCGAAGGTGATGTTGGCGGTCAAATGGTGGATGTTTTCACAATTACACAAATAAACTATTTGCTGGTACGCCTATTTAACGATTTGATACGGCCCATTTTGTGTTTATATGTATTTTATATTTGTGTTGTTAAGTTCTTTAGCTGCATTATTGACCTTGTTTCTGGCATAGCTACGAAAGCGGCTTTGCTTTCTTCAACTTCATTCACCATATTTTAGTAGGAGCTCATCAGGCCAAGTTATTTTCAAACAAAATATTCTCTTTAAATTAAATTTTACAAATTATTAGGTCAATAGTTTTGTTTTGATTTTTTCACAAACTTGAAATTTTATTGCATTGCTTTATGATATTTATTATAGAGATAGCTTAACAGATAGCATATCAGCAAAAAAAATCCTTACTTTGTAGCATATACGCTGGCATCTCCCGCTAGACGTCGATCAGAAACGTCGGGATTGAGAATGTCAGTGCAGCTGGCCGTGCCAGCTTTGTGTCAGTGTTGGCCAGCAGTTTTTCTACAAGCATTAGTATCAACTGCCGGCGTGTTATGCGTTCACTTGTTACTTTTTTATACACAACGTAGGAGTTGATAGCAGCAATGTTCAAGATGTTGCCCCTGACAGCTACTGGCCATCTTCGACTCTCTTACCTTGTAGTCTATAAGCGTGCCATTTGATCGAAGCAATCAACACCTACTTTGTTTGCATTATAAAATAAAATTATTTCTGGTTCTTCTTTTTCATTACTTGCATCAACATCTGCCGAGCCGTGCATGCTGGAAAGCAAGCAAACTGACTTTTTCTCTTTTGCTTGATATTTCACAAATAAGAAGTTTGTGGAATCATGCCAATAAAATTTATTTGAGTATGTAGCTTTATTCTCTGATTCAGTCATTTTTTCGCACAACTCGGGTCGATTTTTTCGCATTGTTTCTAAAATAGATAATTTGTCTCTTGCAAGTTTTTCGGCAACAGGTAATGAGGTAAAAAACTTGTTACAAAACTTGTAACCCTTTTCTTCAATATGTTTGCAAAGATTGATAACCACGGATTCAGCAAGAGGAACACCATCACGCTGTTGTTTTTCTTAAGCTCCAAGATAAAAATCAGTGTTTGAGACATACTTTGTTTGCACGTCAGCCAGGACCCAAAACTTCACATCATATTTATCGGCTTATTTGACATAAAAGTCACAAAAGAACAGCGCGACTTCAAAGGCATCAGTAGTTCATCCACTGTTAGTAAAAATTTACACGTATACTTCTTCTAAAATTGATTGGCAAAATGTTCAAATACTTTTCTAATCGGTGCAAATTTGTCAGCGCGGGGTCCATTTTTGACTCTGTTTGGTTTGTCATCAAGCCTCAGGTATTTCAAGATTTTTGGAAAATAAACTCTGCTCATATTTTCATAAAATAAAGGAATGCCATATCTTTCGCTTCATAAGAAAGCTATGGGATGACCTTTACCACAGATCCGTCTTGCATACTGGAGTCCAATAAACGTTTCTAAGTCGGCTGGGCTCACAGTAAATTGTTCAACGCCTCATTGTTAAGCTTCTTCGTTGGTGTATCTGCAGATCACACGCAAAATATGTTTAGAAATGAAATGTTTCCACACATCATATGGGGTTCTTGATAAAGCTACATGCCGAGGAATCCGTGGTTTTGCTGTTGACACGTTGTGAGCTCCAGCACGTCCACTGCTTACTGGATTGGAGCATTTCCACGGAGTGCCATCTCTGCCCAACAAGCACTCAGAAGATGCAGGCTGGGTGTTTGAATCATAATCACCTTCACCATTGTTGTAATCCGAATCAGTGCCTATATTTGCAAGTGAAACCTCTTCTTCGTCTCTAAAAGCACCAGAAAAATCTCTTTTTCACCTGACAGCTCATCATCAGTACCCCATGATAAGATGGTGTCTGCAAATTTGTTAGCGTTCATGTCTGTTATACAGTTTGCTTTACACTATAGCAGCGGTTATCAGTTCATTTTGAAGCCCGCACCCCGTCCCGATAAAAAAATTATTTTTGCACCTCTTGATGTTATGTCGTTTTATTATCATCGCTGATATTAATAGTCAGAGAAGAGAAGTTCGCACCCGAAGAAGTCCCTTCTCGCACCCTCTGGGGGTGCAAGAACCTCCAATAGAGAACTGCTGGACTATAGGATAAACAAATTCTGCGAAAAAATATAACATGTTTATTGACTATAAAGTCATACGAATGATCTAACAAATAATTACGAAACAGCTTTTGTTTACTTTAGTACGCTGATAGCTATTTGTGTACTGTGTTTCATAAATGAAACTATCCTAGGTAAGGCGAAAACTTTGATATTATTGGCTAACGCAAACATCTTCTTGCTAGCAGTACTCACCTCACACCAACTACTGTAATAAATTGGGATCTAATGTGAAAAATTATATATGAAATCCTTTGACCAGCGGTATTTACACTTTTTTTATTGTTGCAACCTGTTTCTTTATCTACAAAATAACTGATACCGTTATTTCAGTTGCAGCTGATATAATGCACTACAAACAGAGTATTGTCTCTACAAAGATCTTTCTACATGGACTTACAGAGTTAGAGTACCAACACCTGATTTTCATTGTCATAGTATTTACCTACAGTAGAAGGTCCTTTCGACATTGTTGTCACATTTTGATCGGTTTCAGACCAGCTATTGTTTGCCACTGCTAACAAGATCTTTCACAATACAGCTTTACCTCCAATAATGCCTGGTTCCAGCTAAAATGAGTTATATATATGAAAAGGGTCGAAAACAATCCCTCGGTAAAACTAGGGGTAGCTTTTTGCCAGACGCGAATACTGAACTTGTAAGCAATTTTTAACAATTTCAAAACCTGGAATGTAATCTAGCATAAATTTTAGGAAAAGTCAAAGCAGTTCATTGATATTCGGTCACGCGTTTAGAAGATATAAAGCAAATAAACAACAACCGGGGTCGAAACCGACCCTTCCGTAAAACTAGTGTTAAGGGACACAATTTTTCTAACCGGGATTTTGTAGAGTTTTTTATGTATTTTTATTTGTTTAGAATAGGACTATGCAATTCACAATAAAAATAAATTTTTGTTTGTTTGTTTTTTAAAGTATGGCATGGAACATATGTGTCCCATTGTCCCTTTGAAGCAGTTAGGCACAAAATAATCTATTTGAATAATGTTGCATTTTCCATATTTCTCAATCGTGTATAATTTCGACTCTTAGTCAAGGACAGTAGTCACAAACACCCCATGTCGGTAAAGAATCTGCCTTGTTAGAGAAAGACTTGAGTTCAATTCTGGCTCGAGTTATGCAAAGACTTAGGTTTAATTCCGGCTCTGGTCATTTCACACTTGTTCGTGTAAATAAATACAAATTAATATGGAGACGTAATATACACAAAGCTTACATCATATGCTGATCACTGAAGCAAACAGTTCAATAAAGATTAGGGTAAGAGAATTAGTAAACTAAAAAAATATAATCAATTATATCTTGCTATGCTCCAGGTAACCAGTCAGCTCCAAATCTTAAGTTTAACCTTACAAGTATTTTTCTTCTAGCCTACCTAAAAAATTTTATCAAAACTGTTTAGCAGTTGAAAGCTGTCTGATAAATTAAAAAAAAAAAAACAAGTGTCATGGCTGAGGCCAGCCATCGACAGCTTCCCTGCATTTGTTCCTCCAGCCGTCTCGATCGTTCACGGCCCGCAGCATCTCTTCAGTCGATCCACCCAACATGTCCTTCAATTGATCCATAAATTTCAGGCGTTGTCGTCCTCGTGCGCGTTTTCCTCAAATCTTTCCACATATTACAACATGTTCAAATTTCTGTTTCCTCATGACATGCCCCAAAAACTGCAGTTGTCCATTCATCACTTTCTTCAAAAGTTCTCTTTTCTGTCCTGTTTGTTGTAATGTTTCTTCGATAAATTTACCAACAAACAAAACTGTAAAATTACCTGTAAGGGACAATGGGACATGTGTGCCCCATCCTAGAAAACAATGTCTCGTGTTAAACGAAATGCAAAACATGCAACAGAATCGGCACCAAGGATAAAATAATAGTTGATTTACACTACGGTAATCGAAAAATTTCCAAAAATAATCTTACGTAACAAAACCAAATAATCAAATTTTCAAATGCTGCAATGTCACAAAACAGGAAAACTTTGACTTCGAAAATTAGTCTTAGCGTGTGCAATGTTGCAATTTTAAACTTTATCAATCAGGAAGGATTATTGACGGAAAAATACACTAATGTGCATCCCTAATCAGCAAACAAAATTTTAATTATTTAGTGAAATGTACATGGGACATATATGTCCCATCATCCCTTAAAGGGTCAATACAAACATAATGAGGTAATGAGGTTAAATACAAATACGTTGCCATGAGATACCTACTAGAAATTAGTGTCATTTGAAAGTTGAGAAAATTTGTTTTCCAGCCTCATGTGACTTTAATTAGTTAGAGCTAGGAATTAGTTTATAATGACTGATGAGAAATTAATCGCCAATACATAATTTTTCATTTTTTGATGAACAATATTTTACTGCACCCAACAAACTTGCAGTTTTTACAAGTTAGCTCTTTAATACATTTTGACTACTCTTCTTCACAAGCAAGGTTCTTGAGCAATATTTGTCTCAATTTTTGGAACAAGTGCAAAATTTTCCCCAAGACAACAACAATGGCAAAATTTTCCCCAGTTACTTATCAAGTTTATTCTTAAGAACATTAGAACAGTTGAGATACCATGGTTGCGGGTTCGAATCTCAGCTGGAAGGGCATTAAAAGAAAGACAGTGTACACTAAAGGGGCAGGCCTGGTATGTAAATGTACGGGGCAGAGTACACAGTGTAAGATAGCCACTTTTTGGATCAAGTGCATAAATTTCCCCACATGGGGAAATTTATGCACTCGATTCCAATTTTTAAAGAGATTCATTAAAAAACGAAGCCTTTATGAACATTTTTGAAATGTAGTCCACCGCTTAAAAACACTACAAATTTTTGTGCCTGCAATTTACAAAACATAGTTTTTACAAAAACTAAGCTTTTTGATATATTTTGACTACTCGTCCTCGATATAGCATGTTTTTTTCGTAGGCCTACTAGCTATCAAAATTTTTCACAAGATTCATAAAAAATAAAGTCTCTAAAATTTTGATATGTAGATAACTTCAAGCAAAATATTGGTGATTTCCCTAAAAAGAAATAAGTAAAAGTAAAAATAATTCTGTTTAATCTTTTGCAACAAAATATTAGTTTTAGGCTACATGTGATCTAAATATTGAAGTAATTTTCTTTGGAAATGGGTGAGTCTAGCGGTGTCAGGTGTTTTGATATTCTTCACCTCGAACTCAATAATAGGGACCCTGCTGCTGCAATACCTCAGCTGTGAGTGCTTAATTATTCCTGGTTAGTTTGATTTTTGCTTGAATGCGTTAAGCCAGGACGAAGCTACATGCACGAGGCGTTAGCTCATGTAAATAAACCTACATTTACAAAAAGCCGTTGTTAGAGGTCCTCATATTTAGTAGCTTAATTTTGAAAATACGTATAAATTACCTTGGCGCTTTCCCACAACTTTGATATGCTTTTAAGCACACTTGCTGAATATAACGGATAAAAGTCGATTTAGTTCAAGAACTAACAACAAGCAAGCTTGCCGGCTTGTTCTCCACAATACCCTTATATGCTGAGCAAGCCTGCTTTTTTTCTTCTGTCTTGAATCCTTTTACAAAGCAGTGTTCCGTCACAATTTTGAATGATATCACAAAGCTTACCTATATGTAATGAGTGCAGCAGCATTATCCACTATGATTTTGATAGCGAACATAAATCGTGAAAATGGCAGATCCCGTTAGCCTACTTGATTTGCGTAACACTAATCTGGGACTGAGAATACCTCACAACTAGGTAAAGTCATGTGTACAAAGTCATACTTTTATTTTAAGAATACTGTCACAATATCAATAGCCAACGTTTGCTGCAAAAAAAGAAGTGGAATTAGGCAGAAAAACAATGCACCAACTAACGCATAACACCGTATACGAACACAAAAAATTGCAGTTAGTTTGAGAAATATAACTTTGTTGGCCATCATCTATTCCATAACGATAACACTGTTAAAAATAACCGCATTTTTGGCAGACACTTTAAGATGGGCAACTACCAAATTGAGCTATAATTTAGCTAGCCTACTGGTAATTACAAATCTATGTCAAACCAGACCACCAAACACTTGATGTGAGAAACAAGTTTTACCAGCGCGATGGCCTAGTGTTTAGAGCATCCGCTTCGTAGTCGATTGACCTGGGGTTCATTCCCTAAGTCGAGTCATGCCAAATGACTGTAAAAAATGGTTTCCGCAGCTTTCCTGCTTGGCGCTCAGCATAAAAAAGCGATAGCCTAGTGTGGAGAATAAGCCGGCAAGCTTGCTTGTTGTGTCCTAGGGCAAGGCACTTAACGGGACGCCTCCAGCCTTATGTTGCAGACAGGTGGCCTACCTGTACTTTACCAGGTTACAATTATGAAGTTGCTAACCCAGCATGTCGTAAAAGGAGACTCTTGGGTACACACTAATGGCAGTCCGCCCTGTTGATGATGTGGCTACCAGTCACTCATGACTGGTTCGAAATGGGCTGCCAACTTTTCCCATAGTCTAATTTCGATTAGGTTGGCGGCTGTGACCCTGAATTTCTGTTCGTGCCGTGCCTCCATGCTAAGGAAGAGGAAGGGTAATCACAACAACAGAAACAAGTTTTGCAGCAGATCTACTTTACTTATTTAGCTGAAACAAACAAACACAAATTTTTATAAAGTCGAATTGACACCAAAACATTTGGCTTTAACTGGTGAATTTAGTTTGTTGTGGCGAAAGTGATAAACAATGCGACAGAAGTCTAAATGCAGTCGCAGCGAAATCATGAAATAAAAAGGGGAACTAGGCCAAACAAAAAATTAAACATCGGCTTTTACAAATGGTAAAGCCCATTACTGATATTGGTAATTAATATGCTCTTTGTATCAGTACAAAACACTAACCTTCATTTAAAAGTAGCGTGATCAGGAGTATGGCAAAGTTAAGTGTGATAAAATGCCAAGTTTAACCCATTAATGCCCAACGTTCTATTTATAGTGCAGTAATCTATGTTTGGATTATACAGAATTAAAATCTAAATTCGCACTTTTCACTTATCTATTGGCTGTCAAGACCCTTGTAGCTGTCACAACAATCAAGTTTAGCCATTTTCGTAATTTTGAAATGCGGATGGTGTGAATGTAAAAGTAGCGGTTTTTTTGTTTACTGATCGTGAGTTCTTTTTGGAACTACACTCAAAATTTAGAGACGGAAATTTTTAGTATTTCATTACAAATGGCTTTTTATAAATTGTTTTAGACTACTGACAAGAAAGCAAGCTTTTAAAAAATTATTACTGTTACCAAGTAATATAGTGTGTACGCTAACTTCACTGCACTATAATTGAAACGCAGGGCGGTTATCAGCACTTTTTTCGTAATTCACGAGCTGCGTTTGTCTACTATGAAAGTAGACGAAACAATGATGAATTATTACACAGCTGTAAGAAAACAGCCAAACTTTTTGTAGTGTAGGAAATAAGTTCCTTCGAGCAATAACGTGCTGACTGAATCCCAATTGCTGGGAACTATGGCAGTCACAAGGAAGAAAGCACTACAGCAATATTTTATTCCATCAATTCGCGCAAGCTGTGGCAGATAATCAAAAATCACGTCCTTCTGCCACGACGATCAACAACGAACCAGAAACATGACAGACAACCAGAACACGTCCGTCCGCCACGGCGATCGACGAAGAAAGAGAGCACAATATCTCCAACCACATGGTCGGTAACAAAATCTGCACGCGACACCAGGAATTAGGTCGCTGCACACGTCTATGTAAACAGGGCACTGCACACGTCACATTAACAAAAAATAACGGATAAACAACCTAATGGCGGGAAAGGCAAGCTGATCACCGAGCTACCAAGAGAAGGTAAAAATAAACATAATCTAACCCTAATAAAAAAGAAAAATAAATGTGTGTGATTTTAGACGCATACAATAATAATAATAAACAATACGCGTTGCAATATCACGGCTAGGTTGCCGGAAAGCCATGCAGGCTAGATTCCTGGCGTGAGGTTACATCGCCAGGCGTGCGGACTATAGGAGCACGATATACTTGAAACGGAGATAGCCGAGCGGCTACAAACCTGACGGTAGATACTTCGTCAGTTAACATTGCTTCATCAGCAAAATCATAGGGTAAAGCAGCAAAGGTGCGTGAGCTGGGCGTCAAACTGGGGACGCACGAAGTTGCAAATTAGCAAACACAGCTCTTACATTAAACAACTAGAATCACACACATCAGTGGGAGCAAAGTGCTAAGCCACTGAAAGCAAACTAATAAAAAAAATGTAAAAAAACAAAAAGATGTTTGGCATGGCAGCTCGATGAAGTGCGAGGCACGACACGCTACAGTAGCATTGAATCAGTCAGAATGAAAGGGGAGGATTACATGTAGACTGCAATAAGCAAAGAACTACAAAAACAACGTTGTTAGGCCTAATTACAATTGTATAATTCTCCAGTGTCTAATTTAGGGTGGTCCAATTTGCCTGAATCCGGCTGGCTCAAGCAGTTGAGTCACGTGTATCCAGCTGTGTCTTTGATGTTTGCGTGTAAAGACCTTATGTAAACACAGAAGTGCAGATAGACAGTTCAGCGCGCTGCGCCTTACACGTAGATTTCAAAAGCAGAATTATCAACCAGTTAGGCTTGATTACATAAAGCGAAGCTCACAGAAAATTTTAATTTTTAGTTTTCATAGATACAGTAACTAAGCGCTCGAAACGTAATTGTGTTACATGATTTACTTCAAGAAGTCCATTCAATATGAGTCGCAATGTATTTATGAACCTTGAAGCAGCTCTTTATTGCTTAGTTTTGGAAGATATTGATGCAGATTTTTGTTGTTTAGTGGCTATCACACTTTACCAAGCGAAAGAGACTATTGGAGCGAGGAAAAGGATTTAGGTCTGGACATTGTCCGCAACTCATTTAGTCGTAATACGTACCTTACCCTGAAATCTGTAATCCACTTTCAAGACAATTCCCAGGCTCAGGAGAACAAGGACGACAACGCTTTCAAGATCAAGCCTTTGATGGATCTGCTCAATAAAAATTTTTAGCAGTGAGGGATCTTTGAGAAATACTGATTCACCGAGGAATATTTTTACCAAGAATTTTCGAAGAGCTGTGGCTGTAAGCTATTTGCAGAAAAATCATGAAAAGCGTGTCATGCAAGGCCGACCACTTGGTTATCCGTTCACTTCCAAACACTCCATAAAGGCAGATATTCGTTACGATGGACCAGACTATGTGATTTCTAAAAGAGAAAAACAAAGACAGTGCCAATTAAAGGGGTGTAACGGAAGACTACTCACTTGTTGCATGAAATATAACGTCACGTTGTGTACTGGTTGTTTCCCTAACTACCACAAGAAAGTTTGAGAGTAACACACTTAAAAATCAAATGCTTGGACCTTAGCAAACTACTCTAAGAAATCATAATTAGAAAGAACATAATTTGATCATGTGCTGTTTCATTTGAATTGTTTTTAGTTGTTGTTATTCACATGTTTGTGATGCGTAATACGTCGATTGCAGTGTAAAGCATTCGCAAAAAATGCTACCTAATCCGCCCAGCGTACTATAAATAGAACAGTTGATTACAGTAGATTCCGCTTAATTGGGCAGCCGGTTAATCGGGTCAGCAGTTTAATTGGGCCAAATTGTGAAGAACGAAATCCAATCAAAGATAATGCACTACGTTAAATTCGCATAATCGGATCACTATTCCGCTTAATCGGGCCACAACTATAGTTACACATACACCGGTGTAATTTCAAAACCGCCTTTGTAATGTAATAGAACTCAATATCACAAAGCCAACTATATTATGTAACAATTGAACAATACAGGCGCAACTTATTTTGTCATTTCATACCCTTGGACATGGTAATTGTTGTGTTTTGTTGCAAATTTTGTGAAGTCCCAAGAAGAGATGACACGAAAAGATCTAACAATTGCTGAAAGGATTGTTGTCCTAAGAAAAATTGGAGAGCAACCTCCAAACGTTAGTCATCGCCAGTTAGCTGAGATAACTGGTGTACCAAGGACAACCCTGGCACGGATACTGCAAGACTTCGGATAATCGGGCCAGCCGCTTAATCGGGCCAAATGGTGCTTGTCCCGATGTGGCCCAATTAAGCGGAATCTACTGTACTCAGAAACTGCTGCGAATTTTGTAGAAATGTGAAAAGAATCTGAATTAAGATGGCATTTCATGCAAAATGTGTAAGTACAAATGAAATCCATCAAGAAAAAAAATTTGGGCGTTAATAGTTTAAGAAAAGATCAATTTCTTCTTCTTTTCTTCCTTCGGCTTCTTCCAATTCGGGGTCACCACAGCGCGAAAGCATTTTCCATTTGACCCGATCGACTTCGTCTCCCTTCTTAGCTCCAACCCTTTCCATATCTTCTCTAGCCAAATCCATTTACCTTCTCCTTGGCCTTCCTCTTTACCTTTTACCCGGCACCGCCATCTTCATTAACCTTTTTCCCACGTAGCCTTCTTCCATTCTTTTCACGTGTCCATACCAGAGTAGCCTCGCATTCCTAAGTTTGTCTCCTAGCTTTGCGATTTTCGCAGTCCCTCTCACGTATTCGTTTTTTTCCTTGTTCTTTCTTGTCACTCCCAGTGCCCGTTTCACCATTTTCCACTCTGCAACTTCCATTTTTCCGACCTGTCTTTCCGTCACTGCCATTGTTTCCATTTCATAAAGCATGGCTGGTCTAACAACACTCTTGTACATTTTACCCTTAACCCTTCATGATAACTTCTTGTCTCACAAAACTCTAGACACCTTCTTCCAACTCATCCAGCCTGCTTGGATCTTTCTCCTCACATCTTCTTCACATCTTCCATCGCTACTAACGGTCGAACCCAGATATTTGAGGTTTTTCGCTTTCTTTAGCTTTTCTCCTTGCAGCTTCAACACTTCTTCGCTATCCACATCCCAGCCTTCAAATACTCGGTCTTGCTCCGGCTCACTTTCAAGCCTCTTCTCTCCAGTGCATTTCTCCAAATCTCCATATCATTCTTTAGCTCCTATGATATTGTCTAGACAGCACTATGTCATCTGCAAAGAGCATATCCCAAGGTGCGTCCTTCCTGATGTCCTCCCTCAGCTTGTCCATGATGATGGCAAAAAGGAATGGGCTGAGTGCTGAGCCTTGGTGAAGTCCAACACCTACCTTGAATTCCTCAGTCAACCCTGCTGCACTTTTTACAGTTGTTGTCGCTCCGTCATACTTGTTCTTAATAATCCTTATATAGCACTCTGATGTTTCAGCTAACCACAAGCATTCCCACTGTTCCTCTCTGGATACCTTGTCGCATGCTTTCTTGAAGTCAATAAAGGCACAGTGCATTGCCTTTTGCGCTTCAGTCCACTTTTCCAACAGCATTCTCAAACACAAGATTGCGTCGGTGGTACTCTTTCCTGGCATGAACCGAAATTTTTGCTCAGCGATCGTTACCTACTTTCTTATCCTTGCTTCTATTACCCTCTGCCACAGTTTCATAGAGTCACTCATCAACTTAATCCCCCGGTATTTTCCACATTCTTTAATGTCTCTTTTACCTTTGTACAAAGGTACAAGCACGCTCCTCCTCCATTCATCTGGCATCTTCTCCCCCCGTAGAAATCTATTAAAGAAGTCACTAGAAACTCTACGCCCTTATTCCCTAGACCGATCCATGCTTCCTCTGGTATGTCATCAGGTCCTTCAGCCTTTCCCTTCTTCATCTTCCTCAACCCTGTCCTGACTTCTTCTCCAGAGATATCTTCCCCGTCCCTTTCTCTCTCGTCTGTTCTCATTTCTCTTCTCTCTCCAGAATTTTACTGGTTGAGTAAGTCGTCAAAATACTCCTTCCATCTCTGTTTCACTTTCTCTTCTTTCATCAGCATCTCTCCACTTTTACTCTTGATTACTTTTACTCGCTTTACATTCTTGCTTTGTCTGTTAAAAAAAGATCAACATTAAACAATAATAGCATCAGCTTGTAAATCTGGATCAAGAGGGAACGCTTTTTGCTTAAATATAGCTTAATAGGCGCCTATTGGAATAAGTTATATGACTTATGGAAAAGGCATGGCCCCTTTTTATGCTCTATGGCCAAATTAATGCAAACAGCGCAGTCAAAGAACTTATCGTCAAATATGCCTGCCACCCAATAGCTCATTTTTTTGATTGTCAAAACGACCACCATTTCGGCGCCTTTATCATTATTGACTGTGTTTCACTCTCCACCTTCAATTTAAAAAATTACAATTAATAGTTTGTGACATCACTCTTTCTTTGTGACCATCACCGTGCTTCACCGCTTTTAACCCGTTTTTTCCCAGTGTTCCCAAAAGGGAACATCACTTGTATTTTAATAAATCTTGTTATTAAACTAATTTTGTGAATTCAGGTATTTTTACTAGTTTAATATAGTGCTAGGTAGAAGTTGACTTTGCTTGTTTTAAAGTTTTTGTATCCTGCTGTGAATTGTGTAAAGATGTCTGATGAACTTTCAACATCACGTGACCCACAGTCAAAAAGGTAAGTTTTTGGCCTAGTGTTAGTATATTTTTCTGCATAACCAATGTTGTAATTATATGAATATGGACTATAGTTCCAGGCAGAAAGGATTAATTTTGAATTTGAATTTGAGGTGGTGTGTTATATTTGTTTTCATAATGATGTTCCCTTTCGGGAACACTGGGAATGAGCCGTTATGTAAAAAATATTTTTTTAGGTTTTTTACTGCTGAAGAAGTCCTTGCTCAGATCGAAGAAAATGAAACAGTTACTTCAGCGATGGTGTTTATTCAACGTCCTAGTGATGGTTTTGACAGTGAAGGGGATAGCGGCGATGAAGACATAGGTGGTAGCGTGAATAATCTCAGTGGAAAACAGCTGCAGGCTAATGCTGAGGCGAGAGTTGTTTCGATATCTCGGTCTCCGGAAGGCAACGAAAAGGACAGCCAAATTGGTTGTCTCTTTGATTCCAGTGCCGACAGTCCTCAACTTCCTTTAGAGACGGAAAGTTCTACAACTTCTGGAACCGCTTTGAGACGAAAACGAAAGAGACGATGGGTGAGAAACCAAGATTTACAGCCAAGCTTTCCACCCTTTACACTTGCAAGAAAAACATACAAAGAGGGCATGCAGCCTAAAGAATATTTCGAGCTCTTCTATGATGAAGAAGTGATAAACTTTACCACAAGCATGTTCAATCTGTACGCATCTCAAGATAAAAGTGATACCTCGTTTCCGACCAGCCCAGAAGAAATTAAGTGCTGGCTGGGTATAGTGATGCTATTAGGGTACATGTCATTTCCCAGATGGCGCATGATGTGGGAGTAGCCCTCCGAATCGTACTTGCCATCTGTATGTATCGCACTGCGTAGAAATAGATTTGAAATCTTGAAGGCATATGCTCATTTTTTTGACAACACAAAACTTACTACAGACAATAAATTCACAAATATGCGCTCCCTGCTTACAATGCTCAATGAACGATTCTTGCAGTATGCGATACTAGATGAAAGGCTTTGCGTCGATGAAAGCATGATACCCTATTTTGGAAGACACGGCGCAAAACAGTTTTTGAGAGACAAGCCTAATCGTTTTGGCTACAAGATGTGGTGCCTTTGCGATCGCTTAGGATATCTTATCCAGCGTGATCCCCACCAAGGAGCTTGCGGAACATACAATAAGGAGCTTGGCGTCGGAGCCTCAGTTGTTCCAGATTTGGTTTCCGTTCTTCCTCCAGACGTACCATTCAAAATCTATGGCGATCGCTTTTTTTCTTCTGTCAAACTTACTGAAATTCTAAAATCTGAAGGAATTGGTTACACCGGGACCGTAAAATCAAACCGAACCGAGAAAGCTCCATTGATTGACTCAAAAGAGATGGCCAAGCGTCCAAGAGGTAGCTTTGATTTTTGCCTTAAACAACGGGAAGGAATTGCGCTGACCACTTGGAATGACAACACAGTCGTATCACTGGTATCAACTGTTGATCTTGTCATGCCTATCGTGAAAGCCACTCGCTGGATTGCCAAGGATACACAGAACAAACAAGTGAATCAACTTTTCATGGTGTCCCAGTACAACCATTTTATGGGTGGTGTAGACCGCATGGACCAAAACATCGACAATTACAGAATGGGAGTCCGATCAAAAAAGTGGTGGTGGCCTGTTTTTGCGTTTACAGTTGATGCTTCACAACGCGTGGCAGTTGTATAGGAAGGGTGACAATAACAGTCCTATTCACTACTTGGGATTTACCAGACGCATAGTGCAGTTTTATCTGCAGAAGTATGGCACCCCTCCTGCTATTCCTGGTCGTCTAGCAGCGACAAAGCCTTTAGAGAAAAGGGTCCTTCCAGGGACCCGCTTTGACAACTCAATTCATTTTATGCTACCAGCCGAAAAGTAGTCCCGTGCGTTCTGTGCAAGAAAAACTCCAGGAAGATGTGCAAGAAGTGCAGAGTTAATTTACACGAACTTTGCTTCGAAGAATTCCACAAGATAGAGCATCAGTAGGCTAACAAGTGACATCCCGTGATACGTACAATGTTGTCGCGAACTGTTTTTTCTGTTTTTTCATGTTTTCCTGTTTTTGCCTTTATTTTTTCATATGCTGCATGCCTTTCATATTTCATCACAACCGTTTTTGTAGCCTAGGCGGTGTTAATTTTGTGTCGAGCATACATCTATGATGAAAAACAAAGTAAAAAGTTCATTTGTAGTGTAAGAATACCATGCTTTACTTGTTTCTTGCAAAAAAAAACAATTGAAAACTTTTGCGCTCGTTCATGCCCAGTGTTCCCATTTAGGACACAACAAAATTACAATATAATAAACAAACAAAGAAAAAATAAATTGAAATAAAACCGAAATATGTCCTTTGGCATGAAAACACAACTTTTTATGGACAAAACTTCAAAAAATAAAATTCGGGAAAAAACCGGTGAAAGAATAGTAAAGCTGTTTGCACAGCATGTTTCACAAAGCTGTGTTTGCTTGCCGTACTCGATAAACTACGCTTCTCTGTTTTCAAACTCTGTCATTGTTTCCAACCAAGCATTGATGGCGCTGTGAAGCCAGCACAAAGAGCATTTGTTTGGTACAACATGGAACGGAATATAGCCAATTGGGTAGGTGAATGCCAGAATGTCATGAAGAGCCAAGTTCAACACAATGATCGGGCACCTATACAAAGGTACTTATTTTACAAAATAAACGCTAAACCACATTTACGTTGGTACCACTAAGCAACAGTGCAAGTTTTAATCACCTCTTGGTTGTAGTTAACTGCTTTCGCAGCTATTTTTAGGCCATTCCATTTCCATTAGTATTAATTTCTGCCAAGATTGCATCAACGCCTTTATTGAACATCGGGTAGCATGGGTTGGCTATTCTCATCATATCTACAATAGCTGAAAAGAAAACCTAATTTTTTTCAGTCGCGTGGAGGAAAATGAGTCCCCCGTGGGCCAAGTTACACTTTTTGACTTCTTACCACACCAAGTCTTATGGCTTCATTGAAAGAGTTAAACATAATCTTGAAAACGAGTCTCACTTGATGAAAAAGTACAGCCAACTGGTATGACCCCTCTGCCATCTTTCAGTGGTTCTGCTCGCACTAAGAAACACAACTTAACAGGATCTAATCATAAAACACCTCTTAGCTTTGTGTACAAGAGACCACAAAAAATTATTTATGGAAGCCCCAAGCACTTTGTTGCTTGACATTAGGACCAAGTCGTTAGGATTTCAGTCAATCAGTTGAGTGTCACCTTTAAGCACTAAAACCTTTAAAAATGAAACCCTACTTGGCACGTCACCATCACAACCAGTACTCATATTTTTTTTAAACAGATTTATCAGTGAGAACACTCATACCATTATTGCTGGCCAGCAACGCCTGATAGTTCTGAGATACTGCTTATTACGGCTCGGGTTGGTTTGCGTATTTGCAGGCCTGCGTATTTGGAAGGTTATGTTTTGCCATAGTATGTTGTGCTTGTGTAGATCAGAATTGGTTACTAGCAACAGGTTTGGTCAGTTTTTTACTTATGCCAATATTTTCTGTGGATAAAATTGTTATTTTTTCTGTGTGTTGGTGGTGAAGGAAACCAGCAACGACTCAGTTGAGCGGAGCGAAGTTGTTTCTGGCTGGGCTGACTGGGGAGGGAACGCTCTAGTTAGCAATGGTTGAGAAATATATCACTGCCGCCTTCGTCATGTGATTTTGATAAGTGATTGAGTGGAGGACATTTAGGTCTTGAACGGATAGAAACGCGTCTCAAAGAACAAGGACTCCAGCAACTACTTCCTGCTAGGCGTTTCCATGACAATCAACGCACAGAATTACTACGGAAAATTTTTTTGTTAAGAAAGCAATTAAAATGCCCAAGGTGTTTAATTACGTTTTTTGCGCTTAGTTTTGCCTACGCAGTATGTGTGTGTAAATATAAAGGGAATGCTTAGTGATCGCATGACTTTATCAAAGAAAGTTGTCAAATTTTATTTATTAATTAGAATCATTACGGCATTGTTTATTTATAGCTGTTCGTTTTCATGAATTTACTAATACGATGTTTAGAATACTATCGAAAACCTATAAAGGGCGTTTGTTCTCACAAAAAAAGATTGAGTTAATGAAAACTGTAGCGATGCGTGCTACTTTTTTGTATGTTTTTTTCTTGTTTCACTTGATTAGTTTTTATGCATTACTAATTTCCATGCATCACTTTTTTTGCAACTTAAAATTTAAATTCAATCCCAACTTGTCAGTTTCAGCGAGCGTATGGTGGCGTACAGGCGTGGCCAGACGTGGGGGCAAACTTAAGTTTTGTGTTGTAGGGTTTGTTCATTTTGTTCTTACTTTATGCCTTAATGTTTTTGTTTTGTGTTCTTTTTAAATAAGATTCTACTTGAACGTGTTAGCAATGATCTATATCAGGGGTGGGCAAACTACGGCCCGCGAGCCGCATGCGGCCCTCGAGAGCATTCTGTGCGGCCCGTGAACACTTTTTGAAACTTTGCCATATTGAAATAAATAGGACAAGGGGATTGACAAGGCGCAAAAGCGACGGTGTCCTTAAAAAAAGGCAATCGCCCATTCTTTAGACGGAAAATGTGACAGAGCGTACGATAGCCCCCAATCACGCATTTATCGTCTTCGAAAAGGCGATGACCTTTTTTTTTTAGAGACATCACCGTTGTTGCGACCTGGGCAACCACATTGCAAGGACATATCGCAAAATATTGAGCTAATGCAATTTCTTTTATAGCATGCAGCTGTACGAGACGACAAGCCCTGGCCCTCGACCACTCTTCAATGGTCGATGCGGCCCTCCAGCTAAAAACTTTGCCCATCCC
Organism: Trididemnum clinides; assembly: GCA_963675345.1. Taxonomy (NCBI): domain Eukaryota; kingdom Metazoa; phylum Chordata; class Ascidiacea; order Aplousobranchia; family Didemnidae; genus Trididemnum; species Trididemnum clinides. Next base: position 31,812,601 of record OY776303.1, read on the forward strand.
TGATCTATACAGTAAAGCGCAATTCTTTCAGTGTTTGTGTATGTGCGTATTTACTCCTTCAAAACTGCTGGGAGTGCAAACGTCAAACTTGGCACATTTGATCACTTTTTCGGGTTGAGTGTCTTCTGGGGTTCGTGATGTCATCATGGCTTCATAATCAGAGATAATTTTTTGTATTTGCGTTTCTTGACAAAGGAAATTTTATTTTTTGGTCGAACGAAAACCTGCCCCTACTTAACAACTCACAAAATTTTGATCTTTTTGGGTTCTAAAGTGACGTCACAGCTAAGGCTTGATTGCCCAATTTGTATTCTGTGTTTTCTCAAAATTGTTAATCGTAAGAACCGATTGACAGCTCTTTGGGGAGATATCAATGAGGTGCTTTCGATAGAAAAACTCTACCACAATTTAGGCTGAATTGATCTTGCAACAGTCGATCCTTTTTCAAGCATGCTATTTCTCTAAACTCTTGAACGCTGCAAACTCGTTTTATGCCATAATGCTGCCTGGGACGATTAAATCAAAAAAAAAGGTAAGAAAAGCTGCAGACAGCTGCTACGCGTTGAGTTATACTCATTTCAAAAGCAAACAAGTGATATGTCGCCTGCTAAATGAGAATGATACTATATGGTATTAATATAGCGGTAGATCAATAAATCTTTAGCTCGGCAAATCATAACACTTTTGTGCAGTCCTGTCCTTGCCTATCTAATCTTAACCTATAACACATGAAAGTAAAATAGAAAATTTTGCTCAAAAATGATTACCAACATCATACAGTACCATACACCAATCTATTACATCATGCCAATAACCCGCGACCGGTTTAGACCTTACTGGGTTTCATCAAACGGGTGTAAAAAACACTCAAAAATAAAAATGCTGAAAAACCAAATTTGCCATTGGATGCAAAAAATGCAATACAAAACAATATAACACAGCAATACCTATATCATGGGGTTCTCATTTGAGGACACACGCATGGCATGGACAACAAGCTGCATCGGTAAGCCCTACTTGGGGTGTAGGATCATTGCTCTTCTTCTTCGTCGTTTGAGCTATTTGTTGTGAGGTTTGTACTGGATGATGTATATATAGGCCACACTGCGTTAGCGCTCACGCTCGGTTTGCAAGTCTTCAGTTAGACTGGGGCCCCTACGACGAGAAGACTGCTTGGCCCCACCATTTTTCTGCTACATAAAGACGAAGGATCCCGTTAAGTGCTTTACCCAAGGACACAACAAGCGAACTTTCCGGCTTGTTCTCCACACTATCCCTATTTTGCTGAGGGCCAAGCATGGAAGTTGTGAATACTATTTTTAAAAGTCTTTTGGCATGACTGGACTTGGGGAGTGAACACCAGGTCCTCCGACCGCGAAGCGGATGCTCTAACCACTACACCAGGGGTGCTTGCACCCCTTGGGGGTGCGAGGCTGCATGTTAGGGGGTGCGAGATGATCATTCAGATAAAGTAAAGACAAGCGCAATACATCTTGATCATTTGTTTGGTTTATTCCCCAAAGCAGCATTTGGCCAAAGTCGGGACGCTTAGCTTTAGATCGCACCCTGACGGTGGAGTGGATCCCCAAAAAAAGAAAAGAAAAGGTCGCCGCCTTCTTCTTGTCGTAGGCGGCGAAACCAGCCGACGACGACAAGAAAATCTTGGTGACCTTTTCTTTTTTTTTTTTGGAGATCCACCCCACCGACAGGGCGCGATTTATCACTGAGCGTCCCGACTTTGGCCAAAAAGCTGTGCACGGCCTTCAATTCAACCCGAAACGATGTTGATCTCCAAAAAAAAGGTCAACACACGCAATTTCAGCCTAGCCTTTAAAATCGCCCCAGCCAGGGACATGTTAAAATATTTTAGGGGTGCGAGAACATAGTGAGATATTTTAGGGGTGTGGGCCTTTATAAAGGTTGGGAACCACTGCACTACACCATCGCGCCGGTTGTATCATTGTTAACACTTTATCATTTTTCAAAATATTGAAGTTGCCTGTTGCTAATTAGCAATTTTCAATATACTGTTTTTGTTTTTTGTTTTATTTGCCATTTTTATCCTCCATTCACGAGAAAGCGAATTGTATCGCTATACTTTGGACGGTAAGTCCGCACTCGCTTGGGAGTTGCCTTTTTCAAGGTTTATGGGCCACCTGTCTTCCACATAAAGGCGGGGGCGTCCCGTTAAGTGCCTTGCCCAAGTACACAACAAGCGAACTTGCCGGCTTGTTCTCCACAACCTCCCCTAAATGCCGAGCGCCAAGCAGGGAAGCTATAGATACCATTTTTTAAAGTCTTTTGGTATGACTCGACAAGGGGAATGAACCCCAGGTCTACCGACTGCGAAGCGGACGCTCTAACCACTACGCCATCGCGTCGACAAGGTGATTTGAAAGTAGCTCCTTATTTTATAATACTTGCAATTTATTCAAATTCTGTAATATGTTTCCCAAATTTTGTGTGTATGTTACTTAATGTGTGGCAATTATATCTATGTTCTTGTTTTCTTTTCAGATCTGTTATGTGAATTTGTTTTTCAATCTTGTTAATTTGTTTGAAATTTCAAAGCCCATGAAAAATGGCTAGACGTCTTACTGTACAGAACGTGCCCAGATAGCTGCATGTTACGAAGTTTGGGGATCCATTGTTTAAGTGCAAAGATGGTGGAGAACCATTACGGGAAGACATGCCGAAACTGACCCAAAGACGATCAAGAATTGTCATGCAAAACTCATGACGGCAGGATCTGCGACTAATACTCAAAGAAGCGGGCCGCCCTTCCAAATTCAGAGACCCTGAGGTAGTGCAAGTTGTTCAAGAAACGATTACCCGTAGCCCGCAAAAGTCATTTCGACGAGCAGAAGAGAAAGTGGGCTCTCCTTCCGCTGTGTACGTAATGTGCTCAAAAATGAGCTTAAATGGCGTGTTTGGAAGTCGCACTATTGCCAAGCACTCTCTGCCGAAGACTACGACATTCGTATGAAATTTGGAGAGATGATGTTGGCTTGCTTTAGAGATTGGCCAAATCTCTTAAAAATATTCTCTGGAGTGATGAAGCTGTATTCAACACAGGTGAGTTTGTAAACCGTCATAATTGCCACTACTGGGCGGGAGAAGATCCTCATGTCCCACAGTGACAAAATGCAGAATCAACCCAAGATAACGGTATGGTGTGGAATGACTTCTGATCGGATTGTGGGTCCCTTCATCCTTCATGATACCATGAACGCTTAAAAGTACCTCACTATGCTAAGAGATGAAATTTGGCCAATTATCAGTGCTTGGTATAATATTAAAAATTAAATTTTTATGCACGATGAAGCTTCTCCACACTTTGCTGTTGTCATTCGTGAATGGCTGAATGCCCAATTTTCTGGAAAATGGATGGGTCGTCTTGGTTTACATGAATGGCTAGCCAGAAGTCCTGACTTAATATCACACTACGACGCTTTTCTTTGGGATTGGTTAAAAGAACAAGTCTACTCAACCAAACCAAGAAATTTGGAAGAACTTAAAGGGATGTGAAGTTATGAGTTCCATCCTGCAAGAGTTTGTTGTGAAATATTGATTTTTTAAATTTAGTTTGTGTTGCAGCTCTAAAGGTCGCCACATTATTCCATTCTTTATCTAAAGATAAAAAGACAACAGTACTTGATATAGTTGCTGATAATATCCTGGAAATAAGTTAACAAAACCATAAACAATTTTATTCTCAAAGATTCGCTCATTTGTAGGAATATTTGTTGACGTATTGATCAAGGCCATCTAGAATAGGTGGCATCCACGGTGCGAAATGGTTTTATGATTGCCAATGTATTTTTGTGATTATTCGATCACAAATACTAACGTAATCAACAATTAGACGTGGGTTGCTTGCATGCGTAATGATTGGCAAGTTAGACTGGAAAGTCTGAATGGTACTGAAAAGTTGAAGCTGATAAAAAGTGGCCGCAGCATGGTAAAGCTAGTTTTGATGTTTTATATCTTTTTGTGGTTTAAAGGAAGCGTTCCACAACCACTATCACAAAATCACGTGTCATACGAAAATGTTAAGTTAAATTTGAAAATATATATTTATTATAAACAAGATCTGAAAGTTTTTGAAGAAGCAAAAGAAAAATGCTCGCAGTATGGAGAAGGTTTTGGTATTGCTTATGAAATGCGTTACACGAATATATTTGAGCAAGTTGCTAAACATATTATTGATCTTGATCCATATATTTGCACACTAGGTAAGTGAGTTTTACAAAATGATATTTATACCAAGTTACCGATATTTATTAATTGTTAAATGGACAGAAAACAGTTATATCGACAGCCAAACTGCTGACAGAATTGGAAAAAGTAGAGCTGCTATAGCACTGATGACTTTTAAAATAAAGATTGCCTGTTAACATCTAGAACACAGTAAATTTAATCTGAGCGTTTCGAAATCACACAAAAAAATTTTTTACTCTTCCAGGACTGATTATTTTTGAAGGTTTCTCCTTATGTGATTCATGCATTCAATATCTAAATTTAAGAGCCTTTCTGAGCTTTGGTAATGTTTTTGCTTACCCCTCCTCTCACTCGCAGTAAAAATACGACATGAAGCAATTATTCAGTTTCTCAGTACAAATCAACTTACGTCTTAGTAAAATGGCAGTTTTTGTCAAACCAGAAATATTTGGAGTTTGGTGGCCCTATACTAGGGGTGGCCAAACTTCAGTCCGCCAACTAGTTTAATCTGGCTCGTCAAAAACTTTGCACATGTGACGTGATTTTATCGTTGGTTACTGTCGTACAATGCACTTTAACAATCTACCGTATATTTCAATAGATCACGTAAATCGCTACATCCTGCACTTCAGTGGCCAGGCAGTCGTGAATTCACCTTTGTTTTTGTTGTTGTTATTATCCCTCCTCTTCCTTAGCATGGAGGTATGGCACTAACGGCAATTCAGGGTCACAGCCGCCAACCTAATTGAAATTATACTATGGGAAAAGTTGGCAGCCCATTTCGAACCAGTCATGAGTGACTGGTAGCCACACCACCAACAAGGCGGACTGCCATTAGTGTGTACCCAAGAGTCTCCTTTTACGACATGCTGGGTTAGCAACTTCACAATTGTAACCTGGTAAAGTACAGGTAAGCCACCTGTCTGCAACATAAAGCTGGAGGCGTCCCGTTAAGTGCCTTGCCCAAGGACACAACAAGCAAGCTTGTCGGCTTGTTCTCCACAATATCTCTTTTCATGCTCAGTGCCAAGCAGAGAAGCTGTGAAAACCATTTTTTACAGTCATTTGGCATGACTCGACTTAGGGAATGAACCCCAAGTCCACCAACTACGAAGCGGACGCTTTAACGACTACGCCATTGCGCCGGTGAATTCAGCCCTCGGGTAAAAGTTTGACCAACCAATACCATTCAGCAACAAAACCGTGACGGCATTTGGTGGCGCGTAAAAATATCTTCCTGTGTAATGTTGTGTCATCATCTCTAATGATTAGCAAAGAGTTGAAATCTTAAGGTTCATGGCATCTTTGGCTGGCTCTGAACCAAACTATATTTAGCACAAACTCAATATTTTTTGATTTTTAAGCCCGCTTGCCATATGATTTTTGATGTTGTTGCACCTTAAGGGGCAATTTAAACATTATACGTCGTCACGCTGAAGCAGAGCGAAAGTAAATTGTCATATTGCTGTTATATCGGAGGGAAGGGAAATAAAAGATATCGTTATATGACAAACTTGCAATTATTTAAAACAGAATTAAAATTTTTAATCGTTTGATTTTTGTGGGGAATCTGAATAATTAAATTTTGCTTGAGGCTTTTCTTCTGTCTCGCGTCATATAAGAAGGTAAAATACTCACTATAACGTCATAATGCGTTACACAGAAGAAGTGACGGTTAATATCGGAAAAAAAGCGTAATATGATTTGTGAAATGCCCCTTTCAAACCACCAATTTAATGACAATGTCATAAAATTAAGCATGGCTTATAACTATTCTTTGTGGGACCTAATCTAGATCTTGATATTGGAAGCTCTGTCAGCATTTTGCGAAAACATGTTTCTCGTAAATGAGTGATAAAAATTGCAGGTTAATTAAGTGTATAATTCGCTTAAATAATAGCGGTGTTACACCCCAATGATCACAGTTTTTAATTCACTCTAGAGAGCTTATTTGATGGGTCGGAACGAAGTTACTCTGCAGTTTGCACCAAGTGCATTGCTGGTCTTTTACATGAATCTAAGAGCGTAAATTACATTAAATGAAGCAAAAATGGTAATATTTTTATACAAAATCGAAGGACGGTATATTTTAACTTTTCGAACATCAAACGGATCAATTGATTTTTTGCTTTTTGCTATTTTTCTTTTTTTTACATTTTGATACAGTTAGCAAGCAGATATTTTTTGATTTGTATTTTCATAGTTAACAAAACTGACAATACTTCAACAAGAAAAAAGAATTATCCAAAAAAGCAAGACAGCTGATTAGGTTGCTCTTAGCTATTAAATTGGTCAATTGGTCGCTGTTTTAATCAGTAAATCTAAGTTTACTTCCTCTCCTCACGTAAACTCAAAAATGAGTAAACCTCATTTTTTCAAAATTTGCACGTTTATGGCACCTGAAAATTTTTTTTTAAAAGAATTTTGTCCAAACACTAACAAATATTGGTAACGTGTACAAACTGTGGAGCCACTAGATTACTCTTACAAACAAACTTGCCTGGACTTTGCCGCCACCTGATTTACCTGATATGAAACAGGCATATCAGTGTTTCTGTAACGCCATCAGCACTGCGGCGAAAAAGTGTAAAATACCATGTTGGGATGCCGAGTGTGAAAAACTCTGCCAAACATTCTTGCACTAACCTAAATGGCATGAATCTAGCAGAGTTAATACAGCTTTGCTTGCCAGGCTTGACAGGAAACCGAGGAATCAATAGTCTGAGGCTGTCCAGAACAACTACTGTTCACACTCCAGCCGGGTAGCATGGAGTACGTTAAACAATTTTACTGGTAGGTCACGATAATCCCCTCGTCAATGTCCCGTTTCAGCAAATGCTATTGCTAGCCAGCTGATAAAAAACGGGAAATACGAGGGTGCAGATCGAGAGATTTCTCACAAATTAAGAGATTTTTCGCTCCGTTATGAAGGAATTGTCTGATCTTTGGAGGACTACATCTCCTGATGCAATGAATATCTTCAGAGCTTTTTCTCCAAGAAAGTTTGCTGCTGCTTTCTACCACTTAAAACCAGGTAAAGCTCCGGGCTCTAGCTCTACTTGCCCAGAGCTTGTAATCCATGCTGGTCCCGGCTTGAAATTCTGGCTATGTGGCTTCCTTTCTTCCTGCTTGCGCCAACTCAAAATTTCAAAAGTCTGGAGAAGAGCGCTGGTAGTCGCCAACCCTAAGCCCTCAAAACCTGTAGAGGACCCAAAAAGCTAACGTCTCATCTCTCTGCTCTGCGTCCCTTACAAGATTCTCGAACGACTGATCTACAAATGTGTCGAACCAATAGTCGACCCTTTGCTTCCAAAGGAACTGGCTGGATTTCAACACGGAAAGTGTACCGTGGACCAGGTCGTTTTGCTTACGCAAAACATCGAGGATTCTTTTGAGGCAAAAAAGAAGGCCGGTGCCGTGTTTGTCAATCTGACAGCTGCTTATGACACTGTCTGGCACCGTGGCCTCACCTGCAAGCTGCTGAGACTTCTGTCGGACAAGCACATGGTCCAGATGATCATGGAACTTGTTTGGAACAGAAGTTTCACCATGAACACTGGTGACAGGAAGCCAAGCAGGCTCCGACGCCTGAGAAATGGTCTTCCAAAGGAATCAGTCTTGGCTCCTCTTCTTTTCAACATGTACATCTACAATCTGCCTTCCATAACCTCCAAGAAGTATGCCTATGCTGATGACTTGGCGCTACTCCATTCATCTGGAGATTGCATGGGGTTGGAAAGGACTCTGAGCGAAAACATGACTACACTTTCTGCATATCTCCAGGCTTGGCGGCTGAAGCTCAGCCATGCAAAAACGGTGACGATAGCCTTTTATCTCCACATTCGAGAGGCTAAGCGTGAACCAAACGTTAAGAACAATGGTAAAATCTTACCATTTTGCCCAGTGCCGATCTATCTCAGTGTGAAACTGGACAGAGCGCTTACCGTCATCACCTTGAGGCATTGCGCAAAAAACTATCCACGCACGTTTCGCTGCTGAGGCAACTTGCTGGTTCAGGATGGGGCGCTGGTGTCAAGACATTGCGCACAGCTGTCTTGTCCCTGATCTATTCGACTGCTGAGTACTGTGCACCAGCTTGGTGTCGCAGCGCGCATACTCGCCTCATTGACAGCTTTCTTAATGACGCTTTGCACATTGTCACTGGATGCCTACGTCCCACTCCAACGGACAACCTTCCAGTTCTCTCAGGCATCCAGCCAGCTGAGCTTCGCCGCCAAGGACCGACACTCTCTTGGCTAATCGCAGTTTTTTAGACCTTGGCCACATTCTGCATGGAAAGGTGACTGAGCCGCGGACTGCTAGCAAGGAGAGACTAAAATCTAGACGCCCGTTTGTTCCTGCCGCGTGGAAACTATTGCACAACTTATCTGAATTGGGCATCCGCGCTACTCAATGGACGAACTTGACATGGGACACAGAGTACTCCAAGAGTATGTCAGCGCTTGGTGTCTACATTTCTAGGGTCAGCACAAGACTTATTGGAATGAGTTTGACTAGAACAGCTTGGTTTAAACTCAATCGCCTGCGTGCTGGCGTTGTGGGTTTCGGTTCGTCCATGCACAAATGGGGTCTTGCTTCTTCAGCGAAATGCGAGTGTGGCGCTAGTGAACAAACTGCAGATCACATTATTTCAACATGTCTCACACATCGGGTACCTCGAGGAATAATGGGTCTGACAGTTTTGGATGACGAAACAAGGTGCTGGTTCAACTCTATCACAGCCAGCATCTGATCTGGGCAGCACAGCAGGTTGGGGTGGTAAAAGGATAAACCCTCGGTACCTATCCTTTTTTTGTGTCTAACCTGAATCATAGATACCCTGCCATACGACGACGACGACGCATTAAAAAGAATTAAGTTATTAACTATAGTTTGTTAATTATTTATTAATTAACTATAGTTTTATTAACTATAGTTATTAACTATATTTTTTGGCATGATTAACTATAGTTTGTTTGAAAGATTTGATGGTAGAGATGTAGGAAAATTTTATCAACCGACTGATGCAGAAGAAACCCCCAGCAGTGGATTAGACGTCACTACTTTACGCAAGCTAACCTAGGGTACAATTTTTTTTCAACGTTATTCCTCCAACATAATCTAAGAAAACATTGGGGAGACTCACGTGATTTGAGTCAGAGTCCAAGTTTAGCTATGCACCATATTTTGAGCTATTGTGGTGTCAAAAACATGACGTTACAATCAAAACATTAAAAAAAAAGTCTTTCCAATTTTTGTAGCTTGAAAACAATAAGCACTTTGATATGAAGTAAAATGACAAAGATTATGCTTTCTTTTGTTTGTGAAAAGCGATAGACAGCACAATATCAGCTATAACACTGGCCAACACATTTTTTGGTGCCCAAGGTTTCTAAGCTAATTTAGACTAATTCGGGGGTGCTAATTCCAAAAATTATGCTAATTTTCTCTCATCAGGTCAATGTTTTAAGATATTTTCTATTTTCTACCTTTTCTACCTTAGAATTAGGCCTATTTCTATATGCACTGTAGCGTCATAATTACAATTGTAGGTTGTTATTGTGATGTATGCAAAAAATTATGACATCACAAACCTTAAGGTAAAAGTCAAATTTGCTATACAGGGAGGTATGTAGTTGGTAAGAGGTGGAGTAGTAATTAGGCCTACCAATTGTCGCATATTTCTGTTGATTTTTTTGTATGTTAAGAATTAAGGTTATTTTTTTGATGTTAATTAAGGTTTATTTTTTTAATGTTAAGAATTCATTTATAAGTCAGACAGAAAATAAATAAGCTACATTATTTTACTTACGTAGCAGGTTTTGTTGCAAAAATTAAGCATGGCTACATCCTATCTTAGGCGACGCTGTTTTAACAATCCAAATGTGTTTTGATATATTTGCGGAGAATATACGTTGCATCCCAACAGGAAAAAAATCAATGGATTTGTGAAATGTGCTTATCTTGCTTACTTCAAAATAATGCTGGATGATCAAAATAAGGCATGGGCACCCCATACAGTATGCAAGCAATGTGTTGAGCATCTTCGACAGTGGTCAAAAAAGGATAGAAAGTCACTCTGCTTTGGTATTCCAATGGTCTGGCGTGAACCGACGCGTTGGCGTAGTGGTTGCAGTTGGTAGACTTGAGAGTTTATTTCCCTTGTTGAGTCATACCAGCAGACTTTAAAAAATGGTATCTATAGCTTCCCTGCTTGGCCCTCAGCATTTATGGGAGGTTGTTGAGAACAAACCTGCAAGTTCGCTTATTGTGTCCTTGGGCAAGGCACTTAACGGGACGCTCCACCTTTATGTGGAAGTCAGGTGCCCCAGACACCTCGGAAAAAGCAAGTACCAAGTGAGTGCCAACATACCGTCCAAAAATATAGCAATGCAATTCACTTTCTCGTGAATGGAGAATAAATATAGCAAAAAAAATCGAAAAACAATTTCAATGACTGCTACCTACTGTGCAATCAACACGAAAGGAATCAACAGGAAAAAGAAGAATCCGTTGGTTTATCTAAACTTCGAGTTTGCAATTAGGCCAATTTCACGCTACAATGAAAATCCTGTTCCAGTGTTTAAAGGCTTGCCCGAATTGGAGTTGCCTAGTTCTGAAGAAGACCAAGCTTCCGTTTTGTCCACTGACAGTAGTGAAGACACTGTTTCAGATGTCGGTTTTCCTCCTTCTTCACTACCACAGCTCTTTTCTCAAGGAAAACTTAATCATCTGACTTGAGATCTCAGCCTTTCCAAAGAATCTTCTGAACTTTTAGTTTCAAGACTCAAAGAAAAAAATCTATTTCAACCTGGAACTCTCATAACCTTCTATAGAAAACGCCATGTTAATTTCTTGCCATATTTCACTCAGGAAAACGACATAGTTTATTGCAACGATGTTGCCGGCCTGCTGCCGCAGCTTGGTGCCCAACAGTATTATCCTCAAGATTAGCGCTTTTTTATAGACAGTTCCAAAAGAAGTTTAAAATGTGTTCTTCTTCAAAATAGCAACTTATATGGATCAGTTCCTCTAGGCCATTCAACGACCCTCAAAGAAAAATATGATGAAATCAAAGTTCTGAAAAAATTTTCATACAAACAGCACCAATGGATCTTATGTGTGGATTTTAAAATGGTTGAGTTTCTCCTCGGACTACAAAGAGGCTGCACAAAATTTTCTTGCTTCTTGTGTTTGTGGGACAGCAAGGCAAGAACAGAGCACTGGATAAAAAAAGATTGGTCTGTGCACAGTGAGCTGATTCCTGGCTCTCTCAATGTTCTGGCTCCTCCTTTGGTGGAACGTTCCTAAATTGTGTTTCCTCCTCTTCACATAAAGCTTGACATCATGAAACACTTTGTGAAGGCTGTTGAGAAAGATGGCAACTGTTTCAAATACATGTATATTTGCATAAAATTTCCAGGCACAACCATAGAGAAATTAAAAGCTGAAATTTTTGATGGACCCCAGATTCGAAAGTTAATAAATGATGCAAATTTCTGTTGTTTGATAAATCTTGCAGAATTGAGTGCCTGTAGGGCGTTTACGAATGTAGTAAAATTATTCTTGGGAAAAACAAAAGCGCCTAATTACAAAGAACTTGTTAAAACATAACTCAAAAGTCTCCAACAACTGGGTGCAAATATGAGCATCAAGTTACATTGTTTTGCGCAACCATCTTGCCTGTTTTCCAGAAAATCTAAATGGTGTGAGCGTCGAGCAAGGGAGCGCTTCCATCAAGACATCAGCGACATGGAAGTTCGCTATCACGGTCGTTGGGATGCCACCATGCTTGCAGACTACTGTTGGTCTATCAAGCGTGATGATACTGGAGCCTCCCATTATAGAAAATCAGTAAAACGTCAATTTATGGTTGATGATATCTATGCTTAGCATTTTTTACAACTTTAAGCTTTAATTGGGAATATTTTGGTGTGATTCCATAAATATGTGCCTTAAAGTTACATAAAAATATTGTTTCTTGGATTTGCCTGTCTTTATTGTAGCTATCGCTTTCCTACAGAGAGGGTATACCATAGCAGAAAAACTAGACCTGATAGAGAAAAAGTGAGAGCATTTCTGGAATCAGCGACCTCAAATTAGGTAAAAACAGATAAAACATCTTAGGCACCATCACAAATTTTATTTTGTTGGCCAGTGTAATTGTTTATATAGTGGGTAGTAAATAGAGGCAAGAGGATAGTGGCGAGCATTAGCACTCAGTTAGAAGTAAAAATAAGAGGAGGTGATAAAAGCAACTGATTAATTGAAAGAGAAAATTATTACAGAAAATGAAGGATCGTGGCCAGCTGTGCCATTTCTAATACTTTATGTTGAGCCGTAGGTTCAACTTACCCCAACAGTTCCTTTTATTTGTGTGCACTCTTTGAACAAATTTCACTAATTGCTAATTATTGGGGGCGAAAAATAATGGTGATCATCTTATTCTGTTAATCAAGACTGGCAATGCTCACAAACAAAGATTGTTGCCACAAGTTATTATAAATACTTTTAAAAAGTCTGAGGAGAGGATTGAAGCACAGTTAAAAATAATGTTCGCTGCCATATGGTGGGTGCTTTCAAAATTACAGAAACAAGCTACTTGGTGGCGAGCATATTTTGGAATTTGGAGCAACCCTTTCCTATTTGCATGAGTGATATTAAATTCTTTAGCTGCTCTATTTGCGTAGTGGTTAGAGCGATGGCGTAGTGGTTAGAGCGTCCGCTTCGCAGTCGGTAGACCCTGGGTTCATTCCCCTTGTCGAGTCATACCAAAAGACTTTAAAAAATGGTATTCACAGCTTCCCTGCTTGGCGCTCGGAATTTATGGGAGGTTGTGGAGAACAAGCCGGCAAGTTCGCTTGTTGTGTACTTGGGCAAGGCACTTAACGGGACGCCCCACCTTTATGTGAAAGACAGGTGGCCCATAAACCTTGAAAAAGGCAACTCCCAAGCGAGTGCGGACTTACCGTCCAAAGTATAGCGATACAATTCGCTTTCTCGTGAATGGAGGATAAATATGGCAAATAAAACAAAACAAAACAAACAAAGTTTCCGGTATAGCGACAAAAGCGGGTATGGCTTTCCTAAAACCATTCATGATATTCTACAAGGAACCCACGCTTCCGAGGAAATTGTTAGTGATAAATATTAGGATCGCTATTTACTACTTTTCATTAGTGCACGCCTATTGACCTAAAGTCTTTGGCTGGGCGTATGTTACTTAGTCCTGACATAAACGAAAACATGCAAAGAGCAAACTAACCTAAAATGAAACACTTACGGTTAAGTTATAGCAGGACCCGCATCAGCAGTGTCGAGGTAATAAATTTTAAATCAGCCGGCTATAGCGGCTTTACATAATTTCAAAAGAAATCGCTTCCGTTTTTTGATGACATGTAGCGGGAGAATAGTATTTTGTGGCAAAAGATAAAACTGGACTATCGTAAATCTTTTTTTTGTAAAGGTCACCACTAGGCTGTGACAGCACTATTGTTCTAACAGTTGTTAGACTTAGTGCACCTGCGACAACCGCCACTCATTCACGAGTGATACGGCTTCGCAGAGTACTGACAGACCATCCACCAAGTGGATCTAGTATAGATCCCGCAAGTGTGGCGGTCTAAGCTATGCTTTATTAAAAGCTTCTAGCTTCTTGTCGGTCACCAACTGCACTGAAGAGACCTGATAGGTCGAAACAGTGTCACTGTCTGCAGTTTTGCTATGTGCATCGCTAGCCTCTTGCATTACTTTACATGTAAGACCTTGTGACCACTAGGCTGTGACAGCACTATTGTTCTAACAGTTGTTAGACTTAGTGCACCTGCGACAACCGCCACTCATTCACGAGTGATACGGCTTCGCAGAGTACTGACAGACCATCCACCAAGTGGATCTAGTATAGATCCCGCAAGTGTGGCGGTCTAAGCTATGCTTTATTAAAAGCCTCTAGCTTCTTGTCGGTCACCAACTGCACTGAAGAGACCTGATAGGTCGAAACAGTGTCACTGTCTGCAGTTTTGCTATGTGCATCACCAATATTGTTTGACTGAACTAGGCTTCTGTTTAAAATTTTTAAAGACTTCATTTTTGAATGAGTTTTTTTGAAAATTTCGATAGATAATTCCAAAGAGCCATCCTCTTAAAAAAAAGAGGGCAAAACGAATTACCAGACTTAGTTTTCCAAAAATTGTGCAATTGTGTATCCCAGACAAAAAAATTGTAAAGTTTTGATCGGTGTGCTACATTTTTACAGTCTTTAAAGACTTCATTTTGAGGTAAACATTTTGAAAAATATAGATACATGACTGCAGAGGAACATGCTTTCAATAAAAAATAGTCAAAATGAACCAAAAAAGTAACTTTTTATAAAAATTGGTAGTTACATAGGTCTAGCAGAAAAATTTTTTATACTAAGAATAAAAAATGATATATGGGAATAGATTTCTGATGAGCCATTATAAACAAATTCTTAGCTCTAATTAATTAGAATGACATATTACTGGAAAGCAAATTTTCTCAACTTTCAATTAACAGTAATTGTTAAATACCTTACCACAACCTTTGTATATGAAACTTTTTTGGTTTACTCAGCTTACCACTTTTTTGCAGTGGTACAAATCTACACTACAGTTGTTTAAGTATATAATTTTTTTTGCTTAAATACCAATAGCAAAGAGAAAAATCACGGAACTATCGGAATTACTTTGAAATTTTCTTCAATTTGTCCAAAAAAGTTTGAAAATCAATGTAAAAATGAAATCATAAATCATTTTTGATTAAACTGACTTGTAAAAATTTTTCAATTTTTTGAAAAATCATTATATCTTGATCTGTATTCAGGAAAGACTGTGTTGATCATACCAGACCCATTATAACATTACACAGCGAGTCTAAAGAGCGTAGAAAAAAGCAAGAAGCATGTTAGGAACGCTTGAAATGCTTAAAAAAGAATCTGTTGTTACATTGTCAATTGAGCTTAATTTGTTGTAAAGTGTTTTTAATCTAATTCTAAGGCATCTCGTTAAGATCTCCCAAAAATCGTTTTATCGCTGTAAATGTTGTTACAATATTGGCAATATCTAACGCTCTAAATCTGTAGTCTTTGCATTGTCCTTGCATGAGTTGAACCCGCGTTGTATTGTTGCTATGTTTGTTGCACTTGCGGTATAGGTGCTTATCAATAATTGGTCGTTGGATTTGCAAGGTTGGTCTTCAAGCGATACGGTAGTAACTGCCTTCCTATCACGCTCTTGTACTATCCTCGTGGTAGACCAGCAACAGAAAGGATGGTATTCCAAGTTTTGTAAACCTGTACAATTGAGTGAGAAAACTACCTTAACGGAGAAGCTTGTTGGTACCAACGTGAAGGACAGTTGGATAAGTTGTTCTCTTTTGTGGGTCGTCATTGTGTTAGAGCTGTCGTGAAGAAGAAGTACTTGGGAATTCAAATAGTTTCAAACCGACGTCACTGCCACCGCCGTTATTGGGCTACGCTAAGCTACTTCATTTGTTACTACAGTCAACTTCGGATATAAGAGATCCCCCGGGACCAGCTTAATCAGTCTCTTATAACCGAATTATCCAATAACCGACTTATTAGTTTATATTGAAAATCATTTGGAACCTTCTGCGTAGTCCCTTACAAGCGAAAATCCCTTATATCTGAATCTCTTATATCCGAAGTTGACTGTACATCTGCTTGTCAGGTTCATAATTTCCATCTTCAGTTTTTCTATGTCGCAATTCCAATTCGTATTATAAGATTTGTGCAAATAAGGACAGGTAATAATATGGGAAGAAAGGCAAACGCGCGCGTTTCATTTATTTTACTCTTTGTCGATCAGCTTCACGGCAGGGGCGTATTCAGGGGGGAGGGCGCTGGGACCGCACCCCCCCCCCACGCTGAGTAAGTGTATAATAAATTTGTTTGTGAAAAACTTTTAAACTTTTCATAACTCACGATTTGTCGTCAACTTCAATATTTTATGAGATTTATGTACTCAAATCAAGACTTTGACGTAACTAACAAAAACAAGCATGCTAGGAGAGAAATAAATGAACAAACCAGTCACGGTTGCAAGTTTGCAGTCTTGGTACCGATTTACCGAAGATGATATAAAAACTCAGCGTACAACCCAGCAGCACTAAGATGGAATAATTAGGTGATAGTTCAAGCTAGTTGTTCAAAAAAGGACTTCAGACAAGTAGTTTATCACAGGAACTTTAGTAGAAGGTACAGAGGGCCTAAGCTACTGTATAACCGGACGTTCGCTTAGGCTAGAAGCTAAAGCCTAGCTGCTAGCAATCAAATATACGGTAGCCGGCAAGCCAATTTACTAAGCTTCTAGACCAATATTTAGCCTAGGATACCGGTATCAGATTGGTGAGGTAGCGAACTGAAATAAGTTTCCACAAAATCTAAAAATATTTTTCTTTGCAAGCTGTAAGCGCAATAAACAGGTTGTTTACATGCTTTAAGGGGACTGCATGATTTTTATAAGAAGCGTTAAGGCATATCTAAAACCTAACCAGCGTGCAAGCATGCATATGCTGATGACTTGGCATTGCTGTATGCTGGTAGAGATTGGAAGGCAGTGGATGACACTCTAAGCCAAGACATGACTACACTTTCAGGTTATCTCCAGACTTGGAGGCTAAAGCTCAGCAATACGAAATCGGCGACGGCGGCTTTTTATCTTGACAACAGAGAGGCCAAACGTGCGCTTAATGTTTACAACAATGGCGACCCATTGCCACCCTGTCCAGTCCCAACGTATCTTGGGGTAAAGCTGGATAGGTCGCTTACTTTCCGTTACCACCTCGAGGCTTTGCGCAAGAAACTCTCCACCAGAGTTGCACTGTTGAGACAACTTGCGGGATCCGGATGAGGTGCAGGTGCCAAGACATTACGCATTTCTGCTCTTTCCTTAATCTACTCCAGTGCTGAGTACTGCGCATCAATTTGGTGTCGTAGTACGCCTACTCGCCTCATTGATAGCATTCTCGATGATGTTTTGGATGCTTGCGTCCCACACCAACGGAGGATTTATGTGTCCTCACGGGTATCCAGCCAGCTGAGCTCCGCCGATTAGAAGCGACACTTTTCTTGGCGAATCGTGCTATCCATGATCCCGACCATGTACTACACAGACAGTTGGTTGGGCAGCAGGATGTGCACCTGGGGAGACTTAGATCAAGACACCCATTTGTATCTGCTGCGTGGAAACTATTGGGTAGTTTGTCTAAACCAGACATCCGTGTAAAGCAGTGGACGAAACATAAATGAAACGCGGACTACTTGGAGAGTACTTTAAGGGTTCGTGCTTTCATTCCCAGGGTCAGTTCCGGGCAACTTGGAATGAGTCTGCCCAGAACATTTTGGGTAAGGCGCGGACTGGTGTAGGACGTTTTCACTCGTCCATGTACAAATGGGGTCTCGCTCCATCACCGAATTGCGAATGTGGCGCCACAGCGCAAACTGCTGATCATGTCATATCTTCATGTCTTATACATCATGTACCAAGGGGAACACGAGGTTTGCAGGTTTTGGATGAAGCAACTCGATGTTGGCTTAACACCACCACTGCCAGCCTCTAATCTAGGCAGCACAGCAGCCCGGAGTGTTAAAAGGATAGACCCTCTCGGCCCTGGCTTTCATTTGTGCTGGGTGCCTGACCAAACGACGACGACGAGGTCAAAGTCGACCACGACGACGACGAGCATGCTGAAAATATTTTAGCTCTTGACTAAATAAAGATAATAATAAAGTTGTAGCCAGTTGCCACCTGATGAGCCGCTGGGCGAAATAGCTGTAGTGGTTTTATTATTTTATCCTGACCTGTAGTGTTTTCAATTACATACGTATAACTTTGACCTTGGATATTGATTTGGATATTTAATAAAGGACTAGTTGTTGTTATAATGACTAACTTGTTTTCATATTAGCACCTAAATACTGCGTCACAAAAACAGCCATTGTTAAAAATATTTTCTACTGCACAGTAACTTTTCGGACACCCTGCATTTTTGTATGCTGTTTGGTTAACCATTTTTTGCAAAGGGTGGAATTGAAGTAGTGCAATTTTGGCTGCGCTTTCACAACCTTCTTTCATACTCGAGTTACATACAACATCATAATTTATATACAAACTTCAATCTAAAGATAAGGTTGCTTTGGCAGCCTATAGTTGACTAAACTAAAAGCACAAGCGTATTGAAAGTTCACCAAAACGTAAAATTGTAGGTGTAGCTTGGCAGTTTTAGTTCATTATTTTCTTTATAATTGAATAAGTGTGAATAAAACAGTATTTGAATAAGGTTAATTTACCGTATTGCTGTAATGTAAGGCAATATAATTTCTTCGCACAAGGATAATGTGCTTTTAAGTTAATAGTGACGTTATTGACCACTCTACTGTAGTATTGAAAGGGTATGGACCTAAAAGAGTTTTGTGTGACTGCTCTCGCTGCCGTGCTATGGCAAACGACAGTCTACTATGCTAATTTTTTTTTTAAAGTTGACGGAGCAAGTGCCTGATTGTTTGCCTCCTGATTCGTTGCATTCTTTTCGGAAAGCTCGTCAAGTAGACGTGTAGCTACTGCCTACAGTCCTTCATCTCCAGTGCAATACCTCGAAAATTCTGCGCATATAGCACATTTTTTAATTCCTTTTTCATATGTCTGTTGGGAATTATCATATAATGCCACTGTACAGATTTATTACGCTAATGCTGGTTGCACCAATTGAGTTTTTCAGCGGGAGGAAACTATATGGGTGTAATTGATTGCTTGTGTGTTTGTGTGTGTGTTTTGTTTTGACGTTTTTTGTAATATGGACAGTGGAGTCCGAGATAAATAAAGTGTAGCGTTAAACTGCAGCACTGAGCAAACGCAGAAAACTACTGAAAGCCTAGATACACTAACATAAAGAAAATCAAAGTATTTAATGGTGAAATGTAGCGAAACGCACAGGTTGGAAGACGAATCCCTGCGTAAGCTGATACAAGCAAAAAGTTTCAACTGTCTAAGTTTTAAATTGCGGCCCCCCTTTTGGAAATTTCTGGATACGCCCCTGCACGGTAATCTCTATCGGGTACGGAGACTATCCAAGGGTCTCTGTACAACAAACTCGCTACAATCGCGTTTTGGCAATGAGTATTTCTTGAGTAAATTAAGAAAACAAATTTTACTTCAAATCGTTAATTCTGATGTCACGTGAAATCCTAAAGATATGAAATTTGTTGAAGTTGGTAAATCTAGTAGTGGCTTTCGTCTGATCCCAATGTGCTATTTACAGAGTTATCCTTGATTGTGACGTCATCGTGACCTCAGAAACCCTTTTATGACACTAACCTCGGGGTGGTGATCGATCACGCCGAGATTTTTGTTAACACGCCTGATAGTTTTGGAAGAATTAAAACAGACTTATAGACAGAATTGCGCTTTGTAGTATACAAGCCATTGCTTTCAATAGAAATATTCATGGTTGAATTTCAGCTTTGAATGTAGTAACTTAACGCCCACTTATAATCATCCTTCTAAGGTCCACATTTTTTCTTTTGGCTGAAAAAAATATCTAAATGTAGTAATAAGTCAATAGATGGTTTAATTTATCGAAAAATTAAAAGATGGAAGACTTGATAAAAAAACGTAAAGTAACGTCATTCAAATTAAATTAAAAAAATTGTAGTTTCATAGCGGCGACGCCAAAAGTAGGAAGTTTTGGCTTTTCCAACCACCTTTGATTTGTTTTCCGCACCATTAGAATATTTTCTAGCCCAGATCCTACCAATCCCAGAAAATTTTTAAAATAAAAGTAAATGTCTAAAACCTTTTTCATGTTTTTCTTGTGGCGAAAGTAGAGTGTTATGCCTAGGACGGCGTCTTTATTTAACGACGAAGTATACACTGGATCTTGAATTTAGAAAAATGCTCCAAAGCAAGTTCTATAGGCTCAAAAACCTTTCATATTTGCGCTGAAATAAGTATTTTATGCGCATTCTACAACATACATACAGTGGCTTGTTTCGGATCACAAATCTGTGGTGGTGCAGTGTGAAACCAGCCGCAGAGCTGAGGCATGTTCGTGATATTCGTGTAAGCATACAAGACATTCCAAGCCTTAAGAAATTATGTTTTCAAAAAGGAAATTAAGATCTCTAATATTTAAGTTGAGATAACAATGTCTACTTTTAGCTCACACACAAAGACAAACAAAGGCGTAGTGATAGCAAAAACAGTTTAAGAATCACGGCTTTTAGGCGTTAACACTAGAAGGACGGCAATTTTCACCTACCTTAAACCACAGAGTGCGTCAATTGACGCAAAGTTTTAGAAAGCTGCAAAAATAACGTATTTCGCACATAAATGCCCCCTAACTCCAAAAACTCTTTTCCATCAGAGGTTTTGATGTTTTATTGAATTAATACAATCACTCTCCAAAAATAAGGTTCGTTTTTGATTACCAGTGAAGGCTAAGTGATTGTTGCTCAAACACGTGACAGTATTTTCGCACACAGTTTGCACTTTCTTGTGGTACATCTCCCACACGCTGGTTTGTTACATTCTTGGCACCTGTCAGTGTCCGATTTCTGCACTTCGAAGTTGAGCAGTTAAGGCGGCGTTTCATAACAGCACTAGCGTTTGTGTTATTGGGAATACAAACTTCTTCAGCACGCCGTCTACGAGACACGGTTGGAGCACTTTTAGTCAGCTCTTCTGCTACCCTTTGTATGAATTCTCTTCGGCTGATACTGCTTTGGCTGATCTGCTAGTAAAGAATCTAACTTTTGATAAGAGCAATGTCAACTGCATTGTAGAATACATGCTCAAGCCAACGCCTTCTTGCTGCTTTCACCGAGTAAAGCGTTGTCATTTGGTTCTAAACGTCCATTCCCACTTTTGTTTTATAGTAGTACAATACTAAATCGGGTTTCTTTTTTGGGTTTTCGTCGCTTGAAACAAGGATATCCGAGTGCAAGCTGTAGTAAATGTTGGTACTACAACTGTTCGCCTGCCTAATTGCTAATGCGTGGTTGCTTGTGCCTTCGAGCCTTGCGATCGGTTGCACTGTCTGCGTTGTGCAAGCAATTAGCTTGCTGCAGTAACCATGGCTGTAGTGCAATGGCGGTCTGCTGGTTAATTGTGTTGACGAGTCTTTAGTTTGATGAGCTATATTTTGGTTTTCTTATATCGCTTTATTTTACAGCTACTTTATATATTTGTTAACTGTAATAAGTGCTTTATTAGTCGAATAAAGCCAAGTATCAATTGTCGGCCTTGGTTCACAACAATTTATTCGACTAATAAATTTCATATGGATCGTTTACTCAAGCCGCAAATATTAAACGCTGATCCCGGAGATCTACTTGCTTACAAGCATTATAAACATTGGATAAAAACATTTACTTCATTTGCTGATACAGTTGAACAATCTCTCCGGCTGCCTGCCGCTGAACAAAATGCTGATGCTCCGGATAGAGTTGTGGATAAATTAGCATTATTGCATTGCTATCTGTCACCAGAGATATTCGATCTGATCGAAGAAAGTGCCAACTACGATGAAGCAAAAACTATACTAGATTAAACGTTTTTAAAGCAAAAAAATGCAACTTACGCCAGACATCTTCTACTTACGAGAGAACAAAAACCTGGAGAGTCAATTGCCGAATATTCTCGCGAACTGAAATCGCTGGCAAAAGATTGTAATTGGCGTGCGATGTCAGCCCAAGAATTCCAAAGTAAATTGACTCGAGATGCTTTCATTACTGGAATTACTTCCTCGTTCATTAAGCAGCGACTGCTTGAAGAAGACGCATTAACTTTAGATGACGCTATATCAAAAGCTGAAATTTTAGAAAGAGCACAAAACCAATCTTGAAGTTTATTTGTTAAACCGCTACAATCACCTGTCTCCGCCACTTGTTCCTCCAAAAGTAAAACTTGCCAAAACAAGAAACGGTGTTATTTTTGTGCTGGTAATATGCATCCCGGCGGTAGGAATGAATGCCCTGCTAAAGATTGCTACTGCCGGGGTTGCGGAAAAAAAGGACATTTTTACAAAGCATGCAGATCGTCATCAAAATCTTTAACAGCGGGAATTCATGATGAAAAAGATGATCAAATTAGCTCTGGTGATGACAATGTAGCTGCATCCTTATCTCCTTGTTTGTTTTCGCTAACTGGAGTACCAAACTGCTTAGCCTTGTCTACCATTCCAGTACAAATCAATAAAAAGACTATTTACACATTATTGGACTCTGGACCTTCGCATAGTCACATCAGCTTAAACGCGGTTGAATGGCTCAAGTTGAAAGCGCCTAACGGGCCGATTACAGAAGTAGCTCTTGCAAAACAGCATGCTATTTTTAAAAGCCTGGGTAAAACGTCAGCAGAGCTGACTGTTTTCGAACAAAAATATAACCTTCAGCTTAGAGTAACACAAAATCTGTGTGCTGATCTTATACTTGGCCAAGATTTCATGAAACGACATCGTCGAGTTGTATTTGAAGTGAACGAAGAAGGAAGAGATATTATCATTAATTCATCCGTTTGCACAGTTGCGGCTGCAAAGATCAACCCCATTCTTATTTTTGAAAATCTCGACCCGGGCGTAAGACCTATTGCAACGAAATCAAGACGCTTTAATGCGGAAGATCAGCAATTCATTCGATTAGAAATAAAGAAATTACTAGATAATAACATTATTGAACCATCCACGTCTCCGTGGCGAGCTCAAGTCCTTATTGCTGATGATGGACGGCATAAAAAGCGAATGGTAATCGATTATTCTCGAACTATCAACAAGTTTACCCTTTTGGACGCATATCCGCTTCCAAGAATTGACGATCAAGTTAATCAAATCGCTCGAGGAAGAATTTTTAGTACATTAGATCTAAAGTCGGCCTACCATCAAATTCCTCTTTGTGAAATCGATCGGGAATATACAGCTTTTGAAGCTGATGGAAAGCTCTATCAATATACTAGACTTCCTTTTGGCATTACCAACGGGGTATCGCATTTTCAAAGAATAATTCAAGAAATCATTCAGAAATACAAACTGCAAGGGACATACGTTTATTTGGACAATATCACTGTTGTGGGAGCCAATAAAGAAGATCATGATCAAAATTTAAACAATCTTATTAAAGCTGCAGCAAAAAACAACTTGACTTTTAACGAGTCGAAGTCGATCATTGCTAAATCTGAGATAGATTTACTGGGTTATCGCGTATCGCATGGCGTTATTCGACCCGACCCTGAAAGACTGAAACCGCTAATGAACTTACAATTGCCAACTTGCAAATCAGCGCTGCAACGATTAGTAGGTATGTTTGCTTACTACGCACGCTGGATTCCTCAGTTTTCTGAGCGTATTCGACCTCTTAATTTGGCTATTACTTGTAATAATTTCCCTTTATCTAAAGAGTCTGCCGAGGCATTTGAATCTCTAAAAGAAACTCTTCTCAATTGCTGCTTGTCATATATCAGAGATGATGTACCTTTTCAAGTTGACTGCGATGCTTCTGAACATTCTGTGGCTGCTACTTTAAGTCAAGAAGGAAGACCTGTTGCTTTTTTTTTCAAAAACGCTTAATAAGAGCGAGAAGGTTTATCCTGTTGTTGAAAAAGAAGCTCTCGCTATAATGGAAGCTGTTAGGCGATGGAGTCATTACCTCTATGGTAAATGTTTTGATCTAGTTACTGATCAACGCGCTCTATCTTTTATGCTCGATAAAGCAAGCAAAGGCAAAGTTAAAAACCGGAAAATTCAATTGTGGAGAGCCGAGTTGGGTTGTTTCGATTACCGTATTCAACATCGCCCCGGAAAACTTAATGTAGTTCCCGATTCCTTGTCACGCATACAAGTTGCTGCTAGTACCTACTCTTGCGATCTCGAAGACATTCACAAGAAGTTGGAACATCCTGGAATCACTCGGTTAGTTCATTTTGTCAGGACCAAAAATCTTCCATTTTCTGTGGATGATGTAAAACGAGTATGCAGCAATTGTAAAATTTGCGCAAAGATAAAACCTCGATTTTACATAAAAGAAGAAGAATCACTTATAAAAGCTACACGACCATGGGAGCGTATAAGTATTGACTTCAAGGGACCTGTGCCTGGACCAGCTTCATATATTTTTATTGTGACGGATGAGTACTCTCGATATCCTTTCGCTTTTCCGTGCAAAGACCTGTCAACTTCTACTGTTATCAGAAGCCTAACTCAGCTGTTTGTTTTGTTTGGCCTACCAATGTACGTGCACAGCGATCGCGGGGCTGCTTTTATGGCCAGAGATTTAAGGAATTATCTTGTCAAACGAGGAATAGCTGCCAGTCGTAGTACCCCTTACCACCCGACTGGTAATTCTCAAGTTGAGTGGACAAACAAAACAATTTGGAAAACAGTTCAGCTAATGGTTTGCGACCAACAAATCCCAGTTGAAAGGTGGCAAGATGTACTTCCCGATGCCTTGCATGCTGTTAGGTCCCTATTGTGTACGTCAACTAACAGCACACCACATGAAAGATTTTTTGGTTTTGAAAGACGGTCCATGCTAGGGAAAAGTCTATCTTCTTGGCTACTACAAAAAGGACCAGTTTTGTTACGCCGATTTGTTCGAAAAAAAGATGAACCTTTGGTTGACGAAGTTGATTTACTCGATGCTAACCCCAGTTTTGCGCATATCCGTTTTCCAGACGGTCGTGAAAGCACAGTATCAACAACTGATTTGGCTCCCTGCCCGAGAACTACTGCAAGCGAGGCTTCTCCCAAGTTAACTAACAATTTACCGGCAACGGGTACTACAGCGGAAGTAGAAAACGCCCAAAAACCCTTAGAACAAACTGACAAACATGATTTAGAATCTACCGCTCAACTCGACAATGAACGGTTACAAAATGACTCTGCTCATATTAGCAACTCGGGTATACGTCGATCACGACGCATCCGTAAACAGCCAGAAAGATATGGAAATCCCATATCTTACTAAATGAATTACTAACGTGAATTAATATTGTGTTATACTGCTGTTTACATCATTTGTAACTAAGTTTTGTTAGTAGGGAGGAATGTAGTAAATGTTGGTACTACAGCTATTCGCCTGCCTAATTGCTAATGCGTGGTTGCTTGTGCCTTCGAGCCTTGCGATCGGTTGCACTGTCTGCGTTGTGCAAGCAATTAGCTTGCTGCAGTAACCATGGCTGTAGTGCAATGGCGGTCTGCTGGTTAATTGTGTTGACGAGTCTTTAGTTTGATGAGCTATATTTTGGTTTTCTTATATCGCTTTATTTTACAGCTACTTTATATATTTGTTAACTGTAATAAGTGCTTTATTAGTCGAATAAAGCCAAGTATCAATTGTCGGCCTTGGTTCGCAACAAGCTGCTCAAAACTGTCATGTTTTTTGCTGCTTTACACTGATAGGATGTGAGTGTGATTGCCGTTTGGCCATCATATCTAAACGCTTCGATTTCATGCAGTTCCTTTTTATTCTTCCATTCTTCCGGGACTTCTCTTCTGTTCTGCCGCAATGTCCCAACATAACTGCACTTTTTCTCCACTAGTTTCAAAGCAAAAATAAGTAAGATGAAATAATTGTCAGACGTGGCATTGCAATCCCGTTGGAAAAGCAGAGCCATGAGCTTCAGTGCAAGATCTGTGAGCACAGGCATATCACTGCTTCTTGTGTCGCCTTTTCCTACGTAAGGAAAGCCGTTGAATAAGTATTTTCTTGCATCAACTCCAAGCCAAAACTTTAGTCCAAATTTGTCGGGCTTATTGGCGATATACTGGATGAATTTGCATTGAGCCTTTCATGGCAACAGCTGCTCATCTCCTGTGATGCTCCATTGTGGAATGAATGCTTTTTGGAAGTTTGATAGGAAACTGTTTCAAAGTTGTGAAACGAGAGCAAATTTATACTGCAAAAAATTTCTACGTCTTTCCGTCTTCAGGTCAAAGCAAAGAAATCTCATAATTTCAAGAAATCTATCTCTTGGCATGGTCTGCGAAAACATTTGATTACCGTATGACTTTCCCCAAAAACTTTTCATAGGGAAGTTTCGGCCTCTAATCACACCACGAGCAACCACCAACCCAAAATATTTATCTAATTCGTGCAAGGACACATCCCAAGTTTGATTTCCAGTTTGCCTTCGTCCTTCTTTAACTGTGCATTTTTTTATGTTTCTCAACATTGGTTCATGAAATAGTATCCGGAACGATGTAACCGGACTTTTGGTATCAACGCGACTAGTGGAATATGATGTAGATCCGTGATGAAATCGCAAGATATTGTGTGATTGCAAGCGGCCCAGGGCAGCAGGTGACACAGCAATTTTTCGCCACTTTGACCCTATAGCAATACAATTCGCTTTCTCGTGAATGGAGAATAAATATGAACATACAATCTGTAAAAAGCAGTGATGCGTTTTGTCGTACGTTTCCAATAATGAAAGCAGTACCGCGTCAATTGACGCACACCGTCCTCCTGGGTAGTTGCCACTCCATTTCGCTTCACTGATAAAATAGAAACATTAAAATTTCAAGACAGGTAAGGCTGGCTAAATTAGAAAAAGTCAGGGGAATTGGGTGTTGTAATCCATGCGGTTGAAAAATTGTAAACGTGCAAAGATGAAAAATGGATCAATTGACGCGTCCCGTTCTTCTAGTGTTAAAAAAATTTGTTTGGGAATCTCTGACAGAGAAGATTTTTAAGCTCATAAGTTTTCGAAAATAATTAATATTTGTTTCAGATATCACCGACACCTGCTGGTTCTGGCTTAGTGCCAAACGTTTGGGCAATAGCCCAGAGCTTTATTGGATTGATTTTTACAAAGGCCAACAAACAAAACAAATTGAGGATAATCCATATATGTATATCTTTGACGACGTTATTTACCCAAGTACCGGCAACTGCGGCATACTTCGTTTTGCAAGAGATAGAGTTTCTCCACAATTTTTTAATTTGGAAGCAAGGAAGTGCAACACTTTTGAAACTAGTAATTTTCACGGAGGAGTCATTTGTTCAGGGCGTGAGTATTTTACTTTTATACAATAAGTTTGCTTGCAACCAACGATTCGGCCTTATTCAATTATTGAACAAATTACCGGTACCACCAAGTGTTGTTATAAAGGGAAATCACGCCCTTAGGTTTTTTCTTTTTCATAAACTCAAGGCTCTTTTTCAAAGTGGCTTTTCAAAGTGGCACAAATGAGTGGATATATACGCCCAAAGTGGATTTGAGCGTATTTATCCACTCATTTGTGCAGTTTCCTACGTTAAAAAATCCTCAAATAACGTTTAGCTTTTAGCAAAATTAAGAAAAAGGTACAGAGGTGCATCAACATTTTTCTATTTGTATCCATCATCAGCATAATAGCATTATACTTCTGATTAGCAAGCAGTGCTGCCATCAAAATACAAAGTCAGATCGCGACCAGCGGGAGCCAAGAATGATTTCAACCAACTGATCAAGAGAGCAGAAGATTTAAAGTTAAAAGTAGTGAACTTTACCGCGCAATGCGACGCATGTTGGAGTTATCCAAACCAAAGGAATCCGCCTGGCTGATGATCACTATACCGGATCCGAAATTTTTGTTTTACCTAATTCCGAGCAATAAATTAGCATAATACATCGAAAAATATATTTCGGTAAAATCAAATTACCATCTTCAGTTCCTAAGCACAAAAACATGACAATAGAAGTAGTTTCATCAAACTTTTACAACAAAAGTTGACACAAAACGAAAGCAATATCAACTGAAAACAAATTATTGTCAGCTCTGCGACTTTATAGTTCAACTGAATATAAAAGAAAAACTAAAGATTAAATAAAATATTTTAAACTATTGAGGGTGCTAATTGCTAGTTAGCAAACTTCAGGCAGTGTCCTTTCTAAAGGGATCTGCATCCGGCATCACACAAAGGAAGTCTAGACAAATTGCTCAGAAACGATCACCAACATCATACCGTACCGTACAACAATCCATTACGACCTGTCAATAACCAGCGACGGGTTTTGACCTTATTAATTGATTGTCGATTGTCTCTATTTCACCATGAACAACACAACGCAGAATGTTTAATGTCACAGTACAACAAATAAGTGCAAATTAGCGTGTGAAACACAGGCCAGGAAGCAAGGAGAACTCCTATAGTTTTTTGATTAAAGTCGCTTCCTGATGATGCAAGTGCATGTAACAATACCGATTAAATATAAACAGGAAAAAATAATGGTGAACTTGCTCTAAGGCAAAGCCCACGCCGACGCCTACGCCCACGCCTACGCTTGCGCCCACCCCTACGCCAATCGACCCTGACCGAAACGCAAGTGTCATGATGGCTGCTGCACGCCGGGCCATTATCGATCGGCGCAAACGAGATATTCTGCGCGAAAGCAAGTTTAATGTGTGTATATATTGTTGGAGTTGAAAAAGAATCGCTGAACAACAAGTGCAGCTGAAAATGAAAGAAGGTAGCATAAACTTTTTAGTATTTTTCTATTAACCTGTTTTTAAAATGTTTTACGAAGGAAACCCGCCGCATGCTTCCAACTTCTTTATTTATTTCTCGCCAGAATTCGAAGCCGCGAAAGATTATTTGATTTTGAGGCATTCTTTTGGAGGCTCTTGGTCGAAAATAAAATGATTTACTGTATATTGTCGTCTTGTGCTATAATCATGGGTTTCATAAACTTTTATGAACTGTGATAGAAAGGAAGATAGAAGTTTGTTATTGATTAGTCAATACATCAATTCAGCCCTTCTTAAGAGTTAATATCACTTACTTTTAAAAGATTTAATTTTTGATATTCTTATGAGATGTTGCTATGCTTTTTGTTTTGGGTTATTGTTTGTATGACATTAGTTTGTCTGACCATAATTTTACGCAAGTATGAATTTGCGGCACTTCCCCGCACAATACTCCAAATGACAGTATCCTAGGCTGAAGTAAAGCATGTAGAAGGTTTTCTTGTTGAAATAATTACGCAATCGGAAAAAAATTCTATTACATTTGGCTAGTTGCATGAAAATATGTTTGGAATAGTTTGAACAATTTAGCTTTTTATTAAAGGTTACGTTAAGGTATTTAACGGCCTGGATTCGGCTGATAGCATTTTGATCATTGACGACTTTAAGATCTCCATCTAATGAACATTGCGGAACTTTAATTAGTTTGTTTTCGAATAATACAAGCTTAATTTGTTTAATTGAAGCCAGTGATCAATTTTTGCCATATCGTTGTTAACATTTTTTTGAGTAAATTTAGGCTTTCGTTCGACAGCATTTGGTAGGTGTCGACAGCAAACAGTATAGTTTCGAAGAGGGAGCATTTTTTAGGACCATTGGCGAACATCAGAAATAAGAGTGCGCCTAACAATTAACCTTGAGAAACCCTACAAGAAACACACCGCCTTGATAAACCTTATAAAAAGCACGCCAACGACCCGGTATCGCATCTCCTATCTAATTGTACTGATATCGATCAGCAAGATAGCTGCGAAATGATTTTAAAGTGGTTCACCTAATACCAAATTAACGTTCCATTTTAGGCATGAGTAATTTATAATTTACTTAATCAAGAGCTTTAAACAGATCCGAAAAAAACAACATGTATAAACTTTGATCAACGTTTTTTTAGCAACTAGATTTTACTCAGGCTAATATAGTGGAAGAATTTTTTCTGAAACCAAATTGATTTTTGCCTAACAAGTTCTATTTTTCAAGGTGAGTGTTTAATCGGTTACACAACATTTTTCAAAAATTTTATTAAAATTGGAGAGCAGGATATAAGGCGGCAGTTAGTAGCAAGTTCACCACAGCCCATTTTGTTTTGGCACTATTTCCACTATTTCATATCATCAGGGTAAACACTTTCAAACAAACATATGTTGAATGGTTTATTTAAGTGCTACAAGATTATTATTCCTAGATGGAGCAAGATTTCACCCCACCTAAAAAGACCTAACCGGTCAATTGACCGGTAAATATTTTCCGCCCCACTAGCTTTCAAAATCGAAGATTTTAGATTTTAGCTTTTAAGATCGATTTGCTCTTAAGAAGTTGCAAGTCGCGTTGCAAGCCATTGCCTTCAATTACCATTCTCTTGTATTATTGATTTCATCATAAAGGCTTACTCGTTATAGCTCAGCCCTGCTATCAGTTAGTACTGGTTATGATAGCAGTAGGCAAGCTATTGAAATAACGGCTTCATGATAGCAATATGCTTCCATTTCCCTCAGTTGACTTAAGTTGTACTTCTTAGTGTAGTTCATTGGTCTAGCTCATATCCCCGGTTATCCGATGACTAACAATATGCTTTGTTACAAGTTAGATAGTTTGCAGAAGAGTCGCCTATTACCCACAATATCACGAACTTGATGCAGAATGACAAGCCTTTGATAAGTGACTAGCCGGTTTTGCGGGCGTCGCCGGCAGAGGCCTTCCATCATTAATGTCTGGGTTTAGTACTTCGGTTCAACCGGCAAAGCCGG
Source organism: Trididemnum clinides (assembly GCA_963675345.1). Taxonomy (NCBI): domain Eukaryota; kingdom Metazoa; phylum Chordata; class Ascidiacea; order Aplousobranchia; family Didemnidae; genus Trididemnum; species Trididemnum clinides. Next base: position 31,843,320 of record OY776303.1, read on the forward strand.
CTTCACCCATCCGGCTCTTGTGTGAATAGTAGCGAAAAGTTAATGAATTTTATGCACTTCCACAATTCTTCTACACGAAATTGTGATCATCATGTTCTCTTAATCATGCCTAGCAATGCTCACAAAGAATCTTGCCACAAATTATTATCGTTAATACTTTTGAGGAAGAAGGGATTGTACATAATCAAAACTGATTGTAGCACGGAAATGCTTTCACAATGAAAGAAAACACTATTTACTGGTAAGCCTATTTTGCCAATTGGTGCTGCCGCTTTCCTATTTATATTTGTGATATTAAGTTCCTAATTTGGCTGCGCTATTGGTCATGTTTCCGGCATAGCGACAAAAGCGGCTATTGTTCTCTCTATATTCAGTTTTACAAATTGTTATGTTTAACTTTTTGTGTTGATTTTTTTTTTAAACTTGGGATTTTGTTACAATGATGTAGAGTGTAGACATAAATACCATAACAGGCAGCATATCAGTATAAGAAAAAAATCCTTGCCTTTGCAGTACATATATGACGGCGTCACCCGCAAAGAACCCGTCAGTAACGTCGGGATTGAGAGTGTCGGTTCAGCTGGCCAAGCCGAATTTAGCTATCAGGTTCTTGTATCAAGAGTTACCAAACGTTTATGTGTTTTCTCTACATAAGAAGTTCACGACTTTTTGTGCTCCTTTTCCAAATGTAATATCTCATTTCAAGATCCTGGCTATTCCTTAAGTCTATGTGCTCTGTTCATCGCTGACACGAACCCAAGAGAGTCTTGCGTTTCTCGTAGTTAGGAAGTAGAAATCACCTTCCTGATATTAAGCTATTCTAAAGCAAAATATCAAAAATATCTTTCGTGTGGTGCGATTTGAAACAGTGACGCTGTTTTCTTTTGATTTCCCCTTTAACTTTATCAAGTTCTTGCTGGCTACTTGTTATGTAGCATGTTCTTTTTTCCTGCTTGACGTCCCTGGGGGGGGGATTAAAGTGTCCTTGCTTTTCCTCAAGTATTTGGTTTCACCCCGGTAGCTCTATAAAGCTATAATAAAGCAAAATACCAATAATATCCTCCATGTGGTGCGGTTTAACGTAGTGACGTTAATTGTGATTTTGCCTCAAACTTTCTTAGCAGTTTGAGGGATAATGTAACACATATGTTAGATGATTGTTAATTGTTATGCCATTATGACGTAATAACAATTTTTGTGAAATTCATAGTAATGTTGTTACCAAACAACTAAGGCAGGGGTCGGCAACCTACGGCACGCGTGCCACACTTGGCACGCCAAGCAATTTCCAATGGCACGCAGAGCCTTCCCAAGTTGCACAAAATGTTTTTATTATTCACACGGAAGTTGCACCAATCGGAGCTACTCGGTCTATAAAAAATAGCCCAGTAGTTCTGATTGAATTCGTACACAATATTAGATACTAATGCCACCTATGGATAGGGTTACCATACGTCCCGCTTTTTCAGGGCTTGTCCCGACTTTTTGATCGAAAATCCGGCAAACCCAAAGGGGTGGTCTCCAAAAAAAAAAAAAAGGTCAGCAACTGTGTGATTGCAGAAATTTTTGCAATGCTGGGCCTATGAATGGCACCAAACCCGCTGCGAATCGAGATAAGACCTTTTTTTTTTTTTTGGAGACCACCCCTTTGGGCGTGCCGATTTTGTATTGACAATAGTTGAAAAGCCCATAAATTTGGCGTGGTGCAAGGTTGCCATCCATTGTCCGGCATTTTGCTTTTCTAAATATGGTAACCCTATATATGGACTATGTCTGGTTTATTGTATATTAATGTATTAAAATGTATGAGGTTGGCACACTGAACGATTTCAAAACTTTAGTCGGCACACAGTTAGCAAAAGCTTGCCGACCCCCGAACTAAGGAATTGTCTCAAATTTTATGAATTAGAATGTTATGATCCTTAAAAAGTTAAGTTCCTGCTGGTTACGCAATATGATATATATTTGTTTTTCCTTTCTTAGGTATGCTCATAAAAGTTAAATAAATTTTGCTTTACCCTACTTTTTAGGTTTGATTTCGATAGTTCTATAAAGCTATTATCAACCAAAATCGAAAAAAAATGTTTCTCCTAAGTATGGTGTGATTTAACTCTTTGAGGGATAATGTAACACATATATTACATGATTGTTAACTGTTGTATCATTTTGACGTAACAACCATTTTTCTGAAATTCATTGTAATTTTGTTGTTTCCAAACAGTGAAGGAATTGTCTCAAATTTTATAAATTAGAATCTTATGATCCTCAAAGGGTCAGTCCCGGCAGGGCATACTATCACCCGTGCCGATTTAAAAGGTATCAATTAATGCAGCTGCGTCAGCTTGCTTAACCGTACAAACATTTGTGAGAGCAACAACAAAATGTTTTACTAAACATAAGCCAAGATAGGTCCTATGCATGTAGTGGTGATGATGTTGATTTATTAATGAAGACTAGAAGTATTCAAATGCAAAGAACGGTGACACAAACTATCATTCGTAATTTGTAAAAGAGTAAGGGGGGAGGGAGATGAAACATAGTCAAAATTGATGGTGTCGCCCAAATAGTGGTCGTTTTAACTCGCAAAGAAATAAGCTGCTTAGTGGTAGGCTTATTCGACAATTTGGTGGGCCCGCTTTCGTATTAATACTGGGGGCATTAACCCTAGAACTCCCAAAGGGGTCAATTGACCCTTTTTGCTTTATTTTTTCTAAAATAAACAAAACATAGATAACATAGGAGGTTGAGATTTTTTGACTTTTCTTTATTTGGGTTATTACACACTCCAATTGAATAACACAAAAATTCGACGAAAAAACAGTGCATTTATATCCAGTTTTACGCCAACTACCAAAGGGGTCAATTGACCCTCACGGCTACTTTCTTGCACAAAACTCCCAAAAAGTTTATTCTTGTTCCAGATTGATGCAGTCTTTGCACATTTTTGTTGAGCATGTGCCGCAAACATAGCGAGAGCAGTTTCCACACTTCGTGCGAGTTTTGTTAGAATTGCAAATACTGCACTTCGTTCTTTTAGTCGGTGGTAAATCTTCATCAACTCTATCGCGAATTCGTTTGAATCGAAGCAAATGGGGCATTTCATGCCGGCGACTCCGTTCTGAAGCACAAAGCTCTTCTCCCAACTTGATTAAAAATTGACGTCGGTTTTGGGCAGACAAGGTAATATCCTTACATATCAAGTACGTATTTAGTGACACAATATCCAGCAGATTGAAAAATGCTGCCAAAGGCCATCTCCTAGATGAAGCTTTACTAGAATATGACCGAAGCATTTCATCTGCAGTGTCAACTCCACCTTTGTTTTTGTTGTAGTACAAAATTGCTTTTGGCTTTCTCTTCTCCCCCTCATGAACTTCTACTGTCTTATGTTCAGAGGAAAGCAAGAATACTACCTTGTTTTTCTTTGCTTTGTAGCTGAGTATCATGATGCTCTCTGGTGGCAATGTAAAGAAAAAATTGGATGAATAAAGAGCAGCATCTTTTTCAAAGCGGATTTCATTCGGAATTTCTCTTCGATGTCCTCTGATGGTACCCACTATTGTTGTATGTTGTTGCAAAAGTTTTTTTGCAAGAGACAAGGATGTAAAAAAATTGTCACAAGTTACATTCAAACCTGCATTTTGGTAAGGCTCCAATAACGACAATGTCACAAATTCACCAAGCCCAGTCGAAGCTCGATCTTCTTCTTTGCCGACGTAAGGGAAAGCTCGTAAAACGTAGTACGTTGTGGCATCACAGAGCATCCAGAATTTTATCCCAAATTTTGCTGGTTTTTGGGGTATATACTGAATAAACGGACACCTAAAAATCAAATAGCATCATAAAAATTGTTTTCGTATATAAAAAAGACATTTGTATAAAGATTGTCACTGGATATTTCAAGTTGTATTTGTCAATAAATTAAAATGAATGACTATGCGGAGATGATAATAATAATAATAATAAATATTGTTTATCAAAAATACGGACTAACCTCGATCGACATGGAAAAAGTTGCTCATCTACTGTTACATCAGCATGAGGAAAATACGACTTCTGGCAATTATCCATCACTGAATTCCATAATTCTCGAATTGCAGCAAACTTGTCTATTCTTCGGCGAATTGGTCTGGAATTTTTATCATCAAATCGAATGTATCTAAGAATAGATTGAAACTTATTTCTTGACATTGTTTCACGAAAGATGGGTCGTCCATGATCTGATTCCCAAAAGCTTGATAGTGGCTCGTTTCTTCCTTTGAATACCCCACAAAGAAGACAAAGCCCAAAAAATGCATCTAATTCTTGCTTAGAGATAGAAAATGTAGTATTTTTCTGCCTAAAAGCTTCAGCCTTTGTGAACCGTAAAATGCATTCGAAGTTTTGGTGACCCCACAGTTCTTTGAAAACATCCAGCGCCGTATCAACTCTATCAAGAATAAATTATTTTGTTCCTGGTCTGGTTCGAATAATGTTACGCCTGCTGGTTCTGCCATTGGCATTCGGAGGTCGATTTTCCCAAATAGTTCCGTCCCTGCTCAATATACTTTCGCTGTTACTGTTTGGTGGGTGAAGATTTTCGTTTTCCAGAGATTCATTTTCAGCACACTCATCCTCATCATCTTGAGAGCTGTTCTCCTGTTCTGTTATAATAAAGTTGCTTTCATCAAAATCTTCTTCGTCAGAATCAACATCTGCTGCAAGCAATGTCAAAACTTCTCTAGGGTCATAAGTTTTGCCAACTTGAAATATATTCGACATGCTGGCCTTGGTTGTGCTGCAACAGTTTCTAAAAGCTAAAGGAATATCAATTTATGTTCAAATTAGACTAGGTTATTCTTTATGCCAATTTTTACAAAGGTTATTGTTTAGCTTATACGCCTATCTCTACCAACATGGTCTAACCTAAAATGAATGAATACTGCCACAATGCTACACAATAGCTTTTGACATGGTCGATGCGAGTTTACTACTTTGTGACAACCCTGAATGCTATCTTTCCTGTTTTATCTGAGAATCAATTGTCTTATCTGAGAATCAATCTGTAGCACTTCCAGCAGGTAATTGCAAGCATCTTATTCTGTTTTTCAGTAATTCTTTCCCTGAGTACGACCTATAGCCAAAAGCACGGCTTACAAACCTTCTTTTAATAACTTTTTTTTCAATAAGATGTCAACTAGCAATTCCGTCTAAAGGGCTAATTAAATACCGTTTTATCACGCAATTGAATTCCTTTGTTACAAACAGATTTCAGATACCATTAAATCAGGATTATTTCAAAAACAAAGTGTACAGGAAATTGTTTTCAAGCAATATTAAGTGCTAGGGTCAATTGACCTCTTTGGTAGTTATTGAAGAAAAAATATCCGGTATTTCTAGGGTTAAGAATTTTTCCTGCGCTGTTTGCTTTAATTCGGCCTTAGCATGAAAAAAGGTCCTGTCTTTCCTTTAAGTCAGGGGTGGCCAACCTTTTCAGTCCATGCGCCAAAATTTTTCGCCACACAAGCATTCATTTGAAGATGCGCCACACAAACATTCATAGCTTTTCATTGCTCTCAAATGTGTCGTTATATATTATGGAAAAGGTGCAGCGAAACAGGGGATGACCTTTTTTTTTTTTTTGGAGATCACCGCTGAATATAGCCTTGTTTTGACTGCAAAGTATGAATATTATACTTTCAAGTCAAAACAAGGCCATATTCAGCGGTGATCTCCAAAAAAAAAAAAGGTCATCCCCTGTTTCGCTGCACCTTTTCCATCACTTTTGGCTTAAATATGCCACCAAACGTGAGGCCAACCAAGTGCGGACCTTTTTTTTTTTTTTTTGGAGATGTTATTGGAGTGACAAATTTTTCGGCCAGATGAAAGGACACTTACCCAAATTGCCCGAAAAATCTTAAACCTGGAATGCGCCACCTCTAAACATGCAATGCGCCAAATTTGGCGCAATGCGCCACGGTTGGCCACCCCTGCTTTAAGTCATACAACCTATTACAATAGGCGCCTATTAAACTCTTTATAAACAAAAGCATTCCTACTTGATCCAGGTTACAAATTGACGCTATTATTGTTTAATTTTGATCTTTTCTTAAACTTGGGATTGTATGACAGCAAAAGTAAATATACTACCAGGAATCTACCCGTGAAGTAACTTGCTCGAAGCGATCCAGGTTGATAATCATATAATAGATAAAATCAAGGTACACTAGATCAGCTGAGCTACTTTATTATAAGAAATATCGATTTCGCCTTATACAGGCATTTTCAATTTCTATGTAAAACGAAAATACAAAATGCATAAACCAACTTACCGTAATTATAAAATAAAATAAGAAAACAGAACTGACTATCTTACACTGGTTGGAAATTGAAATACAAAGCTAATAATATTTCGTGAACTAATTTATATGAACGGGAAATAAACTAAACTAAGGGGGTGGACTAACTACTCACTTGAACAAAACACTACATAATGCTATTCCTCGACTTGGGATTGTATTACATTTAACTTTGCCCCTGATCCAGACCTCCCTACTTTTAAATAAAGATTAGTATTTTGTACCGATAATCTTGCAATTACAAATATCAGTATTGGGCTTTACCATTTATGTTTGCTATCAAAATGATAGTGGATAGTTTTGCTTCATGGTGCTGTTTCTACTAAATAGTGGCAAGCATTGCAATGTCATTTAACATGATGACTTCACAATGCGTTTTGAGCCATTATTATTAGAATCGCTACTTACCACTTCTTCGTCACTGTAGGCGAATTAATATGAACTAACGTCTCTGACTGCGTGCATGTTCTTTGGCCCTGGCATAAACGCCGCAATGCAAAGAGCAAACTAACCACAAATGAAGCACCCACAGTTAAGTTATAGTAGTAGCGAGAGCCCCCATTAATAATGTTGAGGGTAAGAACATCAAATCAGCTGGCTGCTGCGACAGCCTTGCCCAATTGCAAAGGAAATTGCTTCAACATTTAGATCATATGTGCCTCGACCACTACATTTTGCTGCAAACAATAAGAAAGAACCATCTTTAGCCCTTCTTTTTTTTTTAGGTAATTACCAAGTGTTTTGCTTGGAGTAGGCAACATATTAAAATTTGTAGACTTCATTTTTTGATGAGTCTTTGGAATAATTTGATTGATAATACCACACATCCATGCTATCGAGAAAGAGTAGCCCAAATGTACCAAAGGACTTCGTTTTTCTAGAAATTGCTATTTTGTGAACTGCTGGCACTAAAATTTTGTGTGTTTCTAAACGGTGGACTACATTTCACAAACATTTGGAGACTTTAGTTTTTGATGGATCTTTTTGAAAACGTTAACAGACAATGCAAAAGAACCACGCTTGTGAGGAAAAGTAGTCAAAATGTACCGAAGAACTAACTTTGTCAAACAATTGCAAGTTTGTTAGCTGTAGTAGAATAATTGTACAACTAAAAATGAAATATGATGTATGGCAACCAAGTTTAGATCAGCCATTTTGCACTAATCCTTAGCCTCGAGTAATTGGAGTGACATATTGCTTGAAAGCAAATTTCCTAAGCTTTCAGAGGATAGTAATTGTTAGTACTTTATTATAAGATTTTGTATTAAAGTCACCTGTTTTTACCGAGCTCACCACTTTTGGGAGGGGAAAAAGTTACACCACATGTCTTAGTTCAGTTTTTTAGTATAAAAACTAATATTTATTGTACATATCATACACTATAGGACTCGCCTTGAAATAACCTGTAATTTGCTGAAGAAATTTTGAAAATTAGTTGAGAAATGAGGTCACAAATCAGTTGTTTCATAAAGTAATTTTGCAAAAAGCTTGCTCTTTTTGAAAACACTTTCATATTCTGATCTGCGATAACGAAGATTTGTGTTAATCGTACGGTACATATCATGAGGTCATAGAGCCAGTTTAAGCGTGCAAGCAAAATAGAAAAGAAAGAATGCTTAGATGGCTTGAAGTGCTTAAATAAAGAATTGCCCGTAGTATAATCAAATAAACATCAATTATTGTAAAGTTGTTTTTATCGAAAGCACCTTATTAATATCTCCTAAAAGAACGTTTAATCGCGTTTGTGTAATTAGTACTTTTTGAGAAAGAACAAAATACAGATTGTTCAATGAATCGTTGATTGTGACGTCATTTTAGACCTAAACAAATGAAAGTTTTTGAAATGTGGTAAGTCGGAAGCTGGTTTTCGTTTGAGCAAAAAGCGGTTGTCCTCTGTCAAGTAATGCAATTTCTAAAAAAATTATATTTGGTTATGGCATTATCATGACGTCACGAATGTCCTTATGACACTCAGCACGGGGTGGTGATCAATCGTGCCAAGCTTGATGCTTGTACCTGTAGCAGTTTCAGAGGAGTTAAAACAGACAGACACACAGACAGAAAGAATTGCGCTTTATATAATAGATCAAAATATTAAACGAACAGCTATTTCAGCAAAGTGTAACCTAAATGTCTGTCGTAAGTTTTTTGAGTGGCTTGGCGAATGAAACAGCTTTCTACTGACAGAGCGAACCACTTACTTGTGGTAGGTGTAGACAGTGCTGAAGAAGTCTTCCAGGAAGCACAAGTCATGTTAGTCCAGGAAAATGACCTTGATGTAGATCCTTTAAGTGGCTTCTTTTTTGAAATTCCTAATGACCACGAGAATGATGAAGGAAGTATATCTACAGTGTTTAGTTTAGAGAACCTAATGTGTTATGGCTATTTTACTGTTGTTTTTTTTCTAGTACTGATTAAACCAATGCTCGCCAGCAATATTGGTGATGACTAGGGCAACCAAAAGTCAATAAAGTCACATTTTTTCTGCCTTGTTTAGAAGTGGTGAAACGTCCACAAACTAAATTTCAGGTTGATGCGATGAGAGGTTTCAAAGTTATTAAGTCAAGAAAAAGTCAAAATTCAGCGTTAGGTAAAAAAAAATTTAGCCCATTTTCTTCTCGACATTAATTATTTCAGTGTCACGACTCACAAATAAATTAGGTAGGTTGTGCTAGGCTAGATTTTGCCGTTGAATTAGTTGATTTACCACCATTGCACTCACATGTCTCAGCTCTCAGTGGGTCTATTGTGCAAATTGTGACGTAATAGTTTTGTATTTCCCACTAATGGGCAATTGAATATTAAGTAGACTTGGCGTGGAAGGCAGGTAATGTGGTCTCTCTTCTAGGTTAGTTAAATGCTCAAGTCATTTTGCATACAGAGTTGAGTTTTAGTTTATTGGTGTTTTCGTTTGCTTCTAGCTATCATGCCTAAGGTAAAGCAATTATATTCTTCCACAGTTCGTAACATACTGCATGAATACCGTTCTGAGTTTACCTCAACACCTAAAGGTGAACTCTTTTGCAAAGTCTGTGACTGCACAGTGAAATCCGACAAAAAGTTTATGGTGGATTCACACCGCGGCAGTGCAAAACACCAAAGAGGTTTCTTACATGAAAAGGCAAGTACGCAAACATTTCTTAAAACTCCTATACCGGATTTTGCAGAAAAAGTTACTAAGGCGTTTCTTTGTGCTGACATACCATTGCAAAAGTTGAGAAATAGCCACCTGTCATCTTTGTTTAAAGAGCTTGGTAATCCGTTACCTTCCGAGGGAAAATGTCGTTCGAAAGTTGAAAAGTTGGCTAAAAAGGAAGCATTACGATTGAAAGATTATTTGAAAGACCAAGAAATGTTTATGGTTGTAGATGAGAATGACATAAATGGCAAACAGTTTTTGAATATCTTAGTTGGTACAACAAAAGTTGAATTTTCATAATTATTTGGGCAGCAGTCTTTCATGGTAAGTCAACTGCGAACCATGGAAGACGCAAGATCGATAAAGAATGACACTTTTCTGCTTTGAGTTTAGGAGCTTCAAGCTTTCATTGGGTTTTGCCTTACTCGAGGTGTCATTAAAGGCTGGGATGAGTTAATTAAAACTTTTCGAAATTCTGATTATGGGGGAATGAGCCTGTCTTCGGAGAAACAATGTATAGAAAGTTTTAGAAACAAGCTCTTGTGCATACTACGTTACATCAGATTTAATGACAAGCAAACATTTCCAAGAAGACGCCTGAAAGACAAGTTTTCCCCTATAAGAGAACTTTGGGAAAGCGCGATAGGTAATGTTCAAAAATGTTTTTTTATCGCATGGTAAAGTCACAGTCGATAAACAGCTGTTTCCCTGCTAATCGAGGTGTGCTTTCATTCAATAAATGCCTCAAAAGTCTTTCAAGTTTGGCAAGAAATTTTGGATATGGTCATGTTCTGCGTGCTATGCCGTACCTTTGTAAAGAAGATCACCTCAATGACGTTGATGTGGCAGAACACGTGGTGCTAACTGTAATGGATCCTTACCACAAGACTGACCAAAAGATTACTGCAGATCACTTTTTCACGAACAAAAAAGCTCCTCATACACGACATTACAATAATAGGAGCTCTGCGCAGCATTAAAAAGAAACACCACGGAAACAGATGCATGACGTATGCAAGATGCCAATTCATTCTTTATATTTTTGTGTGACAGAGATGATGAAATATTGATTGTTTTTTCAAGATTAAACAGAAAAGGAAAGTTCTTTCTCTGTCATCTGTGCAAAATCACCATCCGTGAATAAGACAGATGCAAAAAAAGACCGAAAGTCGTTTTGTACTGTAACTCAACCAAAGGTGAAGTAGATACTGCAGATGAGATACTTCGTACTTACCGCATTAAGACTGCATCCAGGCGATAGCCATTAGCATCTTTTTTTAATAGATATAGGTGCTTTGGACGCTTTTGATATAGCTAAAGGTATCGGTGTGACAGAAAGGGGCAGGAGAAATTTCCTTATTGAGCTGGGGAAGAAACGCTGTGCCGGAGGGCAAAATAACTGCGAACATTGTCAAGCAACCTTTTAAGTAATGTGTCAGGATGAATCAATCTCTAAACCTGCTGCATTACCTGATAGAAAGAGAACGACCAGCAGGATGTGCCAAATTAAACAAAACTAGAACCCAGTGTTTTAGCTGCGGGAAATACATTTGCGGTATTTTTGAGGAAAACAGTCTGTCGTGATCGTTAAAAATTACGTGACTAAAATAAACAGTTGAACAGATTTCAATGATAAATGTGTTTTCTGTTTTTTGTTTTGTTTTGTTGTTTTGCAATATTTGAATGAATGCAAGTTTTAAAATACATGTTTACGCTTTAAATCTTACTGTCTCAAAGCTTCTCTTTAACTACCGGTCAATTGACATGCATGGTCTTTCTAGGTTTATTGATCGTTCTTTAAAAGCTAGTCCCCATCGGAATCACCCGGTTCAGGATCATAGCCTTCTTACACAAAATGAGAATTGCAAGGAATCTTAGCGCGAAATTGCGCATTTTTTTTCAAAATATTGCAAAAAGAAAAATGTTTACCGGTCAATTAACCGGCTTGGTCCTTCTAGGGTTATGGTAACGCACTAATGAATTTCGCTTCAACAACAAGAGATAGACCTGCCTTGTTTTGATTTATTTAATTAAGTTAGGCTCTTCTGCTGGGAAAGAATGTGCAAGAAAAATGGAATAGGAAAAAGTTCTGCAGGCGTAGTTGAAGTGTGCTGGCTTGTAACCATTAGTGGGATAGCTTTAGCCATTTTTTGTTCAATTTCGACAAAATATTAATAGTTGTTGAGATTGTCGGCAACATTTTTTTTTACATAAGGACGAAACGCGTCCAGGGATGGTCTCGTCAAATTTAAAATTTTGCGTTGTGGGATTGTATTTGCAACTTTTGCGATATTTTGTAAAGTTTTATGATTAATAATTGTGTGAACTTTTTATTATAACCGTTTTGTTTTCAATAATTCAAGTTTTGATGGATATGTTTTTGACTTTTTGTAAGTATTTTGTTTAAAATGTTTAAAAGATAACGCAGTACGAATGAATTTACAACGGCATTTCAATAATGAAATCAGACGTAGCCATGCTAACCCCTGCGGATAATTTAAACAAATTCTCTAACTTTCAACATGCAGCAAAAGTAGCCATACAAAACTTTTTAATTTTGGAAGATAAGAAAGAATCTAAATCATGGATAACTGAAGAAATCATAAATTTGTTTGAAAAAAGAAGACCACAACTCCGAGGATCAGATGAATATAAGAGAATAAGTAAAGAAATAAAAAAGAAGTGCACAAAAGCTCATGAAAATTCCCTGAAAGAAAAGTGTAAGATCGTAGAGAAATTATATAAATGAAATCCGAAAGTAGCGCATCAAAGAATCCGAGAAATCAGCAGTAAGAAGTATTATAAAACAACAACTGGATGTATCAAGGGCAAAAATGGAAACATTCTGTTTGAAGAGCAAACAATAAAACAGCGTTGGACAGAATACATTAAGGAAATTTACGACGATCCGGAGAAAGGCGGAAAGCCGATCAAATTCAATAACGATTTGTCTGGACCAGAAATCACAAAAAGTGAAGTGAGAGAAGCTATATCGAGCATGAAAAACGGCAAGACCGTAGGCCCTGACGAAATACCGGCAGAAGTCATCAAAGCTCTGGGTGACTCAGCGGTGGACGTGCTGCATGATCTTGCAAATACCATCTACAAAACTGGCGAGATTCCGGAAATCCTACAGAAATCGGTTTTCATAACAATTCCCAAGAAAATAGGTGTGACGGAATGTGAGAATTTCAGAACAATAGCAATCATGAGTCATGTTATCAAAATCCTCCTTAAGATCTGTGTTCTTCGAATGAAAAATAAGATTCACCCGGAAATAGCCGAAGAACAATATGGTTTTCAACCAGAAAAAATCACTAGAAACGCTATATTTTTCCTAAGAATATTGTCTCAGAGAGTAATTGAAATGCAACAAGACCTTCATATTTGCTTTATAGACTACAAGAAAGCATTCGATCGCCGAAAGCAGAGGTCGGCAACTCGCGGCTCTTCTGCCCATCAACTGCGGCTCTTGCGCCAATCTTTGAAGCAGGCGAAGGTGTGTTAATACTCGAAATATTGCCACTAATTATAGGTGAAGACCCTTTTTTTTATTTTTTTAGAAAACATTTGCGCTAAGTAGACTTATTGTGGCTCTCATCGTTTTTTTTGTTGTAGTAAACGGGTCCAAATGGCTCTTCGGCAGTAAAAGGTTGCCGACCCCTGGCCTAAAGCACAAGATACTACTGAAAAAGCTACGAGAGGTGGGCATAGACGACAAAGACCTCAGGATCATTCAAAACCTATGCTACAAACAAGAAGCTTCAGTACGAGTTGGTAACGCAGAAACAGAGACAATCCCAATGAAAAAGGGTGTACGACAAGGATGCGTAGCTTCACCGGATTTATTTAATCTCTATCAAGAAATGATTATGCGCGCTACAACAAATATGGCAGGAATCAAAGTTGGAAGTATAAACATAAACAACATCCGATACACTGACGATACAGCACTCGTTGCAACTTCGCGATTGAATTTACAGAGACTGGTGGACAAAGTAGTTGTGAAAATCAGTGGGCGTAATTTTATCTTGGACTTGGTTGAAAGCTGGAGAACCAAGTACGTCGCTGAGCGGGCTTTACATCGTCCACACTCTATATCAAACGACCTTCCACCTCCTAAACGTCGGAAGTGTGCTGTGAAAGGATGTGTGAACACTACAAAAAGAGTACACCACATCTGCCACTTGCACACGTGTGGAAAATGTGGTCAGGCCAGCAATAAAGTGACGTAGTGTAATACGTGTTTTGAGCGCGCAAGAGCACATCAACGAGCTGAACTATGTGACAAATAGTTATTTTCATGCAAAAATAGTATAGAATTGCAAGTGATTTTTGAGTGTCCTTTGGTTCGTGCTACTTCTTCTATCAATAAAGCTTCAGAAGATGAGTAAATGACTCGAAAATGAAAGTCAAAAAAGTGCGAGTGAGATGAATACCAATAAAAATAGGACACCGTTATAACTAATTAAATAAATTAAAAATTGAGCATCTATTACTATACTTAGCTCTGAGTGCCTTTTATTTGTTAAAAATACACCATCAGTGATACCGACAAGTTTAAGTTACTGGGACGCTAAAGTTCGGAAAAATGTCGATTTCGACATCGTCGGAGTTCTAGTTATAATTTTTTCCTGCAGTTCTAGTCTTATACTAATTGATTGGTATCAGTGGATTTGTCAATCCATAAATTTGTAAACAGAGGTGAACTATTAGTATTTTGCTATATTACGAAAAATGTAATTCTATTTTTAATATAGACGCCAACCTCGGCAACAGAGGTAACACATTGTTGATCAATGAACTTATATATGTTTAAAATGACTTTACCATCTTGCAATTTGGTTTCTGACAGTGCCGGATAAAGCTATAGGCTAGTTACAAACTATGGGATTACCATACAAACACCACTCACCATCTATGGAGGTCAACTTCCTTTTTGATAAGAAGTTTGTTTGACTCATTATCTTTTCAAATATAAAATGATCTATTGTTTGTCCAAATACAAGAGAAATCCAGTTCTCTAGCTTTTTGTTTGGTCATTCATAACAGATAATTCCTCTTTCTGGTGAGGTTTTTATTGATAAAAAGTCTCTCTGTGTGGTTGGTGTGGAATTCGGTTACACTTTTAGCTTTGAAGTGGTTTGCGCATATGATTTTCCATATCTCAAGATTGGCAGAGCGGGCAACGATTTTCAGGTGTTTTTGTTCCGAATTACGCTTACAAGGCGGACGATGAGTTATAGATATGTTGAATTTTTCAGTCTCTACTCCAAGTGTTCCAACCATTTTTATTACTATATCAGCTATGTTTTCGTTTTCTTTGTGCGGTAGGCATTCAAATTTGAGATTCTCTCGTCTTCCGCACTATTCTAAATCATCTAGTTCGGCAATTTCTTTGTTTTGAGAATTTCTAAGTTTTATCGTTTGCATACGTTTCTGCCCTTTTTTAATATGATATATTTTCCCGACACATACTCTTGGCTTCCTTTAAGCTGCTCAATTTCTGCTTTCAAAACCGTTACTTCTTTTATTAGGGGCTTGTTTGTGCATTATTTACCCTTTAATAAATTTTTCTAGTTCACCTTTGGTAAATAGAACAATAGCTGAATCCAATGATTTGGTCATGGTTTTTCTACAGTTCTTTTTCCCGTATTAAGGCGTATCAATTGTTTCAATTTCTCACTTAGGATTTAACAGCAGAAAAAAAGCAGCCGTTAGTCACAACTACAACCGCAAACTGATGATATAATCAATAAGGTTAAAACTGATTGCGGATTATTAACAGGTTGTAATGGATTCTTGTATGAGACGGTATAATGTTGGTGATCATTTTTGAGCAATTTTTCTATTTTAACATGATAAAATGTTGTAACTAAAAAATTATCAGTAGCAACGACAAAATAATACTGGCGGCAAGAAAAAACTTGTAACCAATAATAAACAACACATAGAAAACTATCTCTGCAAAAGGTGTTTGGATAGCACGATAAATGCAAAATGCCCCGAAGGCAAAACAGCAGTTTACATAGTGATAGCGATTTCAAACGGCAAAGAATATTTAGAGACTTGAAGAGAACGGGTAGACCCAACCAAAATATTTTCATAACTAATCACTTGATAAAAAATTTGGCTGTTCAGGAACGGTAAATAACTGGCTTGATATACCTCGTATTACAATTTGTAATACAGTTTATTATTATTTTTTTAATGTTTTTACAAATGTTCTTTGAGTGAAACCAGCTCGCTAATTTTGGAATGAGTTTCTTAAAAGTTTAACAAATCCAGTCATATCTGAAGAATTTATAATTCGATGAGTTAAATATGTCGTCATCATTTAGACTGTAGTCTTAGACTACGTATGACATTAAACTTTTTCTGTGGGATAAAAAAGATTTTGTTGCACAAGGGAACTAATGTGACCAAAATAGAGAGAGAAAGAAAGGGTGCCAGAGAGATTTATAAGGAAAATACCAACGAAAGAATTTACCACTTTTTTGATTTTATCGCAATTTAAATATTGCATTCTGAACATTATGAAAAATTTAAATATTGCATTCTAAACATTGTGATTTTACAGCTCTCTTCCAATCTGGTACTTTTGGGTCTATCTTGAATACTGGCCTTCCGTCTACAACAACGACAATTGGAACCGGCCTACCAATTACGCCTGGTCATATTTCGACGGAGAGGACAAGTTTGAGTAATTTTACTTGGTGTTTATGTTGATCAATATTGCTGAAGCCAGCTTGGCAGCAGAGGCCAGAAACCATCCAATCCTCTTTACCTCTCAATGTCCTCAATGCGAGTTCCATATTAAACTATTATTGAATAAATCATAAAAAAACATTTTCATCTTTGCCGCTATTTTAACGTGAGGTTTGATTTTTATAGTTTTTATGGGGTCACATTGAGTCCCACTAAATTGATTTGCATGACATGAATTAAACCTTGCTCTCAAAAACTTTGCCTTAAATTGCCGTGGTATCGAAAGCTATACCATTCTCTATAAAGCGCTTTTTTCTTTTAAATTAGCGAAATAGTTTCTAGAAATTGCTTATAGAATCCGTTGTGAATAAATTTTTTTGTATTAAGTTAAAAGCTAAAATAATAAAATTGAATCAAGTTAACACTTTGTGACGTTGCTAAGTTAATTAGCAACAAGAATTAAAAACAAAGCCCAGTTCTTTGGCAGTAAAACTTGAAAAAATGTGAAGTTATGTACGTATCGTAGAAACAGCAGTTTATTTGCTTTGCGCAAGCAATTTATAACGTCCAAAAGTTTTTCATGGTCAATGTTGATAAAATTTTAAAATGCAATCTTTGCATTCTGTTAATTTTTAGTTTCCGTCAACGCAACTACCTCAAGTTGTCCTTCCGCAGTGGCTTCAAACTGTAATAGCATTATTTTTGCAATTACGTCCTGCACATTTTCTTCACTTTCTAGATCATCTTTAAAGCATTGCACCACTTTTCTCAGCACCAATCGATTTCGCATTATCGTGTGAACATCTCTTAAACCTTCGATAAGCTGAAGTTTAAAGTTTTGTTGACTGATGTTGCTTTCGGAGCATTTTTTTATACAGAATCCAAAAATCCAGTGCTATATTGTCCAGCAGATTGGTCCTAACAGCGAATGGCTAGCTTCTATTTGCTGTTTGCGGAGTGTATTTTCTCGCTACTTGGTCAAAAACATCAACACCAAGCTTGTTGTGGTAGTAAAATTGTATGACTTTTGGTTTCCTTTTTTTGTTGCATTAGTGCCGGGATTGTTGTGCATTGCATATAAAAATGTGATGTGACTGGAAAAACTAAATCAGCTCGAAACTTTATTTATATATTAATACGCTAAGACAAATGCATTTCGCTATAAAGCATCATCAGTGCTGTAAAAGAACAATAAAAGTAACTAAATCTAAGGTTCCAAGCAATAGCTCTACTGACAAATCTACACTCATCACATAGGTAACTATATCCGGCGTATCAAAACAAATAATTTCATATTATAGTATTGAAGTATTACCCACAAGGCAGCAGACCATTATGACGAAAAAAATAAGATTAAAACGCAGGCTGATAGTAGACTAAATTTAAAGTAGTAAAAATATAAAGCACAGTGAGAAATAATACTAGGTTATATGCAAGGTAAAATCATTTTATTAATATTCATTTTTGCATTAAGTATGCGATAACCATTTGGCTTCATAAAAGTTTAAATTTTCAAATTCAGGTTTTATAATAAATATAACAAAAAAACATTGCGCTATATCAGGTTACCGGTAAATATTTCCTTATGATGTTTATCATAATGTCTAAGTAGGGCGAATTGTCATTATTTTCAGAGTAGTGAAATTTGTTCCATAGTACTCGATGTTTTGTCCAACGTTGTGAAAAAGATGTCATTGTTTGACCAACATAGTAATTGTCACAGTTTTTGCAACATGCCGCGTAAATACCATAACCTTTGCAGTTTAGTTTTTGGGTCAAAGGACGTACTCCATTAGGTGTTCGTATATGTTTCATCAGTGGGACCATAGAATTATGTGAGCCATGATTGCCACATAGTGCACATTTACCACAGGGCCCAGATATGCCCCCATCCTTACCCTTAAGAGGACCAAATGAAAGCTTTTTATAGCAAGCGACAAAATCGCCTAGTGTCTGTGGGCGCTTGTATGCAAGCATTTCGCTTGATTGCAGACGTTTTTCCATCTGGCTAGACAGCAGTAGTTTTGGAAACTGGGTAATCCATACGATTTTTTTCTGCTTATTTTTAGTAGTAGAGTGTAATAAGTGCAATAACATCTGCCGCTACAATAAACAGATCTTCGTTAATGAGCTTGTTTGGAATATCCAATATCCAAGTTATTGCACTCCACCCCAACATCAACAGAAATACGCTTAGAGATGCCTTCACTACAGCCCTCAATTTACAATCGCAATTTTGCGCACTGGGTCAAAGGTATTTTGTTGAATTAATTATGCTTACCCTAGAATCGGTTATTATACAACATGGACAGCACTTTTATAAACAATCTAATGGCATAATTACTGGTGACAACCATTCAGTCTCGCTTGCTAACATAGCTATGCATTTTGCTACAACTCCGGCATTCCCTATTCTAAAAAAAGCGGTTATTTATAAAAGATTTATCAACGACATTATTTTTATTGCTATTGGGGAAAACTCAACGCAAAATATAATCAAAGCAATAGAAAATAGTCTTGGAAAAGTTGGACTTCAAATAACCACTAAATTGTTTAATACCAAATGCTCAGACCAACAAGTCGAATTTTTAGACGTACTCCGCAAGCACTCATCGGACTCACCATTTAAATTTGTCACGAGTAATCATGTCAAAAAAACTGCCCTTGACAGGACTTTCATAAATGGTGCTTCGTATCACCCCTTATGGGTATTTCAATCTATTGTGGTATCTGAAGCAATGCGCATGCGGCGTATATGTGAAGACAAAACTGACTATGATACTAGTCTGGAATATCTAAAAAACAAATGTTTTAAATCCAAATTTCCTAAAACTCTCACATCCAAGATAATTGAGCAGGCCAAGTCTTGGGTGGATAGATTTCATCCTATTGACAACAGCAAATTAAAGAAAAATAAGCAGAAAAAAATCGTATGGATTACCCAGTTTCCAAAACTACTGCTGTCTAGCCAGATGGAAAAACGTCTGCAATCAAGCGAAATGCTTGCATACAAGCGCCCACAGACACTAGGCGATTTTGTCGCTTGCTATAAAAAGCTTTCATTTGGTCCTCTTAAGGGTAAGGATGGGGGCATATCTGGGCCCTGTGGTAAATGTGCACTATGTGGCAATCATGGCTCACATAATTCTATGGTCCCACTGATGAAACATATACGAACACCTAATGGAGTACGTCCTTTGACCCAAAAACTAAACTGCAAAGGTTATGGTATTTACGCGGCATGTTGCAAAAACTGTGACAATTACTATGTTGGTCAAACAATGACATCTTTTTCACAACGTTGGACAAAACATCGAGTACTATGGAACAAATTTCACTACTCTGAAAATAATGACAATTCGGCCCTACTTAGACATTATGATAAACATCATAAGGAAATATTTACCGGTAACCTGATATAGCGCAATGTTTTTTTGTTATATTTATTATAAAACCTGAATTTGAAAATTTAAACTTTTATGAAGCCAAATGGTATCGCATACTTAATGCAAAAATGAATATTAATAAAATGATTTTACCTTGCATATAACCTAGTATTATTTCTCACTGTGCTTTATATTTTTACTACTTTAAATTTAGTCTACTATCAGCCTGCGTTTTAATCTTATTTTTTTCGTCATAATGGTCTGCTGCCTTGTGGGTAATACTTCAATACTATAATATGAAATTATTTGTTTTGATACGCCGGATATAGTTACCTATGTGATGAGTGTAGATTTGTCAGTAGAGCTATTGCTTGGAACCTTAGATTTAGTTACTTTTATTGTTCTTTTACAGCACTGATGATGCTTTATAGCGAAATGCATTTGTCTTAGCGTATTAATATATAAATAAAGTTTCGAGCTGATTTAGTTTTTCCAGTCACATCTTTTGAGTTCTTAGCAACAGAAACGGAATCGCTCGGATATGTCGGAGTTGGATAGGCGGAATATCTCTGATCAAACTCAACTAAACTTGCAGATAAAAAGGTCTGTTTTTCTTTTTGCACTGTTAATTCACACATATTCATTTTTTTGATGATTTGTTGAAAGATCTTTTTGGAATACTTTTCTTGCTCACCTCTGGTTGTCTCCCTTCGGAAGTTATTTGCTGTTGGCAAGAACTGCTCCAACAGTTGCCATATTTCATTGATTAACAAATCAGCAAGAAGCATATAAAAAAAAAGTTATCTGTAATGATGTTGTATCCATCATGTTTATCTAAGTTTGGGGAAAGTGATAACACAACGTCTTCCGCCAGAGATCGACCATTTTGCAGCTCCTTTCCCAAAGTTCCGAAATAAAGCAAGAAATTGCAAAAAAAATTTGTAGCCACCTCAGCCAACACCGAAGAATTTATGCCAAACCTGTCCAGCTTGTTTGGCACGAAAACAATTTGTTCTTTATAGGGAAAACTGTTCGTTAACTGTCAAACTCCAATCCCACAAGTGGTTTCTGATGTAGTTGGCCACTAAGCTTCCAGTGTGGATATACTTATTAGTAGTCAACCTTTGTTATCGTACCCTATGAATATCTCCACTTCCACAAAGTCAGCCCTTGACACAGTTTTTCGGAAGATAGAAGAACTTTTTACTCCAGAAAAATTAAACTAAGCAGTTTTTGCCAAAAATTCCTCTTGCATACTGCAGAACAATAAAGTGTTCCAGCTTTTCTATTGAACGCTGGAAGTTAGGCTTGTTGTTGTTAGCTTCACTCTTTGTATGTGTTTGTATTGATTTCAAAATAGAGTTTCCGACAAACAGTTTCCAGGATTCATAAGGGATACTTCCACTTTGTAGCGAATATTGGAATCGATGCCCGCTCTGAACTTGTACTATTTCTGAAGAATTGGAGAGCGCAGTTCTTGTATACAGTAGTGGGGTCAACATTTCTCCGTTTTTGGCTGTGTACTGCCCTGAATATGAACTTGTATCATTACTATTGTTGTTAGAAGAGTTGATAGCATCATTAGAATTACCCAAGTTCTCGTAACTGGAAACATCACTATCACGCGCTTGTAAGTATTCTTCTGACGTGTATTTTTCAGGTTAAAATTCGTCATGGCCCTAATCTTCGGCCTCAAACTCATCGAGGCCAGAATCTCCATGAAGCATTTTCGAAGCTTTTGCAGCCGTTTATTTTCTACTAAACTTGTGAAATGACATTTTTAATTCAAATCAAACTTCGAGTACAATAAATCTGCGGATAAAAATAACACTGTTAGGTCCAGTACTGTGAATTAATAAATGTTTTGCGCCTATTCGATTGGCAATCTTTCGCTGATAGTATCAGTATAAAACTTCCAAATATCCAAGGCCTTTACACAGCAGGTCAATCCTTTTACAAGAAAGTAGAAGGATTATCGGTGGCTTATCGCTTCATGACTTGCAGTCTCGTGCTATACGCAAAAACTACTTAATAGTCTAAAGTTTTCTTTGCAGACAATTGTTTTAGATGTCAAAATAGTTATATAAATCATATCAGCTTTGTGTCAAGTTGCTATCTAAACGAGAAATAAACGCTCAATGATTTTTATCCAAAAAAATAAAAGGCGAACTTTTTCAACATCTGTTACTGTAACCTTATTACAGCTAAGTCTTTAAAGGAAAAGAGCCATCTAGACTTTAAATTTATTTAGTGTCGAAATTGACACCATGGTTGTTAAAGGTATAATGGCATTGTAATAAAATACATTTCCATAATATAAGCTCAAATTCATACAACCCTTTGTGAATTTGCGAAGCAACTAAAAGCTTGAAAGCGAAACAACTGTATTCACTGGCAAAAAATAGACAATAATTTTCAAAAAGTGTTCATCTCGGTCTCTTAGTCATTTTAGTATTAATAAGATCACCATAATTTGATCTAGCTGGACTTTCCGGTTGTTTAAACATTGAAAATGTCATACGGTGGTGATTCCGCCGACTATAGTCATCATATTTTTGTGTTGAAACCTTGGAGTTTTAACACAAAATTATAATGGTTACATCCTTGGCTACGTATCATGGTTACGTCCTTGGTTACGTATGATGGTTACGTAATAAATGCTACGGCAGTTCCTTTGCTCGACTGCAGTGTTTGTGGAAGCAATGCTTTAGGCCAATAGCAGACCTGTCGGTAACTCCGAAGCAAGTATGCCGGTAACTCCGATGCAGGTCTGTCGGAATCACACGTAAGGCGTTGCCACGGATTCCACGTCACTAAAATTATTATGAAATAGAACGTACATACGTTGTAAAGCAAATATGCTGCTTAACATCGAATTCATATATTTGAGAAAAAGATTACGTTGTGATCCTACACACTTGTGTCAGTTTTTCGCGGCAGGGCTCACTTTAGGAAGCAAAAAAAGAATCACAATGAGGGACACATAGCGGCTGTGCGTACCCCATAATTTTTACTCGATTTGCTATAAAGTATCATACTTTTGGGTTTTAAAAAAAGGGTTGCCTACGTCAAAAGCATCTACTTTTCAATGCTGTTGTCACGGCAATTCATTGAGTGAAGCGGGCTCAGCCGGACGAAAAGATATTTTAATCCCTAACGTTACAGATGTGGGCCATGCAGGCGAGGACAGCAGAGCCGGCTAGTTCTTTGTATGTAAACGCTTGTGCAGCTAATACGTGGTGTTTCGTGGCGTCATCCAAAGTAACGGCAAACGGAAAACGCAGATGTTACAAACCTTACATTTTCAACAAAATTTTAGATTTATTTTAAAGTAGTGCATCACGATGACTTTCAAGCATTTAACTTGTTACAAACTGTCAGGTCAGGAGGAATAGCCTCAACCTTTTTCTGCCTAAAATTGCGTTCTAAAAATTCGCTTTTTAACTGATTTGGGCAATAATTTGACGGAGATCAATGCAGCATATTCGCGTTGATAAATGCTTTGAAGAGATTTTCTAACGTTTGTTAATTGCAGATCGACCAAAGTTGATTTGGTTTGTTTTAATTGCTCTAGCAAGTGTGATCGTTCTGGTTCTGATTCTAACCGTCATCCGGAAGCTATATTGCTCGGACCTTAATCCCCCAAGCATGAGCATGTCAACGCCTTTCAATCCTGCTACTTCAACATCCCAACTATTCCCAAATCCAGCGCTACAGCAATCGTTGAGCCAACATTCTCGAAATCGGGCTTTAACTTCTGCCAGTCAAACTTCTGCTTCACAAGCTCTTTATCAATCGCCAAGCCGAACCTCGCAGTACAAAGCCGTTTATGAATCTCCTAGCAAAAGGAATTACTCAAAATACCGACTACGCTGACACAAGAAGTATTTTTCACTTTTAAAAGGTTTAAAAGTTAAATGTTCAAAGAAAAATTTTAATTTTGTTGTCTACTGTAAAATTTGTCAATAAGTAGTAAAATTTAATGTTGTTTTCTAATATAGTTTTAACACTAATAAGCTGTATAGATTTGGCATTGTTTTATTTTAAGAAAATCTAGTAAAAAATGAAAGATTGATTGTAATAAACTCATATTAAGGTTTGCAATAGCACTCTTAACTTAAGTTTTGCGAAATTATTGGATGTTTCTTGTGCATTACATAGCATCCGAGTAATTCAACAAAAAATATTACACAAGATTGTAATGAGGAACGTGACCAATTCTTGAAAACCGGATGATTATCCGCTCTCTCCCAAACCGTTTGGCTTCCCAAACACGCAGGTTATGTTGAAAATTCGATAATTTAGATTGCTGTAGCAGTCGATCGTAATCCATGATTGGCAGTAGTTT
This sequence comes from Trididemnum clinides, assembly GCA_963675345.1. NCBI lineage: Eukaryota > Metazoa > Chordata > Ascidiacea > Aplousobranchia > Didemnidae > Trididemnum > Trididemnum clinides. The sequence goes on from OY776303.1 coordinate 31,867,239, forward strand.
TGCGACGTTATTGATATTGTGACAGAAAGCCTAGTTCATCTGAAAATATAGTGAAATCACAGTTTACCAAAAAATTATTTAGTTAACTTGCATTTGTATCTAATGCATAAAGCGCAATTCTGGCTATACATGTATACAATAGATAAGTACGTGCGCTTTACCTTCTTCAAAACCAATGGGCTTACTAGTATCAAAATTGGCACGATAGATCACTTCCTTCGGGTGAGTATAATAACGGGATTCGTGACGTCATAATCAAGCATAATTTTTAAATTTTCATTTTATGGTAGCAGAAGAGCGTTTTTTACTCAAACAAAAGCTATTTCCCGACTTACAACCTTACAAAAAAATTTCATCTTTCTAGAGTCTAAAACGACCTCACCATCAACGCAATTTCGTTTCTGTATTTCTCAAAAAACTACTTTCTCAAAAAACGCAATTTAAAGCTTTTGGAAGATATCAATAAGGTGCTTTCGATAAAACAACCGCACAGCAATCAAAGCTCAATAAACCATGCAAAAACAAATTCATATTTTAAAGTATTTAAGCCTCTTAAGCATGCTTCTTGGACTTGGACGCGGAACTTGCTTTATGATGTCATAATTCTGTGTGGTACACTTAATGCAGTCTTTTGCAACCAGAAATCAGCATAAGACGATTTTTTAAAAATTGCAAAATTTTTACAAAATCAATTTACTAAAAAAATGATTTGTGACCTCATTTCTTACCCGCTTTTCAGAATTTGTTTAACAAATTAAAGATTTGTTTCAAGGCGATTCCAAACCGGTAGATCACTAGCATCAACACTATCGCTATCCAATAAATCAGAGACGATTCCAATAAAGCATCACATGTACCGTATTATTTGTTGTTATAATAGCAAGCTGAACTTAAGACTTGTAGTGAAACTTTTTACCACTACATAAAAGTGGTAAACTGAGTAAAACAGGTAACTTTAATACAAAATATTAATGTCGTTTTTACGGTGATAAAAATTGCTTTTTAGCAATATGTGACTGTGATTAGTAAAGGCTAAAGATTTGTTTATAATCCCTGATCAGAAATTAGTTACATGAATTGTTTTTATTTTTAGTTGAGTAAGGTTTTCTTATAGACCTAACAAATTTGCAATTGTTAGACAAAGTTGGTTGTTTAGTAAATTTTGTCTATTCTTTTGCAAAAGCATGCTTCTTTGGCATTAGCCTATTTGTCTAAATTTTCAAAAATATTTAACAAAAAATGAAGATTCTGCTTTTCAAAACGTAGCCTGAGGGTTAAAAACACTCAAAATTTTGGTGCTTGCAATTTACAATATTTTAATATTTGAAAAACCAAAGTTCTAAGGTTCGTTTCGACTGATCTTCCTCAAAAGCATAGGTTTTTGGTATTATCTATCAAAATTTTCAAAAAAATGTTCATCTAAAAATTATGCCTATAAAAATCAGGTCAAGTAATTTTTAACCACAACTCGAGTCGACTCGAATCTTTCCAACCCTTCATTTCCAGTGTTAAATTTTCGGTAATTTTTTTTAATAATTGCAGTCGAATAGTGTAATATTGTTTGGTAAATAAAAACTTTGGGCTGCTAAGCTAGGCTTATTTAAGCTCTGATCTCGACAATTCAAAGCTCACTTTTAATATTATACTGGTACTAGTAACAATAAGTCAACTTCAAGTGGCTAAAAAGTCGAGCTCACGGTTTTAAAAAGAAATTCCAAAAAAAGTTAGGAAAGCACTTATTAGCCTATATCTACAACAAGCTAGATGCAAAATCTCATTCCACAAAGATCTTACAGGCTTGCAGTACAAAATAATAGAAATTGATGTTTTTAGCCTCGTCATTATTGATGGGGGCACTATTAATGTAATATCTTAATTGTGAGTGCTTTACTTCGGACTAGTTTGCTCTTTCCACGGATGCGTTTACGCCTGGACCAAGCAAAATGCATTCAGTCAGAGGCGTTACCTCATTCTTATTCGCCTATAGTTACCATAAAGTAAGTAGAGGTCATAAAATTTAATAGTTTAATCCTGAAAATACATATCAATTACCTGGGTGCCTTCCTACAACTTTGATATCATATCAAGCACTTACTGAATTTAACAGGTCAAAGTTTGTTTAGTTTAAGGATGGCTACGGTAAAACAAAGCAAGTAATACGTTGCCAGGAATTCGAGAGACTTGTAGTGAGTATGCACAACTGCCCATAACCTTTTAAGGATCATAAGATTGTAATTTAGAAAATTTTAGACAATTCCTTAACACTAGAACGACCGCGTTTTCAAACTACCTAGAACGACCAAGTGCGTCAATTGACGCATAATGAAGATAAACCTTAATTCGTTCTTTTATTTGGTAAAGTAAACATTCTTGAAGTCAAGATGTTATTTGTTGCACCTTAAAAATGATCAAACATCATGTAATACATAATTAGCAAGAACAAAGTAAAGTTAAAAGAGCAAATTTACCAAGCATAAACCAATGATTTTGGATACCAGCAGCGTTTAAAAGAAAATAATTGATAATCAAGCTGTTGTTTACAAAACCGTAATATTTCACAAAAACAAGGAACTTGTCGGTTGCGTTCAATCAACACAGTTTGGGTAAATTTTTGTGGAGCATTCACCACATACTGTGCTCCGGCAAATGTTGGGCGAATCCATTGTTCTGTTACGGCACTCTGAGGTAGCACTTGTTTTTCGCTTTTTTTCTGAAGGTTCGTTAGTTTCTAAGGGATTTCTTTGTGCTACAGCATTTTTTCCATTATCGTCTTCTGAAGTTGCCCCTTCTTCTACCACAACTTGCGCAAACTTTCGGCGACTGACGCCCGACTTGCAGATATCTCGGAAGGAAATCCAACTATTGATCAGTGCCAGATCAATAATTGTAAAACAAGTGAATGGGCCACCTTCAGCTGGCAGCTTTTACAGAGTATTTCCTAGCCATCTAATCAGCGACGTCAACACCAGCCTTTGTACTGTATTATAACTAAATAAAACAGTCTCTGGTTTTCTTAAGGTTGTTGTCGGAAGTAATCTCTACATCAGGATGTAATGTGCTCATTATTACTACCGACTTTTGTTTTTCACACTAATATGAAGTCAAGGTAACAGTAGCTGTTTGAGTAGATGCAAACAGGGAAGTTCCGTGCTGCTGTTGCTTTTTTTTGGATGCTTTTGGCAATTCTCTTCAATTCTGTCGGACCGTGGCCATATTACTACATTTTTGATCAGCTAGATGCAGGGCAACATCAAGTCTTGTGAAAAAGTTGTCACAAGTTACATTATAACTACGTTTGATTATCAGTTGCATCAACTTTGTCACGACATATTTCGGTACACTTACAGAAATGTCCCCGCTCTCTTCTTTCCTAAGATACAGAAAGCTATTGAACAGGGTATTTTGCCTCCGCGTCAACCGCCAACCAGAACTTGATTCCAAACTTATCCCGTTTATTTGGCATCTATTGAATTAACCTGCATCTAGTTTTACATGGAAGTAATTGCTCGTCAATAGTAATATAAGCGCCAGGTACATACCCAATCTAACTGTTCTCAATAAAAAGGTTTCATAACGAAGAAGCCAGGCAAAACTTGTTATGTATCACCCTTTGACGCTTGTTACTCTTTACGTCGAAACGTAAAAATTGCATTATTTCCTTAAATTTACGTCTAGATAGAGTGTTGTTGAACATCGAAAATGCCCAGGTTGATTGCCGTAAACCTTCCACAGGCAAATTTCTCTGTCCTAAAATTTCTCTAGCAATAATCAGTCCAAAAAACTTGTCCAGCTCATCAAGCGTCACATCCCAGTTTATTTTGTCAGAAATGCAAAGGGTTTCAACTACAATGCATTTTCTTATATTTCTAAGCATTGCCTCATCAAATAAAATGCGAAAGATGATAGTGGACAGCTTTCCATGATTTTGCCTGTCGCAAATGCAGATGGGCCAGGCTTGAAGCTTAGTATGTTTTGCTATTGCAAGCGCCCTAGTTGTGCATGGGGAGTAGCCAAAGCTTGCCAAACTTTTCGTCGTTTACAATCAAGTCCTGATTCCCCTTCACTTGATTCTGTGGATTGTTTTTATTGTGTTCGCTAGCACTATTGGCGTCTGATTCTTCCCCACTTGAATTAAGCTACACTTCTTCTAAATCGTTATCTACTGCATCATCAATATCGCTGTTGGAATTTTTACCATCGGAGTAGTCTACAGCGAAGGAAAACGCCTGCTGTGTCCTCTCAATATTCAATTATTTCTCGGACAAAACTAATTGTCACGTTGTCTGGTTTCTCAGATTGTAGTAATTCTGCCGATTTAAACCTTTTGTAAACTCTAGGTGAAATTTTCAGCTGTGTGCGTCAATTGACGCGCTTGGTCGTTCTAGGTAGATATATGACTAAATTTGTTGTTTTAATCGTAAAACCCTCAAAAAACACACAAACTCAACGCTGCAATAATGCAAAAAATGTCCAAAAGTTTTAGGAAAAAAAATTAAAATTCGGTGGAGATACAGGAAATTAAATACTTCAAATGCGTCAATTGACGCGCTTGGTCGTTCTAGTGTTAATTGATTGATAACAACAAAATTACAAAAAATTTCAGAAAATTGGTTATTACGTCATGATGACATAACAATTAGCAATTTTGTAACATATGGGTAACATTATCCCGGATCTTCTCAAAATATGGGTCGCGACCCTATTTGGGGTCGCGAAACAAATTCAAGACAAATTGGCAGTATTCATCAGAATTGAAAACTTTTGTATCCTTTACGAGAAAATTAAAAGTAGACCTGTAGTAAAATGATTTTGCGTTGCACTTTTAGGGGTAACTCCATCTTTACGCTTTTAGTTGCATTCTACAATGTCTGCGTGCGCCTTCAAGAAAAAATAATCAAAAAATCGAAACAAGTTATTCATTGCTACTTTTTGTTTGTTGTAACATACTGACCGATGTCGACCTTGTTGACACGGCTTCAGCTTGGAAGGAAATTTCCTTATTTGAGAAAATTTTCTGATTTGATAAAATATGACTCTAAAAGTAAGAAAAGGGGAAACTAGACGGAAATGATCAAGTCGAAAAAAATCAAGAGAAAAGAGGAAAATTTGCAACTACATATCTTTACAAAAAATATAAGGCACCTGCAGGTAATATGGCCATGCTGGCAATATGGCCCACTGCTCCGATCCCCGTATCTAAGAGAAGAAATATTTTTCCATTTTTATGAACTTGGAGTGGATCCATACTTGTATTGATTCGCACAGTTAGGGTTAGATCTGTGCAGTAATGAGTTCGCTACAGCGAAACAAAAGTTTGAAATCTTGAAATTGAGCGTTTTTATAAAATCTAGGATTTTTCACCCTTTCAAAAATGGGGTGTATGGTTGGGGAAACTTTAATTTCTTTTTAGCAGGGCAGGAAGGGATTGCTTCAGTTAAACTAAGTAGTTTTGTGTGCTTAAAAAGATTTAAGCATTAGTTTAATTGATATGAAATTGTTCGAGAGCCGTTGCTGGTAATAAGGCCCCCCTCCATTTGATTGAATGTGCACCTGTGATTGTGTTAGTGTGCATACAGTACTGTAAATGTGAACACACCTGTCTTTGCATGTACGCTATAGTGATTTTGAGTACACCATTTGATTGTGAGAATTTAGGGAGTACACCTTTCTTTTAACGAAAACGTGATTGCTTAATTTTAAATTTATTTGTGTACAGCATAGTAATGATCTAAATTTAGGGTACGTTTGCCCTCATGTTTTTCGATCCCTACGATTTAACCAGCAGCTACAAAAGATATTCAGGACCTCTTGTTAATGTTCCTGAGCATCTTCATGCTTCATTTAATGCAAAAACATCACAAAATATCCATTAGTTTGTCTACAAAATTTCTTAAATAGCTTGACAATCTTGGGCCTTATTACCTGCATGTGCATCTAATATGGCCCAAAAAAAACTTTTTTTTAAAATAGCCTCATGGAAACCCTGAACTTCATCCGACCTTCAACGCTTGATATATGATGTGTAACAGCTTACTCTACTTCCATGCACAGTTTGACCAGAAACTTTCAAGTAGTTTTTAAGAAATTTGAGAAAGTTTGTTAGGGTGGCCATATTACCTGCAGGTACCTTAGTGTAAAATGAAATGCCACGTAAATATAAAGAAATTGCGGAAAAAAAACGCTGCTAAACTTCATTTCCGTGGTCCAAACACTTCTAAGGAAAAGAAAAATGCTTGTGCCTTATCTGTAATTTAAAATCGTATTTTTCATGCCTGAAAAGATAGCTTTCGACTGCTACTAATCTTGGCAAGATTGGTTTGTTTAAGTAGAGCCAACCGGAAGCCAAAGTAAAGTTTGTAAGCTATGCAAGTTGCTTACGTCATGGGTAGCATATTTTGAGGAAGTGTCATGCTCCCTTGTTTTGGCCTTTTCACGAGAATGTAAAAACCATTTATGTTAGCTACATTTGTGTCAATTCTCTACTTTTTTCAATATGCAGATAAAGATATTATTTTAAAAGCAACCATTTCTGATGTGCCAGTTCATTTCTTTCATAAATCATCATGTGCAATATCCATCACGTTAGATGCGCTTGATAAATTTTATAAAATAACTTTTTATTTCGCTAATTATTTGTTCGCTTTACTATTTCCATTATGTTTTCTTTTTTGTTGCTGTATAGTTACTTTCGTGGACTGTGCGCATTTGCATGATTTCGCCCTAGAAAAAGATACTTGAGATTTGGGACCACTGGTGGAATTATAGAGGGAAACATCAGAGATAGCTCTCAAAGGATATGACAAAAGCAAAAAATATAAAAAAACAGAGATTTTTTGTGACCAAAATATGCAAAATTCTTGCTTTCGCAAGGTTTTCTTCGTTTATTGCTTCGCTCTTCGAAAGAAGATCGAGTTTACATATTTTACATAATTGCTTAATAATAAGATCAAGCTTACGTAATGCTTCTTTCGCCCCTCAAAATAAATCATGTCAGTGCCTGTAATGGGACGTTTATTACTTAAATACCATTAACGAGTAGGCTACCCATCCAGGGGTCGCGTAGAAATTTCTTTTCTAAAATGGGGTCGCAGAGCAAAAAAGTTTGAGAAGCCAGCATTATCCCTCATAGGGATAATGTTGTTTTTAAGTGATAGAGTTTCAAGAAAAATTTCGAGAAAACGTTGTTTCTGATAAAATTAATTCTATGACATGTTACACTGTATCAAAATATAACAAGCAATTATTTATGTATTTTTTACGCATGCTTTTTCTTTTGTTTTGAATCATACATACATAGTTTATTGGTTGCCCAATACACTCTTTAAACGACCACAAATTTTCTTTATGAAAGTTACTCTAAAACAATATCACAAAACATGTATTATTTTAATAGTAAAGAATATTGAAACAATATGGCACATGGGTGCAAAACGCCAAGAGACACAAAAATAATCTTTAGGTTTTCTAGTCAGTGGCTCTTGATGATGAAAACAAAATACCAGTTGTAGAAAAAATACTTAATGGAGGCAAAAAAAACAAAGAGAGGAGAAGTTAAATTTCAAGAGAGAGGAAGTATAAGTAACGACAAACCAATGAACCGGCAAGATGGTGTAGTGGTTAAAGCGTCCGCTTCGTAGTCGGTAGACCTGGTGTTCATTCCCTAAGTCAAATCATACCAAAAGACTTAAAAAATGGTTTTCACAGCTTCCCTGCTTGACGCTCAGCATGAAAAAAGCGATAGTGTGGAGAACAAGTCGGCAAGCATGCTTGTTGCGTCCTTGGGCAAGGCACTTAACGGGACGCCTCCGTCTTTATGTTGCAGACAGGTGGCCTACCTGTACTTCACCAGGTTACAATTGTGAAGTTGCTAACCCAGCATGTCGTAAAAGGCGACTCTTGGGTACCCACCAATGGCAGTCCGCCCTGTTGGTGGTGTGGCTACCAGTCACTCATAACTGATTCAAAATGGCGTGCAATCTTTCCCCTAGTAAAATTTTAATTAGGTTGACAGCTATGAACCTGAATTGCCGTTAGTGCCATACCTCCATTTCGAGGAAGAGGAGGGGTAATCACAACAACAGCAGAAACTAATGATTAAGGTAATTTAAAACTGAATATTCAATCACACAATTAAAAGCAATTACTAACTCAATATAAAAGCACATAATGGGAAAGCGACATATTACATACGTCGGTAATTTAGATAAAATAAATTTAGAATTCACCGTACATCTCAATTTAATAATCTCCAATTATTCCTTTTTTTAATATTTTTTTGAAGACTTGAAAAGTTTTGTGGTTACAAAATTGTCTAAGGTTGCTCACAATTTAGAACTTCGAAAAGCCAATTAATTCCTTGACATTTGACATGTTTTTTAATTGATGCATAAACTTCGACAATTCCAACTTGTAAATATCTTGTAATTTTAATAATTGAAGTTGTTTAAAGGGCTTCGTTGTTACAGACGTAATCAAATTTCTTACAACAGTCCATAATCCAAACAATGTTGTTTAGTCTTAGTAGTGTTTCTTTTTGTCTGCTGTTAGTTGCTGATCCTCATAAAACGATATCATATTAAACACGACTATAAACCAAGCCATAAAATAACAACTTAAGTGTTTCAGTATCAACAAATTTACGTAAGCAAAATATTATAGCTGAGAATTTCAAAAGTTACAATGAAAGTTGTTTTATATGTGGTTACCAATTGAGACCACCATCTATAAAAATACCTACATATTTTACGTTTCTAACTCTATTTATCAAGTTTTGTTGTAATTTGATTTCAAAATTTTCATTTATTGAGGCATCAGTATATTAGTCAAGGAGTATATAATTAGTTTTTGATTTTTCATGGTAGTTTATTTTTTCTCTTCCAGGTATTTATTTTATTTAATTCACTGTTTACTTGATTTTCCAGTTTTTTCAAATTATCGTCACAAAGTTGTAGGAGAGTATCATTGGCAAAAAAATGTAGTTTTAAAATTTGAAGTAGATGGTAGGTCATTTACATATAAAAGAAAAAGCAGCGGCCTAAAAGCAGGCCCTTGAGGCACCCAACAAGTAATAATTCTCATACATGATATGCAGTTAAAAACTTTAGTATACTTAGTTGCTTAATCACTTAAAAATTGTTTTACGTTATCTCGATATAAAAAATTATTTTCTAGCTTCCTAATTAATATTTTGTGATTAACTGTATTAAGTGCCTTCAAAAAATCAAAAAAACAGCAGCTGCATAATTTGTCATCATTACTTTTTAAAAGTTCTTCATATATGTTGCTGATTTCATGATGTGTTAAATGCTTGCTGCGAAACCCAAGTTGGTGTTTTATTGATTGAATTATGTTTCCTAGTTAATAACATATTTTACCGTCAGTTAATTTTTTCACATATTTTAATGAATTGGTGGTTTAAAGATATCGGCGTATAGTTGGTAGCAAGTTCTGAGTTCCCTTTTCTAAATACAGGAATCATTTAGTTATTTTGAATAAGTCTGGGTATTCACCTTCAACGATACATTTATTGCATAGAAATTAAGCTATTACAAATTTCCCAGAAAGATCTACACTTCTGCAGGCTTGGTTTATTTTTAATTGATGAATTAACATTTCAATTTTTGATGGAGTTGCTGGAGAAAAAAGAAGGTCTTGCTTGTATGTGATTGCAGATCAGCAGTTGTTTTTGTACCAACTTCAACATTAGGCATCTTTTTCAGCATTTGTGGACCAATATTTACAAAAAATTCATTATGAGTTTCAGCAATGGGTATAGGCCAAGTAATAACCCCATTAAGCGTTTACAGTTTAGTTATCCTAATTTAATCTTTCTGTTTTTGAGAATTTTATAGCAAATTAATGGCTTGCCGAATCTTTTTGGGTTGCTTCTATTTTCAAGAAGTATATTTTTTAGCAATACTTTTTTGCATTAGTTATCAAACAATTTTAGGCATTCCGATATATTTTATATCTTTGATTAATATCATTAATCGGGTCCCCGGGGTTGTTGCTTAATACAACAGAATGAAGATTTGAACATTTTGTCTTTATTTTAATTGATTTTAATATTTTGCGCGTTATTCAGGGTTTCCTTTTCAGCCTCTTTTCAGCCTCTTTCTATTTTTCCAATGGAGCTAATTTGTTAATAGTGTTGGCAAAGGTATTTAAAAAAAACTTAGTTTGTTTATCAATTATATAGTCTAAAGCACGCTTTCACTTAAAGCTTCTTGTAAAATTTTATTAAATTCATCTTTGCCAAAAGCTGTAAAATCTCGTATTATTAATGTTTTTCTGTTTTGTAATTTTCACTTACATTTGAAATTAGAGAGAAAATAGGATAGTGGTCTGAGATGTATGTCACCAAAGCTTCACTCTCTATAGAGTTGTTAAGCAGTGAAGTAAACGCATGATCAAGCAGAGTTACTGAAATAATATTTACTCTTTTGGGTATGTTTATTAGGCGTTTACACGAGAAACTGATTAGAGAATTCACATATTTTCTAGCGTTTTTGATCTTTATTTATTTTCAAAAGTTAAAAAAAGTTGAATGATAATGTCTCCCATTACAAAGAAATATCGATTTTGACTTATAATTTTGCGGTGCAAATTTTTTATGCTCTTGATAAATTTCTCAATGCTATCTTTGTCATATACTGAATGATGATAAATTACCCCAACAGCTAGTTCATCTACTATATCATTTCCTATGTTTATCCATAATCTTTCAGAACCAAGTGTTTCCAACTTAACATCAGTACCAATACTATAATTAGTATTGACCTTAATTTTTATAGCAACTCCGCTAACATTAGTAGAGGTATTGCTAAAAACAAATTGATTTCTACGCCAGTACGTTGAATTGAACTTTTTGAAACACTACCAACAAGAAGTTACAATAAGTAATTTTTGTTGCTCCTCTTTACATACTTCTGTACTCCAGAATCCGAATAAGCCTGTTGCCTCATGAGGAAAAGCGTTTTGAAATGGGGCCGAATATGATCGAACGTGGGATTTGTACAAATTGGAGACCAATAACCAAAAAACTTTTTTACCTTGCCAGTTAAAATTGCGTATTTTTTTCAGAATGATTGGAAACTTTTTTTCTTGAAGATTAGCTTTTTCAAAGCGGTTGTTTTTCCCAATGGGATTTTAATACAAACAAGACCTTTTTTTTGTTTATTAGTAACTTTTATTTTGGAGACCAACCTATTCAAAGTGCTTTTTGACAGTTTTTGCTTTTGTAATGTCATCTGGTGTGCATGAAATTTTACCTCCCTTAGATACACCCCTGCTTGATGCTTACCTTCCAAAGCAAACTCTGGATTCTTAAATAAAGAATGAATCCAAAGTCATTTCTCGCAAAACATGTTTTTGTTTGGTGCATTGCCAACGCAACAACAGCAGTAACTTTAATTTTCTACCCGATCTTACGAGCTTGAAAAAATCGATAGTTCCAGCTCAAATATTGGTTTAGTTTATGATGAAAAGGAATTAAATATTTTTTTAGATTCATGCAGTAGAAATACTAAAGACAAGAAACATATATAAGAAACGGAGAACATGACGGAAAAAATTTTGAAAAGTCTCTTAGTTGCTTGCTGTTCACTGTTTGCTATTTCGGGCATGTATCACCAGATTTTGATAGTTGCAAACAATGATTTTTGCAGTCAATTTTTGTCAAACTTAAACTTGAGAAACTTAATAATGTAAAAATAGAGCATAAACTTAGATTTGCGAATTCGTCTCGAACTCGAACAAAAATCGATCAAGTTTGCACTCTTGGTGTTTACTGCAACCATTTTATGAGGTTGTCTCAGAGATGGAATCAGTCAAAATTTTCGTTACCCGATCCGATCAGCTGATTGTCCATCAGTTAACCGGTCGCCTGATCGGCCGGTTGGGAGGTATACTCATTATTGTTTCCTGGCATATTCATTTTAATAAATTGTTAATGCCCCTTACGCCCGTATGCTGCTTTGCCAATTAGTTGCAAGGTTTACGAAAACTTCATAGTAAGAGGGCCTCTAAAAACCTTGAGAACTGCGGGTACTTTTCGCAACTTATATGGTCTATCGCATCAGCGTTTGGCAACCACTCCTAAACTAATGGCCACAGTACTTTCAACTCGGTTTTGTTTTACGGTATGAAAACGGCAAGATCGGCGATCAGCATTCATTGATTCAACAAACTATCTCATGATTATGCAGCACTTTCCTTAGCCAAGCGTGGCACTTTGGACCCAGACTATATTTTACGCGTTGAACTAGCTGGGTCACCGGATGTGCCCCACGAAAGACTGAAGTATAGACGCCCATTTGTGCCTGCTGCGCGGAAACTATTAAGTGACCTATCTAAACTAGGCATCTGCCTGGCTTAGAAAACGAATCATAGATGTAGCGCAGAGTATTCTGAAGGCACATCCATACTGCTTCTTTTTCATTCCCAGAACCAGTTCTAGGTCTCTCGAAATGAGCTTGCCCAGATTATCTTGGTTTAAGCTTATTCGCTCACAGACTGACGTCAGGTGTTGTTACTCGTCCATGTGCAGATGTGGTCTCGCTCCCTTGCCGAATTTCCAGCGCGGTGCCACCGATCAAATCCCATACCACGTAATCTCAACATGCTTCGGGCACTTCGAGAAAGGGCTGGTCTAATGGTTTTGGATGACCATACTCAATGCTGGCTTAATACCACCACAGTCAGCATTTGATCGCATAGGTTTTTTTGGATGCTCATTCATACGAAGAAGAAGATGCAACAATTGTATATCACACAAAATGGATAGATGTGTCGACAATTAAAGTAGCAGATAAAAAGTCAAAAATAACACTTGTGGTTGACTTAAATATTTTTTTTTGTTGCAAGATTTTGTAAACGAATGCTTACTGTTTTAGGCAAAATAAATCTTCTTTCGGCTCTTATCGTAAGGAATCGCCACAGTAGATCATTTTCCTCCATTTTCTACGGTCCATGGCATTCTCTTCTTCACTCTAGTTACTTTTATATCCTCCTTAATTGCATCCATGAAATTCCCTTTTGGTCTTCCACGTTTCCTTTTGTTTGGTACACTCATTGCAATCATCCTTTTTCCGACCTAGCTGTTTTTCCTTTCCAAAATTTGACTGTACCGTCTTAATCTGTTTAAATATAGCTTTGAAAAAAGCTGTTTGAGCTATAAGCTTTTTGTGACGCTCTCATCAGTGGCGGTATTGTGCAAAAAGGGAAGATCTAGAATGAATAAGTGTTTTACGTGAATAATTTGGACGTTACGCAATCAAGACAAGCCAATGATAGCGCTAGTATTGCAAAGCGCGCCAAAGAAAGATTCGAAATTGCGAAAGTTAGAGAAGGCGCAGCAGGAGGCCAATGCCACGATTATCGAAAGAGTTTGAGAGTGTAAACAAACTCTTTCTGTCTGCATAACACCGGGCGTCGGGTCTTGATATAAGTAGCCTCTAAAAGATTAAGATGGAAAGAGCTGCGCGCTGCGGCGAGGATTGAAAACCGCTTATCATCATAGTTTAATGCGAATCGATCATTATCTAAAAGATGCTGACCAATGGCGGAGTCACAATCCGGTTTGGTGTCGGTTCGTTTGCACAATCTGTGTGGTTGTTGCCTATCCCATGCAAAAGCACCTTCCTCGCTCTGGCATGGATTTTCTTCTCCATATCTTCAAGCTCTCCTGGTCTTCACATTCCTTTCCTTCCATCTGGAAGACATCTTCTATTATTCTCATTCACAAGATGAGAAAGCCTCTCGACTCTCCTGCTTCCTTCCGGCCTATCTCTCTCACCTCCTGCGTATCAAAGCTGTTTGAACGCATCATTCTATCGCGTCTACTCTTCTTTCTACAATCTAAATCCATTCTCTCTCCCCGTCAGGCCGGTTTCCGCCCTGGTCGGTCTACACCATATCAAATTCTGTACCTTTCTTATTCCATTTCGGATGGATTTAACAAACCCAGGCCGGGCTTTCTGACGATCCTGTCTACTATCGATTTCTCCAAAGCTTTTGACTCTGTCAGGCATCCCTCCCTTTTCCACAAACCCATTTCGGCTGGCCTGCCTCCTTGCTTTGCTCGTTGGGCTCAATCTTTCCTTTCTGATAGGCGCGCTTGTGTGGTTTTTCGAAATCACAAAAGTCCATGCTTTCGAGTCCGTCGAGGTGTTCTGCAAGGATCCGTTCTTGTCGCTGTACTTTTCTCTCCATTCATTAATGATCTTCCAGCCTCTCTGCCTTCTTCCATCAGCTGCTCTCTTTCCACTGACGATCTGGCCATTTGGTCCTCCTCCCCCTCGGTCCCCACTGCGGTGGAGGCCACACAAGGAGCTCTGTTTCGATTGGAGCGCTGATCTGTGTACTGGTGTCTTCCTCTCAATCTGAAAAAATGTGAGACCTGCTTCTTCTCAGTGGATCCCCACCAAGCTAAACTCCAACCCAGCCTCCTCCTACTCGGCTCCCGCCTCCGTTTCAATCCCACTCCAACTTTTCTTGGGGTTACCTTCGACCGCACTCTTTGTTTTTCTAAGCATGTATCTTCGCTGAAGGCCAAGTTTTTCCCACGTCTCAAGGGGGAAAACGCTGTATCTCTGCTTCCTCATGAGGCCCTCTAAGGAGTCCCTCTCTGTTCTGTACAAATCTTTTCTTCGTTCCCTTTTCACTTGTACTTCACTCGGATGGTTTCCTTTGCTAAGCGCTACCAATTTCACCAAATTGGATCGCCTCCACCGAGCGGCCAGTCGCGCCATCACCGGCAGCCTCTCGTCCTCCCTTGTCCCTCTGCTTCTCACCGAGGCTTCTCTACCTCCCCTACGAGTCACCCTGACTCATTTCACTGTTTTCTCTTATGAGCGGGCTCTTTGTTTCCCAACTTTTTTTCCTATTTCAGGTTTGGCCAGACTAGGAGTGAAACCAAGACACTGCAGATCGTCCTGGAGAGCTTTTGCGCCCACTCACCAGCTCATGCTTCCTTCTACTTGTTCTAGGGAGGCTCTTCTTGCTTGCCCTCCCTTTCCTTCTTGGAACCTGCCCTTCGTTCACGGTGGAGTCCACCCTTTCCACTCCATGCTCTCGCTCTGATCCCCCTCTCTCTCGCTAAGATGTGGCTCTCGCCCATCTTGACTCTCTCCCCCTCATGATCTGGTGCTTTGGACAAACGGCTTTGTTCCTTTTCCCTTTGGCAAGGGTGGTTCCGGCGTTCTTGCCAACTGCTCTCTTTGTGGCACTGAGGCCACTCTTTTCTTTTCGTCAGGCCCAGTATGCTCAAGTTTTTCCGCTGAAGCCTGCGCCATTCTGCACGCTCGTTGCTGGTCTCGGCAGCACCAACAAGTTTTCCATTTTTCTTTTCTTCTTCTACTATCTGACTCTCGTTCTGTCCTCGCCACCCTGTCCTCTTCTCCATCTTTCCTCTTATCCCAAACTCTGTGGCAGATCTGGCAGGAACTGTCTTCTCTCTCCTCCTGTTCTTTTAGACTACAATGGGTCCCCGGACATTCGTTTCTCCCGGGAAACGACGCGGCTGATGAGCTTGCCAGACGGGGTGCTCTACTTGCGCCTTCTACAATCCATTGTAGTCTCTCTCCTCTTATCTCTCGTATCTACTCCCGTCTTATCTCGGACTGGAGGCGTACTGTCTCATCGAAGTTCTTTGACACACAGGTTTCCTCAATTGCCTCTGAGGAACTTGTGCTCCCTCGTCACGCTCGCTGTGTCCTCTCTCGTCTACGCTGCAACGGACACAGCCTTCTTTTAGGTTCTTATCTCTTTAGGATTGGCAGAATCGAGAATCCATCCTGCAGCGCTTGCGGACACTCGTCCCAGGACACCTCTCTTCTCATTCTGCACTGTCCAGCTACGGACTCTTTGCACGGCTCACTGTTTGGCGACTCTCTGTCTCTTTACGACCTCTGGTCCATACCCTGGGTAGTTGCCCGGCTTCTGGGGCTCCATGGTGTTCCGCCATGGCCCCATCCCTCGGAAGGGGTCAGGTAACCAACAACAACAACATAGTAGTAGTATAGTTTCAACACTGCACCTCACAATGAAATATGCGCGAAGCGACTTCACTCCATGAAATTAATCAGTTTATGTTCAAAAATAGCTTCCATTAGCAGCGTTTCCATTAGCTTGCTTAAAATTAACTTTATTTCACTGGAGCGGATATCCACCGTTTTCTAAATAAAAAGTGACAGACCGGTTTATGAAAAAGTTGAAGAATCAACTCCAATAATCTCTCACTTACTCCCCTAATAATATCCCTAACCTAAATCTTTACTTAACTCTAACTTACATTGGTACCCCATCAACAAACTTGGTTAAACGCATTGCTTCGCGACAGACTGGAAGCTGATATAAAAATAGCCCATCAAACATTTAAAATAATTTTGTATTTCAGCCTTAAATATTCTCTAGCCGCTTTTTTCTGCTTGAATGTTGTCTCCTAGTAAACATGTTCCTTGGACTAGAACATGTCATACATCGGTATGACGACTACAAAACTATTTGTAAGAATTGAAAGCCATCTTTCCAACAGCCAAAGCTCATCTAAATCCGCCATCAAATTCCATGGTGAGCGATGCAAAGCTTGCAGAGAAAAAAAGATACAAGCAAAGCAAATCTTTACACAATTGAAAAATGTCGTTGTAACCCTAAAGCTGAGTTGATAAAAGCGCTGCTAATCAAATCCCTTGAAGCCATTCTGAAATATGAATTCGATTATTCTCATAGAGCGAAGTCGCATCTGCTGTGAGGTGCAGTGTTAAAACGATGATTCTATAGTTATAAGAGTTCAGTGTTGTAAAATTTAAATTTACTTTCAAAATTTCAGATTTATATTGCCCTGACGAAGTCCCGGAAATTTTGTAAATCTGTAAACTATACTATGTTAAATAAAGTGCTAGTTATGGTAGTAGTTTCGCTGATAAAAAGACCGAAGAAAAGTTTCCATCTATCCAAAATCAACATTGCGCTGTACAATACAAACATATATGACAACACGTAAATAACTCGCGATTGGTTTCGACCTTATTGGGTCTCGTCAGGGTGGAGGAAAAAACATGCAATGACAAAAATGCAAAGATACTGCAGATTTCGCATTGTGTACAAAAAATGATGCAATATATTTTGATTTATATTAGGAGTGTTTCACATAAGAACATTTTGATATAGAAAGAAAGTCACATCGATAAGTCCAAATAAACAAGCTTAGCCATTTCGTAAATTAATAGAGCCCTAATAATGACCCTACACTTCCATTAGGGCCAACTGATGTGACTTTTTTCCTCATCATGTATGTGTGTGTATGTGTTCTTAAATGAGACAACTTGATATAGATAATTACTGTGTTGCTTATCTTTTTGCATGCAATGAAAATCTGTGGTGTATTTACATTTTTATTATTGTATGATTATATACCTGCTTGACGAGACCCAATAACGTCGAAACCGACTTCGAGTTATTGACATGTTGTAATAGATGGTTTTATTGTACAGAGCGATGCTGGTAATTATTTTTGCGCAGATTTTCTATTTCACCTTAAGTTATCTGCACAGAACTGGAAAAATTATTATGGATTTTTTATTTTTTGATAACTTTACCAAACGTTAAAGTGTTTTAATTTTTCCTGTAACTGACAGCACTAATGGTGGTTCAAAGCAAAGCTGTTGCGATTCCACACACCGAGATCCAGTGTCGTTCGATCATGCGCATTATGACGTCATAGTTACGCGAGTGAATATGAAAACAAAACCAGTGTAGCTGAACATGGGTATAATTAGAACTGTCTACTGCCCGCTGGACCGGTTTGCTTTTCAACAATTTGAAAATCTTGGCTTTTAACAAGAAGTTTAAAGTCATTTGAAAGTTTTCCTGACAATTTGCAACGACAAGACCAGTCAGAAACAAAAAGTAGCAGGTTTTCAACTAAATTAGAGAAATCGGGAAAAAGAAAAATTTGAGTCCTAGAAAGAAAGAATAAATTAGTGTTTTATTCAAGCATAGTGATCTCAAGCAAAAAAAAATAGCAAAGAAATTAAATATTTACCGCACAAGGACGGGAAAATGTGGAAGGGAAAGGAAAACAACACTGAGGCTGGATAGAAAAATCAAAGCAACGGCACTGAAGGATAAAAGAGCCTCTTGTAAGAAATTTTCCATGGAGTTGGCCAATCAGGATATTATTGTGGAGAGAAAAATCATCAATATCCGTCTTCTGGAACAAGAGCTGAAAGCGTACAGGCCTAGGAAGAAGCCTCGGTTGACTACGAAAATGAAGCAGGCAAGGTATTAGTGGGCTCAACAGCATGAAAAATGGACGTCAGAGGATTGATCAAAAGTAAGACACCTCACAAAAATAATAATTGATTATAGAACAATTTTTTAATGTTCATAAGGCTTTTCTAAAATACTGTACATCAACTATAGAGTTGCGGTTGCCAAAACCACTTCCGGCCGATTTTATTAGCCAAAAATTGTCCAACAGCAACTATAATTTTTTTGCTACCACTTAACTAAACTTACCTGGCTTTAAACCTAATGGTGTGAGCATGTGTTTATTAATGTTTTGGATTAGTTTTTCGGATGAATCCATCATTGCAGTACTTGATGACAGAGTACAGACTGTTTACCGAAGGACTGATGAGGAGTTTCTGCCACAATGTCTGAAAAATCCAGTTAAATTTCTTGCTGAGATCATGATTAGGGGGCAATATCAGTTTATCGAACTGGGAGATAGTATATAGTAGAAGTAATTTTGAACCAAGTAAAATACGTACAGGTGGTAGAAAGACGACTGTTGCGACAAATGAGGGAGTGGTTTCCTGGCAACGACTTCATCTTTTAGCGGATGGTGTCCCTTGCCATATTTGAAAGATCTCAATGAAATGGTGTAGGGACAACAAAATTAGAGTGCTGAAATGGCTTGAAAACTCTCCAGATATGAATCCCATAGAAAATTTATGGAGCATCCTAAAAGATGAGATTCACGCAGAACCAATAACCATAAAAAAAGAGCTAATACAAAGGTTAATCAAGGTGTGGTTTCACAGCGACAAGATAATCAGTAATTGCAAGACCTTAATTGAAAGCATGCCAAACCGAAACAAGGATGAAAGACCTTCCAAGGAAGGTCAAACCAAGTACTAAATTACTCTGGCAGCATATGATCAAAACGTTTTTAATTTATTTTGTTAGTGTTATTTTGACTTCATGAATACAAAAAAAAATTAATAAACAAAACATCTTTAAAAAATCCAAAATAACTTTTTGTTTCTTACTGGTCTTATTCTTGTAAATTGTCAGGAAAACTTTCAAATGACCTTAAAATTTTTGTTAAAAGCCAAGATTTGCAAATTGTTTAAAACTAAACCAATCCAGTAGAGCAGTAGACAGTTCTAACTATACCCATGTTGACAGACCTTCCACCAAGTGGATCTAGTATTGATCCCGCAAGTGTGGCGGTCTAAGCTATGCTTTATTAAAAGCCTCTAGCTTCTTGTCGGTCACCTACTGCACTGAAGAGACCTGATAGGTCGAAACAGTGTCACTGTCTGCAGTTTTGCTAAGTGCATCGCTAGCCTCTTGCGTTACTATACATGTAAGACCTTGTGACCACTAGGCTGTGACAGCACTATTGTTTTAGCAGTTGTTAGACTTAGTGCACCTGCGACAACCGCCACTCATTCACGAGTGATACGGCATCGCAGAGTACTGACAGACCTTCCACCAAGTGGATCTAGTATTGATCCCGCAAGTGTGGCGGTCTAAGCTATGCTTTATTAAAAGCCTCTATCTTCTTGTCGGTCACCAACTGCACTGAAGAGACCTGATAGGTCGAAACAGTGTCACTGTCTGCAGTAATACTGGTTTTGTTTTCATATTCACTCCCGTAACTATGATGTCATAATGCGCAGGATCGAACAACACTGGGTCTCGGTTGTGTGGAATCACAACAGCTTTGCTTTGAACCACCATTAGTGCTGTCAGTTACAGGAAAAATTAAAACACTTTAAAGTTTGATAAAATTATCAAAAAATAAAAAATCCATAATAATTTTTCCGATACTGTATGTTGTAAATTTGTTCATTATTTAATCACAACGCGTTGAACCAATCAACAATTGCACAAATGGTTTGCATGCTTAAAGATAGGCAAGTTTAACAGGAAGCTATGCGTAGTGTTAAAAAGTTGAAGCTGATAGAAGTAATCGTAGCATAATGAAACTGATTTTAATGGTCATCATCTTTTTGTGTATAAGAGAAGCCATTCCACAACAACAAGAATTGATATATGTGAATGCTTCCCTAAATTTAAAGCTGTATATATATGTCCCTCAAGAACTAAAATCTTTAGAAGAAGCACAACAAAAATGCGAAGAATATGGAACTGGAATTCACATTGCTTATGAAATGCATTTATCAAATATATTCATGACAGTTACTCGACTTATTAATACCCCAAATGGAAGTTATTGTGCTCCAGGTTAGAAAATTTAATGATGCGTATTTTGTATAATGTTGTTTATTGTCGTTTTCTTTCACTTGGGCAAACACAGAGCTTCATTCAGATACGGAAAAATTAAAGCGGGTTGTAACATTGCTGACGTTTAGAATTAACTTTATCAGTTAACATTTATGATGCGCTGAATTCACTTTTAGCAGCTAGATTGCAAAATTCAAAGTTTGTACCTTTCCATGATTGATAAAAAAGTAACCAGCGCTATGACGTAGTGGTTAGAGCATTTGCTTCGCAGTCGGTGGACGCGGGGTTCATTTCCCAGGTCGAGCCATATCAAAAGACTATTTCTATTTGCTGAGCGTCAAGCAGGGAAGCTGTGAATACAAAAATGCTATAATGCTATTCCCAGCTTCCCTCCTTGGCGCTCAGCAAATAGGGGTAGTGTGAATAACAATCTGGAAAACTTGGTTGTTGTGTCCTTGGGCAAGATACTTAACGGGATATCTCCATCTCCATGTGGCAGACAGGTGGTGGGGCCAAACAGTCTACCCGTCGTGGTGGCCTCAGTCCAACTGAAGATTTGCAAATCCAGCGTGAGCGCTAACGCAGTGTAACTTATATATCCATCTTCCTGCATAATGCTCACAACAAATAGCTCATACGACGAAAAAGTTAAAAATGTTTTTCTTCCGTGGACTCATATTCCATAAAAGCAAAATCTTAACTAATAAGCCTCTTCTAATTTTTAGACTGTGTCATAGTTGCCAATTTGAAATGTGTAGAAATCCCCAAATCGGTAACTTTGCCAAAAAACCCCAAGACTCTGAAAACACTAGATGCATTGAAATTTTTACGACTACATTAAAACAAAAAAGTCCCAAACGAAAAATGTTTGAAAAACATCACCTGCCAAAACTCATCTATAAAAAATTCCAAAATTCGCCTAAAAATCTCAAATTCCTTTCAAAAATCGCTAATGACTTCAAAAATTTTCAAAGTCTCTGGATAAATTCCCAAGATCATCAACTAACTTGTACATTGATGTTGTCTTTCCTTTTCTTCCTAGCTATGCAAGCATGGCTTAAAGCGGTTATCCAGCAGAGTTCGTTGTATTTGAAGAATTTTTGAAAAGTTATCTTTCTGCGGGTTTTACCGTGCTAACAGAAATTAAACCAGCGTCAAAATATTTTTTCAAATTAGACCATCATTCAACTTGCTCACGAACTATTTCTGCACATCATTTTTTTGTTTCAAAATTAAGTGCATTTAAAAAAATGATGGAGTTAAAATCATAATGAGCAGATTTTTGTTAGCGACCATTTTAATGCTCTCTTTTAAAAAAGAATAAGTGAAAACTTTATCGTTTTTGTCTGGCTCATTTCAGGAGCTATCGCTAGAGCGAATCTTGGTGTTGATGACGAAGCATTTATAGCAATTGAGATTGGGAAAATGTTAGAACGTTCTAATTGGTAGACAACCAGACGTTTTGTCGTGTCCAAATACTTCGGCAACAGGGCAATGCCTCTTCAACAATGCAAAAATGCGCCTCTTACTAGGATGACCACCAAGTTTCTATTTTGGCAAAAGGAAGAACATTTTTCGTTCATCAACTTTGGAAACAACTTGAATTAAAGTGCTCAAACCAAAGCTTTCTCGTCAGAAAGAGTTCGTCTACTCACTAAATTACATCATTAATTTGGACTCGACCAAACGTTTGGTTGTCTACCAATCAGAACGTTCCGACATTTTCGCCGACCTCAATCGCTATAAATACCTCGCCATACCAGACTTCAATCTGGTGATAACCCAATAAAGAAAGCTAGACGAAAACGTTAGAGTTTTCACTTATTTTTTAAAAAAGACTAGAATAAAATGGTCGCTAACAAAATCTTCGTTGAAATTTTGTACCACTTATCACCTTTTTCATATTGAGCAGTGGTAGACATAACCCTTATTTTTGAGGTAGTAATCCATACATTATTTTTCTGAGTAGCAACTGGGACACATCTTAAATCAAAATGGGAGATGGAGGCGCCAAAGCAGTGATAGTTTTTAAAATCAAAAAATTAGGTATTTACGCAGCAAGCGTATTTCATTACTTGATGTCCTTCTCCCTTTCGTAATTGTTCCTGGCTATGCGTTACTTTTGCGTGCTCTGCTCATTGAATGGACGTCGAATCTTCCAATGCTTATTGTGAGATGCAGTCATCTTATCACTTGATGATGTTTTCAATCAGGGCGATAATAACAGCGTGGTCGTGGATGAAACCAAATTCTGAGATGGGACACGCAAGATGATGTTTTATCGAGTCCTCAAATGTATTGCATTTGCATTGTGTGGTCTGGAAATGGTAAAAAGCAGTGAACAAACGCTGACTTTTAACATTCTCAAGTAATACAATGCATTTTTGACAGCGCCACGCCTTTGAGTTCTTAAATTTTCCACATTTGCAGAGGCGTCCAACTCCAAAATGTGGAAAATTTAGACCACGCCGAATTTCCATTTTGAATCGAAGTCAAAGGGAAGTAGTTTGACATGTTGAATTAGAATGCTTGGGGAAGGTGGTAAAACAATCAGTGTTTGTTTTCATGTTTCCACTTTCGTTGGTGCCAAGTTATGTTTGAGGAGATCAACACAACGCAAAAAGTTTTTTCTTTACTTTAAGCGAGTTGGCCTGGGGAGTGATTGCAGAGCATGTGATATCTGCAACACGCTTGTTTCAATTGCTTATATTTAGTTATTGCTTTTCTTCTTACTTGAAATAGGGCAATGCCTACTTGCAAATAAAAAGTGATGCGGAAGTTGGTTTTAATGCTCTTTATTACAAAATAAGAAAGGGCGAGAGTGGTGGTTCGAATCACACGAGGTGACGCACCCCATGTTGATAGCGTGAGCTTGATTAGAATGTTACAACGAGTTGCAGATTTCTCGTTATTTCTATGGGCTCTTTTAACACAACTAAAACATCATGAAAAACACTTTAACTTGCAACAAAATGTAAAAAAAATCGCGGTTGCTACGTAACTGAAATTAGATTAAAAAATGCAGGCTAATGATATCCAGAAGAGTGACTAACTATGATAAATTTTTCAAAAATAAATAAAAGCAAAAACATTGCGATGATTCATTTGGTCCACGTGGCTTATAGCAGACACCCACATCTCAACTTCACATTTTTTATCGCTTTGCTACATAAGATCAGTCAGGCACGAAACACATCTATGTAAGCAAAGAAGTTTCAACGTAGAATGTTTTTCACTTTATTTATTATATTATCATTTTCTCTTATGTTGCAGCATTAAAAAACATTGCCATAAGACTAACAAAAAAACAAACGAATTATAGGAGCTAGTGTTAGCCTGTTAAAATAGTAATTTAATTAATTGATATTAATGCATGATAGATAAGCTAACTGCAATCAGTTGAATAAAATACCACTTCCACGACCGGTTTCGTTCCTCTTTGAACTCTTCAGGCGGACTCAGGTATTAAACTGATGATCACATGAATCGCTTCATGCGATTTTTAACACTCCGTCATGGGTCCTGTGAACTAATGCCGTCAACTTTAAGCTTTTAAATTGTGCACGCTCACTACAGCGAGCTTGATTCGATATATGCTTTAATTCCCAGCCAAGCCAGTGCCTTTATTACGTTATAATACGAATTATAGGAGCTGGTGTTTGCCTGTTAAGACATCAATTTGATTGATTGATATTAAGGCATATAGGCTAACTGCAATCAGCTGAATAAAATTCCACTTCCACGACCGGTTTCATTCCTATCAGAACTCTTCAGGAGGACTCAGGCATTGAACCGATGATCACATGAATTGCTTCATGCCTTAATATCAATTAATTAAATTAATAAAAACAAATTTGTTTATATGTTACCACCAAAATATGTCGTTCTTCTTTTGCAGGCATCATCTCAGCACGTAACGTTTGCTTTCTTACAAAATACAAAAATAAATACTGCAGCTGCCTGTTGCTTTTTTCACTAAAATCGAAACATACAGCATTATGACGCCATCAAAGATTTTTAAAGCGTTCAAGAAAAAACAGGAAATCAAGTAGTTGAAATTCGAAAAACTTTAAAAAGGGATTATATCTTGCGTTATCAAAACAGCTCAAATTGTTGGGAAAAATTTGTTATCAGAAGCAGCTTGTTAATATCTTCCAAAAAGTTTTTAATCGATGTTGTGCGGTTATTATTTGTTGAGAAAATGAAGGAAACAAAATTTTAATAAAACGTTTATTTTGACATCCATTTTCAACCTAAAAGAATAACATTTTTGCATCTTGGTAAGTTGCAAAAATGTTTTCCATTTAGGTAAGTTAGGGGCTGGCCTTTGTTTAAAAATTTGTTTTCCTCTGTCAAAAAATAAAAATTATCATTTGTTAGGACATCATCTTGACGCCATCGATCCCTTTACCACGCTCAGTGTCTATGATACAGTCTGGCATCAGGGCTTACGTGTAAAACTGCAACAAATGCTTACCTACAACCACCTAATTAATTTTAGAATGGAACTATGTACACTAGGTTCTTCACCCTGTTCACTAATGATGGACAGAAAAGCCGGTCCTTTAAATTGAAAAATAGCGTAGCCCAAGGATCCGTTCTGGCCCCTACTCTATATTACATCTACACAGCTGATTTGCCGAAAACATCTGGCAACTGCTTCATGTATGCAGACGACGTAGCAATCACCTATTTTGCATCATATATTGCCAAAGTCGTAGAAAACCTATCTAATGACATGAAGACCATAAGATGCCAGTACCTACATGACTGGCACTTAAAGCTTTCCCAATCAAAAGCGGTGTCATTACTGTTCCACCTTAAAAACCATATCGCTTCGAAATTCATTAAAGTAATCTTGAACCCCAACGCAATCCTGAACTGTAAGCGATATCCTACATACCTTCGAATCACCCTGGATCGAAGTCTAAGATACAAAAACCATTTGCACAAACTGAAACAAAAAGTGTCTTCCCGAATGGCACTGGTGAGAAAACTGTCGGGAACTAACTGGGGTACCTCATTTGACGCTTTACGAACCTCCACTACAGCACTTGTATTTGCACCAGCTGAATATGGTGCCCCTGTCTGGTGCCAAAGTACCCACGCAAAAAACACTAGACGTACCTTTGAATGAAGCAATGCGAATCGTCTCAGGCTGCATCCGCCCCACCCCTTTGAACTTTTTACCACCACTCTCGGGAGTACAGCCCCCAAGCTGTCGCAAGAAAAAAACTCTGTAAACGCTTATACTACAAAGCAGACAACACTGATCATCTACTACACAACATCTTGTACAGCAAAACTCCTCCCAAAAGGCTTACAACTGGCAAATCTCTTCGCCCATTTCTGGAATCATTACAAGGCTATAACCCTCAGCAAGAACCTATACCACATAAACTGCAACCACACATCCAAGACTGGTCAAACAAGCCTCTAGGATAAGGCCTCCCACGAAAAACCTGGGTCCAACTGAATAGACTGCGAACCGGAATAGGAAAATTTGGTGACTCAATGGTGAAATGGGGGTTTGGTGTTGACAATCTACACCAATGTGGAGAACTCCAAACTGCATACCACATTGTCAATGATTGCAAATCAATAGGACCTACCAGCAACCTAACAGATCTTGACAACCCTATGCTCAAACGATATCTGATGAACTGCAACTTCTGATGAGATTGCCATACTAGCGAAAGAACTAGTATCGATGTTGAAGCAAACGTATGCAAGCACACCCGCGAGAAAGAATGCTGCTTTGTAAAAAAAATAAAGCTTGTCGCAAAGTTAATACAGTCTAAGAGAAGTGTTTTTATTGTTAATGGCTGCTGCTTTATGTTTGAACTAGTTTATGTTAGCTATATTCATTTTGCAATTGATGTGAATAATTTATAAAAACTAGCAACAAATAGCAGATGATATACCCTATATAAACAATTTATATTAAAACTAAACGTTTTTAGCTCATCAAGATGATCCTAAACTGATTATCTGTATAACATGCTAACATCTTGATTTAATAAATATTGAATTCTTCGCATCTTATTGTATGAAAGTAAAAGACACTGTAACCACATTATTCGTAAAACACACTCATATTAGCTGCGGTATTACGTTGATAAAATAAATAAACAATCATATTTCCTTCGTGTTATATTTAAACTAATGTGCATAAATCTAAGAATTACAAGTTAAATAATGTTTCAAGAGAATAATTTTGATTGTGATAGTTAAGCAAGTTTGCTAGATATCCATTTTGTAAGTTTAGATTATTTTTCAACATATATATGACTTAACAAATATCATTTCTAAACCTTCTAACGTTTTTTTACTGATCAAATTTACAATCAGACTTCAAAAATCTGATCTGCTTTGTTTCATTAAATAAAGTTGGTTTAGAGAGGTTTTCACATTATCGGGATTAAGCAAATATGTAAACGAGGGTGAGATTGAACTGCATGGCCTCCACTAGAATAGAACCCGCCAAGCCACGATCTGAAAGAAAATGTTGAATTTGTTTCTAAATTTTCATTTCAAAGTCGGGCTGCATTTATTACCAACCCAGTTCGCTGAAAGTAAATCGGTGACAAGTTTCGTGTTTCTGTACGGGACTTCGAGGTAAAAGTCAAATGAGGAGAGAATATTTGTTTCTAGATTGTCAGAGTCAGACTACAAGATTTTGAATTAAATGAGTGAAAGGCAATGGAAAAAATTCGTTTTAACAGATTTGCAATGGATAAGTAGGTAATCGCGATGAATGGAGGCACCAATCAACAGCAGCCTCAACGTAGTGGTGCGGTCCCCGGCCCCGTTTGGGTTGGGTCGAAATGGCTGTTGGCCTTCCGAGGGTCCCAGTTACCCCGGGCACACCTCTTCATTTTTTTGCTATGCTGCCCTCTGAACGACCGCAGAAGGGCAACACACAGCTTCTTCAAAATTGATCGCTTGTTTCCTCTTTTTCTTTTCTCCTTCCCCTCTCTTGCCCTTCTTCGTCTCCTCATTCTCCTCCTTCTCTTGATGAGCGGTAATGTTCATCCCAGCCCTGGCCCCATTTTTCCTTGCTCTGTGTGCGCTGGAAATGTGACCTGGTGGGGCAAGTCAGTGCAATGCTGCGCTTGCTCCAGATGGGTTCATCTAAGGTGTTCACAACTTTCCTTATCCAATTTCAGAGCTCTTGGCAGCTCTCACGCTTGGAGCTGCCCCCCTTGCCGAATCACTGTGACTCCATCCTCGGACTCCTACGACATGTATACCTCCACCGTGCAATCTAACCCCGCCTCTGCTAACGCTGCTATCTCGCCCACCTCTTATCTCCAAACCTCTTATCCCCCATTTGCTCATTTTATATCCTCTCTATCTTCCCCCCCACCACCATCCCTCGCTCCTGGCTATCCTACTGCACCTCCTGCCTTCTCTTCCCCCTGACTCTCTCAGGGTTCTTCAATGGAATGCTGGAGGTCTTCGAGCCACGAGCACTGAACTACTCCGTTTTCTTTTGTTCCATCCTGTCGACCTTATCTGCATTCAGGAATCCAATCTTAACTCCTCTTCCTCTTTCCGGATTCCTGGATTCTCTGCTCTGCGTTCTAATCGTACCCAATCCCAGTCTGGCGTTCTCTCTCCTGATACCACGCACGCTAGCGGCGGCGTTGTCATTTTCGTCAGGCAGGACCTATCTTTCTCTGAACTTTCTATCTCCTCTTTTTCTTCACTTGATCCCTACTCTGATTATGTAGGGATCAATATCTCTCTAAACAACTCCTCCTCACACTCTTCCCTTAATGTGTACGCCCCCCCTATTCGCTCTTCCCCAACGGATGGCAGAACCGATTCCTTTTCTCCCTCCATTCTTCCCTCCTTCAGAAATCTCTTCATTCTGGGGGACTTCAATTGCCATCACCGGGGACTCAATAGGTACTTCCGACCCTTGCCGGAAAGAAGTATTCGACTGGGTCATCTCCTCTGACCTCCTCCCCCTCAATAACCCTGACACACCCACCCTTCACCATTGCTTCTCTGGCAGTTGCTCCTCTCCTGACATCTCCTTTGCCCCTCTTCTCTTACTCTTTCTTGCTCCTGGGAGGTGCTACAGGACCTTGTTTCTGATCATCTGCCAATTCTTCTATCTATCCCTCTCTCTTCGGTCTTTCACCCCAACGAGCGCCCCCCTTCTTTCAATTTTCAGAAAGCTGGCTGGGATGGGTTTTCCTCCTATATTGACTTTCACTGTCCTTCAGCAGAAGAATACTCGTCTCTTTCACTTTCCTCTGCTGCTGCTCTCTTTACCCTCTGGCTTTGAATGCAGCCAAATCTTCCATTTCTTTCGGCCGCGTCAAACGCCCTTCTAAAGCCTGGTGGTCTGCTGAGGTGGAAAGTGCAGTTAATGAAAGACGCAAGGCTTTTGCTGCCGCTCACAGAAGTGATAAGGACTGGCAGGCTTACATCTCCGCTTCTCGACGCCCCTCGTCAGTCATCGCCAAGGCCAACACTGAGGCATGGCAGACGACTTGCTCTTCTCTTTCATCTAAATCTAGCCCAAAAACAGTAAACTCTCTTCTTCGCTCTATCGCTGGCTCATCTTCCTCCTCTCCTAACTTCCCCAACTGTTCTTCTCCCAGGGAATTGGCTTCGGTCTATGCCGCTTACCTGAGATCTCACTTTTTCGTTTCTCAGCCAAAGGCTCTGCGTAGCAGAGCCCGAGACCACCTTTCTGAGCTCCGCCGAGCCACGTGCCATGTGGAGTCTCACTCGTCTTTTTGCTCTCCTTTCACTCTCACTGAATTTATTGCGGCTGCCTCCAACCTCTACTCGTCCACCGTCACTGGCCCAGACAAAGTTGCCTATCCCGTGCTAAAGCACCTTCCTCGCTCTGGCATGGATTTTCTTCTCCACATCTTCAAGCTCTCCTGGTCTTCACATTCCTTTCCTTCCATCTGGAAGACATCTCCCATTATTCTCAATCACAAGATGAGAAAGCCTCTCGACTCTCCTGCTTCCTTCCGGCCTATCTCTCTCACCTCCTGCGTATCAAAGCTGTTTGAACGCATCATTCTATCGCGTCTACTCTTCTTTCTGGAGTCTAATTTCATTCTCTCTCCCCGTCAGGCCGGTTTCCGCCCTGGTCGGTCTACACTCGATCAAATTCTGTACCTTTCTCATTCCATTTCGGATGGATTTAACAAACCCAGGCCGGGCTTTCTGACGATCCTGTCTACTATCGATTTCTCCAAAGCTTTTGACTCTGTCAGGCATCCCTCCCTTTTCCACAAACCCATTTCGGCTGGCCTGCCTCCTTGCTTTGCTCGTAGGACTCAATCTTTCCTTTCAGATAGGCGCGCTTGTGTGGTTTTTCAAAATCACAAAAGTTCATGTTTTCGAGTCCGTCGAGGTGTTCTGCAAGGATCCGTTCTTGTCGCTGCACTTTTCTCTCCATTCATTAATGATCTTCCAGCCTCTCTGCCTTCTTCCATCAGCTGCTCTCTTTCCACTGACGATCTGGCCATTTGGTCCTCCTCCCCCTTGGTCCCCACTTCGGTGGAGGCCACACAAGGAGCTCTGTTTCGATTGGAGCGCTGATCTGAGTACTGGTGTCTTCCTCTCAATCCGAAAAAATGTGAGACCTGCTTCTTCTCAGTGGATCCCCACCAAGCTAAACTCCAACCCAGCTTCCTCCTACTTGGCTCCCGCCTCCGTTTCAATCCCACTCCAACTTTTCTCGGGGTTACCTTCGACCGCACTCTTTGTTTTTCTAAGCATGTATCTTCGCTGAAGGCCAAGTTTTTCCCACGTCTCAAGGGGGAAAACGCTGTATCTCTGCTTCCTCATGAGGCCCTCTAAGGAGTCCCTCTCTGTTTTGTACAAATCTTTTCTTCGGTCCCTTTTCACTTGTGCTTCACCCGGATGGTTTCCTTTGCTAAGCGCTACCAATTTCACCAAATTGGATCGCCTCCACCGAGCGGCCAGTCGCGCCATCACCGGCAGCCTCTCGTCCTCCCTTGTCCCTCTGCTTCTCACCGAGGCTTCTCTACCTCCCCTACGAGTCACCCTGACTCATTTCACTGTTTTCTCTTATGAGCGGGCTCTTTGTTTCCCAACTTTTTTTCCTATTTCAGGTTTGGCCAGACTAGGAGTGAAACCAAGACACTGCAGATCGTCCTGGAGAGCTTTTGCGCCCACTCACCAGCTCATGCTTCCTTCTACTTGTTCTAGGGAGGCTCTTCTTGCTTGCCCTCCCTTTCCTTCTTGGAACCTGCCCTTCGTTCACGGTGGAGTCCACCCTTTCCACTCCATGCTCTCGCTCTGACCCCCCTCTCTCTCGCTAAGATGTGGCTCTCGCCCATCTTGACTCTCTCCCCCTCATGATCTGGTGCTTTGGACAAACGGCTTTGTTCCTTTTCCCTTTGGCAAGGGTGGTTCCGGCGTTCTTGCCAACTGCTCTCTTTGTGGCACTGAGGCCACTCTTTTCTTTTCGTCAGGCCCAGTATGCTCAAGTTTTTCCGCTGAAGCCTGCGCCATTCTGCACGCTCGTTGCTGGTCTCGGCAGCACCAACAAGTTTTCCATTTTTCTTTTCTTCTTCTACTATCTGACTCTCGTTCTGTCCTCGCCACCCTGTCCTCTTCTCCATCTTTCCTCTTATCCCAAACTCTGTGGCAGATCTGGCAGGAACTGTCTTCTCTCTCCTCCTGTTCTTTTAGACTACAATGGGTCCCCGGACATTCGTTTCTCCCGGGAAACGACGCGGCTGATGAGCTTGCCAGACGGGGTGCTCTACTTGCGCCTTCTACAATCCATTGTAGTCTCTCTCCTCTTATCTCTCGTATCTACTCCCGTCTTATCTCGGACTGGAGGCGTACTGTCTCATCGAAGTTCTTTGACACACAGGTTCCCTCGATTGCCTCTGAGGAACTTGTGCTCCCTCGTCACGCTCGCTGTGTCCTCTCTCATCTACGCTGCAACGGACACAGCCTTCTCTTAGGTTCTTATCTCTCTAGGATTGGCAGAATCGAGAATCCATCCTGCAGCGCTTGCGGACACTCGTCCCAGGACACCTCTCATCTCATTCTGCACTGTCCAGCTACGCATAAGCATTACTAAATGAATACTTGTTTTGAGGCACAAAATTTCAAAACAGCTTTAAATAAAGCTATAGGGAACAGATTTATTGCACTCTTTTAAGTTATGAGAAAAAGCTTAAATGTTTTTGTATGGCTCTTATCAAAACATATAAATCACAATAAAGCAAAGAGAAAGGCATGGTATTTATAGACATAGAAACATTAAAATTGTTGCGTTTCGCCGTCGTCCGAATCCCAACTGCTAGTGGGCCAATTGCAGTGCATAGAAAAATTTTTGGTGGCAACATGGTCTCTCTTTTGGTTTGGAAAACTTGTTTCATTACTGGCTGAATGAAAGGAGGATCTTGATTTTGCCAACACAGAAAATGAATGGTCTTGTAGACGGCGGCACTGTTCTGATTTTTGAGTAAATTCTGTCCAATTGCAAAAAGACCGTAAGGGGAAAGGAAGTGTCTTGCATTTCGTAAAATTCCTTATCTCTCTTCCTTCATGCCCTTTCCGCTTGATTTGGATGCACGTTGGATAATTGTGCTTTGAAGAGTTTGGTATGTGCGGTCAACGTACCGGCAGCCACAAGAGCACTCGTATTTATATACGGCAGTGGTTTCCAACCTTTTTTGGCGCATTCCTCCTTTGCTGATTTTGAAAATTTTTATTCCTCCCATGTATGAATTAAACTTGACAAAACACACTGATTGCTTAATATTCTTTAGACGGAGAAACAATCCTTCTAAGGTCAACCTTTACGGCTATACGAACCCCCATGTAGCCATTCCTGGAGAGTGTGGAGAGCGGATGTGGGGTATTTATACCATGCCGCCTACACGGTTGGTTGCTCCAGATGTATATATACGCAGCTAGCAGTATTTTTCTTCCAGCTGCTGAGAAGTTCATACGGTGCCAGGTTGGCGGAACCGCTGCACCACATTGCGCATGACTGAACTCTTCCACATAAGCGACTCTTACTCTGCTGAAATAGCTTCCACAGGGTTTGAACTCGGATCGTCGAGATCGGAAACCCATCGAACTACCAACAGAGGCAACTAAACACAGCGATTTAACGAAACATGTATTTTTCTTTTAACTCGATCTGCCAGGGCAAAACTTGTGTTTGTTTATTGCTCGAAAGTTGTTGAATGCTGTAAGTAGCTTGGGACAAAGCACAACTTAGGTGATCTTCAGCATCGAGTCTATTTCTTTGTTTGGTCTTGATCTGTAGCAGAGTAGAAAATCCTGCCTCACACAGGTATGTAGACACGAAAGGAATAAAAGTGCGCAGGGCTTTTTGGTAGATTTGAAATTGGAAACGATTCCTATTCAACAGTTTTTCATTATAAGCTTGCCTTGCAGAAGAATCATTAACCATTCCAAAGATTTATCTTGGCAATCATCTGAAAGCTTTTCAACGAAAAATGAAAAAGGATTTCTAACAAAGTCAAGTTTATTATTCGCAATTTCTGGAAAATATTTCTCAAATTCGCTTTCAAGTGTTGACAAACGTTCCAAAATACCATTTTCGATTTGTCCTGGCAGAATATTTACTCTGGTATCAAGAAGTATATATAATTTCTCAAGTATTAAATAATTTTGGATTCGAATTTTTCGTTTCCAATTTGACAATTTTGATATGAATGCTTTTAATGCATCTACAAATTTAATGATGTCGGTATTCCTGCCTTGCATCTGAAGATTAAGTTTGTTAGGTTGTTCAAACATGTCACATCCAATCAGGAACAATACTCTGTCTTATTTTTGGGTTCACAAAATGCTTATACTTCTTCTGAAAGTTCAAAGAATTTTCGAGTTACATTTCCTTTGCAAAGCCATCAAGTTCGGGTATGGTGGAAAAGCCCCACGTGGTTTTTATCGATGTCGATAAAAAGTCTTTTTAAAAACAAGAAAATTTAAAACTCCGGCTTTAATGAAACTAACTATCTGAATCATCTGTTCTAAAACTGTTTGAATTGAATCAGGCAAAGTTTTGAAAGCTAGGGCTTGCCTATAAAGCATGCAATAAACACTTTTGCTTGTTTGAGCTAGCTGCTTTACAAGAGCTTGAAAACTTGAATTACAGCCAAGCATTGCGTGCGCTCCATCTGGGCAACAGCCAGTAAGATTCTTCCATTCCAAGTGTTCATATTCAAAAACAAGATGAGACCTTTTCAAAAATGTGTGCTGCTTTTGTATTCGTTTATAAAGAGCAGCAGAAAAGAAATTCTTCCTTAAATACACCATTGTAAACATATTTTACAAATACCAATAACTGTGGACACGATAAGACATCTGCGAATTCATCCAGTTAGATCGCAAAACGACCAGGAAGAGCATCTTTGATTTCTTGAACTATCTGACTTTTGATGTCGTCAGACATATCTTTTATTCGCTCTTGAAGGGTGTTATTTGAAAGTGAAACTTCAGCTAATTTTTTTTCTGCATCTTTTCCAAGAACTTTATCAGCCATTTTCGGAACACAAGACTTAATTAATGGTTTCCCAATAGTGTGTGGTTTTTTGCTTTGCTATTTCTAGTGCTACTTCATACGATGCTTCAACAATTTTGATGTTTCTCCGAAAAAACTCGCTTGAAGCATCCAGTCTCTTAATTTTTAGAGCTTTATTCTGGCGTTTAAAATAGCTTTTATCTTTATCTTCGCTCTGAGGATGCACATTTTGTAAATGTTGTTTGAGCTTCACTGTTCTCATTGTGTCATTACTTAGTATTTTCTTACAGAGTACGCACTGTGGCCTCTCTACACCACCAACAATCACTGATCTAAAACCATACTGCTAGTAAGATTTATCATATTTACGTTTTTTACTGCTCTTGTCGCTAAAACTAATTTAGTTAAAATTTGCAACAAGAATCTGCACAAAAATGGTACATGCAGGTGATTGTAAAATAATACTAACTAACTGGTAGATCTTGGCAGCGTCAAACTTGCTTAATGTAAAGCAATTCGCTCTAACTAGCAAGCTATTCTCGTGCTGCAAATTCACTCGATTGGAATATCTTTCTTATAACTACAGTGATAGGCGCCAAAAAATTACGTAATAATGGCTTGCAAATGAATATGCTACCAACCGCGTAAGATGGAGGAACGATCTTCATGTAATAAGGGAAGTTAGTTAATGAGGTGGATCTGGCCACCTCCGTTGATCGGGCAACACCGAATTTAAAAAATTGGACTGATATTGATGATGATGATAAGTTCAAATTACGTAACAATGAATGGTCACTAATTTGTATCGCTAACATTAACCCACATCTTCCTAGCATCATTTAAAGTGACGAAGCAAGACTAAGGATTACAAGCACACTGATGATTATAGGACTCCAGTTTATAGATTAAGCTGACGATGAAGAATCAAGCTGATTACTTGACCGTTTTAATTTACAAGTTAACAGCTATCGCGATATTTACAGCAACCTAACTTTAAATATTTGTTTTTTTGTATTGTTGAAAGAGAAACTGCCATGGAACGTTGTAAATGGAAACAAAATTAAAAAATCACTAAAGATAGCTAAAATATATCTCTTTGAAGTGGTACTAAGCGAAAAAAACTAAAAAACAAATTTGCGGAAGTTTTGCGATTTATTTACTTTTGTCAGTTTAAACTGACGCTAGGAGCAGGAGGGTACAATCAGTCGTAAGACACGATTTCTTTTATCGAGAGCAAAAACTAGATAAATTTATGTTGCTTTTTTGTACCTCACAGAATTGTTTAGGATTTCGATTATTTGCCGATATTTCGGTAGTTTACTGGTAACTAAGAGCAGGTGCAGGATTAGTCCATCGCCATTTGCCAAATCAAATTTCATTTTATTTACTTATCTAGACAGAAAGCAGGCTGGGAGCAACTCTTGTAAGGAGGAAGTGAAAAATTATAAATACTGCAGAAACAAGATTTTCACGAATTTTAGGCTAACGTGTGCTTTAGTAGCGAGCTAAACATTAACATCGGACATAACATCAGAAAAACATGGTGGTCAACTAGCAACAAAAAGGTAACATAACTTATATACTGTACATACTTTAACAGTGAGTTTAGCTCTTGCTAGAATATGCTTTCATTCAGCTGTGCTTTGTGGTCTTACTGAAATGTTTGCATTATGTGAACTTGTTAAACAAATCTAAATATTTTCAAATCAGATGATTTTTGTATTTCATGTTAGTATTCAACTTTATAATGTGTTTTTAGAGTAGGATGGTGAAACTTCCTGCTCCAAAACTGAAATGGAAGAAGGGTGACTCGTAGATGCTCATAGAGTTCTTGATAACTGAACCTTGGCAACACTTTTCTTTGATGAGCCTATCCTGCCACATGAAATATTTGAAAAGTTCTTCACGCTGAAGAGATGGAAAGAATATATTTGTAATCAAATAAGTATGCTTAACAAAAAGGCAATCACTCATTTATGATGACCATAAAAATTTGAAGTCATTTTATGCCATCCTCTTGCTGAGCGGCTGTAATAATTGCTACAACAAGAAAAATATTGGCAGAGGAGGGAGAATTGCCGTAACCGAATGGTCACAGCGCTGATGACCAAAAATGAGGTTGAAGAATGCAAGCAGTTTTTTCATCTTGCAAATAATGAAAACTTGGAGAAAACGGACAGATTTGCCAAAGTTTGACCTTTGTTTGATGCTATAAACAAGCAGTGTGTGGCTCACTACAAGTCCGAATAACATCTAAGCATTGACGAATCCATGGTACCATACTTTGGCAAGCATAGTGCCAAGCAATACATCCATGAAAAACCAATTAAGTTTTGTTTTAAGCATAGGGTGCTGGCAAAGCTGTTGGGATACCGTGTTCAGTTCCGTCTATATGCTGCCAAAGACACACAGCTAGATATATATGGCGACATTGGAATGGAAGTATGTGGAACTGTTGTTGCACATCTACTGAAATGCATACCATCTCAACAAAATAAAGGTTCAATTTAACATGTGGTAATGAATAACTTTTTTACATATCCAGATCTTCTAAGCCATCTTAAGAAACAGTCCATCGCAACTATCAGTACAGTTATACTTTTCCGTTTGGGAAGCCCTCCTCTAAAGAGTGTCAAAAAAGTTGAAAAATTGCAGCGAGGAACATCAGTTGTTGCGATAGAAACGTCATGCAACATTTCAGCTATTCAATGGAAAGACAACAAAGTTGTAAATGTACTTTTTACATTCGCAGGAAAAGAGCTACAAAACAAAGTTAAGCGATATAGTCAAAAGAAAAAGATCAATGCTCTGCAGCCAAACGTGGCCAACGTTAACAACCGCTTTATGGGTGGGGTTGATCGTGTGGATCAGAACATCTCGACATACATGGTTCACTTGAGAAGCAAGAAGTAGTAATGGCCATTGTTTCGGTTCTGTGTTAATGTTGCAGTCAACAATGACTTTCAACTGTATCGTCTAGGCAAACTAGATGCTGGTGATTCAAAGTTGGTTGCCCTAGAATCTAGGCGAGCAATTGTTCAAGCATATTGTTTGCAATACAGTACAGATATGCCACAGGTACTATTTCCTGGATCAAGGTCACAGTCGCCTGAGCATGTACGCTTCAATCCTATGAATCAATGGATTGTAAAATGGACGCACCGACGATGTGCAAAACCAGGATGCTCTGGAACCCCCGGTGCTTCTGTGAAGCCTGCAATGTTGGTCTACATCCTCATTGTTGCGAAGAACACCATTTGCAATAGGCAATTTTATTTAGCTGGACTTGTGACATTTTTCAGTTGTATTAGCTTGCCAGTTTTGATGAAAATATTAAATACTAGCAGATTTACCCGTCCTTGATCGGGTAAAATGGCAGATTTACCCGTCGTTGATCGGGTAAAATGTAAAGACTGATTAAATTTTTACATTGAATAACCATATTTTAATGTGTTTTCATGATTTTTATTTCATCGTACAACAGTACAAATAGGCCTCTAGTAGAGCCCCATAGGCTCGCAGCCCTCCATAGACGATTCTGATCGAAATCAAAATACCGTACTTGGCAGATTTACCCGTCGTTGATCGGGTAAAATGTAAAGACTGATTAAATTTTTACATTGAATAACCATATTTTAATGTGTTTTCATGATTTTTATTTCATCGTACAACAGTACAAATAGGCCTCTAGTAGAGCCCGATAGGAACCCTTTCGCAATCACGTTTTATATCTGCTGGCAAACCACTGTTGACCGCTTGATACTACGTGGCGTACAAAGTAGCCAAATCTAAGAAGCCTCATGCAATTGCAGAAGAGATGATAAAACTATGTGCATTAAAAATGTCAAAAATGTTGTGGAAAAAGAAGCCTCAAACTAGCTTAACTTGGTGCCGTTATCAAATAATGTTATTCAGAAGCGAATTAGTGATTTAAGTTCGGACATTTTGGACCAAATTATGGTAGTATCAGAGCTAGTCCCTTAAAAATCTTTCTCCAGTTGAACAAAATAACTGATGCTGAGAATTGCATTCAAATCATCGCATTAGTGAAATATGTTCATGGTGGTGTCATATGTAAAGATTTTTTGTTCCGTGAAGATCCAAAGGAAAAATATCTTCCAATGTGTGACGAATTTTTTGTGAAACATGACTTAAATATAGAAATTATTGGTTCTGTGTGTATCGACGGTACCCCTGATATGCTGGGAAATAATTTGATATTTCTTGCTTTGTTAAAACAAGAAATTCTGAACTTGTAAGGCACCCACTCTTTTCTTCATTGACATGCTTTGGTATCAAAAACTTTGCCTCCAAAGTTGAAAAATGTCCTTGATATTTTTGTGAAGACCATCAACCTGATTAGGGGTCGTGCTCTGAACCATCACCTGTTTAAGTCGTTTTGTCACGGTTTTAGAAGTTAGCATTTAGTTTTGCTTTTTCACACGAAATTCCGCAGGCTGTCACGTGGAAGAGCTTTGATCTGTTTCTTCAAAATGCAAGAAGTCAAAACTTAGCTGAAATAACGTGCGTATGATCTTCCACAGAAATGAAATCACAAGAATTCAATAAAATGCTAGCTTATTTGAGTAATATTTTCACTTGAATAAATGACCTCAGTGTTTCTATGCAAGGGAAAAATGTAAACACATTAAAATTTCGTGAAAAGATAAATGCTTTTAAAGAAAAGTTAGATCTTCGGCGTCGACGAGTTAAAAGAGATATTT
The DNA here is from genome assembly GCA_963675345.1 of Trididemnum clinides. NCBI lineage: Eukaryota > Metazoa > Chordata > Ascidiacea > Aplousobranchia > Didemnidae > Trididemnum > Trididemnum clinides. The sequence continues at coordinate 31,905,957 of OY776303.1, forward strand.
TTTCAAATATTTTCTCACCAGAAATGGTTGATGACAATGAGCCCCTAATTCCAAGTATGTGTGTGAAGATAGAGGTCTGTTCAAAAAGTATCCAACCTTTGAGCATAAAACACACATCACAATAAATATCACAAATTTTATTTAATCTCCTTCAAAATACTCACTCCCCTTGCAAGTGCACACACTTTTCCCAGCGCCTCTGCCACTTTTGGAAGCACCTCTTGAACTCCTCCTCCTCCGGAATGCTCCTGAGCTCCGCCGTCGTTTTTTCCATAATGTCCTTAGGTGACTGAAATCGCATTCCTTTTAGCGTAGTTTTTAACTTGGGAAATAGCTAGAAGTCGCATGGTGCCAAATCAGGAGAGTAAGTAGGCTGGCGCACAAGTGCCGTATTGTTTTTAGCCAAAAAATCTTTGATTTCAAGAGTGGAATGAGCGGGAGCATTGTCATGGTGAATCTGCCAGTTCTTACCCGTCTACATGTCTGGCACTTTCTTTGCACAGTATCACGAAGGTGATGTAAAATCTCCAAGTAGTACTCTTTAATGTTTGTTCTGCCACAATTCACTTGAACAATTTCCCGGAGTGTTAGACGGCGATTTTCCATCACAATTTGGTGAACCAACTCAATCACCTCCTCGTTTCAGCTTGTGGATGGCGTGCCTCACTCTCCACTGACATTAGACCGTTTTTGAAGCGATTAAACAATTCTTTTATGTGAGTTTGACTTAAGGCCTCATCTCCAAAAGCTTGCTAAATCTTTTGAATTGCTTCAGTATGATTATTACCAAGTTTTTGGCAGAGCTTGATACAAAATCTTTGTTCGATGCTTTCTGTCCCTACGCATGCAAGCAAAAAGTCGACAAACATGTGCTATATGACTGCACTAAATGATTTAAAAAAAGAGAATGACACCAACTATCGGTTTAAAATTTTTTATGTGTGTGTAGTAATTGTGCCGATTCAATCCGCCAAGACTACTTTGCTGGCGTGGCATTATTTTTGGCGACAAGCGGTAGCATAGGATATTTTTTGAACCCACCTCATAATGTGGATCATTTGAAAATACTTCGAAAGTCATTTGATGGATATTTTGAAGAAGGAGATCTAGAAACTTCTGAAGAACGGATTATAAATCCATATCTTTTAGTTCAGATTATAGGCCGGATGATGAGAAGTTGAAGGACTTATTAAATTGAGCGCAAATCGTGTTCTTGAAATGCAGTTTGAAGAGAAAACTCTGGAACAACATTTGTGCTTGGCAATGGACATGTTTCCACGACTTTGTAAAAAAGCACTAAGTGCGCTCATCCTGTTTGCCATGACGTACTCATGCGAGAGTGGATTTAGTGCCCTTTTGTCAATCAAGGCAAAATCTAGAAATCACTTCAGTGCACAGGCAAACATGCAGGTTGCTATCAGAAACAAAGTGCCACATTTTGAAAAACTCTTAAGAAATAAATAGGAACGAAAGAGTCATTAGATTTGAAGAGCTTTTTAAACTTAAATTCCTAAGCTTTTTAAAAAACATGCATATTTTTTATAAAGTTCATGCAACTTCTATTTTGTTGCTTTTTTGGTTTCCACATATTTCATTTTTGTTCATACAGTACAATGAGTACATTATTAAAAATTGTTTATGCAAATTTTCATCGGTCGCTATCAACTTTATTCTTAAATAAAATCATTACACGTACTGTAATCGGTGCGAGAACATATTAAAATACTTTAGGGATACTGGGCATTAAAAATGTTGGAGACCTCTGGTGAAAAGCTTAAGATTTTGAGGCAAATACTAAAAGCTGTGTTTAACATTTGGCGTTTAAGATTGTTCAAAGTCTGTGCTATATTATTTCTAAAAATTTTTGTAGTCAACGTCTTTATTGTGTTTGCATTCATTGCCAACTATTTACTTTTTTCCATGAGTGATTGCGCAGAATACAAAAGCTACCGTTTCAGATTTATCTCTGAAGGCCCCATTGCAGACACAGTTTGGATGTTTCAAATCTCTTTACAATATTATTGCGTTGCTTTAGTTTAGATTTTGAGGCATGAAAACGTTCCGTTAAAAAACCTCTGACGTTGAAGATTTTTCACCAACAATGAAACTTTATTTTAGATATTGGTGACAGCTGCTTGTTTTGGCTCAGTGCCAAGCGATTTGGCAAAAAATTTCATTGGATTGATTTTTATAAAGGAGGAGAAGCGATAGAGATTATTGATATTGGAGATTTTTTTGTCGGCCCTGGAAATGAGCAGAGAGGAAATTGCGGTTTGCTAAACTTCACAAGACGTAATGATAAAATAAAAAAATTTAATTTGCAAGCAAGAACTTGCCAAAATAAGATTCCTGATAAATATGGAGGAGTCATTTGTGCAGGAAGTAAGTACTTTCCGTTCATTTATTCTTGAGTTTGTATGTAAACAGCAATTTAACTTACTCTATATTGTAATGGTGATACCTAGTATTTACTTTTTGTGGGCAATCACGTCTCGGGCTTGAAACATTTTCCATTAACACCCGCAAGTACTTTTCGAGTGATTTCCCGGGCATATTCTGTCCGCTCATTTGCACAGTTTCCTGCGTGGTATAACCCCACCAGAACGTTTGGCTTTTGAAAAAATCAAGGACGAGCGACAGAGCTGGGGCATCACCTTGCGACTTAGAGCCAATCCACCGTCAGTGTGAGTGCGCTACGCTTCATTGCGATTGAAATGAATGATTGAAAGTTTGTTTATCATCAGTAGGGCGAGTAAAAGTCATTAAAGTTATATTTTTTTTGGTGGTACAAAAAGCTATGAAACCTACAATAATACAAAAACTACTTTGTTACGGGGTGTATTGAAGAAGTTATAAAGTCCTAAAGAGTCATATTTTCTGCATTTGGTCATAAAATATGACCTTTCATTTTTACTTTAAAATGCAAAGATTAACCCCCCGTAACTTTGTCCATGCAGTGTAAACAGGTCCTACAGACATTAATATTTGATAAGTGGGTCTATACACCACAAATAAGGAAGGCAATGAAAGTTCTTATGCAGAGTTTCCTGAAGCATTTCATAGCAGTGCTTTCATTCTTAAGTGTAGCCTTATGATTCCGCTCTTTATTTGATGACAATTTCTATTGTAACGTTGTCCAGCCACATTATTTTGCAACACACAGTAATACAGTACACTATTTTGCAATGCATGGCAAAAGTAGTTTAGCTAGAGTCCTAGATACTTTTACTGTCTAGACAGCAAATGCCTGACTGAAGGAATTTCACTTTAAATTCACAATGGGAAGTTACGTCTTAGTGTCATTATAGTGAAGGTATACTCGTATACAATGAGGTTGCACAGAAATACTTTTTTAAAGTGGCGACTAGTGGGGGTCGCAGAGCAAAAAAGTTTGAGAAACCCTGCTCCAGAATGTTGGTACTGGTAGTGAATATTGTCTGACCATTCAATTCCTTAAGTTTAATGCTGACCTAGTTACAAAAGCCCCTTTTTAAACTATATTGTTGTTTGTGATGACATGAGCAAATGTACAGTCACCATTATTTTACACTATTTATAAGGTAGAGAGAATTGAAAAAGAGTTGGACTATTTAATATATAACCTAGATGCTCGACGTGCAGTGTGGCAGTGTGGCAGTGTAGCAATACAGTAAATATATATGCTAGTTGCTGTACAAGGGATAAAAACAAGAAGCTAACTGTCGGAAGGTTTCTGTGAGTGAGCAAAATAAATGCCGTAAGTATAACTGATCAACACAAAAGCGCTGGTCGATATAAAATAAGTTAACCAAATGTATATTACTGAGAGCGTAAGATACCTTACATGGCTCCTGGTTAGCCCGATATCCTACATGGGATTGTAAACAAAACGCGCCGGTTCACCCTTAACAGCACTACTAGTTTATTGTGTCACTTTCAAGCAATCGTACAAGGCGGATGAACAGAAGCGGTTTCTAAAATCATAAGCAAGAGTCAGAACCAAACAATCCAATACAAAGCACAAGACTTACTTGCAGTTTACTTTTGAACCAGGATTCCTTTGATGTTACAACTAACCGTACAAGTATTAACTAAAACTGAAACTGAAATTCTTACATGAAATTGATTCACACAAAAGTAAATTAGGCAATAGAAAAAGCGTTCCAATGATTACTCACTAAATGTGGTGTTTAAGGCGTAAGTGAGTACATAATAGTAAGTCTTGGCATGTGTGGAACAGTAGCTTAGATAACCTCGGTTCGAATGTGACCAATATTCCAGAAATATAGCCAATGTTGCAGAAGAATTCGTGTTGTTTGTGTGAAAAAACTCGCTACGATGCGCCGTCAAATTATAATAAAGAATGGCCGGCGCCGCTCGGCTTGGCCCTTATCGGTAATGTCTAGGTTAACAACATCGATCCGGCCGACCAAGCCGGTTCACCCAATGGATTGTTGTGAAAATAGTTATAAAACTTTGTTTTACATAGCCAAATCGATTGGTGGGCATTAGCGCCGCTACTCTTACGTCAGCGTTTGCTTTAGCGCCGCTATTGTTGTTGTGAACTAGCGACAATATTAGCGGTCGCTCCTTTTTGTGAACAATAGCGCTAGCAAAAGCTGCCCTAAAGCCCGTCCCTTTTCAAAATACAAATACCGTCTCAAAAGTGCAAAACGTTCAAAAATCACAAGCTGCCACAAAGCATCTTCTAAAACCAAGTTTTGATAAAGAACGTTTGCGTAGAAGTCACAAAAAGACAGCAGCAGTGAGAAGCTATTAGGCAACCTTTTCACTGAGAGACACGAGTCTCAAAGCAAACCAATTGTTATGTTGCTCTCTAGTGCAACATTAAGTAAGTTATTTGTGAAATACAACACCACTACACCTTCCAGTGTAACAGTGGAACGCCTGTTTCTATTGAAAAAAGATGTGCTGAAACATAAACGATCCGGACTCAGCAATCCATGGTGGATATATAAAAGTGAAGCAAGGGAAGCACTTGCCTTAGGCCTACGCTTTTGAGGGGCTCTCTTTATGGTTTTCAAATTGTCATAAAACTTTACACAAGTTTTTGGAAAACAATATACCCCAACGTTTTAACTATCATTTATGTTATCCTGAAATATCCAACCTTGAAATTAAAGGCACTGAACACAAGACATAATTTTAAAAATAGCGTAATCAACGCAAAATCACCAAAAATGGGAATGTTGAAAACGAGACAGTACAGAATAATGAGATTTTTCTGACGATTTGAGAGTATATACTGTTGAGCAGTAATAATCATAAACTTTCTGAAGCTTTTGCCACCGCACAATACTAAGTTTGAAAAAATTATATACCTACTCAATGGTGTCGTAAAAATGACAGGTCTCAGTCATGGCTTCCATGACATCTTTTAACACGAAATTTAATTTGTGCGAAGCACAATGCACGTAGTAAGCATGTGGAGCCACATCTTGGATCTTCTTATGCAAGCCGGAGTACTTCCAGCTCATCACTTCAGCACCATCATATCCTTGTCCACGGAAGTTTTTTATGCCATGCCCCTTCTACTGAATGGAATTCATTATCAGTTTGTGCAATCCAATAGCAGATGAATCCTCAACTTCAATAAATTAGATAAATGCTTCAACAACGTTCAGTTCTGATGGCGTTTCATCATCCTGACAATTGATTTTGACGTAACGAAATAATTCACTTAACTGTTTTTTTTTGCTGACATTTTGAGTAGTATCGAGAACAATGGTAAAAAAAGACCGCTTGGTGGTTTGCTTTTTGCATCAAGGAGAACTTCTTCAGCTAGTACTGATATTAGTTCATTTTGAATCAAAGGACTTAAATATTTTGGAGAACCTTTAGCAGATGCAAAATTTGTCTAAAACAGTGTCGTATTTGGCAAGAAGCTGTATAATAGAGAGAAAGTTGCCCTTGTTATCCTTCGAAAGTACTTTACTGGATCCTCAGAAAGGTAAATTGCGCATCGCTAACATCAACGCATCATTCACCAGCCTTTCGAAAACATTTTGCCAAAAGTTTGTTTTTTCCAACAAAGACTCGTGCAACGCTTTGTTGTCTCCCTGTTTCCCCATTGCTGATATATGACACGCCTCCGCATAATGTATGGAGTTTTCATAGGTTCGAATTCTCTGCAATAAATGCCTTTAGCCATTTAAACTTGTTGTAACTTAAGGGTTTTAAACTGCGTAAGAAGTCCCAGGAGAGACATTTTCATGAGAAAATAGCCAGCAGGGCTGGAAGTAAACACGGTCCATGCTTGATAAATAGCATAAACAATATCTTTGTAGTTTTAGACCTGATTGTGTTTCAAAATGATAATAATTTGTTGAAAATGAACGACCGCTTTGGAGCAAATCTTTAGGGAATGATCCTTCACGTTTTTTGGGACCTGTTGCAATAATTGCTTTTTTGATCTCTGAGTTTGCAATAACGGTGGAAAAGTTGTCGTTTTTGCTTGCATCTGATCTATCTTCAGTAGAATCAAAATTTTCTGTCTCACAAATGTTGACGTCAATAAGTTGAGGAGTAATTTCTGTCTCTCGAATGCCCACGTCTTGCTCATCCCCTTTGGATGTTTCTGATCGAGTTAGCCACAAACTCAGTCGCTGAGAGTTTCTGGCTGCTTCAGCTATTTTCCTCCTCTTAGCGTGTCTCTTTTCTGCTCCGCTTTGATAATATCTTTTCATATTAAATTGCAGTCAACTAGAGTTTCACAATGTTGTTACTCAAAACCTAAGAAGTTTGATAAAATTTAGACAACGATTAGTAAAGTTTACTATAACAAACTCTCTTTTGTAAAACAATATCAATAACTAAATCCAATGGAATGTTGGTATATGCGAACATCCATTTTGCATCAAAGACACTTTAGATTTTGTATCCCGATTATCAAAATTCAACTTCGGTTCAAGCCACATGGTTTCATTTGATGTAATTAGCCTATTTACCAACATTCCACTGGATTTAGTTATTAATATTGTTTTATGAAAAATCTACTTTGATAAAGAAAGAACTGTCTTTGTTATTGTTTTTCCGGCTCACGAAATAGTTTGCTGCAAACGTAAGGACTGCGGTATGTCCAGCAGAAAAGATTCCAAAAAAAAGCTAAAACTGACTTTTTTATCACTCAAATTACAACTTCTTTCAACGAAAGAAATTTATTAATAAAAATTATAAATCTGATCACTGAATAATAGAATGACGTCTAGCATTGCGATGGTTAAACTAAATCTACGTTGCTGATTCACATAGAATAATCACTATTCTCACAAAATACGACGTTAGTTCTCACTAACCATCAAAACTCTAACTCCTGCCACTCACGCAAATCAGTAACACAACAAAACACTGACTATCACAACACAATTTGCGAATATAGCTATTCATATGAAGTGGGCAAAAGTTACCAATAAAAATTAGCAACTTCGAGAAGATATTATATTTTCTAAATTAATTATTTTACGACAATATAAGCCAGCCAGACAGTTACTGTTGCATCACAAAGCACCAAGTTAAAAGGCTGGTAAACAAGTTATGCAACATGTGATACTATCCACAACAGGGAACCTAGTATAGGTTCTAAAAGTATGACGGTCTAAACTTGTTTTATTAAAAGCCTCTAGCTCAGTGGTTCTTAACCTTTTGTTAGTCACGGACCCCTAAAACATTCTAATGAAAGCTTTGGACCCCTTTAGAAGAAACACATCGCAATTGTCAAAATTAGCTTTTAATCAACTAGGTAGTATAGTCCAGAAATTTGCAGACCAAACAGAAGCAAATTAATAATTCAACGAATAATAATGAATAATAAATCAATTACCATGTCAATTAAGTTATACAACAATTACAAATCATAAAGAATCAAAAAATGCAGTGCAGTAACCAATAAGTAGAACGCACTCAGGCGGTTTGCTTTGAGATGAACCATAAAGAAAAGCACTAGTAAACTAAGTTTATGCAAATAACTTTTTAAATCAATGCGAAGGTTGCTCCTGCTTATCTTCAACAAGAACACGAAATTGTGGGACGGTTTTTGCCAGAGCCACACGCATGTTATCCTTAGCATCCAACCGATTTCGCTGTTTCGTTTTGATAGCAAGAAGAGCAGAAAACCCTGCCTCACAGAGGTAGGTAGTAGCAAAAGGAATAAGAGCAACCATGGCTCTCTTCACCAGGCGAGGATACGCTTGTGCCAAGGAACACCAGAATTCTGCAAGGTTCTTTGAATTGAATTCGCTCCTTAGCATTTGCATTGTCCTCAACTCAATGAGGTCATCTTTGGCAAGATCGTCATCACCAATAGAATTTAGATCTGCAAGAAATGGGTTGCGAATCCACAATTCAAAATTCGGATCATGTGAGCAATAACTTTCAAAAGATTGCTGCAATCTGTCTAAATTTTCGCACATATTTCCACGTAGAGAGGAAAGCAGGCCTTTAGTATTATCGATTCGGCTTTGAGAGATCACTTCCTCCAGCATTGGGAAGTTGGCAAAGTTGTCTGTCTCAAGTCTTCTTTTCCACAAAGGAAGCTTTGCTTGAAAAGCCTGCAGTCTTTCTGTAACGTCCATAATCGTTATATCTGGTCCTTGAAATGACAGATTTACTTCATTCAAGTGACCGAAAATATCTGCCAAGTAAGCTAAGCCATAAATAAACTCCTTTCTGTCAAATTGCACTGATAGAGGATTTTGTTTTTCTCGTAAGAAGAATGAAACTTCCTTTCTCAGTTCCATCAAACGCTTCAAAACTTGACCTCTCGAAAGCCAGCGAACTTCAGTGTGGTACAAAAGTACTTCATGTTGTGCACCCATTTCTTGGCAAAGTCTTTTGAATATACGATTGTTTAAAGCTCGAGCTCTGACAAAGTTGACGATCTTTACAGAAACAGACAAAATTTCTTTTAAAGCTGATGATAGAGTTTTTGATGCCAATGCATGTCGATGTAGAAAGCAATGAGTCACAATGATGTGAGGAGCTTCTTTCTTTACCAACGAAGCAAATCCTGAGGTTTTCCCAAGCATTGCGGGCGCTCCGTCGGTACACAAACTACCAATATTTCTCTTCCAATTGAAATCTTGTTTGGCAAAGAAATTGTTCACCATCTCTAATACGTCTGCAGCCTTTGTAGTTTCTGAGAGAGGCTCGCAAAATAGGAATTCTTCTTTAATTGTATCAGCGTGCATATAACGAACATATACAAGAAGCTGGGCACACTGAGAGACATCTGTGCTTTCATCCAGTTGCATGCTAAATGGAAATGGTGATGCTTTAAGTTCCTCCATTACTTGTTTCAGAATATTATTAGAAATGTCAATAATTCTGGAGCTGATGGTATCGTTTGACAAGGAAACGGCTTCAAGTTTCTTTCTTTGTTCTGTGCCACATACCAGCTCAGTCATTTCCAGAGCACACGGTTTTATCAATGTCTCTCCGATAGTGTGAGCTTTCTTTTCCTTGGCAATGCGGTAAGCGACCTTATAAGATGCTTCAAGGCAAGGTTTCTGCGTCTTGATGAATCCGAACTTCGGCAAAGTCCCCGATTTCTCAAATCGAGCCTTTTTAGAACGAAAAGAATCAACACTATCCAGTGCGTTTTTAGGATGAATAGATTTGAGGTGCTCTTTCAGTTTCGCTGGCTTCAAACTTGCATTGGCAAGGACTTTACCACATAGAAAGCATTGCGGCCTTTGGCTGCCATCACTATCAGTAACAAAGGTAAAACCAAAAGCTACATAATTTTCACTGTACTTTCTCTTCTTCGACATTTTTTTAAATTGGTAAAATTTTTAATTTATTTATCCTTCCAGGTTATAAACCTTTGTAGTAGAAAACACATAAGCAAATTGACAGCTTTCTATAATACTCAATGCAGCATACACGTGCACGATTTTTTGTTCAATCTATTTATTCTATTACGACATAGACGTTGTGTATGATTACATAGGCCTATTTATCACAAATGCAATGTTGCTTTTTTAGGTTCTGATCGGTCAATAGAAATACGTAGCCTACTGTAGATATTCTTATTTGGATTTGCGGACCCCTTAAAGCACCATCATAGACCCCTTAGGGGTTCATGGACCCCAGGTTAAGAACCCCTGCAGTCTAGCTTCTTGTTGGTCACCAACTACACGGAAGAGACCTGATTGGTCAAAACAGTGCCACTATCTGCAGTTTGCTAAATGCATCGCTAGCCTCCAAGCCAGGGGTCGGCAACCTTTCACTAGCTGCGGGCCAGAACTACAATCTGCAAGGTCTCAGCGGGCCGTATAAATTTAACATTAACAGTGTTATTGTTAAAACTTGCGAATTTATTAAATTTTAATCAGAGTAATTGCTGATTTTAACAGTTCGTAACGGCAGCATAAAATACAACATACATTTATTGATATCGGCAGGAAAACGTTAATGCGATATTTTATGTGGCGTTTTATTTGAAAGTTTTTGAAGTTCAGGTGATAAGTTGATGAGGAAAGAAGCATAACATCTTGCAAATATTTATCAGTAGGTTGTGCTGCCAACTTGGTCGTGGTTAGTTTCATTGTCGAAAATAGTTGTTCACACGCATAAGTGCTGCCAAAAATGGATGCCATTTTTTGGACATGTTTAACAGAGCTGGGATATCGTTTGGATTCAAGATATTTTTCATAGAAGTCAAACAGTGATACATGCTCAAAATAAAACTTTGATTTCATCTTGTTGCTACACTGCACCTCAATTAACTTCATTTGATATTTTTCTGGTGCAGCGTCGACCTGTATATCAAATGGGGTACTAAACAGTCTGATACCATTTCAGGAGAACGAATGTCACTACAGCGAGATGAAAATTCAGTTCTTAAATCTCGTATCACAGATACAAATAAAGTAGTGCTCATAGGTTTGTTCTCTTGCAGTGTAGCAAAGTGAGCATAATTTGCATTTGCCTACTGAAATTCTCAGAGTCGTAGTTTTGTTTCGAATGCACGTACATGCACGTACAGAACCGACGCGATGGCGTAGTGGTTAGAGCGTCCGCTTCGCAGTCGGTAGACCTGGGGTTCATTCCCCTTGTCGAGTCATACCAAAAGACTTTAAAAAATGGTATTCACAGCTTCCCTGCTTGGCGCTCGGCATTTAGGGGAGGTTGTGGAGAACAAGCCGGCAAGTTCGCTTGTTGTGTCCTTGGTCAAGGCACTTAACGGGACGCCCCACCTTTATGTGGAAGACAGGTGACCCATAAACCTCGAAAAAGGCAACTCCCAAGCGAGTGCGGACTTACCGTCCAAAGTATAGCGATACAATTCGCTTTCTCGTAAATGGAGGATAAATATGGCAAATAAAAATAAAAATAAAATACATAACTCCACATCTTGTGTATCAATTGGAGCTTTCCCTGAAGCTGCAAACTCAGGTTATCCAAATGTGATGTCAAATCAATCAAAAATGCCAAATTAGAAACCCATTCTTTATCGCGAAATTCGGTAGCATTTGTGTTTTTTCAAGAGAGATTGCTATTTTTTTCTCAATGTGTACACTCTTCGTAGCATTTCACCTCGACTAAGTCAACGTACATTGCAGAAATAAAGCAAATCTCCATACAAACCACTGTTTGTTAAAATAGTTGGCGAAATTGACGATGGTTCAACCCTGGGAACAAAATAAAGTTCACAGCCTTTACCATTATGTCTATGACGCCCTTTAAGGTTGATACCTTTACGCACAATGCTTCCTGATCAATGCGAAACGGTAAGTTTATAATGTCGTTATCAATTCCATGGTCTACCACGTGCTTTTGAAGCAAGGGGAAAACACTCATATTTTTCCAATCATTGATGGGGCTCTATCAGTCGTTGTTGAAACCGGTTTTGAGAGATTGAAATTCATGGCTTCAAGGCATTGAAGTAATGGTTTCAGAATATCGTCTCCTATAGTAGTACCCACCTTAGGAAGCAGTTGAACAAAATTCTCAAGAACATGAAAATTTCCGTTTACTCCACTCACAAATACTGCCAGCTGAGCTGTATCTGTCGTGTCTGTGCTCTCATCTATCGCTATTAAGAACTGTAGATCTTCAAAACAACCTTTTTGGTTATATTTCACGTTTTCAGAAATCTTTCTTATTCGTCGGGTTATGGTTCGTGCTGAAAAACTAAAATCAGAAAACAATTTTATTTTCTCCGAACATACGGTTTCAACAACAGCCATCATACATTTTTTCACAAAGTCGCCATCAGTAAACGGTCTCTTGTCTTTTGCAATTAATTATGCTACCTCGTAGCTAGCAAAAGTAATATTTTCCAATTTAGTGATTTGCCTTTGAAATACATAACTCTGCTGTTCTAAGTTGGCTAAATTTGTTTTTTTCTTGTTTGACCCGTAAACTTGGAAAAATTTGTATTCTTTGTATCATAAAGGCGTTTTACGTAAAATTCCTTATTTAAAGCAACTGAAACGTTGCAAATCGAACAAGTGGTTCACCAAAATTGTTAACAAAAGGTACTGAAAGTAATACAACAGGCAAGCGATGCGCTTTGAGCAGTTTGCTCAAAAAATATTTGTTCTCCCATTCTTTATCAAAAGCTCGACACTCAGCATCAACTTTTCTACGTTTTGTCAGCATTGCCAGATTGCTGAAAATTGATAAGTATATGCTTAATGACAATCATTAGCTAAGCTTCTCGTCAAATATTAAAAAATCTACAATTTGAAATTGGGGTATATCGTATATTTCAATTACAAAGCTGAAACTGCCAAGCACCTTTATGCAACCCTTCCTATGACTTCCACTCAATTCTCTCCTCGGGCATAGCTATACTACTACGAATAAATATACCACTAAATTTGAAAGAAAGGTTAAACGCAAATGTAACACAAAATGCTGTCGGTTATCAGTTACGCAAATCATACTTCATCGAATATGAGACACTTGGTTTACTTAGTCGTCATAAGGTGTTAAGACTTAAGTAGTAGTACACGAGAAAGTAGTTGAATCAATCAAAGCTTTACGCCAGCCCATAAAGTTCGATTTCTGTTCGGGTAGTTTCTCATAAGTATACAAAACGCCAGATAATTGCAAGAAGGGCAGATTAATAAAATAAAATACACTATCCCTAGGCGGGCCGTATCATTACTAAAATTTGTAAAAGGGCTGCGGGCCGGGTGATTTTGTTTGGCGGGCCGGATCCGGCCCGCGGGCCGTAGGTTGCCGACCCCTGCTCTAAGCATTACTTTTTGATACTATTAAGTTACTGGACTATGGTGGGAAATAGTAGAATTATCTCGAAACCATCACGCGACCTCAGGTCATGACTACGTCATAAAGCAAAACTTATTAACAATAAAAGTAAATTTAAACGGATAAATATGATGCTATGCAATCATTATAGCTTAAACTTATTTTACCCAACAGACTTGAGAGGGGGTAGCATACCGATTACGTGACAATTGAAAACGAATTTGTCACAATCCAAACTTTAAATATATTAAGAAATACTTCAAATAAATTTGGTGGTTAAATATAAATCAAAATTATTGATGAAGTGCGATCTTTAATGATAATGAGTTTACATGAGTTTTTAACAAAAATATTTTACAATAACATGTAGCAATGCAGGGCCCCTCGTGTTGGGGCCCCGGTATATTGCACCGGCTGCATCGGCGGTAGTTACGGCTCTGGGTAGCGGTGATAAATTTTTGGCTGTCTAGCGATAGCATTAGCACGGTTAGTTTGTCACTAGCGCACGCCCACTTCTGGCCGAAATAAAACCATCGTTTTTGAAACGCAATCAAAAAAATACTATTGCGTGAAATTGTGCATAACCACTATATGTCTCCAAGTCTCTGGAACTCCTGGCAACTTAAACTTAACAAACTTTTATCCGTTAAATTGAGCTAGTGCTTGAATTGAAAGTAAAGTTTTAGAAGCGCCTAAAGTAATTGATATGTTTTTTGGGATTAAGCTTTTTGATATTAGGCCCACTATTTAGAACATTTTTATGGCTGTTTGGGTATTTGTGAGAGCTAACGCCACTATCTGGGCGCATGTTGCGTGGTCCTGGCATAAAGCAAACTAATCCGAAATCAAACACTCGCGGTTCAGTTGTGAAAATAGCTGCGCCCTTATCAGTATTGTTGAGTATAAGAATATTGATTCCGCTGGCTAAACCAAATTGTTATTAGTGAAAACAGCAATTGTCTAATTGTCGTTCCAAAACCATAAATACCGTTTTTCTAAAAGAAATCGATAAAGCTTTAAAAAGCCATTAGGGAAGTTGCGCAGAGCCGCCATTATTTTCCCAAAGTTTCTGGAGTTCCTGGATACATCTTACTTGGCTTGCTTTCTACGTAGTAACTAAACTGGTTCGCTATTGGAACAGCCAGCGATTCCAAAAAGTTTTATTTGTTTAATTTTAAGTTGTGCATCGAAGCAAAATTTCAAAGCTATGAGTAGGAGAGGCGCCAAAGTAATTGGCATTTGTATTTTAGAAATAGTCTATTAAATCTTTGGAAAAGTTTTAATGATGTTTTTGTGGCTGAATGCCTATTTGTGCGACCAAATGCCTCTGGCTGCGCGCATGTTCCTTGGTTCCAGCACATACGCAGCCAGCGAAAGAACAAAGTAACCTGAAATGAATCACCTACAGTGGAATTATTACAATAGTAGCCGTTAGTAATGACAAAGTTAAGAATATCAAATCAGACTACTGTGCTTGTTTTGCCCAATTGCAAAGAAAGTGGCTTCAACATTTAGATGATATGTAGCTCGAAATTAACATTTTATTGCAAAAGATAAAACATGACCATCTTTACCTCCATGTTTTTGTAGGGAGATCACCAATTATTGTGCTTGGAGTATACTACATTTTATAATGTTTAGATATCTTTTAGAAAATGCAGATACCTATTCCCGAAGAAGCACCCTTTTGAAAAACAATAATGAAAATGTTCAAAAGAACCAACTTTTTCTAGAAATTTCAATTCTGTGAAGTGTAGACACCAAAATTTTGAGTGCTTTTAACCGGTAGACTACACCAGTAAATGTTTAAACTCGTGTTTTTTTGATGAATGATTTTGCGAGTTTAGATAGAAAATGCCAAAGAACCAAATCATTTAGCGAATTTTGATACAAAATGACAAAGAGCCGTGCTTTCTCTGAGAAAGCTGTCAAAATGTACCAAAGAACTATCTTTTTTCTGAAAATTGCTGGTTTCTTTGTTCTAGTAGAATAATTGTTCAACTAACAATGAAACATAATATATGGCAACCAATTTCGATCAGCAAGTATGTACCAATCCTTAGTCTTAACTAATTAGAATAACACATCATTGGAAAACATATTTTTTCAGCTTTCAAAAGTCACTGATTGTTAGTATCTTATTATATGGTTTATGCATAAAACTGTTCTGTTTTACATTTTTGAGAACATAAAAAGTAATAGCATATGTTCATATCATATATTATTTGAATTGCCTTGAAAAAAACCTTCAATTATTCAAAAAAGTTTGAAAATTGGTTGAGAAATGAGGTCACAAATCAGTTTTTAAGTAAACTAATTTTGCAAAAGTGTTTAAATTTTTGAAAAAAATCATGAAATGATCTGTGATAGCAAAAATTTTGGGTTAATCATGTCAGACAGCATTATGACATCATAGAGCAAGATTAAAGCATGCTAAAAAAAGCAAAGAGCGACCTTAAAAAGCTTAAAATGCATAAATAAAGAATCTGTTGTTGCATTACCAATAAAACTTAAATTGCTGTACGGTTTTTTCAACCAGGACACAGTGCTAAAATCTTTCCAAAAAGCTTTTAATCGAGTATCTACAATCAGTATTTTTTGAGTAAATTAAGAAAACAAATTTTACATTTAATTCTTAACTATGACGTCATGTGACATCGTAAAGAAGTATAGCTGGTTGAAGTTTGTCACTCTGGAACTGGCTTTTGTTAAAGCCAGCAATTGTTTGCCTCGGTCCAAAAAGACGGTTTTTGAAAAATTTGTCTTTAATTATGAGGTCATCCTGACGTCACGAACTTATGACACTCACTCCGAGAAAATGATCAATCGTGGCAAGTTTAATGTTAGAAAGCGCTGCAATTTCCGAGGAGTTAAGACAAGACACACAGATACACAGCCAGACAGACACAATTGTGCTTTATATTTGAGACCCGCGGGCGTGGCCCGGCAGGGGCCCTCCATCAGCAACGTCGGGGTTTATCATTTCGGTTCAACTGGCTGCGCAGGCTTCACCCATCGGGCTCTGTGTGAGCAGCAGCCAAAAGTTAATGAATTGCATGCACTTTTACAATTTAGTACACGAAATTGTGATCATCATATTTACTTAATCATGACTGGCAATGACCACGAAGAATCTTGCGATGGAGAAGGTAGCGAAGCACAATCAAAACTGATTGCACCAGTGAAATGGGGGTTGCTTTCACAATTACAGAAATAAACTGTTTAATAGTAAGCCTATTTGGCAATGTGTTGCTGCCCTTTTCTTATTTATATTTGTGGTATTAAGTTTCAAATTTGGCTGCGCTATTTGTTTTGACTCTGGCATAGCGACAAAAACGGCTAATGTTCTCTCTCTAATCAGTTTTACAAATTGTTCTGGTTATGATTTTAGGCTGATTTTTCCCAAACTTGGCTTTTTATTACAATGCTGTAGGGTATGTTCATAAATACGTTGACAGGCAGCACATCACCATTAGAAAAACTCCTTGCTTTATAGTATATGACTTTACAACTCATCACCTCCAATTTCCCTAGTTACATCACAAAATTTGAGACATATAGTTGTAAAAGTTTTTAAGATATGTTAATTCACTCAAGTCAGAATTCAACTACCGTAGTTTTTAAATTTTCTGAGTTTTCTACTTTATTGCTTTTGCATCATTTAGTTTTATCTATAAGTAGCAAAACGGCTTACAAAATAAATTTCATGCTCTGTGATTAAATCTGATGTTTTGCAAAGTAAAGTCAGTTAGAAGCAAATCTTTATTTTATGATAAAACACTGACACAATTACCTACTTTTTATCCAGATCATTACACAGCAATACAAAATTAAATTTCAGTTATTTTCTTTTCATGGTAAAAAGAGAGGCATCTACAGTAAAGCAAGAGGCTAGCGATGCACTTAGCAAACTGTAGACAGTGACACTGTTGCGACCTATCAGATCTCTTCTGTGCAGTTGGTGACTATTAAAAGCTATTAAACGGTCTAAGCTATGCTTTATTAAAAGCCTCTAGCTTCTTGTCGGTCACCAACTGCATTGAAGAGACCTGATTGGTCGAAACAATGTCACTGTCTGCAGTTTGCTAAATGCATCGCTAGCCTCTTGCATTACTACAAGAGCTTGTGACCACTGGGCTGCGGCAGCACTATTGTTCTAGCAGTTGTTAGACTTAGTGCACCTGCGACAACCGCCACTCATTCACGAGTGATACGGCATTGCAGAGTACTGACAAATCATCCACTACAGTAAACCTAGTACAGGTCCCACAAGTGTGACATTCTAAGCTATGCGTTATTTAAAGCCTCTAGCTTTTTTTTGGTCACCAACTGCAATGAGACCTGATAGGTCGAAACAGTGTCACTGTCTGCGGTTTGATAAGAGGCATCTTGTTAAAGTATTGGTATCTTGTGTAACTAGACAAATTAGCTGTTTTATCGTTTGTTGAGAAGTGTTTATGAAATGCTTTTGGTTGGTATTGCCTTAATTGATGCGTTTAAACTGTGCACAGGTGAGGAAATGCCCTGCCGGGGTAAAGTCGTACCATACTAAGGAGAAACATTTCTTCTATTTTAGTCGATAATAACTTTATAGACCCACCGGAATCAAATCTGAAAATTTCGGGAAAAGCAAGGACTCTGTCAAATTCTCTGAGGAGGTCTAATCAAGGAAAAACGAATATCAATATAGCTTTGAAAAAAGCTGTTTGAGCCATAAGCTTTTCGTGACGCTCTCATCAGTGGGGGTATCGCGTCAAAAGGGAAGATCTAGAGTGAATAAGTCTTATATGTGAATAATTTGGATGTTACGTAATCAAGACAAGCCAATGATAGCGTTTGTATTGCAAAGCGCGCGAAAGAAAGATTTCGCAATTGCGAAAGTTAGAGAAGGTGCAGCAGGAGGCCAAATGCTACGATTATCGAAAGAGTTTGAGAGTGTAAACAAACTCTTTCTGTCTGCATAACACCGGGCGTCGGGTCTTGATATAAGTAGCCTCTAAAAGATTGAGATGGAAAGAGCTGCGCGCTGCGGCGAGGATTGAAAACCGCTTATCATCACAGTTTAATGCGCATCGATCATTATCTAAAAGATGCTGACCAATGGCGGAGTCACAATTTAGTTTGGTGTCGGTTCGTTTGCACGATCTGTGTGGTTGAGATCGGCGTGGACGAGTCAATTGCTGTCGTAACCATTGCGAAACATGTTGCTTGATGCGATCCTGTAGTCGTTGAGATGTTCGCCCTACGTACCGACTATCACAGTGGCACTTGTATTGATATATGACAAAACTTTTCTGAATGGCATGTAGAACATCCTTGCGGGCCACAGGCAGCATGCGCTTAGACGTAAAGACCAAGTGGGTGCTGACGGAACCATAGCAGCTTATGGCTCAAACAGCTTTTTTCAAAGCTATATTAAAATTCTGTACCACCAACAAAAACGAATATACAACGTAATGCGTACCGAGTAGAGACTTCACAAAGTTTGAGGAGAAATTGAAAAAACAACGTCCCGCTGTGTAATTGCAACTCATTGATGACATTTTTTCTATTTTCTTAAAAATAGCTTTATATCAGAAATGTGTTTCCTACTTCCAAATTACTGGCAACACAAGGACCTCTGGGCTTCGCGTAAACAATGAACAGAGCCCATAGACCGAAAGCGTTAACAGGTTCTTAAAACAAAAACTCTATTAGGAAAGAAACGCACTAAATCGTGAAATTTGTATGAGCAAAACCAAACGTTAACTTTTCATTACTGTTCACACAAAAACCTGATGAGTGAAGCTGGCTTGTTCGGATGAACGGACATTTTCCATTCCGACGTTACTGATTGGCTTTGCGGGCGCCATGTAATTTAAACCAAAAATTTTTTTTTGCTGATACGCTGTCTGTCGGCAGCTTGCAAAAAAGTCGAGTTTATAGGTTTGTAGTAAAAAACGAATTTCAAAAAAGTTGGAAACGCTCTTATTAGCTTACATATACAACTCGACGTGCTAAATGCAAAATCTCATACAACAAAGATCTTACAGAATTCCAGTAAAAAATAATAAAATGATTTGTAAGATTGTAATTTCCAGCAGGAGCGTATGCAGAAGTATTTTAGAGGGGCGCAAAAATGTCCTTTCCGCGTATTTTTACTTTGTTGATGCTGAAGGCACAATTGTTCTACGGGATCCGGGGGCATGCTTCCCAAAAGAATGTTGTAAAATTGCACTCAGGTATTCGCGATTTTAAAGTAAATTAAAGGTAAATCTTTTAAAGTAAATTTGGTATGAAATTTGTTAATTTTGTCACTGCTACATCTAAGAAAATATTTACTGCTGGCGTTTTTACACTTGCAACAGATACTCTGCAGCTGCGCAACAAGATTTTCAAAGAGCGTAATAAAGAAATTTTGTAACCAAAAAAGATCCAACTTGTAATTCATATAGTTCCTCTTGTAATATTACCACATTGCCTTGTTTTTCATGTAATTTGGTAACGCAAACACTCACTTAGGCAAAGCTAGGTAACGTTCTATTTTTATCAGTAAACGCTGAGGAATTTAATAAACAAAATTACGAATAACATGACACAAATAATACTTTCCAAGGCCTTAAACATTTAAACTAATTTTGTCACTGTAGAATAGATTATTTGTTTGTTGCCGTTACGAGCATAATGACTGAAAATAGCATTTAACGTTTTCCTAAGAGAAGGGGATGCATAGTAGTCCCCTCCTTCATTCGCCATTAGAAGCCATTGAGTAAAACATTATTACATAGCAACACTAAACCATCCTCATTTTTGATATCGCAGGCCTACAAAAAATCTTTTTTGTCGAAACGCTAAGAATTTTGAATCGTTTTGGGGTTAAATCGGGGGCGCTGAGTCTGAATATGCACTTAGTTTTGACGAATCGGCTCTAATTTTGAAGATGTTTTTACTTTTATTTTTTTATAATTTTGCTTGATCATGGCGCATTTTTAAGAATGCGAACCCTTCTTTCATGGAATGTTACTGGTTTCCCATTCAAAGTTTACTGTCCATTTACTCCATACAATCTAACTTATATGTATATCGATTCATATGAAAACAAGTCATAATGTTGATGATTCATGAAAGTTTAATGCGGTTTAAAACTTTACTATCAGCTAGTAGTTACATTACATCAGCTAAAATTTAGTTACATTGTCTTGAATAAAGCTGTGTATGAGAAAGCAGTAGAGATGAGCACTAAGCGAAGGCAATACCGAAACAATCCAAACTTATTTTGATACATCTGTGGTCAATATATGATCGCGTAATATCGATTCAATGTGAGAGATTTTACCAAGAAAACTTATGAAGTCTTCTTTGGCATGGAGTTATGGGACCAAGACAAGTGTTGGGCACCCCACAAGGTGTGCAAACATTGTACAGAAACGCTGCGCTTTTGGACCCAAGATAAAGTCAGTTCAATGTGGTTTAAGGTTCCTATGTATGGTATGAGCCCCCAAATCACCATGATGTATGCTATTTTTCCCAGGTGGATATGTCTGGATGGAATCAGCGAAAGAAGGAAGATCGGTATTATCTTAATATTGAGTCTGGTCGACGACCCATACCACATTGCGCTGAAGTTCCAATTCCAGTTTTCACTTCCTTAACTGACCTTACTGCAGATGAAATGATACCGTAAGGGATGGATGATATTGATAGCAGCGACAGTAGTATTAGTAGCTGTTCCAGCATGGCTACTGCAGCATCTTCGCTCAGTGCAAAACCAAAACCCTTCAGTCAAGGCCAACTGAATGACCTAGTTCGTGATCTCGGCCTATCCAAGGGATCGTCTGAGATTTTGGCATCTTATCTTGGTGAACATGGTATGCTGGATTGGAAAACTAAAATTACATTTTATCGTGATAGGGATGATCTGTTGATTCGTTGTTTCACTATGGAAGATGACTTTGACTTGCAGCAACATCCAAGGCCTCCTTTTATAGATGGGTCTTCCAGAGTACAACCCAGATGAATTGAGATTGTTTTCGACAGCTCCCAACGGAGTTTGAAATGTGTGTTACTTCATAATGGCAATACACTTGTATGTGTTCTAATAGCACATTCCGTGATTGTTAACACTATTTGAATGTGAAGTTGGTTTTGCAGAAACTGCACTACAGTGAGCACAACTGGGCCCTATGCGTAGACTTTGAAATAGTCAATTTTGTTGGGACAGCAAGAAGGAACATCAAACATTCTTGTTTACTCTGTTACTGGGACTGTCGCGTTACTGATTAGCACTGGGAAAAGAAGGATTGGCCAGCACGAGAAGAAGATCTTGCAGTAGACGATAAAAATATCATATAAGAGCCACTGGTTAATCGGGATCGCATTATCCTGCCTCCGCTTCATGTAAAGTTGGGTCTGATGAAACAATTTGTCTAGGCTCTTGATAAAAATGGTAATGGTTTTAATTATGTCGCCAAAACATTTCCTGGTCTTAGCATGGGAAACTCAGCGAAGTATTTTTGATAAACCCCAAATTTGCCAACTGGTGTAAGATCAAACCTTCATTGCTTGTATGAAAGTGGATAAAAGGGCCGCCTGGTGCTCATGTGTCTCAGTGATACAAGAGTTTCTAGGTAACACGGAGATAGCAACTACCGGAACCTTGTGGATGTGATGCTCCAAAACTTTCAAGCTCTTGGTGCAAGGATGAGCAACAAACTTTACTATTTATTTAGCCATTTAGACTATTTTCCAGAGAATCTTGGTGATGTTAGCGAGGAACAAAAGGAGAGATTCCATCAAGATATTAGGGCGATTAAATAAATATACAGTACCAAGCTCGTTGGGTCTCTCAAATGATGGCAGATTATTACTGGACGTTGATCCGTGATTGTAATGAACAAAGCCATAGCCGGAAATTATATAAACAAACTTTTCTTCAGAGGAACAGTTAAAATGTAATGTGACATGCTAGTTAATGTTTCTTCAAGTCTGTGGACGGAGACTGTGTTTTGCAAATCTTCGTCGCATGGCAGGGTATCTATGATCCAGCTCAGCCACAGCAAAAGGATGGAGACCGAGGGTTTATCCTTTTACCACCCCAACCTGCTGTGTTGCCTAGATCAGATGCTGGCAATTGTAGAGCTGAGTTAGCACCTTGTTTCGTCATTCAAAACTGTCAGACCCATTATTGCTCAAGGTGCCTGATGTGTGGGACATGCTAAAATAATATGGTCTGTAGTTTGTTCACTAGCGCCAAACTCACATTTCGGTGAAGGAGCAAGACCCCATTTGTGCATGGACGAACCGAAACGCCCAACGCCAGTTCGCAGGCGATTGGGTTTGACCCAAGCTCTTCTGGTCAAACTCATTCCAATGGGTCTTGTGCTGACCCTTGGAATGTAGACACCGAGCGCTGACATACTCTTGGAGTACTTTGAGTCCCATGTCACGTTCTTCCATCGGGCAACGCGGGGTTTTGCAAATTATGGACCGATGCAATTCTTTGTAGTTTTTTATTATGTTGAACATTGCGAGTTTACTATATAACATGCTTTACTCATTTAGTGAATTAAAAGCTTTGCCTGTTTCGTCTCAGTAATCATTTACGTCAGACCAATATGGATCAGTTACACTAAAAACATATTTTATTCACTGACCAATCCTATATAAATGTCGATTTAAACGTAGCCCTAATTTCGGTAAAAAATAAATAAATAATTTAAAAAATCTCAAAAGCTAGAGCCATTCTACAAAAAATAACTTAGCGTCATTTTCGAACTTAGCGCCTTCAATTTACCCTTAAATCGCTTTCACATTTTTGTTAAAATTTTTTTGTTGGCCTGTTTCATTGATTCACTTATTTACATACAGTCGAAGCTGAACATTTTCGGCTTACATCAAGCTCTTGTGAAAGCATTCATAATATGAAATGATATTGAAATAAAATAATGATATAGAACTATAGCTTCAAAATACTAACATAGGCTTAGGCCTTACACGATTTCATCAAGAAAGATTACTAAAAGAAATTTGAAGTCACAGGAACATATGCCAGTATCCAAATACTATGGATTGCAATGAATAAACTGGCAAAACAAAGATTGAATGATAACAAATAACTTAAGAAAATAGCGGTAATTACAATACGAGTAGATTAATCGATTGTGACCAAATAAGGCAAATAAATCAAAATTTTTTTTGGCCAAAAGAAACAATGGATTGCTTTGTTTAATTAACAGAGCACCATGAAATTTTGCCTTATACAGGGTGCGGCATAAGTACCCTTTTTAATTTAATATCTGATAATGCATATTTTCTTTATTATTTTGTTTAATTAATTTGCTAAATCTTCCTTTTTTCAAATATTTTATGCAACCATGAGATTAACAAAAGAACAGAGAGTAAATTATTTTACTGGCCATCACGTTCACCAGACGTAACATCATCGGACTTTTTTGTGTGGGGTGTATTGAAAAATCAGGTTTACAATCTAAGTCAAAAACAGTTGCAGAAATATAGAATGCAATTTCAGATAAATGTCATGAAATTGACATTAAAATGAGTCAAAACGTTAGTAAAAATGTTGCTGATAGAGTTCAGAAATGTACGGAAAATGGGGGAACATTTTGAACATCTCAAATAAACGGCTAAATTCTAAAACTTTATATCTTTTGTAACTTTTATTTTTTTCTTAAATTTGGTTTGATTTCATTTGCATTGAACATTATTAAACCGATTAAACATTATATTAATTTTTTATTAAACTGTGGCAATACATTCATGTTTGAAAAATAAAGGATAATCAATATGAACGTTTCTTCAAAACCGTAAATAACAAGTGCAAATTAATTTCACTTTTAGAACTAAATTTGCACTGTTGCAAATGATTTTTAATGGCATTTTTTCTACTGTTAATAAGGTTCGAATGTTCCTTTGCATTGGTAATCAAATATCAGGATGAATACCAACCTAGGTCTTACCCGTTTTATGCGGGCATGTAAATTGATATACGACATTAGACAACAAAGATAGAGGAGTATGAGATTTTAATTTAAAATCATTTCCGCCTTTAAATGTCTATAAATGGACCTACAATAATTTAACATTTGACACTCTCAAAATCAGCCCAGATACGTTTTTATTAAATCGGACCCAGTATTTGGTCCCACAAGTTTGACGGTCTAAGCTATACTTTATTAAAAGCCTCTAGCTTCTTATTGGTCACCAACTGCATTAAAGAGACCTGATAGGTCAAAACAGTGTCACTGTCTGCAGTTTGCTAAGTGCATCTCTAGCCTCTTGCATTACTATACATCTATGAGATAGTATTTCCACAAACGATGCGTCAAACAAGATGAATTTTTCGCCTACAAGTACATCGTCATTTTGAGTAGTATGGGGGTGACGAAACATATTCAAAACTTTATCAAAAAACTAATTTGGATAACCGTTGTCATAAAACAAAGATCTCAATTTTTTTTCGTCGTAATAAAGCTTTTTATTGGTATGAATAGTTTTTGGCCTAGTGATCATATAGAGATTGAAGGACAACCAGAAACACCACTGCTGACAATTATTACACCTTGGTTTTTCTTGCACCAGAACTGAAATTCATATAGTTTACTCTTGTGGTTACAATGCAAAGCAGATACAAATGCAATTTATTATGCATTTGATCATGGCAACGATTTTACTCTGGTATTCATTACTCCAAAAGAAAACAAAAAGGAGGTGTTTTTGTCCACAATGCATGCAATATCATGCTATGATGACCATGCAGGTGTATAGAAATGAATATGCCTTGTAATCATGAAAAAGGAGGTGTCAACAATCAGGATCAAATATAGGCTTTGTACAAAACGACAAGAAAAACAAACTGTTTGCCAATGAGGGTATTTTAAAATGGGCGAACAACTCTCCACTAGATATCTATATTATTTTCACTCCCAGCGTTTCTGTCTTTGGGAAAAAGAGAGCAGACAAGCAATCAAAATTCTTGACAGCGTATCCACATCGCTAATTATTTCTTACGCGAAGCAGCGATTGGTGGTACTTAAACACCTCAGATGTGAAGCGAATCGTGGGCAGTTTTAGAATATAATCTTCATCACCTCTCTTTGATATTCACCGTAGCATCATCCAACAACGGGAGACAAAATGCACATGTTTACTTATAGATATCACAACAGCATCTTTTTTTTTTTATTTGCCATATTTATTCTCCATTCACGAGAAAGCGAATTGCGTTGCTATATTTTGGACGAGACGTCCGCACGCGTTTGGGAGTTGCCATTTCCGAGCTGTATGGACCACCAGTGTTCCACATCAAGGTGGAGGCTTAAAATACGTCATTAATCTTAGTAGAATTAAATCATGGCACACGCTATGACACGGTGCAAGTTGCTTGTGAGACAGGGGGCCTATTTTCATCAACATCTAAACATCCTTTATTTTGTGTTTTGTAAAAAAAATTGGGTATCATCATATGAGACTAGCCTCAAGCAGGATGACTTGCCTTTGTTTTCTGTTGTTTTCATCTCTATGTCTTTGACAACGGAAATACTTTTTTGACATTGCAATGCATGCTTTTGCGTAACAGTTAAAATCAAATGACGGTTTCACTTTAGATCAGAATCAGGTAACTGTGAACCAAAATAAACGGATGAATATTTTCTTAGAAAAATCTTAACAGTTTTGAAGACGGATAAAGGCGAAATGATATATTGAGCTCATTCAATTTATTGATTCAGACAGATGAAAACGTACAGTCGAGGGGGGCTATTCTGAACACTTTTTTTGGAAAATCTTTTATGCAAATGTGTGGTTATGTTTTTATTTTGTAATTTTATGTTCATAATATGAGCTGAGGTTCATTGAAGCTAAGGTGTAAATTTTGGTTTACTGCGCGTAGATTTTCATGAGTTTGTGCCCGAATTTCTTAGTGTTCATAATAGCCCCGTCGATGGGGCTATTGTGAACACAAATTAATTTTTCGCTTCTGTTCATAATAACGAAGCGATTGGGGTTATTATGATCAAATAAACGATGTTGCGCGACGAAAACACAATTCATATATCTTATCTAGCTTGAAATTGTCTTTTCATAAACGCGTATTGATAGTAAACTTTTTGATCTTGAATAGGTGTTTTTTTGTAAACTCAATGCTATCTCTCCGTTCAGTTCTCATTAAAACAACTTTTAATTATTTTTTATAAATTGCTTACTCATTTCTTCATTTTTGTGGCAAGTTGTATTAGAGTAACCAGCAAACTCAGGTCAAAGAGTAATCAAAAAAAATAACAGATTGAATGGCACATCAACAACAAAAGAAATAAAAATAACGAAAAGACACAAACAAACCATTACCAATGCAAGAAATACAAAGTCATTTTACAGCTCTTCATTTGAAGATTCTTCCCCATAAGAATCAGGTGGAGTATCTCTGCTGTCATCATATGTGATGCAAATATCATCAGAGTCGCTATCTGACGATCTGGTGGCATAAAAAGTTGCAGCTACAGCTGTGTGCCTACTTTTTCTGACACGTTTCGATGAAACATTTCGTCGTGAATTATTTCTTTTTCTTCTGGTAAACAGTCCGCTCGATCCAAGAATATCTTGTTCTATATGCACTTGCTGTACTACTTCCTCCGGTTCTAACGATGCTGGTTGAGGTCCAGTTAGGGAATTTGCAGTACTTTCACAATCAGGTGATCGTTTAGAAATGTTTGCTGGATCATGCGATTTACCATTTCCATTCCCAACATTCGACCCCACATCATCATGGAGGTCAGATGATGAAATACCCTTGCCTGGGGCAACATCTATTCGTTTCTTTCGGCGTCGGTTACTTTCAGGAGGACTTCTCATAGAGTGTAGCATGTTAATAATAGCACTGCTGACAGCAGATGCTGATTCCTCCGTAGTTTGCGGACCGGTAAGTCCTCCTGGAAGTCTTGCAACAACAGGTTGCGCATTCAAAGGATAAATTCCACATTTCTTAAATCCAGACTTTAAGTTGTCGTTAGTTTCATGAAACGGACATACTTCATCTCACAATTGTTTCTAAAGTGGTGGAAAAACGTCTTTGGAAAGCAGCTGGGATTGCTTTCTTTGGCTTGATTTCCAAGCATCCAAGATTTTTCTCCACTTTCTTTTCAAGGATGCAAAAAAAGCCACATCCAAAGGCTGGAGTAAATGGGTTGAATTAGGTGGTAGGCAAATGAAAGTTAAGTTGTTTTGCTCACTCAGCTCCAGGACACGTTTGGAAAAATGACTGCTTAAATTGTCGCCCAGTTTGACTTTGCGTCCATCCAGAGTCCGGCAATGCGGGATAAAAGTGAATTCGAACCAATCCGCAAAAGTGTTAGCATCAAACCAACCACTTTTGCTGCGATTGTAACGAGTATTTTGAGGACCGCCTTCTGTCCAAGTTGTCCAAAGGTGCTCCGACTTGTATACCACATATGGGGGTAAAATTTGACCACTTGCAGATCCACAAAACACCAAAGAAACTGCAGCTTTGGAGCTACTTCGTATTCTTTCTGGATACTTGATGCTTCTTTTAAAAACACACATTTTTGTCCCAGGGTCATCATTCAAATTAGTTTCGTCGTAATTGAACAGGTTTTGTGGGGTTACTCCATTTTCATCGCCTTCAGCTAAAGACTGCAGTAAATTGTTAAAAAATGTAGTGACATCTTCTGCTGAAAGTGCTGCTTTGCTAGGAGTAAGGTTTTGGCATTTTCTGAGTTTAATTGTGTCCTTATTCCTCTTCAAAAACAGTCTTGCCCATTCCTTACTTGGGAGATTGTCGCTAAACTGTGGAACATGTCTGCCTGCTTCGCAGAGGACTTGCTTGGCAAACATTCTAACGTCAAGAATATCAAATGGATATCCCCATTCTCCGAGACAAGCAAGGTGCTGTGCCATCAAAAGCTCTGTTTCTTTAGAAAAACAGTCGGATGGCCCGCATTTGAATATCCTTTCCCTTTGCCTATCACTTGGTTGGAGAGGGTGCCAAGAGGAATTTTGTATTTCTGATGCGCCTTTCCTAGCGTTAGAGTATCTTCTTTCACTTCTTTCACGGCATTTAGCAGGTCTTCAGGGGTATAAGCTTTGGTCCTTTTCTTTTTGTATTCCCGAACCATTTTGAAACCTACAAAAAAGACAATTAATATAGCATCTTGTCACATGAAATAGATATGGAGCTATTTCAAACACCGTTCACAATAGCCCACACACATCAAAATAATAGGTGTTCACATGTAAATGAATTTGGTTTTTGCATCGAACCGTGAAACAAATTAAATTAGCCTGAAAAGTCATCACAACGCATTGGGCAATCTGCAAAATATCATGTTTTATAATAAAAGACTAACTTACCTCGTGCAGAAACCAAAGTTGACAGCTTTATCTTGATTACCGTTTTCAGCAAAAGTTTTTGAAGCAATCTGCCAGATTAACTGCACCTTATGAAAACAATTCTATACTATGGGTTGTATCTACAGGTATAACATATATCAACTAAATCTGCAAAAAACATCGAAACAGTAAAATAGTATGCAAAATTTTGAAAACAAAATTTTTCTAAAAAAGTGTTCAAAATAGCCCCCTAGTTCATAATAACCCCATCTGACGGTAGCTTGTTTGTGGGTAAATCTTGATGCAGTCTACCTGTCTTAATCATAGCAGGCAGCCAGGAAGTTTAAATTTTGTTAGCCTTTTTGTTTGTTTACCAATGGCTATGTCTGTTGCTACTTTGTTGGCCTATAACAGATTTAAATAATTTACGAAAATTTTGGATTGGTAGCTATGGCATTATTATCATAAAACAATTAAAACGTTATGCTTGGTGACGACCCTAAGTTTGAGGGATCCTGTGTGGATATTTGATCATTCCAAAAAGCCCTCCATTTTTGGGGGATTGTGTTTGGGGGATCAGAGGGTCTGTATTATGAGATCAAAGTTTCATCACTTGATAAATCAAAAAGTGTAAAGTCAAAAACAAGTTTGTTAGGCAATAAATATATTCGTTGGTGCAAGGAGCTTGAAGGGTTGAGAGTTAAATCCATGAGCTAGCTTATCTTTCGTAGCCAGACTCAGAAATTTTAGAGGGCCTGCATTAAAGCATTGAGCAACAAAAAATGCTACTTTTTTGATTTTAAAAGGTGGATTGTAGTGAGAGTTATTGGAATATTGGAACAATGGTCAAATTCAGGTCAAAAGTGATATTTTTTGGCGGCCATAACCTAAAGATCTCGTGTAGCCTATCTCCTCTTTCTCGCGACTTGTTTGTAGGTATGCTGCTTTTATAACTTGTGATACAATTAGTAACTCTCCAACAAACGCGGTAGCATTAAATTAGGCTGTACCATATAACCATGACAGAAAGCGTTATATGGATTTGTCGACAGTATTCAAAGTGGATGTACTGTTCTGATAGTATCGCAATACTAATAACTTCATAGTGCTATTTACTTTCTGTGTCACAGTGCCATCACAAATACAAATAGTGTCATAAAGTTTTTGCAAAATTTTGGAGAGGAGCACACAGCAAGTGTATGGTGTCTCTTTCTGTGCTTATCTAAAAGAAGTCTCAATGCTGTTCTTTTTCACAATGGTGATAAAAATCATTGTTCCAGTAACACACTTTGTCCATTTAATGGAATCTTGTGGAAGAATTAAAATCCTCCTCAATGTCACTCAGTATGGTGACAACAAAATGAAGATTTGTGTAGAAAAGCCAAGCTTTCGATATCAACTTTCTGGTGGGAATGGAAGGATAACTCACCAAACACTGCTGCTTTCTATCTATAAAATAATCGTGCAACAGCAGAGCTATGAAGAGACTGGCCAGCTCAAGATTGAAGCGTTCCAGGATTAGCAATTAATTAAAGTGTCTCTTTGTTGTGACCCAAGACAAGGACGAGTTCAGATAAAGCTGGAATAAATAAAGAATATTGTTAAAGCACCGAGAAAGAGCAATTGCAATGGGTTGTCCCATGTCTCCAAAAGTACAATTTCTACACTCGCTGTCGTCGTTTGGTCAGGCACCAAAATTCAATCCGGGCCAGCACAAATCAAGGGCAGGTCCAAGGGTCTATCTTTTTACCACCCCGGGCTGCTGTGCTCCGCAGATTAGATGCTGGAAATGGTGCTGTTAAGCCAACATCGAGTTGCGTCATCCAAAACTGCAGACCTCGTGTTCCTTTTGGTACATGATGTATAAGACATGAAGACACAACGTGGTCTGCAGTTTGCTCAGCGGTGCCACATTCGCAATTCGGTGATGGAGCGAGACCCCATTTGTACATGGATGAGTAAAAACGTCCTACACCACTCCGCAGGGGATTGGGCCTTACCCAAGATGTTCTGGGCAGACTCATTCCAAGTGGCCTTGAACTACCCTGGGAATGAAAGCACGAACCCTTGAAGTACTCTCCAAGTAGTCCGCGTTCCATTTATGTTTCGTCCATTGCTCCACGCAGATGTCCAGTTTAGACAAACTACCTAATAGTTTCCACGCAGCAGGTACAAATGGGTGTCTTGATCTAAGTCTCCCCAGGAGCCCATCCTGCTGCCCAACCAACTGTCTGTGCAGTACATGGTCGGGATCATGGATAGCACAATTTGCCAAGGAGAGTATTGCTCCTTATCGACGGAGCTCAGCTGGGTGGATGCCTGCGAGCACAGGTAAGATCTCTGTTGGTGTGGAACGCAAGCATCCAGTGACAATGCGCAAAGCTTCATTGAGGATGCTGTCAATGAGGCAAATATGCATACTAATACACCAAACTGTTGCGCAGTACTTATCGATGGAGTATACCAAGGAAAGAGCAGAGATGGGCAATGTCTTGGCACCTGCACCTCATCCGGATCCCGCAAGTTGCCTCAACAGCGCAACTCGGTTGGAGAGTTTTTTTGCGCAAAGCTTCGAGGTGGTGACGGAAAGTGAACGACCTATCCAGCTTTACCCCAAGATACGCTGGGATTGGACAGGGAAGTTATAGGTTGTCATTGTTGTAAATATTAAGCTCATGTTTGGCCTCTCTGTTGTTAAGATGAAAGACCGTCATCACCGATTTCGTATTGCTGAGCTTAAGCCTCCAAGTCTGCAGATAAGCTGAAAGTGTAGTCATGTTTTGGCTAAGAGTTTCTTCCACAGCCTTCCAATCTCGAGAAGCATACAGCAATGCTAAGTCATCAGCATATGCATACTTCTCAGAAGTCATGGAAGGTAGATTATATCTGTAGATGTTGAAAAAGAGGGGGGCCAAGAACGAATCCAGTGGGTTCCCGTTTCGCAAACGTCTTAACTTGCTTTGCTTGCTGTCACCAGTAATGAGCGTGAAGTTTCTATTCCGGACAAGTTCCATGATCATCCGAACCGTGATTATTTGGAAGAAGCCTAAGCAACTTGTAGGTGAGGCCATGGTGCCAGACAGTGTCGAAAGCAGCTGTCAGATTGACAAACACGGCACCAGCCTTCTTCTTGACCTCAAACAAATCCTCGATGTTTTGAGTGTGAAAAATAGTCTGATCCACGGTTGACCTTTCCCGTCGGAACCCAGCCTGCTCCCTAGGGAGAAGTGGGTTAACAATCGGCTCAAAACGAGAGTGTATGAGCCTTTCGAGGATCTTGTGCTCTTCTCCAGACTTTTGGAATTTTGAGGTAGTGCAGGCAGGAAGAAAGGAAGCCACACAATCAGGACTTCAGGAGCTATAGCATGGGTTATTATCTCCGAGCAAATAGAATCTGGGCCTGGAGCTTTTTCTGGTTTCAGGTGTTTGAGTGCAGCAGCGAACTACTAAGTGGTAAAACTTTCATAGATGTTTACTGGACTTGTTGGAGTGGCCCTCTAAAAATCGGACACTTTTTGCTAGATGAGTCGAGATGACTCACGGTCAATACCCCTGTATCTGCCGTTTCTAATCAACTGGAATGCAATAGCGTTAGCTGAGGCGGCACAGTGACGAGGGGAGCGCCATGATCTACCAGTTAGGTTGGTCAATATACTCCATGATTTTCGGCTAGAGTGCGAAAGTTTGAACTGCCTCGAACTATCGATCTCTGCGTTTAATCTGGTTCAGATGACAAGTGCTTTCTCGCATCTTGGGCTATTGGTACGTCTTTCGGAAATGTCAGGCATAAACCGAACCTGCCAATCTGGAAGAGTAACCCCTTAACCCAATGTTCAACCAGGGCCTACTACTCCTACTACTCGGCAAGCGCCCTTTTCAGGGCGGGGCGATGTGCCCCTGTCAGGGCACACAGTCAACAAGTTCCAAAGGCCAGTAGTCATGCAGCTGAACATCGACGGCCTCACTGCAAGCTAGATAAATGTACTTTATTATCTCGCCGCGCAGTATAAGGCACTCGTCATTCTTCCTCAGAAGACCCACTGCAGTTGTGCAGATAAGCTAACAATACCAGGCTTTGCACTAGCTGGGTCTTCTTTAAACAGGAAGCATGGCCTTGCCAAGTTTGTCCATAACCGGATAAAATGTACCTTTGTTGATCAGCTTCCAGCTACATCAAATACTGAGTGGTTGTGTGTCGACATTGATGGTTATAGAATTGTCAATGTCTACAAACCTCCACCTACTCGACTGCAAGCGTCTGATCTCCCAATGTTCGCTCACCCCGTTCTCTATGCTGACGATTTTAATTGTCCACTTGTCAACTGGGGTTATAGAACCTGCAGTGCCGATGGAGAGTACCTTGTTGGTTGGGTAAGCCTGAACAGCCTTGTCTCTCTCCACGACCCAAAGGACGTGGCCACCTTTCTTTCTGACCACTGGAACACTGGCACCAACCCTGATCTGACGTTTGTCAGTGTTGATCCAAACAACCGTGTACTTGACGGACGCATCTTAGAGAAGTTCCCTAGGTCACAACATCTACCCTCGCGTATTGTTCCACCAAGACTTGCTCTGCCTGTTCCGAGCAAGCCTGTTAAGCAATGGAACTTCCGCAAGGCCAACTGGAGCCACTACAATACATTGACCAACAAACTTGCCAAGAGTTTGTTGCCACCAGATTCACCGGAAGTGAATTTGGCCTACCAGGACTTCTGCAATGTCAACAGAACAGCAGCCAAAAATTCTATCCTACTCGGTCGTCGAAATTTCTGCACTCACTTTCCGCAAATCTTGGTGCGGTCTGTAAATAGCTTGGTGAACAATTTCAAATGAAGATATAAGCAATGGAGGCACGCTTTTGAGGTTTTTGAGATGAAGGGATTTTTAGCGATTATGGTTGGATGCTGTACAGTGATGATCAGTGCCATGCTAACACAGAAAAATTGTATTCAAAGCAGTGTTTAACAACTTTGGGCTCAATAACCGGTCATGAATTGCGTCAACGTATAATAGAAATGTATAACAGCATTAAAAATTTAAACCACGCGAGCGATTAAGTAATGTCTATTTACAACCTTTTTCACCATTTTCTTTAGAATTGTAGTTTTTTTTTAGTCCAAACATTGTTTCGACATTCAAAGATATTCTAAAGCTACATCATGGCAATCTATAGAATAGTTCGGACAAACTAGTTCAATACAAAATTTGCTTAATTCAAAAAATATTATCAAAAACGTAGATTATTAAATTGAAAATATACCAAAAATCCGAAAATATACAAAAAATCCAAAAAAATGCTGACAGAAAAACGAAGTCAGAATTGGAATAAGAGCAAAGATTACATCTACATGTAGAAGAGTTTACTTGCGTATCTGATTAAAAACTTAACAGAATATTTTGAACATCGTAATGTTTTGTTTAAAATGAATAAAAATACTGAACTTTGTCTCTTCATAAAGTAGATAAACTGAAATGGAATA
Source organism: Trididemnum clinides (assembly GCA_963675345.1). NCBI lineage: Eukaryota > Metazoa > Chordata > Ascidiacea > Aplousobranchia > Didemnidae > Trididemnum > Trididemnum clinides. The sequence continues at coordinate 31,939,994 of OY776303.1, forward strand.
CATTATTATGTAGCAGCAGTGTTGTCAAATTTTTGTAGTTCATTAAAAATCAGCTATTTTCGTAAACAACTCTTGAATCAATTTTTAGTATTTGTAGCAGAGCTGAAAATGTGAATGCTATTATCTTCAACTCTAAACTACAAACCTTGGCAGCAATGGTGAAGATTTTTTTCTTCCTAATTAGAACATTTGATTAAATTTGCAAAAAATTTATTTTTGGAAATAAACTTCGACTCCAACCAAACGTTTAAATGCTGGTTGAAGCAAAAACAACTGATCGTTTAGTTGGATAAGTGTGTGTAGCGAAAACCCCGGGGGACAAATATTCGTCCGAGGATGATAAGGAATACTTAGCCGGAGTAAACATTCCGGCGGTATTATCGATCAAAAACTAGGTCAAACCGATGTAGGCTTCGAAAATCGGAAGAAACAGACTTTGGAAAGTTAAGAGATAAAGATGCAATTTTGGAGTTCTTCGAGAGTTTATTTTTTCAAACAGAAAGGCTCTGCTATCTTGGCTACTTAAACACTAGAATACCTAAACTGTTTCCGCCAAGGATGCCCCGCAGTAGTCATTTTGACTACCTTCGCTGTTGTGAATTGAAACATAGTTTTTCTATACTTTTTTCGACTTTACTAGTTCTATTTTAGTTGGAAAATAGAAAGGCCTAGTTTAAGCGTTTACGCTAAACTTGTTTTGTGGTGTTTATGCTGTTAACAATACTTTCGTTGATTTTTTCGCTAGATTTATGCACTTCTATTTTACAATTTGCTTGCATTAGCTTCATATTCATTGTCTAATCCCATAAATAGAATTAATCATAGCCACCAATTTATTTGCACAACACAACGTTGAAAGTAACGGTCAAGCTCAATCTGTCGCATCATTTCACTTCTTGAGCACACGTTGAATATTGTCTGTGCAAGTTCCACCTACAGATTTGTTACATTGAGTACACACCAACAGAGCGGTTTCTCTTGCAGGAAACTTTCGCTAGACAGAACTTTATCTGGTGCGTTTCATCTTTGCTGAGTGATCCTTTACCTGAAATGTGGTTACAGTTCTGTGCTGATGGATACCCTAGTTCCTCCGCTAGTTTGCGGATAAAATCTCTCCGAACAATATTCTCTTTTGTAAACTCTTTGTAGAGAATCCATGCATTTATTGCAGCCAAACCTAGGGTGTTGGGGAAAGAGTGCACTGGCAACCTACGCATGTCACTTCGAACGGTGAACTTCTTCGCTATCTGATCAACTAAACCTACTCCGTACTTACTTTTGTTGTAGTAGTAAACTGTCTGTAAAGTTTTATTTGCATTGTCCGATATTTTTATGTCTTTATGCATTGTGATAAGGGTGAGTACGCTTTTGTTTGCCTTTTTTTGGTACTGTTTAGCGTAATGTTTTCAGATTTATAGAGTTCTGAAAAGTAAAGCTCTTCTTTCTTTTCCTCAGTGATAAAAACACCTCCCTTCTGATTTTGTTTAATGTTCCCAGAAGATTTGTTCGTTTTTTTTTCAGTTGTGTTGCTAACTTCGCGGTAGGGAAGTAATTATTTGTTGTTACGTTTCTTCCTTTGTTGAGGAAGGGCTGCATGAGCTGCATAACAACATGATCAGCAACTCGCTCGTTTGTGGTTCTGGTTCTCGCTTGTTTGTGGTTGCGTTCTATCTTTTTCAAGTGAAGAAAAGCCATTTACCAAGTACTTGCTGTCCTTATCTACAACCAACCAATATTGTTGCCCATATACTGTATATCTGGCTTTGAAGCCATGAACTGGGTAAATGGGCACCTAGTTCCGCCTGGGAAAAGCTGCTCGTCAACTGTGATGAAAGCTCCAGGTTTATACCCAGAAGTGCAGTTACTTATAAATCGATTTCAAACTTCGGAGAAAAGAGCAAATTTGTCGGTTTGCAACCTTTGTGAACGACTGAATTATACAACAAAAACAAAGAATTTCACTTAAAGGATTTTTAGCCATTGCTGTTTTCCAGAATTGCACATCTAGTTTTTCAGTCCAAAGCTCGTGCAATGGGGAGCCACTTTTTCCTGTAACTCCCCCCACGTACATGACAGCAATAAAATTTTTCAATCCTTCGACCCTGTAAGAGCAAAAGACTGATTTTGCATTTGACCATGAGCTTCTGTTATTGTGTGTTTTCTGATTTGGTGAACAATAAAGTTATTTATAAGAAGACGCCAGGTATTTGCAGGGCTACCAACACGCACACATACACTCCGTTTTGCGTAAAACAATGGGTCAGAAGTTTTTATCAAAATGTTCTGTTGCAAAAATCTTCCAGAAGAATGCTCATTGGGAGTAAGCCGATGCTACTCTGTTCCATCTGGAGCTATCAGTTGTCGCAATTTTGATCTAGGTTACCACCACTGATAACAAGGAAAAGTCTGGTTTGTGAAACGCCAGGCGCCAGCTTAGCATTCGGATTAATTTCCTGTTCAGCTTGACTGGATTTAATGAAAGCTGCAGCAGTACAGCTTTCCTGAGGAAGCACTGTTGCTTCAACCTGACCTTCTATTCTTGGTCGTTTACGAGTGCACTCTGAGGAATCGAATCCAGACTTGACACTTCCTGAAATATCCTCTTCTAATTCGTCGATGTTAGTATTATCCCCAGAGTTTAATTCAGGCCTGTATGAAACACCAGACTCAAACTTACCGTCATTAAAGTCAGATTCAGATCCACTTTCATCCTACTCAAACACATCCTCCTCAATATTACGCAAAACTGCAAGAACTTGGTCTGTTCTTAAATATTTTCCTGGCGGCAAAACTATAACTGTAATTTGTAACTTGATTTTGGCAAAATGACGGCAGGAGAAAAATCGTTTTTGTTCTTTCATTGTTTTCGTTTGTGAGATAGTTTTTACAATGAGAGCTTATCTGTTAATCAACAAAAGAGCGGATGTTGTTTCTTTATTCTTCTTGCTTTGACACAGTTTACGCAATGGGAACCCACCTGGTAGTCAAAATGACTAACTCGGGCATTGAGAAAAATGTGGGCCATGCGCCCTGCAAGATATGAATCATTGGAAAACGACATATCCTTATTCGATTAAATACTCGAGTACTCGAAATGATTAAAAGTCGAAGCTGGGAACCAGCTTTCCAACAATTATAGCAGAGAAGATATTATAATTTTATGATGGGCAAGTAGTCAAAATGACTACCCAGGGCATTCTAATGTTAACAACATCTTTAAATTTACACAATAAAGTGAATCGCAGGTTTCATGATATAACAGCTCGACACAACGCAGGGCTTTACCTCATTAACTTTTAAATTATTGCAAATAGTTGACACACCAATATTGGATACCAATTGACTAGCAGTTGATATCGTCACGATCGTCAGGGTTTGTTCAGCTTCGCAAGCAGTTGAAAGAAACATAGGATCTAACTCATTACAACGTTATAGTTGACTCTGAACCAGATCTTAACGCGCATGCAGAGATTGACAAGGAGGTAAATATTGACTTAAATGAAGATGTTGATTCAGAGGCGGATACTATTTCACATTATTCGCCAAATTACATTTGTTAAAGACTACGAGTCTTTCTTCACACTGAGTTTACTCAGGCGCTGTTCAATTCCCTTTCAGGTTCCAGGCAAGCGATATGCAATTTTTGCATAGCAAGCGACCTTCTTTGTTGTAAATTCGAGTTTCTTTCTAGGTTCTTTTTATAGCTTGATTTACATTTATTGTGCTGCTTAATATTTATCTTCGGCCGCAAGTATTTTTACACTTCGACACAGCGACGTTGATGCTCATCAAGTGATGGTGGTTATCGTTTTGGTGATGTTGCAGCTGGCACGGATATACTATTTGGATGTAGCGGGATGTTTTCAAGGACAATGGGGTGGTGCTTAACAAGGACAAATGTGTATTTGGTGTCTCTGAGATAAAGCTCCTAGGCCACCTCGTGACTCAAGAGGGTATCAAACCCCTTCCCCAGAAAGTGGAGGGAATTGAAAACTTTTTACCCTCTACCAATTCAAAACAGCTACGTCGTTTTGGGGGGATGGTTAATTACTATCGTCGTTTTATTCCTAACTGCGCCGGCACTTTACGCCCCCTTAATGCTCTTTTACCTCTCGGTAAATTCAACAAAAGGCCAATTGACTGGACAACAGAAACACACATAGTATTTGCAACGATTAAGTCCAAACTTAGCGCCTCGACCTTGCTGAGCTGTCCTATACCTGATGCTGTCACTGTTATTTTTACTGACGCGAATGAGACAGTTTGTGCAGCAGTGTTGCAGCAGAAGCACGCAGATGCATGGAAACCGCTGGCATTCTTTTCCCAAACCTTTTCGCAAATCAAGCGCAGTTATTTGACTTTTGACCGATAACTTCTTGCAATATATCTCGCGATCCGTCACTTCCGCTATTTTGCTGATGGTCGGCAATTCATTGTATATACCGATCACGCCCTCTCTCCCTGTGCCACACCCTTTTCACGCGTTCACGCCATTCATCTCCTCGACAACTACGTCATTTAAATTTCATCTCTCAATTTTTAAGTGATGTGCGATACATTGAAGAAGAAGATAATTTAGTTTCCGACTGTTTGTCACGTGCGGTTGGAGCAATTTTTGAGGGATAGCCAGCGACGAATTTTTTGCCCATGGCAGCGGCCCAAGTTCAAGACCGCTCCTTTACTGGTTTCCAAACCGGAGACCACTCAATGCAACTTGAGCACCGTACAATTTCCGAACATGGCATTTCACTTCTAGGCGATGTGTCTAAGGGAAGCTTCCGACCCCTAGTACCAGAGGCTTTCCGTAAGCAGGTATTTGATACACTGCATTCCTTTACCCATCTTGGTATCAAACACAGTCGAGAATTAATATTACGAAGATTCGTTGGCCAGGCATGAATCATGACATCAAACGGTGGTGCAAAGTCTGCATCCCATGTCAACAGTCAAAGGTGAGTGTACATACAAAATCTTTTCAAAGGTTCGAGCCGGTTTCTTCTAAGTTTGCCCACGTTCACATTGATATAGTTGGTCCGATACTCCTTTGAAAAGGATTCCGTTATACACCCACCATCGTTGGTCGTTTTTCGCGCTGGCCAGAGGCTATTCCTCTTTCAGACATCACAGCACAGTCTGTGGTTGACGCATTTGTGTTGCATTTTGTGGGTCGCTATGGATCACCGGAGATCATCACCACTGATAGAGGCAGGCAATCCGCCTCTACTCTCTGGCATGACTTGATGACATTTTTGGGGAGCAAGATAATTCACGCCACTTCCTATAATCCAAAAGCCAACGGCATCGTGGAACGTTTCCACCGTGTCTTGAAGGGGTCATAAAAAGCCCACACCAACCCCTCCGATAGGTTTTCTAATTTGAGTTGGGTCTTACTGGGGATTTGCTCTATGGTTAACGAAAACTGCCCTTATTCGTCCAGCGAAATGTTGTATGGTACTTCTTTGCGCATGCCAGGCGAGTATTTTCACCTTTCAACAAAATCACACAGCCCTATTGCATACATATTCGACGCGTGCAAGTCTACTGAACGGACGTGTCTTTTTTTTCTCTCGAACGCGCTAGAAAACGTGCTTTTTTACTATGACAAGACAAAAAAACAAAGGCAGTTCGAGCACTGAGGAAAATTTGAATTGCAAAAGTGCATGCTTCACAGAAGAAGACAGAAAACAACTAAAAAAAATTAACGTTTCATTGAAAAAGTTAATTGAAGACGTTAATGAATTAAAAAGTGAATTGGCCAAGAACAAGAGAATTTTGGAAGAAACAAAAGAAGAAAACCAGCGACTTAAAACAGCAATTAAATTTGTCCTTATATAAATCGGATTCTCTAGAACAGTGCGGTTGCCGTGAAAATCTCAGAATTTATAATACTCTTGAAAGTGCAAATAAAAAAGATGATGGAGAAGGTATCATTATTGAAATAGCAAAGCTTCTTAATGCTAATTTATAAGATTTAGATATTCAAATAGCTCATCGGCTGGGACAAAAAAGAATTGGAAAAACTAGACCGATAATTGTAAGATTTGTCTCATTTAAAAAGAGATTAGAATTACTGAAATTAAAAAAGAAATTGAAGACTATAACCACAGATGTAAAGAATGAAGACCCGTCCATAAAAAAATTTAAAAAGGCGTTCATTACGGAGGATATTACTTCGTTGCGAGCCAAATTATTACGTTATGTTAAAGAGGAATGTGATGGTCGATTTGCAAAAGTTCATACGATTGATGGAAAGATAATTATGAAAGAAACATCAGATGAAAACGATGACAATGATAAAAGTGATGAAAATGGAAATGCAATGTGGCTGAAGATCGAGACGCCAGATGATCTTCATAGGTATGGAGTTGACATTGATTTCCTTAAACTTAATTACCGACCGTTATGCGTTATTAATTATAGTGTTACCGAAAGCTAATTTGCCTAAAAAACTTTGTAATTAACTAAAACTACTTTTTTAAACAAAATGGCAACTTTTCAAAATCATTGTAAAGAATCTAAATCGAAAATGAAGACAAATGATTTATGCAAATTGTGCTTTCGAAATCCTGTACAATTCGATGAATCAAAATGCAGTACTTGTTTAGTTACATCATCCGATAGTTACAGTGATAAAATGCTTGAAAGCGCTGACACACCATTATCTATGAGCGTACCTATACAATCACTTGATAACAACTTATCAGCTGCTGATTTTCTGGCATCTCTAAGCAATGCATTATCAACACAAACTGCAATTGCCGATTACAATGACTTCTTTTCGAACTGCAATTACTATAGTGTACAAGAACTAAATAACAAATTGAATAATAGTAAGGATTCTGAACTGTTCCTTATCCATGTTAACATCAGAAGCATACAAAAAAATATTGACAATTTAATTAATTTCTTATCTGAACTTAAACAAAAACCAGATTTTATATTACTTACTGAGACTAAACTTATGAAAAAACGCGACATTATTGTCGATATTCGTATACCCGGATACATATTTGTACATGAAGATACCACTTACTAGCGCTGGCGGAGTTGCTATGTACATTTAAGGTTAATATTAATTATAGCATTGATTCTAATATTAAATTCGAAATATCTGGTTCCGAAAGTTTATGGGTAAACATAGAAAATGATATTGTAGGTAAACTAACTGTTGGGGTAATTTATCGTCATCCAGTATATGACAAAGATAGCATTGGGAAATTTATTGAAAGCATCGAAAACGTGCATCGCAAAGTAATTAGTCAAAAACGATATTTTTTGTGATGGGCGACATTAATATTGATTTATTAAAAATCGAAAAAAATGAAAATTCTAGAAACTATGCAAATTCTTTAATAAGTTCCTCATGTAAATGCCTAATAAACATACCCACAAGAGTGAATATTAATTCAGCGACTCTACTTGATCATGCGTATACCTCATTGCTTAAAAACATTTTATGAAGTGGAGTGTTAGTGACAGACATCTCAGACCACTATCCTATTTTCTCTCTGATTTCGAATGCAGGAAAAAATTACAAAACAGATAAACATATTATGATACGAGATTTTACAGCTTTTAGTAAAGATGAATTCTATAAAACGTTGCAAGAAGCTTTAAATGAAAATGTGGTTTCGACTATGTCTATTAATGAACAAACGAAAATTTTTTTGAATACCTTTTCCAATACTGTAAACAAATTAGCTCCATTTAGAAAAATGACGCAAAAAGAAAAGAGGCTTAAAAGAAAACCCTGGTTAACGCGTGGAATTTTAAAATCAATTAAAATAAAAAACAAAATGTTTAAAAATCTTCATTCTCATATATTAAGTAACAACCCCAATGACTTGGTTAATGACGTTAATCAGAGGTATAAAACATATAAAAATGATTTAAATCGTTTGATAAGTAACGCAAAAAGGTATTACTATAATAAAATACTTATAGAGAATAGAAGCAACCCGAAAAAGATTTGGCAAACTATTGATATACTACATAATTCTCAAAAACTAAAAAATCAAGTCGAGATTACAAAACTGCAAACGCCCTATGGGACTGTAACTTCGCCCATAGCCATTGCTGAAACTCTCAATGAATTTTTTGTAAACATTGGTCCGCAAATGGCATCAAACATACCAGATGTTGAAGTTGATGCAAAAACAACTGTTAATCAACAATCACACTTAAGTAGAACCTTCTTTTTTTTCTCCAGCAACTCCACCAGAAATTGAAAGGTTAATTAATCAGTTGAAAACAAACAAAGCTTGTAGAAGTGTAGATGCTCCTACAAAATTTATCAAGTATGGTAAATCTGTAATAGCACAATATCTATGTACAGTATATAATAAATGTATTGTTGAAGGTGAATACCCAGATTTATTTAAAATAAATAAAGTAATTCCGTATATTTAAAAAAGGGAACCCCGAACTTGCCACCAACTACAGGCCGATATCTTTAAACCACCAATTTAATAAAATATTTGAAAAATTAACTTATAGTAGAATGTATAATTATCTTGAAAAATATAATTTAATTGATGAACGCCAATTCGGGTTTCGCAGCAATCATTCAACAATTCATGCAATTAGCAGCATTTATGATAAACTTTTAAAAAGCAAAGATGATAAATTATACAATTGCTGTTTGTTTCTTGATTTTTCAAAGGCATTCGATACAATGAACCACGAAATATTAATAAAGAAACTAGAAAATAATTTTGGATTTCGAGATAACGCTAAACTATTCCTGAGTAATTATTTAAGCAACAGATATCAGTATACAAGAGTTTCCAATTACAGATCAAGTCTGAGAACTGTCACTTGTGGGGTGCCTCAAGGGTCTGCTCTTGGGCCGCTACTTTTTCTTTTATATGTTAATGATTTACCTTCGTCTTCAAACTTTAAAACCACTTTATTTGCTGACAATACTTTGTTTCAACTATCTGACTGTAATATCAAAAAGTTGGAAAAACGGGTTAACAATGAACTTAACAAAATAAATGTTTATAATACAATTTCGGTAGAGAGGTGACTTTTAGTATCCAAGTTGCTATTATTGCTACTAGCAATACACCGTTGAACATAATAATACAATATATTTATACAATTCAAACGTTTTCGGCGCTACATTTCGCCCTCATCAGGATCTATACACAAATATTTACAGCATTAAAACTTTCGTTGAACGAAAACACAAAAAACATAAAGTAACTTGAAATAGTTCTGACAAAAAACAGTAAAGCTTCATTCTACGCTCTTCGTAATTGTCTGGTCACTGCTAACAAAGAATTTGATAATAAAAAAAAGAAGAAAAACAATTGCCTGCTAGGAGTTAATCGGATTTAGGGTTTTGTAAATAATTGTTTCAAATGAATAGAAATTGTTTGGTTAAATGATTAAATAAATATCTTTAATTAAAACACCTTTAGTAAAATTGACGCTTCGTTTGCATAGAGTTGTTTGTTTAGCACAGGGTTGCTTCTTTTGATGACCAAGGCTTCATGAATTTTGGCTTCGTAGGATGTTTGGCATTTTCTAATTATTTTAAATTGCCCCATGTTATTCGGCTGAGTTTTGCACGAACTGCATTTTTTTATATGTTCTTTGATGGCACTTTTACTTGACCTTGAAACATTTAAGTGCTCCTCTGCTCTTATACTCAAATGTCTTGCGGACGTACCGATGTACGTGACGTTCACATCACGTGAACAGGTAAACTTATAAACGACATTTGAGTTCAAGGCCAGAGGAGTTTTGCTTTTCAAAGAGAAATATTCCTGCACTTTTGTTGTTTTGTAGACAATTGTGATTTTAATGTCAAACCGTTTCATTAAAATCACAATTGTCTACAAAACAACAAAAGTGCAGGAATATTTCTCTTTGAAAAACAAAACTCCTCTGGCCTTGAACTCAAATGTCGTTTATAAGTTTATTTGTTCACGTGATGTGAACGTCACGTACATCGGTACGTCCGCAAGACATTTGAGTATAAGAGCAGAGGAGCACTTAAATGTTTCAAGGTCAAGTAAAAGTGCCATCAAAGAACATATAAAAAAATGCAGTTCGTGCAAAACTCAGCCGAATAACATGGGGCAATTTAAAATAATTAGAAAATGCCAAACATCCTACGAAGCCAAAATTCATGAAGCCTTGGTCATCAAAAGAAGCAACCCTGTGCTAAACAAACAACTCTATGCAAACGAAGCGTCAATTTTACTAAAGGTGTTTTAATTAAAGATATTTATTTAATCATTTAACCAAACAATTTCTATTCATTTGAAACAATTATTTACAAAACCCTAAATCCGATTAACTCCTAGCAGGCAATTGTTTTTCTTCTTTTTTTTATTATCAAATTCTTTGTTAGCAGTGACCAGACAATTACGAAGAGCGTAGAATGAAGCTTTACTGTTTTTTGTCAGAACTATTTCAAGTTACTTTATGTTTTTTGTGTTTTCGTTCAACGAAAGTTTTAATGCTGTAAATATTTGTGTATAGATCCTGATGAGGGCGAAATGTAGCGCCGAAAACGTTTGAATTGTATAAATATATTGTATTATTATGTTCAACGGTGTATTGCTAGTAGCAATAATAGCAACTTAAATAAATGTTTGGCTGAGAAATAATAAGATATCTTTAAATATATCTAAAAGTAATTATATGCTCATTGACAATTGTATCAATGTTTCAAGTAAAAAACATTTTGAAATCAAATTACAACAAAACGTATTAAATAGAACGTAAAATATTTAGGTATGCTCATAGATGATGGTCTTAATTGGGATCCACATATTAAACAACTTTCTCTGCAACTTTCGAAATCCTCAGCTATAATATATCGCTTCCGTAACTTTGTTGACTCTGAAACACTCAAATTGTTATATTATAGTTTAATTTACAGTCGTGTTCAATATGGTATTATTTTATGGGGAACAGCAACCTACTCTAGACAAAAAGAAACAGTTCTAAGACTTAACAACATTGTTCGGATTATGACCTGGAGTAGGAAATTTGATCACGTTAGCATACTGTATAAGCAACTAGAATTATTGAAATTAGAAGACATTTACAGATTAGAATTATCAAAGTTTATGCATCAATTAAATTGCAATATGACTCCTAAAGTTTTTGAAAAAAATTTTGTTAAACTTGACAGTGTGCATTCGTACAGTACAAGACAAAAAACTAAAAACAATTATTTCTTAACCCGGGTCAACAAAACAATGTCACAAAAACAATTGGCTTTTCGTGGTACTAAATTGTGGGCAACTCTAGACGATTCTATAAAAACAAAATCGTTACCAGTCTTCAAAAAAATATTACAAGAACGAAGGATTAGAGATTATTAAATTGAAAGTTTTGCTTTGATTCTAGATTATTTCACAAAAATTGCTGATGCATTAAATATGTCACTTTCACGTTATGTTCTTTTATACAAAATTTAACTTCCTGTCTTCGTTTTTCTTTTTTTTCTCTTTTACTTCTTCTTTCCAGTCTCTATTAAGTTTTTATTTATTGCTGGTAATTTATTTGTTGTTTTTTTGTTGTTAGGAGGCACTGACTAGAAAACCTTTGGGTTATTTCAGTGTCTCCTGTCCCATACACGAATGTACTATTTTATTTTATTACTGTTTTATGTTGACGTTTATTGAGTGTATTGGGCAAACAACAATAATAAACTTACTACAACAAGCTTACTACTACAACAATATTCGACTTGTGTTGTTTTATGAAACGTATGCAACTTGTCCGGGCTCGCGTCGTAACCTCACAACTTACGAATCTTCACCCGGACTTATCATCTTCCTCGCATGTGTTTGTCCGGCAAGATGGCATTCAACCTCCTCTCCAACAACCCTACCGAGGCCCTTATCGTGTTCTGCACAGATCGGACAAGGATTTTATTCTTGAGCTGGACAGGAACATCACCAACGTATGCATAGACCGTTTGAATTCGGCCCACATGTTGAACTGTTTTAACATTGGCAACCTGTAGAGTCCAATACATTGAGCGATCGCCGACATGATGAGGGTATTGCTACTGCTAATAGTCCTCCTTTCTCAAGGCCCCATTCACCTGAGGTTTTGATTGGTGCACCGCTTCCCACAGTACCTGAAACACCACTTTTGGTCATGAGACGAGGCCGGATAGTCAGTAAACCAAGCAGATTTTGGTAAACCAAAATAACAAGCGAACAATCATGGATTTGTCCCTTTCGTTTACTTTTGTCAGTTGATGGCTTATTACTTATTGTCCACTTTGCTTATCAGTTTTCGGTAGCGCTGTGGCACACCAACATGTTCAAAAATAAATTCTTTATACCACAGCCTGAAAAGTGCATCAAGCATTCCTCTTTTTGCGTACATGCCTGTCGGGCTGCCGTCTATTACCCGAGTAAGCACGTTTTCCAGCTCCCAATTACTACTTGTGAAATGTACAAAACGACATCATCCACTACTTTCTATTTTTTTGGCGCAAAGGTCAGCAACAAGGATACTGTTCCTATGTCGCCTCCACCTGTAGCAACCTGTTCCATTCGGGCTAGGGAGCTGGAAAATGGTTGTTGCGGAACCTTACAAAAGAAGTCTGTTCTCATTTGGCCAACCACTAACTCGCCTGCGGTTAAATATGTCTGGCCCACTTCCCACCAGGAATCTGTTACCAACGCATTCGTTTTGCGAAGCACTGCCGTTTGTAATCACCTAAAAAAAACAATTAAGTAGCTCCTTGTATCAATTAAGCAAGAGTAATGTTAAAAAAGGGGCTTGCGTCACCGGTAACAGATTGCATTTTTGGGGAGGTACCCCAAAGATTAGAATGCCCAAATGTTCAAAAGGTTAAAAGTGTTCAAAATATTTCCCTTCATTTTAATATGCGTGGAAGCGTATATCGGCAGGAAGTAAAAAACACTATCAAATTTGATGTCCTCCATCTGTTTGCACTTGTTTTCCAAAGAATGCTGTGTGCAGCCCCTCTGGGATTGTTATTGCGCTCGATAATTGCCGCAGTGTACGTCGCTTGCGTACGGAAAATTCGGCTACATTTAGCACTCGTTCCTCCACAGACCCGCTATTTGCTAGCTTTGTCACTAAAAATGTCTACATCATGAGCGAAACCATCTACAACCTTAATGCTGACATCCATTTTTTTGAGTGCCAAATTCAATCTATCTTTTCTACCATGTATTCTATTCTCGGTAAATCATTCCCGGCCCGGTGCTCTCTGCCTTGTCATGTCATCACACAGCTGCGATTACGATTGGGGATGTGCTTACGCAATTAATGTGTATTCCAGTCAATGCTACCCTTTTAAAAAGTTTACAAAACGGCAACTATTTTTCACTTCGTTTCTTGCTGCAATATGTGAATCATTTAAACGTTACTCGGGTAGGACAACTATACGGAGATGGCAATCTCTACGAAGGTGTTTACTTGATTGAGCAATCTATTCCGGGTCACGTTTTCACTTTTCATATAAGTGGTAAGTTCCATACATTCCAAAACCATACGTTAACCCATGCAGACACCGATATCTGTCCTCTTTCCCCTCACCTGGCTCCCTTGCATATCCATTACGAGGCTCTTGACTACCAATCCTTTGTCAATCTTTTCCCTTCCTCCAGACTTGGTATTGAAGATGTCAACTCTGTGTTACAAAATCTCAGTGAGGCCAATCTGATGTACCACCAGTTTACTAGGGTGTTTAAGACCAAACCATCCTCCACCACGTCCGCGGACCTTTCTATTTTGTTGGATTACTCTAAGTCATTTGTGAAAAATGCTTTTCTTCAAATGATTTCCTGTTTGACCAATCCTTTCCTGAGCGGATTTCTTTCCATCCTTTTTATTCTTATCCCCCTGTGGTCTTTTATTCTCACCCTTTGGACTTTTATGTTTTATTGCTTTCTGTCTGTAGCGCCCCCCTGCTGCTGATTAGCTCGTTTATCTTGTGGTCAATTTCTGAAACTGGTTTGTCTCTCGACCCACCATTTTCAAAAATCTGGGGTAGAGACATGTGGTGATTACGTGCGTATTTGGTTTTGCTTTGATTTGTGTTGACTGTAATTTAATTTGCATTTGGTTTCATTTTTAATATCACTATCAGTATTTCCTAGACCAGGTGTCAAATATCAATGTTGATATTTGATATAGGAAATTGCATTGCTTTCACATCAACATTGAAGTAGTAAATTGCCTTATCAAAACTTCGTTGCTTTATGATGTCACGTGATTCGTGTGCATATATATGTTCGTATCGCCCGATTTATTTATTCCCATCAATATACTTATTGATCGTCATATCAAGTGAGGAATTGATTGAAGAACATTACCGAATGATAAATAACGAACTCACAACCATTTAAAGGGAAATCAGAAGAAAACAGCGTCACTGTGTGAAATCGCATTGCACGAAAGACAATTTTGTTATTTTACTTGAAAATAGCTTAACGTCAGAAATGTGTTTTTACGTCCAAACTACGGGAAACGCAAAGCTTTCTTGGGTTCGTGTCAGCAATAAACAGAGCACATAGACCTATGGCATAAGCAGGATCTTGAAATGAGATATTCTATTAGGACAGTAATTCCAGATAATTGGGAAAAGTATCACAAAAAGTCCTATAAACCTTATGTGCAGAAAACACATAAACTTTTGGTTACTGTTCACACAAGATCCTGAAAGCCACTTTGGCCAGTTGAACCCACCCTTTCCATTCTTAGGTAACTGATGTGGGATGTGCGGAAAACAGCGTCGTATATACTATAAAGCAAGGATTTTTTCTTTTGCTGATAAGCTGCTTGTCAAGGTATTTATGTCTATACTCCACACTAGTGTATAGCATTGTGATACGATCCCAAGTTCAACAAAAAATCAACATAAAATCATAACCATAACAATTTGTAAAATTGAATTTAGAAAGAACATTTGCTTGAAAATAACTCGACCTGATGTGTGCCAACTAAAATATGGTGAATGATTTTTAAAAAACCATAGCCTTTTTTGTCGCTATGCCGTAAACAAAACAAATAACGCCGCCAAAAGATCTTTATATCACAAATACAAATGCAAAAACAAATAACCGGCCAAAATAAATAAAAAAAGATCAGAATCTCATCGCAAAATAGGCTTACCAATAAATTGTTCATTTCTGTAATTATGAAAGCAACCATCATTTCGCCGCTACAATCAGTTTTGATTGTGTTTCAATCACTGCTCCCTCACAAGTATTAACAATAATTTGGGGCAAGATTTTTTGTGAGTATTACCAGTTATGATTAAGAAAATATGATGATCACAAGATCACAAGTTGTGAAAGTGTATAAATTCATTAACTTTTAGCTTCTGCTCACACAAGAGCCCAATGAGTGAAGCCAGCGCAGCCGGTTGAACCGAAATGCTAAATCCCATCATTACTGATGGAGGGCCCCTGCCGGGCGACACCTGCAAAGTCGGCTAGTTACACCATATTATTCGACAGTGTATTGACCTTCATTATAGAGTGCTATGCAAAATAGAGCAAACAATGGATTGGTGGCGAATCTTGCTGAAAATAATTTTTTGCTCAAATCAAGATTTTGATAAGTGGTGAAGAAACTGGGGATTAGGAAAGCATAGCAATAAAAAAAAATGACCCCTGGTGTGGGAGAAAATGTAATCTCACAAAAGTTTTAAAGCAATAATTCCAAATCTCTTTAGTACTACGGACCGGTTTCAAGTTGTTATCGCGGACCAAATAGTGAAAAAATATTTTTTATAGTTAGGTAGATGTCATGGGCCAAAGGCCATCACTCAAACTAACCGCATAAATGCGACCTCCGTCAAAAAGGGCAACAGCCTTGTTGCAAATGGTTGACGCACCGGTGGCCACAAGAACTCGTGAAACCGCGCAAACATTGCAAATACCTCAATTTATGAAAAAGAAATCTATTTCCTGGCGCAAAATCATTGTTTACATGGCACTTACTTTGGGAAGCGGAATTAACTTTGTCAAAAATTCCTGATGTATACCAGATTTCATTGCTAATCAAAACTGTTTCTTGGGCAAAGCCGGCTTGTTTACTTTGCGTAAAATTTTTTTGAAATGCAACAGATCCTACCGTGTATCTACACACCACTGATTTGATGAGGCAAATCAGTTCTCTTTATTTAATACTTTGGCTACGTAATAGAACAAACTGCTTTATTCTGTGCTTTAAAATACTTTTGTGAAAAAGATTCTCCTTGTTTAGAAACATGGAATGAAAGAAAAATATAGTGGTCAAATTAGAAAGGTAGACATTGCAAAAATTAACTAGCTGCATATTGGCTTTTCATGATTCATGATTGCTATCTTATAACAAACTGCCTAAAAAATCCAAATATTTTTGGTAAAACATCCTTTTTACAGAGCTATTTTCTTTTGCAGCAACTGGAACTGGTTCGCATAGAAATCCACAAATAACGCCTGTCTATACTTCGACGGAGAAAACATTTTTAAGTAATTTTATTGTGTGCTTATGTTGATGAACACTGGTGTAGTTATCAGGATATAGGGTGGCTAAGTTCCCAAAAGGTCTTGAATTCGATTAGCTTATTACATTATTATTGAATAATTTAGTAATAATTCTTTGGGCTTTTGCCGTGATTTCGGTCTAAAGTTTCAATTTTTCATGATTTTTTAAAATTTTGGGTTGAATTAATTTTTCTGAATTTATTTTTATAATATGTATAAAGTATTGACCTCAAAACTACTTCATGAAAGTTAAAGCTCGAAATTTTTACTGAAAAATGATCATAATGTAAAAAAATCATAATACTGTGTGTTTTAAATTGTTGCATATAAAACGTTTTGGCATTGTGCTAGGCCCTAATCTTTAATAAAGCATCCCAAATTATGGTCTAGCTAAATTTTCAGGTTACCCAGAGGTCGCCGATGTTACGGTGACGATTTCACCATTTTCTATGCGATTAAACCTTATGATGGCCACAAAGTTTTAGTTTTAAGAATGAACTTTACGGCAATTTACCCTTTGAAAACCTTTGGTACACATATGTACCATGATTGTTGATTGTTATGTCATTATGACGTGATAACCAATTTTCTAAAATCCATTATATTTTCGTTGTTACCAAACAATTGCGGCACTGTTTCAAATTTTATGAATTAAATTCTTGTGGTCCTTAAAGGGTTAAGTGTAATATTTGTAACAGCATATTCTTTAGCAGTAGTATTGGTAACCCTAAAGGATGTCGCAAAACAAAGATGGGTGAGAATCTTGTACGTACAACTAAACAAAATATTTTCCCGTGGCCGAAAACATAAAACACTTTATCTTTGAAATCTCTCTTTTTCTGGTCGCAGTGTCAAATACTTTGATGCAAACAAACATACTTCCAACACGTAATGTTTCATAACGTAACCCGAAGTTACGATGAGCATTAAGCATGGGTGATGCAAACCATAAATCAGCAATAATATTCTGGTTTTATTTTAAGATAACATCTCAACGATCTTCAGTTTTTGACCCATAAAAACATATCAAGTCAATTGGGTTCTCATCATTCTGCTGGTGGTTTAAACAATGTCTTAATCAAACGTCTTGAAACCGTTTTGAGCAATAATTTTATGTAAATACATATTACTTCTCCAATCACGTTTGCGCCGCTGAATAATTTGATGAGCTTTTAAGATTTCTAAACTTTCTTTCATTACAGCAAAAGCGCGGTTCATCTGGATTGTTTTGGCCACAATTGCTATTGTGACTGTCCTGGTTTCATTTGTTGCATGCTTGAGAAAGATATGTTGCTGTGAGAGTGAACCGGCAGTCGAAAATGCGGCAAACCCAGTCAGCCACAGTGTTATGGCGTCTCAGGCACAATTTCACGCAAATCAAGAGCAACAACAGTTGTTTGGACAATACTCCCAAAATCTGGCTCTCAATACGTCTGCTAGTCGAAATTATGCTGCTTTAGCTCTGAACGAATCCCGAAGCTCGCAGCTTAAAAATCTGTCATTTTCCTAGTCAAACAACTACTTGAAAATTCAACAACATTGACGTAACAATTTGAAGACTTTAACGTGCAAAAAAAATTCCAATAATGTTGCGTAATATTATAGTTTTAACATTAATAAAAGTGAGACTTCTGGCGATTTTGTATTGAAAAAATTGAAAGTCAAGTCTTAGAATAAATTAAAAGTCTGAAAAATCGAAAGCTGGATGGCGCATCAAAATTACGGGGTTTTCAGCTTTGCAATAGCGCTGGTAATATCAAATCATTCAAAATCATTGATGCGTCTCCTGCATCACATAATTGGAGATTCGAATGTTTATTTAAACTAAGCGATTGAACAATAAACATCGCATTAGGTATTATTGAGTTATATGAGCATTCCTTAGTGGACGGGCCATTTACGAGCTTGCTTCCTAACCGTCTTGGCCGCCCTTGCTAACTAGTCATATTAATGATTTACCAATATAAATTAACTGCAGCAAGTCGCAAGTTTTGCTAGGCATGCAGTCTTTACAAAGTGATAGATATTATAACAGGAAATTCAGCTCTTTATATATTAAAGATAGTAGACCTCTTTTATATCAGACCTGCAGTAGATGTAAGGTTTGATCAGTTACCATCTTAAAAAATGACGACAAAGCTAACGCTTAATTGCATAATTCCTTTTTTTTACTTTCTTAAAAAGTACTGACTATAGAAGTGCAATAAAAAGCTTTTTTGGGAAGTATTAACAAGATGATTTCGATAAAAAAATTTTACGGCAATGAAAGCCAATTTCACGACGCAACAGCAGATTATTTATTTACGTATTTTAAAGTAGGAATGTGCAAACCGCGGTCCATGGAAAGGATTGAAAAGGTGATGGTTAAGACCTTTTTTATTTTTTATTTTTTCAAAACTCAATACTTTTGACACAACATTTATACCAAATTTTTTTAATTCTAATTTTACGTGTGTAGATCATTTTGTTATGGAGACCAATTTTCAAAAAAACAAAATGTATTCAATAATATTTTGGGTAAACACAAATTTTGACAAGCCTGCTAAATACTCAAAAAGTCAGAAATTCACCTGCCTGCAAAAAAGATTGCACATCCGTATTTTAAAGCATGGTTTTTTACTTTTTTCGCTTAAAACTTGCTATTTCATGTCATAAAGTGTCTAGTGAGATCAAGTGAAAAAAGCAGCACGCAGCAAACAATGCATGTAGTTTTAAGTGTTATTTTGAAAGCAAACAACTTATAAACGTATGCTACCTGTTAAAGAAGAACGATGCATTACAGAATCAGCATAGCGGTTGGTCAAAATGCCTGGATTTTAGTAATGCAATGACAAGTTATGTTACTTTATATCGACGTGTCATAAGCCTGACCGATCTTAATCTCTAGCCAGATGCGGACACTCGGCACTGTAAAAATATCGTTGATATTGGCGCCGTTATTTTTGTGACAAAGAATTCGCGGTGCGTCGGTGCGTCGGTGCGTCGGCGCGATGGTGTAGTGGTTAGAGTGTCCGCTTAGCAGTCGGTAGACCTGGGGTTTATTCCCCAAGTTGAGTCATACCAAAGACTTTAAAAAATGGTATTCACCGCTCCCCTGCTTGGCGCTTAGCAAATAGGGATAGTGTGAAAAACAAGCCGGCAAACTTGCTTGTTGTGTCCTTGGGCAAGGCACTTAACGTGATGCCTCCATCTTCATGTGGGAGATAGGTAGCGGGGCCAAGCAGCCTACCCGTCGTGGTGGCCCAGTCTGACAAAAGACATGCAAACCCTTTAGATTAGGCAAGCACTGCAAAAAAGTGAAAAGCGAGAAATAAGGCTTACGATATGGCAATAAGTGCAAGCGCGTTACGCTTACAACTATTCACAGCAATAATGAATTTATCCGACTTTGTGCTTTAATTATATAAAATTAAAACATTAAAAAAAAGCAAAGTATTAGTTAAATATGGAAGCATACCAGCATCGTATCTGCTACTTAAATTTCATATGATTTTTGAAACTTGTATAAAAAGAATAATCAAGCTGCAGACAGTGACACTGTTTCGACCTATCAGGTCTCTTCAGTGCAGTTGGTGACCAATAAGAAGCTAGAGGCTTTTAATAAATAGGTCGAAACAGTGTCACTGTCTGCAGTTTGCTAAGTGCATCCCTGGCCTCTTGCATTACTATACATGTAAGAATAATCAAATTACCGGATATCCGGTAATCGGCGCAATCCATTGCTCCGGATATCCAGCATCCGGCAATCAATTTTTGCCGGATATCCGGCACAGCACTGATACTAAGCCAGTAAACCAATATTTGCTCAGGCGAAAACTGCAACACCCGTTCTTGTAAAATTGTGACAATGATTAATCTAACAAAAATGGAAAAAAGTTATATTGAGAGCAGTTGTCTACCAAAAATCTGCTTTATGACGTCCAAGAACAATGCAAATCTTGTTTGCGTGACTTTTTGTGATATCGCAAGAGAAGTCATGCTCTTCTGACCAAAAATTGCAGTTTAATCTTATTAGCTTCCTCCTCTTGTTCAAAAACCACTAATTAACAATAAAAACACCGAAAAAGCGACGAACCACTGCGCTTGTGTTTAACCAGTAACTGACTTGAGAGTGGTGACGGTTTCTTAGCAACCCAAACAACTATGCTGCAGAAAACATTGTTGAAAAGTCCAGAAATTTTTAGAGTTTTTCTTTTGTGTTTTGACAAAGTTTTTCGGAGCAGATTTGGTTCGACATAAGTCTATCAAGTTCAGCTAACGTAAAATATAAAAAATTTCCCGTAGCTTTGTCGTCTATTTGTGAGAATTGTTTACCGTTATTGTCGCGTTTCAATGGAATGTTTTGATTCTATCTCAACTTTAATTTACTTCTTAAAATTGAGGCGACGTATAGTATCGCTCAAATAATTAAGTCTGGTTGCAATTAATAGCTAGGAAAAGATTGACCTCTACTAAAGTGCTTTAAACCACGTTAAGAACAGAACAATATGTTCACAGAAATAATACTTCAAGACTTTGAGCTCCTTCGCTCGACGATCACCGAACTAACCCCTTTAATATAACAATCAAAAAACAGCCAAAACTAATTCCATAAATAACCGTTCAATACTCGTCTGGATAATAGAATCCACACTAAGTTACCACAGAACAACAGGCCTCTTTTCTACTCTGTTGATCTCTCTTTTTCTCTTCCCACTATAACATTCCGACCGAATCATGAAAGTCTCGCTGCGTTATATATAAATCGAAAAATTCATCCAGAAAACGCTAGAGCAACATCACGTGAAAAACGAAAAAACACCTCTAATAGGTTATGTAACCGGCAAACGAAAATCTTCAAAGAAACTAGATTTACTAGTAATTAATGGATATTCAGGCATATAGGCTAACTGCAATCAGTTGAATAAAATACCACTTTCACGACCGGTTTCGTTCCTATTAGAACTCGTCAGGTGGACTCAGGTATTGAACCGACGGTCTCATGAATTGCTTCATGCGGTTTATGCCACTCCGCCATCGGTCCTTTCACCTGATGCTGTTAATTTTAAGCTTATATATGTTGCACGCTCACTACAATGAGCTGATGCGATATATGCTTTTAATTTTAAATAACGTTCACGTTATGAAGCAATTCATGTGACCGTCGGTTCAATACCTGAGTCCACCTGACGAGTTCTAATGGGAACGAAACCGGTCGTGGAAGTGGTATTTTATTCAACTGATTGCAGTTAGCCTATATGCCTTAATATCCATTAATTAAAAGTAATATCTTAAACAGGCTAACACCAGCTCCCATAATTCGTATTGTAGATCTACTAGATTACTTTGAAACTTTAAACGTCATAAAGGATTTTGACGTAATAAGAGGCGTGTCTGAAGCAAATCGAATGTGAAGAAAAAAAAGATCTTGTTTTTTTGATCAACAGCCGAGCGAACAAATAATAAGGCAGAACAAGGCGATTAATTACAGCAAGTATACATACATGAAAACCATTTTTACAAGGCAAATTTCCTTATTCGTGGCAATTTTAAGTAAACATACCATTGATACTAAGTTTTAAAAGTTTTTTAAGGCAACTTTCCCTCATAGCGTATAAACAAGTGAAGTAATTTCCTTCTTTCATAACATCAGTTTAATGGAAAAGTCAACGAAATTCAAAGTTTTGAGAGAAATCAAACTAAAATATTTAGACTATGTCAGCACTTGCGTCGACGGCGCAAAAATGGTTGCCTCACTTGAAAACAGTTTATTGCTAAGATTCAAGAAATTTGGAAGAAGATACTCCGTAGCTACAGTAATGGTTTCTGATTTTGGAAACTGAATTCCAACTTCAACACTCGAAAGGCTGGTTTTAAATCGCGAACCGGCAATGGAGTAGTCCTAACCTAGTAAGTCTAACTAGCTTTCTAAATGACAAAAAAAACTACTTTTTGCGTTTCATACAACTGTTGTGCGCTGCTAGGAGTAATAGATTTTGATACCCGCAGATCTTCAAAACAAATTAAGGTTGGTTACCGAACTTTCACAAAACATCAAACTTTGTTTAAAGACCGAAAAAATCACAATAACTTACTTTTATCCTAGATGTCCCTTACCAGAATCTTCAAGATGACGGGCCAGCTGATTTGGTATAATTAATAGCCACTACACTCGAATCTTTAATTATTTTTGTTTTTCTATCACATAAAGATTTCATGTGATTTGCAATTTTATTGTTTCTAGTAACAGCAATAGTTTAATTACACTGGTCAACAAATTTTGATTTAATTTTTTAATCAGAGATATAAGTTAACTTTTCCGAATGGATTTTTTGCGCTGATTTCGAATCTGCGCTCAGTTTTTCTCTAGCACATCACGTTTTCAAAATATTTACATGTTATTATTTACTAGCATTAATGAACTAGCCCAAGCTTAATGGCACACTAGCGTTTTGAATTATGATATGAATTCTTATACTATGGATTCATAAGGTTTGTAATGTCTAGTAGCAAAGCTCTTAAAACAAATAAACTACAGTTTTAATCAATGAAGGTGAAAAACAATACAATTAGCAATACTTATTTTCATGAAATGTTCTTACATGTACTGCATTTGTGGGTAATTTAACTGTTCTTCTTATACACATTTACATAGATACGTTACACAATACATGACACACTGCTGTTTCAAACTTATATAAACTTTATGAGCCCCTCAACTTATCCAAATTTTATACAGAATCACGCACATGGTTTGTTTATGTATACAAAAAAGGAATGTGCATATGGCCAAACACACCTAAAAATGTTTTGAGTACAATTTTCGTTTGTGAGAATGCGTCGGATCGTCACGATACAGCATCCAGCAGTAGTCTGCCATCATCCCTTCATTCCAAAAGCCTTGATAGAGTGCCTTCATTGCCTGAATGTTCTGGTGAAATCTTTCACCTTGCTCGTCGCTGACCGCGCCAAGGTTTGCAGGGAAAAAGTCCAGGTGAGAATGCAAGAAATGAATTTTTAGCGACATCCGGCAGCCCATCTCCTTGTACGCTTCAAGCAAATTTTCAACTCCCGTTTTAAATGAGGGTGACTTCTTATTGCTCAAGAAGTTTGCACAAAACCATTTAAACGCTTTCCAAGCACGGAGTTCAATCGAAGTTAGCTCTTTCTCAAAGTCTGGATCTTTCAAAACTTCTCGAATTTGTGGACCAACAAAGATACCTTCTTTCAGTTTTGCTTCACTTATTTTGGGAAACTTGTTGCACAGGAATGCAAAACTATTGGACTTACTCTTCCCCAGCTGTTTGACGAAACTTTTCATTAAGCCCAATTTTATATGAAGAGGAGGTAATAATACATCTTTGGGGTCAACTAGAGGGACCTCTTTAATATTTGTGCTTCCTGGAATATATGCTACTCTTGCTGGCCAGTCTTTTCTGACATAGTGTTCTGCAGTAGCACGACTGTCCCATAGGCAGAGAAAGCAGCAGTGTTTCGTGAATCCTCGTTGCATTCCTATTAAAATGCCGATGACCTTCAGGTCTCCACATAAGGACCACTTGTATTTATTGTATTGAATGGCATTGAGGACGATTTCAATACTTTCATAAGATTCTTTTAATTGCACGGAATGTGCTATGGGGACAGATGGCTTTACATTGCCATTATGGAGAAGGACTGCTTTAAGGCTTCTCTTGGAGGAATCTAGGAAGATGCGCCACTCACTTGCTATGTGGTCCTCTCCAAGTTTTTCAAATAAGCTTGTGATATCACAAGAGTAGGACAGTGGTCCATCCACTCTGAATACTGTCGACAAATCAGTACTGCACTTTCTGAAAAGACTTACCAAAATATCCTTTTGAAGTAGGTTGTTTTCTTGCAGCCGTGATGCAAGAAGTTCGGATTTTTGTTTTGAAAGTGCAAGGTCTCTTATCAGATCATTTAATTGTTCCTGAGAAAATAGAATAAGTTTCAAATTTTCTTCTGGCTCATACTCAGAGCCTGTTGAATCGCTAGCACCAGAGCTGTGACCATCGTCAAAAACCGCTTCATCATAGAGGCTGGCAAGTGCATCTTCAGGAGGAACTGGTGCAGGCATTGAGAGGTCGTGTGGAACAGGCCTCAATGCTGAGTCTATATTAGGGTAAGTAATCTTGCTTCTGTGTTTCGAGCTAAACCCTTTAACATTCACCAGGCAAAAATAACAATCTTGAAAATGATCCTTAGGTTCCCTCCATATCATTGGAACAGCAAAAGGCATTGCCGGCCTTCTCTTATTCAACCAGTTTCGCAAGCCACTGGAACAAGAGGTGCATACTTGATGCGGGGCCCACTGCTTATCTTGATCACCTAAAGGACACCCGAAGTACAATTTGTAGATTTTTTTCAGATCTGGTGTGATTGCTCTTCTTTGGGCTTTGATTGTAAAGCTGCCACATACATCACAAAACAAGTCTGGGTTATTTATACACTTCCTTGGCATGATGATTAAGAAACTAAAGATAAACTTAGAGTTAAGCACAAAACTGAAAAAAATAACTAAAATTTAGTAAAGATGAGAAGTGGTACAAAATTTGAATAAAGCTTTAGTTATCGACCATTTGATATTACTCTTTTGCAAAGAATAAGTGAAAACTCTAACGTTTTCGTCTAGCTCTCATCAGGAGTTATCGCTAGAATGAAGCCTGGTGTTGATGGCGAGGTATTTATAGCGAACGAAGTTGGTGAGAATGGCGGAACGTTCTGATTGGTAGACAACCAGACGTTTCGTCGAGTCCGAATCAGTGACGTAATTTTAATGTGTAGACGAATTCTTTTTGGCGGCAAAGCTCCGGTTTAAGCATTTTGATGAAAGTCGCTTCCAGGGTAGATAAATGAAAAAGTGTTCTTCCTTTAGCCAAAATAGAAAATTGGTTATCATCATATTGAGCGGCGCATTTTTTATTGTTGAGGAGGTGTTGTCCAATTGCTGAACTACAGGTATGGTTGGATTGAGATAAGTCACAACTTGTTTGAGCTTGATTTCTTATTGCTTTAGGTATATGCTGTTTTATTCTATCCTGCAGTCTTTGAGATGTGCGGTCTACGTACCGACAATCACAGCGGCACACGTATTGGTAAACGACCATACTTTGTTGCTTGGTAGGCACGACATCTTTGCGGACCGTTGGAAGCATCTTTCTTGTGGAAAACGCTACACGAAGCTTTACTGCACCAAAACATGAGCTGACAGCAGTTTTGCATTGATTTTCAAATTTTGTTGAGATATTGCCAATCCATGGTAGCTTAAGGTAAACTGGACATTGTTCCGGTTCTTCTTTTGGCGGTAATTTAAACTGTTCAATCTTCCTTTTTATTCTCGAATTAATTACATTTTCTGGATAACCATTGGAGTAGAGAATCGATCGAATGAAATCTAATTCCTGGGGTAATTTTGAAGGCGAACAAATTTCCAAAGCTCGGTGGACAAGAGTTCCAATAAGATTGTTTTTTCTGCTTTTGGGTCCAGACGAGTCCCAGCGATTGTACTGGCCGGAAAATGAAGGTTTTCGGTAAACGGAGGTTAAAAATGTTTTGTTACTTTTTTCCACAAGCACATCCAAAAGAGGTAATTTGCCATTGACTTCTTTCTCATGGGTGAAATTGAGGGACTGATGCAGTGAATTGAGTTGCTTTAAGAAAAGATTGCAATTGAGCTCATCCTCAAACATGGCAAAGGTGTCATCCACATATCTGAAATAGATTAAAGGTTGATTGTTGTCAATAAATAATTTTTCTTCTTGATATCCGACGAAGATATTAGCTAGGGCTGGACCAAGTGGACTGCCCATAGCAACACCATCAATTTGTTTATATATTTTGTTATTAAAACTGAATTCAACAGAAGTAGTTGCAATGTTCATAATTTCAATAAAGACGTCTTTATCCATGATTGGAGGAGTCAAATTGCTTTCATATAAAGAGTCCGCACAAATTTGGATAGTTTCTTCCAATGGAATGTTGGTGAAAAGGCTGGAGATATCAAATGAACAGAGAAAAGTTTGATCCGAGTCTGTAGTAAGATCTTGAATAGTTTTAGCGAAAGTAAACGAGTCTTTAATACTACTTCTGTTGAATTCAGTTTTAATAACAAAATATATAAACAAATTGATGGTGTTGCTATGGGCAGTCCACTTGGTCCAGCCCTAGCTAATATCTTCGTCGGATATCAAGAAGAAAAATTATTTATTGACAACAATCAACCTTTAATCTATTTCAGATATGTGGATGACACCTTTGCCATGTTTGAGGATGAGCTCAATTGCAATCTTTTCTTAAAGCAACTCAATTCACTGCATCAGTCCCTCAATTTCACTCATGAGAAAGAAGTCAATGGCAAATTACCTCTTTTGGATGTGCTTGTGGAAAAAAGTAACAAAACATTTTTAACCTCCGTTTACCGAAAACCTTCATTTTCCGGCCAGTACAATCGCTGGGATTCGTTTGGACCCAAAAGCAGAAAAAACAATCTTATTGGAACTCTTGTCCACCGAGCTTTGGAAATTTGTTCGCCTTCAAAATTACCCCAGGAAATAGATTTCATTCGATCGATTCTCTACTCCAATGGTTATCCAGAAAATGTAATTAATTCGAGAATAAAAAGGAAGATTGAACAGTTTAAATTACCGCCAAAAGAAGAACCGGAACAATGTCCAGTTTACCTTAAGCTACCATGGATTGGCAATCTCTCAACAAAATTTGAAAATCAATGCAAAACTGCTGTCAGCTCATGTTTTGGTGCAGTAAAGCTTCGTGTAGCGTTTTCCACAAGAAAGATGCTTCCAACGGTCCGCAAAGATGTCGTGCCTACCAAGCAACAAAGTATGGTCGTTTACCAATACGTGTGCCGCTGTGATTGTCGGTACGTAGGCCGCACATCTCAAAGACTGCAGGATAGAATAAAACAGCATATACCTAAAGCAATAAGAAATCAAGCTCAAACAAGTTGTGACTTATCTCAATCCAACCATACCTGTAGTTCAGCAATTGGACAACACCTCCTCAACAATAAAAAATGCGCCGCTCAATATGATGATAACCAATTTTCTATTTTGGCTAAAGGAAGAACACTTTTTCATTTATCTACCCTGGAAGCGACTTTCATCAAAATGCTTAAACCGGAGCTTTGCCGCCAAAAAGAATTCGTCTACACATTAAAATTACGTCACTGATTCGGACTCGACGAAACGTCTGGTTGTCTACCAATCAGAACGTTCCGCCATTCTCACCAACTTCGTTCGCTATAAATACCTCGCCATCAACACCAGGCTTCATTCTAGCGATAACTCCTGATGAGAGCTAGACGAAAACGTTAGAGTTTTCACTTATTCTTTGCAAAAGAGTAATATCAAATGGTCGATAACTAAAGCTTTATTAAAATTTAGTACTTTATTAGCAGACCCTCTCTAAAACAATTAAAGATGCTTCTAAAACTGATACTAAAAATTGCCACTTTCATTTCCAACAAAGAGCTATAATTCCTACTCTGCAAAACATGTCCTCTCTTATCTGTAAATACTCCCTTATCAGTAGCGTTTGAAACCCTTGAAATGTGTTCTATGACGTCATAGATAATGTAAAGCAACGTCTATATAACGCAAACTTCGTAGGTAAAGCTTTAAAAACAAAAAAGCATAATATCTCGAAAACCTGATGTGCTAGGGAAAAAATAAAGACATTTTTGAAAACAGCGCGAAAAATTCTTTTAGAATAGTTGGATCACTTCTCTGATTAAAATTTGCTGTTAACCAGTGATATCAAACAATTATTATTACGCTACGAGCGCATTTGTTAATGCATATACCTTGATAGCTTTTGCATCAAGTAAAATACTTTGACGGCAAAAAGATGTTTGCAGAAAGTAGAGTATTCATTCTCGAAGCTTTTTGTCTGACACTTTTTAAGAGAATTCGTCAGAAATAGAGCGAAAAGGTGAAGTGAGTCACTTATATAGAGATACAGTTGACGAAAAAGAAAAAAGGGAAAAAAAAAGCTCTATCATGATTGGTAAAAAAAGCGACCAATAGAAGGAGCGGAAACTAATGTGTGATTTTTAGAACATAAACGAATTCCTTTTGTTTGCATAAATTTGGTTTGGATGTTTTAATGTACGTTGCTTCAAGGGTGGAAAGGTGAAAAGAAGTACGGCCACGGGCAAGAATAGAAAATATGTTGTCATTATATTCGTGTGCAAAAGTAGGGTTTTGTAAAAGATGTTGTCCTATGGCAGAAAAGGAAGTTTCAGTTTTAAAACTTCTGATTGGCTTGCAAGAGCGGGCCAATGTGCTTCGGTCCTGAGAAATATGCTTCTGGAGAATGGTTTTCGGCACGTGCTGCTTAATCCTCTGTTGTAGCCTTTGAGACGTACGACCCATGTACCGACTATCGCAGTGGCACAGAAATTGATAAACAATGTTGCTTTGATGAAAAGCGGGTAGTACATCCTTTTTGGCTGCAGGCAGAAGTTGTCTGGTGGTGTAGACAATGCATGGTTCAACTGCAAAGTAACAGCGTGTGACGGCTGTTTTAATTTGCATTTCGTACCTCAGCGAAACATTGCCCAGCCATGGCAAGTGGAGATAAACTGGGCATTTCTTCGGACCAAATTGCGTTGGTCTGCAAAATTGATTCATTTTCTTGGTCATAACAGTGTTGATTACAGCTTCAGAGTAACCGTTGTTGATGAGGGTTGATCAAATGTTGGAAAGTTCATTTTCAAGAGTAGATTTCGAACAGATGACTAGAGCTCTGTGGACTAGAGTTGAAATCAAATTAGCTTTCCGCTTCATGGGGCAAAAAGAGTTCCAGAGAATGTATTGGCCAGTAAAAGTCGGCTTCCTGTATATAGATGTAACAAATTAGTGATTATTTTTTTCTACCAGGACGTCAAGAAAGGGCAATGTCCGATTGCATTCCTTTTCAAAAGTAAAACGAAGCGATGGATGGAGAGAATTTAGATGGGAGAAAAACTCATTACATTCGTCTTCGTCGTTAAAAACTGCAAAAGTATCATCTGCAAATTCCACAAAGCTCTAGTCATCTGTTCGAAATCTACTCTTGAAAATGAACTTTCCAACATTCGATCAACCCTTATCAACAACGGTTACTCTGAAGCTGTAATCAACACTGTTATGACCAAGAAAATGAATCAATTTTGCAGACCAACGCAATTTGGTCCGAAGAAATGCCCAGTTTATCTCCACTTGCCATGGCTGGGCAATGTTTCGCTGAGGTACGAAATGCAAATTAAAACAGCCGTCACACGCTGTTACTTTGCAGTTGAACCATGCATTGTCTACACCACCAGACAACTTCTGCCTGCAGCCAAAAAGGATGTACTACCCGCTTTTCATCAAAGCAACATTGTTTATCAATTTCTGTGCCACTGCGATAGTCGGTACATGGGTCGTACGTCTCAAAGGCTACAACAGAGGATTAAGCAGCACGTGCCGAAAACCATTCTCCAGAAGCATATTTCTCAGGACCGAAGCACATTGGCCCGCTCTTGCAAGCCAATCAGAAGTTTTAAAACTGAAACTTCCTTTTCTGCCATAGGACAACATCTTTTACAAAACCCTACTTTTGCACACGAATATAATGACAACATATTTTCTATTCTTGCCCGTGGCCGTACTTCTTTTCACCTTTCCACCCTTGAAGCAACGTACATTAAAACATCCAAACCAAATTTATGCAAACAAAAGGAATTCGTTTATGTTCTAAAAATCACACATTAGTTTCCGCTCCTTCTATTGGTCGCTTTTTTTACCAATCATGATAGAGCTTTTTTTTTTCCCTTTTTTCTTTTTCGTCAACTGTATCTCTATATAAGTGACTCACTTCACCTTTTCGCTCTATTTCTGACGAATTCTCTTAAAAAGTGTCAGACAAAAAGCTTCGAGAATGAATACTCTACTTTCTGCAATTTTCAAATTCTGTACCACAAATCAACTCTTCAAAAAGATGTTTGTCAGAATGTTAATGCAGTAAGTTTCAAATATTTTAGCGCAAGTTATAGACATGCGGTGGGCGCATCACATCTCCTGCTTAATGTAAAATATTTCCAATATAGCTACAAGCATAA
The DNA here is from genome assembly GCA_963675345.1 of Trididemnum clinides. Lineage (NCBI taxonomy): Eukaryota > Metazoa > Chordata > Ascidiacea > Aplousobranchia > Didemnidae > Trididemnum > Trididemnum clinides. The sequence goes on from OY776303.1 coordinate 31,970,582, forward strand.
ATTACCAGGGACACTTTTCATTTTTCTGTTGTTGACAATTGGGTCACGTATGCTGTCTTAGCTATCCAGCATTCCGAAAGGCTGAAAAGATGGTATGCGGACCAACATCTTAATCATACTGTAACGCTTCTGTATTTACACGTGATGAAACACAACACCAAATAGTCGTCAAACGACCGCAAGAAGTTGACGGCTTATCTTTGCCTCAAAATCTTGTCAAATACCTGGGTGTTAATATACCAATTAACAAATTTGAAAGAGATTTACTCTTCAGCGAAAATTTTTCACGTACACCGCAAGAAGTGCAAATACTTTTCAACATTTGGTTATTTCGCGGTTTTACACATTGTTAGGAAAAATTACAGTACCAAAAAGTCTAATTAACTCCAAAATTGTGTATAAAGCAATTTATTATATTTACCGGTAACATTGCCAGAAATTTTCATAAAAAAAAATCAAATTGTGTATAAATATATTTGGGGAAAGATCGGTTGTTCTCAATTATGCTGGGATGCGATTGGTGATTATATTCATCAACATCTAATCCAACACATGGCAAAGGGTACAGAAGTCTGCTCTGTCATGCAGACAACAGTACAATTTAGGTTTACAACTTTTCGGTATGCTTACACAACTTCATATGCTGTATAAGTTGCACATTAAAATTATATTTAACTCAGTATTCCCAAATATGCTGATTATTCGAATACTACAGTAGACGCCGCTTAATGTGACCACCTTGGGACCAGGCCATTTTGGCCTTAATATCCGAATGGTCATAAAAACCGAAGCCGCCATAACCGCACCTGAATCGAGGTCGTAAGCCACAATAAGTCCAAATACCGTCAAATTTTTTGTTTATTAAAGTAACAGCGTGACGTTGGCAGTAAAACAAAGTACAGTACTGTGACAGTACAAAAGATGATAAAACTAAGTACAGTATGTAACAATACATACAAGCGGTGGTACAGTATAACAAAGTAAATAACAGTTTGGGTAACATTTAATCGAAGTAACACATCAAAGCACCGCAAAACAAATTCAAAATGTTACGCACGTACGTAAGTTAGTTTTTGGTGCAAAAAACTCGGTAAAGTCGCGCTGAACAAGATGTTTTCGCAAAAAATCACTTATTTGTCCAGCAAAAGTATCGAACTCTTCCATTAACGGATAATATGTTGATTAAATTTCGGATAATATGTTGGTCATATTATCCGAAATTTGGTCACATAATACGAAGAATTTTAAATGGAGAAATACCGGACCCCAACAAATTGGTCATAACAAGCGGTTGGTCATATTATCCGTGGTCATAATAGGCGGCGCCTACTGTATATCCAATTAGAAGCTGACTTCAAAACAAGCCTGCATGTTTATCCCATAAAACTAGGTTAACTAGTAGCAATAACAAATAAACCTTATCACTTTTTAGGGTACTTTTACTTCAGATTCATTCCATAACATTAGTAAAACAACATATGTAACGTTCATTTAACAACTGTCTAGTTTGTTTACTTAATTTGCAAAAAACGGTGTCACTCCTATTCAATTCAATGCAAAAACACTAAAACAGGTCAGCCACTTTTTTGGAAAGCGGATTTTGATGACATTTGATCACGTGCATGCAACCTTCTTATATGCTTCAGTACTTTTGCGCAATTACACCAATAAAAAATCAGAACACTATTTTGCTAAGAAACATAGCAAACTGCAATTTCATTGCAAGAAATGTTCTATTAATAATTTAATTGAGACATTGATTTATGCTTTATCTTCTGTTTTTATTATGTGTTTTTGTCTTTGCGCCGACAATGAAAAAATTATCATAAAATATCCCAAGTTTGCTTGTACATCATTACTCATCTGTCTACTTCTACATCAATTGCTATAAACCGTTAAAATGTCAATTTTTTTAAATTTCAAATTTCAAAAACTTGTTTTTGAATATGCAAATTTTTTGCTAACTACCCCCTCATCCCAGCTCTCATTGGTGTTGAGTTGTCTTCAAAATTAGAGTACCCTATATATTTCAACAATTTCTACATATTATATTTTTCTACCAATTTTTTTAGAAATAGTCGCTAGATGATGATAAGGAAATAAGCTTTCAAAGTATATCAATCAAAACTTACTTAAAAGCCTAGATGTTCTACAGTTTGCAACTTTCTGAGGCCTATGAGCTTTTTGTTGACTGGTATTTAATTTTGGTTAGTAAAATTTAGACCTAAAAGATGATCAATTATTATCTGCTAGAGATCAGGCTAAGCCATGTAAAATTATGTAGTTTTGACATGTAAATTTCTTCAAGATTCAGAAGGTATCAAGTTTAAATAAAATATTTTGTTAATATATATGATACAGAAGCTTTTTTACACCCCTCCCATTTGTTGTAAAACAAGTGTGATACAGCAAATTTTGATTTAAAGAAGCCTAACTTCTGCTAACTTTTAAACTTTTATTTTAAATTCTTTCTCCGTGAAAACTTTATACAAAAAAACGAGTTTAGTGGTGAAACGTTTGCATTTTCTTTTTCTTTTTTATTCTATCCACAAGCACTCATCCAACTCGCCATTTAGATTTGTCAAGTGTAATTATGTCAAAAAACTGTCATTGACAAGACTTTTATAAACGGAACTTCATACCACTCCCTATGGGTATTTCAATTTATTGTGGTATCTGAGGCAATGCGTATGCGGCGTAAATGTAAAGACAAAGCTGAAAATGATACTATTCTGGAACATCTAAAAAACAATGTTTCAAATCTAAATTTTCCAACATCAAAGATAATTGAGCAGGCCAAGTTGTGGGTGGATAGGTATCACCCTGTTAACAATGGCAAATCAAAGGAAGCGGAAAACAATCGTATGGCTACCCAATTTCCAAAACTACTGCGATCCAGCCAAATAAAAAATTGTTTACAATCCAACGTAATGCTTGCATACCAGCGGCCACAGACATTGGGCAATTTTGTCACTTGCTATAGGAAGCTTTTATTTGGTCCTCATGAGGGCAATGATGGGGGTATATCTGGGCCCTGTAGTAAATGTGCTCTATGTGGTAACCATGACGCACATAATTCTATGGTCCAACTGATGAAATATATCCGCACTCCTAATGGAGAACGTCGTTGCACCCAAAAATTAAACTGCAAAGATTATGGTATTTACGCGGCACATTGCAAAAACTATGATAATTATTATGTTGGTCAAACAATGACATATTTCTCACAACGTTGGGCTAAACATCGAGTACTATGAAACAAATTTTGCTACCCTCAAAATAAGGATAATTCGGCCATACTTGAACTTTATGATAAACAACATAAGGCAATCTTTATTGGCAAGCCTAATATAGCGCAATGTTTTTGGTTATCTTTGTCATAAAACCTGAATTCGGCAATTTAAACTTTTGTCAAGCAAAGTGGTTGCGCATACTTAATGCCAAAATAAATATCAGCAAAATGATTTTACTGCGTATATACAGAAACCTGGTACTAATTACTCATTGTGTTTAAATGCTTTTTTACTACATTGATATATAGTTTACAAACAACCTGCATTTTAATCTTGTTTTTTAACTGTAATGCTATGATTTATGTATAATACTATGAAATAAAATTATTTGTAAGAATACGCCAGATAGATATTACTTATGTAATGGAGTGTAGAGTTGACAGTACAGCTAATTGCTTGGTTCCTTATATTTAGTTATTTTTATTCTTGTACAACACTAAAGAAGCTAATTTACCGACATGCATTTGTCGGCAAGATGGCGTAGTGGTTAGAGCGTCCGCTTCGCAGTCGGTAGACCTGGTATTTATCCTCTAAGTTGAATCATACCAAAAGACTTCAAAAAATGGTATTCACCGCTTTCCTGCTTGGCGATCAGCACAATAGGAATAGTGCGGAAAACAAGCCGGAAAATTTGCTTGTTGTGTCCATGGGCAAGGCACTTAACGTGATGCCTCCATCTTTATGCGACAGACAGGTGGCGGGGCCAAGCAATCTACCCGTGGTGGTGGCCCAGTCTGACAAAAGACATACAAACCGAGAATGAGCTCATACGCATAACTAACTGATGTAAATTAAAGTTTTAATATAGTTTGAGCTGATTTAGTTATTTCAATCATACCTTATTGAGTTCTTAGCCGCAGCAACGGAATCGTTCAGAATATGTCTTATCAAAATCAACCAAACTATAATGCTTGCGGGAGCAATGTCGCGGTTAAGAATATCAAATCAACTGCCTTCGTCGGCCTCTCCAATTGCAAAGGAAATCACTACAGCAATTAGGAGATTGGTAGCTCGACTCCAATATTTTTTGCAAAAGATTGAACAGGACCGTCATAGTTTCCATTTTTTTTCTTTGGGGATCACCAAGTGTTTTGCTTGTAGCTGGCTATATTTTAAAATATTAAGAGACTATATTTCTTGATGAATTTTTTTGAATATTTTGAAGCATAAAGCTAAAGATCCATGCAATCGAGAAAAATAAACAAAATGCATCAAAGCAATTAGTTTGTAAAAAGTGCAAGTTTATAAAATGAAGCGTGTTTTTAGCCGTTAGTTTACAATTCATAAACGTTTTTGACTATTTTTTTATCATCTATTTTTGTAAAGTTCTGTTGCGCGATACTAGTTGTTTCGTGAGTCAAAAAAGATTCCAAAGTTCCTTAAATTAGGAATTCGTGCCCTGCTTTTCATTTGTAACATTTTCTGATACAATAACGAAGAAACCAGTTTCTCTTAAGAGGGCAAAATGAGTTGCCAAAAACGTTTAGATTTTTAATAAATATGTTTACTATTTTATCTGTGCTTTGCTTTGCTACGTTATAATTGTAAGTTTGGTTGGTCAAATAAGATAATTGTTCAACTGGAAATAGAATATGATGTATGGCAACCAAACTTTGATCAGTCATTATAAACTTATTGTTAGCCTTTACACATTGGAGTCAAATATTATTAAAATAAAAATTTCTTAAGCTTTCAAAGGAAAGCAATTTTTAGTAGTTTATAATAGCTTTTATGAACTAAACTGACCTCTTTTTACTTAGCTTTCTACTACTTGAAAGGGGTTAAAAGTTACACTACCGGTTATAAAGATAACTTTTTTTAGTAGAAAAGTGTAGTAAAGACACATGTTACATACTATCTGAATTGTTGAAATAAACTTTAATTTGGTGAATAAAGTTTAAAAATTGGTTGAAAAATGAGATAATAAAGAGTATTTAATTAAACCTTCGGTTATTGAAAAAAATCATCTCATTATGATCTCTGTTAGAGAAAGTCTGTATTAAACGTCCCAGACGGTATCATGACTTCACAGAGGGAGTTGTGAGCGTGCGAGAGTTTATGCAAAGAAGCATGCTTGGAGAGCTTAAAAATGCTCGTTGCATTGTAAAATGAGCTTTAATTGTTTTGGAATTGCCTCATCAGTATGTTCTGAAAATACGTTTAATCGCGCTTTTACCATCAATAGTTTTTGATAAAATACAACTAACAAATTTTGCAACCAAGCATCAATTGTAACGTCATCTTGGACCCCAAAAAAATAATATATCGTGTCAGGTGATAGGTCGGATGCTAACTTTCGTTTGAATACAAAATGGTTTTGCTCTGTCAAGAAATGTAAATTTTAAAATGAATATCTTTAATTATGACACTAAGGTGACCTCACGAATATCCTTATAGCACTTACCCAAAGGTGGTGATTAATCGCGCCACGTTTAATATTTGTAAGTCAAGCAGTTTTGGGGGAGTTAAGTGTACATACGTATGTACATACAGACAGAATCGCACTATATACGAGTATTGCTTGTTTGAGAAAAAGTGAACCCGCATTTTGTTAAGAATTTTTTCGGTTGTAATAAAATCGAATTTATTGAAATTTTACTCACAGTAACCTAGGGATATTATCAACGCTATTTCAAGGTATCTAAAAGATCAGTCACAAATTTTGTGAGTATTGTCAAACTCAAAACAGCATTTCAAAAAATGCAATACCAGAGTAAAATCATGCGAGTAATTCTCAAGTAAGTGCTTTGTGACGTCATAGTTGTGTTTGATGAGCTCTTTTTCACACAAGTAGGGTAACTAAGGCTCATCTGGAAGAGGCTAAACCAGAATTCATCAAAAAGTATAAATGGCACCCGCAAAGCCCTAATTGCAACCCGATGAATAATGCCATATGTGAATTTTTGAAGTTGAAAGTTTTCTGAGGAATTCGAGGCAAATTGATGAACATCAGTTAAAGAACAAGAAAATAATATCATGGGAGGAGATATCAATAGAAGAAATAAGAAAAAGCGTTTTTACGTGAAAGAAATGGCTTCGTTTTGTCGAAGGAGGAGAAAGACGAAGGTCACATTGAGTATAGACTGTAATAAATAAATTTTACCTTGATATTGCATATTTTGAGACGTTGCATTGAGTTTGATAGTACTCACATAATTTGTAACTGATCTTTTTGATATTTTGTAAAAGTGTTTTAGTACTCACATAATTCGTAATTGATTTTTTAGATACTTTGTAAAAGTGTTTAAATACTCACATAATTTGTAACAGATCTTTTAGATACTTTGTAAAAGTGTTGATAGTATCCTAAGGTTGTGTAAAACTGTGTGTAAAAATTCAATATATTTGGTTTTATTTCAACCGTGAAAAATCTTAATAAAAAAAGAATCCTGCTTTTCCCCAAGCTGCTATCGCTAAGCAAGACAGAACCACATTTATAGATGAAATAAATTAAAGCATACTAAATTAGAAGGCCAATTAAAAGCAATTAAAGCACAGCGATTCGCATCACTTCCAACACTACAAACATCTACATTATTTTATGAACAAAGTGCTGGCTGTTAGACAATTACGGCTAGCCAACAAAATAGGATAGTTGAACACGAATGTATGCCATGGGGCAAAACGCTAACACTTTTAGCAAACAGCTTTTCATCTCGAGTAGTGGTTGCTGAGTTTGCCAATGGTTTATTATATGATCACCCTCAAGAGAGTGTTTTCGATTTAGACTTACAATACCTTTCTTCTAATGGCAACAACGAACTGCTGAATTGCATTGTGCTAAATATAAAAATACTTTGTCAAAAAACTTTAGGAAGCATTGGAAATATCACTTAGCTGCGATAGATCAGTTGACAGAACAAAATTGGATAAAATTCATTTGCTGGTGAAAGTCATTTTTTCATCAAGAATTTATGAAAACGAGTTTCTTGGCGCTGCTAAGCTACAAATGAGAGGCGCAAAAGGTATCAATGTTGCTACAATTAACGCTTGCACTAGCACTATCCTAGCTAGCAATGAAGCGTCAAAAAGATGTCAGCGCGTTGCCCTGGTTTGCTGCGGCCAACGTCGCAATTTGACGTTTTTTATCAACATCTTGCTCGTCGCAAACTATGGGGTGGAATTTGTTCGCCGCTTATTACACATGTTTCGGGACAACATTTACAAGTAAATCAAATCGATTTGTTTAAATACACAAATCGATTTGATTTACTAGGAAATGCATATAGAATAAATGCATTTGTTTAGAAGCACAAATCGATTTGATTTAGTCGTAAATGCATATGTCACTCAACCGTATCACGCTTTGAAAGCAATGCACTGCGAATACTTCTTTTTCGAAATATTTGGTCATTGAAGGATCACGTGACAGGTTTGCGATAGATTTTTTGAAATGAGCGGCAGGCGCAACGTAGTTGAGAATTTTGAAACAGGTGGTGTGCTGCAAATTGAATAATAAACAGCAACCCCCTCAGTTATTTTTGGCACATTTTGCTATTTATACGAGGCATTACCGGAAATCAATAAAAAAGTGTAATGGTGTAGGCTAAGGCAGGGGTGTCAAACTCATTCAATGCTGTGGGCCATATTTGCATACCTGGGTTTTACACGGGCCAGACTCTACTGAAAAAAAAATTCAGTAGGCAAGTCTGTATATCAGTGGTCCCCAAACTTTTTGTCTGCCGGCACAGGAAACTAGTTGATCAAATTTCGCGGTACATCAGCCACGGCATTATTTGGAGATCACCACTTCTCCGGGCAACGATTTCCGGAAATCGTGTGATGTAACCCCAAATGGTGCTGATCCCCAGAAAAAAAGATAATTTTCTTTCTGATTGTAACCTTTAGTGCCACCAGCAACTTATAGCAGTTATCCAGCATTATTTCATGGCTATTTGTACGTAGTTTTCATTTCACGAAATGAATTCAGCTTGCAAAGGTGTGGGAGGACGCCAAGGTGATTAATATGATTGTATTTCCAGAAATAAGCTTTTAAATATTAGGCCCAATACTTGAGACTTTTTGGCAACTGCAGTTGATGAAATTTTGAAAACATTGATGAACGTTGATGAAAAACGTTGATGAAAAACGTTGATGAAAAACGGCAGTTGATCAAATTTCGCGGCACACCAGCCACGCAAATTTATTCCTATTGATGGCGAGTGGCGTTATTTGGAGATCATCACTTCTCCAGAAAACAATCTCCGGAAACGGCTCCACCACCCATAAGGCGGATTGTCATTGTTGGGTAATCAAAACAATTGTCATTGTTGGGTACCCAAAACTTGGTGAGCAGCTTCACCGGCACAGAATATTGTGTAATGCAGGAATTCTCGGGATACTAAGAGGTTAATATTTATTTTTCTTTACAGCCAGGGACGAGGATTGACTTTTTTACCATCCTGGATCGAAAGATTTCCTGTGCTGTGTTTTGGGGCAGACCTTAATACTGACTTGCCGGAGATGGACCTTTATTTTAGTAAAAGCTCAGAAGAGACAGTGGCTGCTTAAATTGATCATAATACCGCATCCTTGTGGCAACCAGTTCTAACAGATGAAAATTCACCAAAGCCTTACAATTAGTTTCCTCCTTTAACAAGTCTTCCAAATGACCATTTACTTCCATCGAATCCAGAAGAAGTTTGATTTCGCCAGGTAACTCTGGACAAGGCGGAAGCAGACGCTTTAAAGATTCTTGCAGCATCGCGTTGTAATTTGCGATCTGCATATGAAAAAATTCGAGCTTTTTATATGCTTGTCAGAAATGTGCTGCTAAACAAGATATAAGTTGCCACTGTGCGCGCCACAATTCACTTAAAAGCTTTCAAAAGAACTTTCAAAACAAAACAGAAGATTGCTTTGAGGACGGAAGATGCCTTGGATCGAGCGATACCTAGGAACGGAGAGCAAACGATTGCTGAAGGAGTAGAGTGAATCAAGCTAATAACTAGAACAATGGAACTTGCATCGAACTTACATTGTGACACCGCAAACAAGATTTCTAAATCGTGAAACAAAAAGCTAAATAAATGCGATTTGTGGCCAGGGTAGTGTTACTTTTAGTATAAGGTTTGTTCTGCATCAACTTGTTGAATTACTAGCCTATCCAAACACAAGTGTATGGCAGAGTATGTCAAGATGTTATTTCAAAAAATTAGTTAGTTTGTGTATGTGCATTAAGAGCCGAGTTGTGCTCATAAAAATATTACACTGGTCAACCAAAAATTTTTTTCAACAAGGATAAAATTTTAACTTCCTGAATGGAGGGGAGTGCTGATTCTAAATGGGTTTTCATGCTTATTTTAGCACATTATAACCTGTGGTTATTGGGCAGGCTTTATTATTTCAGCTTTTGTGGACACTGCGATGATTTGTTGGCACCGCAGTGAGAACTCGTTCGGAATAAGATCGAAGTTACGTCTTATAGTATAAAAATGTACCCACGCAAGCACACCTGCGACAAGCTTTTGTTAAACGTCGTTCGTTTTCATCGCTGTTAAAGACCTTTAGTGAGTTATGATAATATTATATTTTTTCCTGTGGTAACTGGAAATTTAGGATATTTTTTAGCGATAATTGTAGTAAAATGACGAAATATTTGCTCTCTTTTGTGATTTCCCATTAGAAGTTTTTTCCAAAAATTTGCTCGTTAATTCGTTTTAAACCACGTCATTGAACATTTCTACATAGAACAGCTTATTATGAACGGAAATAGTCATATTCACAACACAACGATAAATAGAAACTTTTTAACTGCACGATTTGCATTTAGGAACTGCAAAAAACCGAAGAGGAACTGCACACTTTAGCCTTAAAAAAACCTTGTCACAGATCTGGGCACATAAAAAAAACGACACAATAGTTTCGTAACCGATTTTTTAAAACCTCAAAGCGCAACCGCGAAGTTTGCGACCGTTTTTTTATGCCATTAGAGCAATGATTCTTAAGCTAGAAATGGTAGGCATTACAGATTTATAAAAGGCGCAAGGTGCGGAAACTTTTTCTGGACCCACTTTGACAAAAAAGTTGTGAAAATCACCGCTTTGAAGAAGAAAGAAGAAAGATTTTTGCGTTGTTTTGGAGAACAAAAGTAATAAAGTGAGTGCTATGAAAAAATTGATCTCTAAAGTAAAAAGACCTACATGTTATTTTGGAGGCAAAAGGTAAAAATATAATTGCTTTGAAAATATTGACTTCCACGAAAACATTTTCAAATACACGAGTTTTTGCTAGCATTGAGAAGCGAGCGCATCTACAAAGCTTACTAACTTTTGCATTGAACAAAACCGCAAATTCCGTATTCAAAGTTTTTAACAGTAAAATTAGCAAACAATTTGTTAAAGCGAAGTAGCAAAAACTTGTTTCAAACGAAATGTTTAGAAACAGCAGCGGTGAAAGTAGATAAATTTTCTTACAAAGAATCGCAGCCATACTCAAACACAAACTCAAACGTGTGCAATCTTTTTTGCAGACAAGCCAATATGACAACAGTGAAATTTTTCACTGACCAGTCAGAGTTTTTACGTGAATAATTGAATAAAGCTGCATATAGTATCTGAAGGAGCCTCGAGACGATTAGAAAGAATGAATAGCCACAAAATTTTTTCAAGGGCCCTACTTTATGCTTTAATCTGTGTGACTGCTTTCTCATGTCCAAAGTTGTATTACTTTTGCGTATTATTTTGAATTATCTGGCCTGATAAACAACCACAAAAAATAGATGCTTATAGTGTCAGTCCCAAAACGCCGCTTCAAATCAACTCAATGCGTACAACCCCAAATTGAATGGTTCTGCCCTTACGCAGAAGTAGTCACCTGGAAGAAACGCATTCAACGCCCGTTGCTTGGAAAAGCAAACAATTTTGAGATTTGGAAACAATTTTTACCCCCAAATAGTTTTTATCTCTCCAAATACAATTCTTTGGTACCGACTGTACAATCTGCTCTTGCTTCATATATAGCCTTAGCTACAACACCAACCCAGGGACAGCTCGAGTTATTGTCGCACCCTACGGCTTCAGTTTGAGGATAAATTGATGAATTATGAGACTTTGGATTGATTTTGCTGCCCTAGTAAATTTATTTTTTAAAGGTTACAATATTCAAAAGAGGTTGCATTCCGAAACAAAAAAAAATGATAAAATATTTTTGGAAAACTTACTGATAAAAAGCGGGGACAGGTGCAGAAGTGCCGGGGTTCTAAACTGGTAAAAAGTTTGCTAATTGATATTGTAGCAGTCAATTGTGATACGCTTTCAGCAAAAAGTAAGCAAAGTTATCTGTAAATATAACTGCAAAGGCGCATTTGCATATCTAGATGATACTACTCAGCGATCACACGCGAAGAGTATGGCAAAAATTTAGGAAGGTTTTTAAAAGAAGCGGAAGATAACAACCTTGCTCTCTAAAAAAAGGAACGGTATATTTGCGGTCAATTCCTTTAAGCTATCTGATTACCACGTATGTAATGTAGTTTTGAGACCAGAACCCGACCGTGTGCAACTATCCTTTACCTACAAATAACAAAATAGTTGAACGGTTAGTAGGCACGTTCTCGTATTATGTGCAATGGCTACTACAGTTTTCTTGACTTAACACCGGTTAAGCTTCTTCTAAGCAAAGATGTGCAACAATCGCCAACCTCGCCGAGAAATAATCCAGCTTCAGCAGCCTTGCAGAAAACTGATGACAAAGTGCTTTTTGTGATCAAAACCGGCGAAATGAGCTCGATTCTGGTACGGACACCAATTTACAATTATTACCGATTACAGATTTAAGGAAATTGTAAACCTTGCAACTAATTGGCAAAGCAGCAAACGGGCGTAAGGGGCATTAACAATTTATTAAAATGAATATGCCAGGAAACAATAATGAGTATACCACCCAACCAATTTAGACGAGACCATCCCTGGACGCGTTTCGTCCTTTTGGACTCATCAGCAGGGCCCGTCCCGTCACAAGCAAAAGTAAACCACTCATTAACGTTATCCTTAAAAAAAGAAAAAACAAATCCAACACATGTAGAAGCACTGAGACTTCAACCGACGAACTATTGCTTTGCTTAGCAGGGCAGGTTGACAAATTGGTTGATTGGTTGCATATCCATTGGGAGATCAGTTTACACACTGATCTGAAAAAGCAGATTAAACGCTGCATTTATAGCCTAGCGCCTTGTCTTTGCAATGCCATCACGCTCGAGGCGAGTGCGTTGACAATTCACAAGGTGGGAGCCGGGCGACCTTTGATAGACGTGTCGAGCAAATCCATGCCAACGAATTTTCACTCTATCTCACTTCGCAGTAAACCGGGCCTCCTACAGTGAAACGGGCAAATCCATGCCAACTATTTTCAAGTAGGGAAAAAAACTATAGATTTGAAAGTTAGTTGCAAGGTTTACAATTTCCTTAATACAATTTCTTCGCCTAATAACTTTCAGATTACAGATTTGTTTGTTTATGAATAATTTCACAAACTACGAAAAATCAAAAATGAAAAAATTTTGGGTTGACGCCTTGAACTAAATGAATTTGCCTTTGACAATACATACCACGCTGGTAAATTTAGTAGTGTACATAACGCTCTTTCTACATTTACTGTGCTTAACACGTTGGCTGCCCAGTGTATCACCGGTGATACATGCTGACTTTTGTATGTGGTGCCAATGCATCACCGGTGATACACTGGCACCTCCATTGGAAAGGGCTAATAAATTAAAATAGCACACAGAGAATGGAATTAGGTTTTTGTGTGGCACCTCAAAAATGAATTATTTTTTATAACAATTGATGTTTGTATGAATAGAAAATAAATAAAACTATAAATAACTTATCACTTTTATTGAAACAATAAGATTCCCTGATTAATGCTTCATGGCTAAATATATGGAAAAAGACTGCAGATTCACAATCAAGTTCTTTGCAGTTTCTCAATCAGTTGATTCGTTGTTCAGGACGACAGTTTTTCATTCTTTGTGTTGCGTTTGAAAATGCTCCAAACAATAATATGGCTTTGTTGGGCATTGGGAACACTTTGTGAAAATAAGTTTTGCTCTTTTTCGAGGGATGCTTGGCCCTTCTTTTTCGGCCAAACTGGTATAGCATCCAGTGCAGCGTGATCTTTTTTTTCTATTGTCAGCTGTTCGCTCCTCTGTTTCCACCAACAAATGCCTTTCTGGATTGACATCCGTTCCAGTGTCGGCTTTTCGATAGTTTGTGAGACCCATAATGATGTCTTTTCGAAAAGAAGCAATTTGGAGTTTGTCCTCTGTCTTATTATGCAGCAAATATGCATTCACCACAGCCGTATTTAGCAGCAGCTCAAATGCAACTTTGTGGTACCACCTCACGGTTTTTCTTAGGAGACTGAAGTAGCTGCATAGCTGATCCGAGAGATCTATGCCCTGTTTGCAGTGTTGTATTTCAGGATCACGTTAGGTTTCTTTATCTCTTCCCCTTTTCGATTTTTTTATTTGTGGAAACAACTTTCCCATCATCTTTCGTTGACAAAAATGCAACAGATCTTTTATCCTTCCATACTCCAACAACGACGCCACTTCTTTCTTTTGTGATGCACTGCCCTTTTTGGATTTGCGTATTAATTTGAGGTGTGCCTTTTCTTCCCTTCCTTAAAGTGCCCTGCAGATGAGTGCTCTTCTCAAGACACTTGTTTGCCAATTCCACAGATGTGTAGAAATTATCGACAGTCAGGGTTCTCCCTTCATTGAAGTAATCTTCAGCTAATTTCAGACAGACAGAAGTCGACTTCGCTAAATTATCTCTTGCAGTTTCCTGGGATTTACCTTCATATACTTGAACATTGTAGGTGTATCCAGATGGGTCAGTAAGCTTGAAAAGCTTTATTCCATATTTGTGAGTTTTTTCTTGAATATATTGCCGGAATCCTAATCGCCCACGAAAAGGGATCATTGTTTCGTCAATGACGATATCCTCTCCAGGATCTTGAGCTTCTTTGAAGTTGTTTATAATTTCGCGGGTAATCCTTTCAATTTTGTACAGTTTTGCGCTTTCACAATTAGAATTCTCATTGTCTTCAAAATGAAGGAATCTCAGAAGCAGTTGGAACCTGTTTCTTGACATTACGCTGTGGCAAAATTCATTTGCAAATATGGGATCTCCACTCCAGTAATCACTAATGCTTGGATATTTCACCACCCCCATATATATCACCAAGCCAAGAAACTTCTTTGTTTCTTCCATATCCGTGTCCTTCCATTTTGACAGTCTGCTGTGTCTTCTGATGCGGTGAGAGGATATGTATTGTTGGGCATTGCGATTTGTCTCCTCCACAATGATGGACAATACTTCATCAGTGACAAAGAGAGAGAAATATCCGTACGGCGTCCAACTCTGGGGAACAGCCTTGCAATTTGTAGTTGGTGGCGTTGGGAAGTTGTTCAATGTTAAACCATCTGCTGGTTGTTTCCATTGCGGAACTGAGGTGCAAGGCGGATCGCCAGTTTCATCAGGGGGCACACCAGGATCACTATGATGAGATGATGCAGAGTCTTCTGATCTTGATGGCAAATATTCATCACTGTCACTCAAAGGAAAGTCTGATACAGAATCACTATCATCTAGCATTTGCAACATTTGGGATTCATCTATTATTATTTTTTATATATACCTGAAACCAAAAAAACAAGCAAAACAATCGCAATATAAAAAACTTATGACATATTTCTGCGTGTTCACCGGTGATACATTGGCACATCATTGATATGGCATTACTTATGTGCCAGTATATCACCGGTGAACACGCAGAAATATCATCACAAAATCATAAATTTATGTCAAAAATATCAAAACTCAAGTAAAACTATACTTTAGGTATTGTTTTCTGGGAATTACATTGTTGGCACCTGAGATAAGGCAATTCCATATAAGGAAAAAAATGCTTGGCAGTCAACGTGTTAAATGAGTCTGCAGGATGAGACGCTGCAGAAAATACACAAATCAGTGTGTGACTCTGGGGTTACAAGATTTCATTTTTATGTTTAGGGAAAAAATTTACCTTATTGCATTGACCAGGTGCGTAAAGTTTTGCGACAATGCAAAATATGTTGTGAAGCAAGATCAAACATTTTTCTGGACCACCAAAATCGCAAGTTATTGGAGCAACCCAATCTTTCGAGCCCTTTAGTTTATATCTCAAAGGGCCGCTTTCTTCACCAATAAACTACCAATACATGTTGACAGTATTTGATAAATTTTCGCGCTTTTCCTTCGCTTTTCCATGTTGAAATATTGACGCAAAAACTATCAAAAAATGATTAAATGAATTGTTTTCTATGTTTGATATACCTATTTATATTTACACTAGATTGAGATGCCATAGTAATTTTAAGTCGCATTAATTGTTTTCTCAATTTTCAGTGCTGTGTTATTTCATGCAGTCATTTGTCAGTGTGCAATGCCCGAGGTAGTGAACAGCACAAATGCTATAATGGAACAATTTGGAAAACCACCAAGTCGGTTATGAAATCGGAAAATTTAGAAATGAGACATTGAGAAGTTGTTCAACATAATGCTCTACAATCAATTTGATTGCCCCCTCTGTTTGAAAACTAACGAAACGCCCCATGAAAGTTTATTTAACTTTAAGCGCAGGTCATTTTTTGACACCTCGTTATCTACGTGAGAGAGCAAGCCAGGACCACTTTTTCTAAGCGCCAAGTACGTAGAAGTAAATTCGACCGAGCGGCAAATGAGGATGACCATGTTTATGTTAATCCAAATTATGCATTGATGCGCACAAGAAAAGGATAAAAAACTGCAATTGTTATGAGAGTTTATAGCTCCTTGCAAGAGCGACGCTACAGGACCGAACCAGGAAGCAATGTGTGGAATCAGTGTATCAACCACGAAAATCAAATACATAGTTCCAATGATGAAAGCAATACTGACAATGACGTTTCTAAATGTGATTTTGTTCATTTAATGTGATTCTGCAATGTGTTGAGTTTTCGACCTTGGTTTCAAGTCAATTAAAACCTTTTTTACAGGTTGTAATTGTATATTACAACATTATACGCAGAAATGAATGAGCAAATTTTTAGTTGTCGTATACCAAGGATTGGTGGCTTCAACTGAAAACTTCCAAAACAACTGATTTCACTCAACACGGTTGTTCTAACCTGTCACTGACAAAATTGTTTTGAAAAATGGTACTTTAGTTAGTACCGGTAATGGTACGGAATCTTTGTTTGAGTTTTTGCAAAGTTTTGGAAAATAGTTTTCAGCTCCATATCCACAGCTACACATTCAGCCGTAAACAGTCGAGCCAAATTCTCGGAGACTATCACAATTGCTAAAACATTTGCTTTGATTTGTGGATTAATGAATTTAAATACCGGAAGAATTGGAAAGCTAAGCTGCTCCAGCAATATCAAATCAAATTTTTGTTGTCGCCATCTAATGGTATAAAATCCCATATGTGACTAATCGGTCTCATCGGTCCCATATGTGACTTTCTTGAAGGTTCGCTGTTCGAGTGCACTTAATTCTTATTTATATTCTACCATTCTTGAGTTCTACTAAATAGTTTTGTGAACAGAAAATACAAAAGCATCAAAGCTCTATGTTGCCAACGCGATGTTCAAGCAACGCGATTCCGACGATCTTATTGCAAAATCACAAAAACAACTTTGGGGATGCTATTGCTATTTCATTTATTGTAGAGCGCTTATCTGCAATAAAAAGAGTAACTGCAACAAGATACAATTAGTCCGTGGGCTAACTAGACCCACCGTGCACCCCCCCCCCCCCCCATCAATGAACGAAACTGTGTTTTTCTGGTAGTTTTTTATGTGCTTTTTCATATTACATATCTTAACATTAAATAAACTCTTACGCACTATCGGTTTTGAGCCACTTTATTTGTTGTACCAACAAAAAATTTTTTTCCGATTTTAGGGGGTAATAAAAACATGCATGGCAATATTTTTGTATTGAAATATCAGAAATACGCAAGTGACCACTCAAAATGTTAATACTGGAAAGCTGTACAATGTAAGTTTTGATTTATTTAAGGAAATATTCAAATTATGCAACTGAAATATATCAACTAAACGCCGTTTAATCATTAAGAGGTCCTCTTTTTATGCAAATTTTTTGTGTGCTTTGATTTTATTTTTAATGGCCATCATAGTCTGTTTTAGATTCAGATTCTTCATCACTTTCATCGTCAGTTTTGTCTATGCTCCCATCAACTAGTCTATGCTCATTCTTACTCTCAACTGCTTTGTCCGAAATGTCAGAGAGATGAGTTGGGAATATATCCCTATCAGACTATTTTGGATCAATGACTTTGTTTACTAAAATCCATCCATTGTTCCCAGTTGGTAATAGAACAACTGGTTTGGAACTACGGAATTGTTTCCAAATTGCCTCTTGGTAGTTTACTCTTTTTAGGTGTTCTCTTAAGCAGGTTCTAGGGGGTGGAAGGGATGACCATTCGGCACTCTTCTTTAGATTCAGTTGATTTTCTTTGCCACAGCATTTCTTTAATACCATTTCATAGCGAAGATCATCAGCAGTTAAATGGCTACCTTTGGGCTTGTACATGGAACCCGTGAATTCTTCCAGTTAAAGAAAAAGATCTTCTGACACATCCCATGACTTTTTAGGGCTCTTGAAAGCAGTCTGATAATGTGATTTCTTTTGAAGGAGTTTTATCGGCTTCACTTTTCCAAATGCCTTTAAAAGCACTGGCCGTGTCTCACCTTGAAAAAGCATGCAGACTCAGCAGAGCATTTCAGTAAAGAGGCGTGAAGTCATGTGTCAGTTGAGATATATTTAACAACCTTCTCTTGCATCTGGAGTCTGTGTCAAACAGGAGAGTGATGTTTATTTTTGATGCATAATAAAAAAGAATGAAGAAAATATCACTATCTGGGCTTCTGACTCAAACATAGTTATATTCTTCATCGACTGCATAGGAGCAATATAGAACAACCCTTGTGTCTATTTCCTCTTGATCAGACTCAAACTTGGGAATCTTTGTCATCACCACTGATTTGTCTTTAAGTAGGTATACCTTCTCTTCACAGATAAATATAACCTTTTTGTTTTCATGCTTCCTCCCTAAATCATCACTGCTTCACACCTTTGGAAGCAATCTCACAAGCTGCTATTTGTTGGAGTCATTGCTAAGAAATGAATTTCAGTTTTCAGGTCGTTTGGTACTTTTGCCTTTAATTATTCGTTTTTGACCACTACCACGGTTTGTCCTTTCCAAGTTCTTGATAGAATTTTTCTTGTACTCACATGTCAGGGCTAAATAGGAAATCAGTCTTTCCCATGATACTGACATCGTATATTTTTTGGCGTATCTGTTTAAATGTACTGGCACTTCTTTCATGCAAATTGCATTTGCATTCCTATCTTTAACATAGAAATTTGCATTCCTATCTTTAACATTCAACGTTTTGGCATTTTACAGCATGGTAAAGTCATCTAATTCTTTTGTGATCTAAGTATATCCTTTGCTCTTATCTGTATTTAAAAGGTAGCCATTGGGCATTGGCATGAGTGGATATTTCATTAGTTCTCTCATATCAATCCTTTCTGATTGTTTTTGTGAAAGCACCAACAATTGAAACGCAACATTTGCTTGCTGCTGGTACTGAGGTTCACGATTGCTTAAAATCTTTACCACTGATGCCTTTCTCATAACCGCTAATGTTTTTTAGTTCAGATTTTTCATTGGCTCAAAGAACTGCTCTTTCTCTCACAACCTATGACATATGAAAGCTTTCTTTGCTGCTGTAGCAGACAATTCAGTACCAGACATCTGATACTGTATCCGATTCTATGTAAATGGTACTATAGCACCAGATGAAATAAGATAAAGTTTATCATCCATCTCCACTTGGCATGGGTCCATGAAGTTCTAAATTGCTTTCACTGTCCTACCAAATGTTGCTTTTTTACTTTTCTTTTTTTACGTGGAATGGCCGAGTATCTCGGTGTTTTCTGCCACTACCATCATCGGATATATTTGCCATCTGGAGCATTACTTCAATATATCTCGATATTTCGTGGGCTGTACGTGCCCAACGACGTTAAGCTTCATAGTTAATCAAGAGACCTGAAATATGGGCACCCCTCCGGCCCGAGCCAGCTTGAGATTTGGCATGTTGCATAAAAGTTTCTTCAATGCTTATATCTACTGTACACCTGCTCGCTGGTATGAATGACCTTGCCACACTTATTGCATCTGATTTCAGTAACTCCGGGTGAGTTTTCACAATGTTGAACAAGAACAACGAGAAGTAACAGAGATATCTGGCATAATTTTGACCATCAAAGCTGAAAAATAGATTCACTATCTTACTTAAACAAGCACCACACAAGTAGTAATCATTGATTTTCCCAGCATACAGCAACAAAAGGGCCAACGAAACATGATTCATGTACGCCAGCCCTAATTGGGCAGTTTTACCCTGGCTTCCGCTACGGACCTGTTGCCTGAACGAAGAATATTCTTCAAGAAAATTACCAAGTGCTTCGTTTTGCATTGCAGCATGCAAGTTTTCTGAAGTTCTCTCATAAATAATATGATTAATACGATCGATTGCTTGTAGCAGATCACCTGGCAAGCCTTTCAAACATCTAGTTTCCAAATATCTGTCAAGAAGCAGTCTTTCCAGGCCTTTAGCCATGACTTTGCGGCAATTTATTGCACGACCGTAGTTTTTGCCAGATATCACACCATTGATGAAACCAACAGATATAACCCTCGTTTCCAACAGCACATCAGCTAGTCCGAACTCATTCATTTTTTTACCAATCATTTTTAGGTATGCACAGATCAAATGAAAGGATCCTATCAATACAATGTGGTCATCATAGAAGTTTGGATTATTCCGAATAATAGAGTAAGCCTTCATGCACAAGCCTAAGTCAAATGTTGTGACAGCGTATTTTTGACCAACCTCTCGCGAGGCATTTTTTAGTACTCTAAGGTTGACAAACTCGTGGGCTTCGGGGACCACATTGCATGTTAGCAATCGTGTCGCATGATGTTTTCGATTTGTAGATCACCACTGCTCCGGGCAACGGTCTCTATAATGTAACCCGCAGTGAGGTCGATCTCAAAAAAAAGGTCATTACCTCTCCAGCATCTCCACACCATCGCCCTTCTTCAGGCTTCGTTAATCAGAAATCGAGTTCTGTGGCACGAAGTGAAATTCATTAAAAACTTTAGAACCGTCTCGCGGGCCGTATTGAAAGGCTCTGATGGCCGCGAGTTTGACACCCCTGCTCTAAGGCACTCTTGTACAGTGGAGTAGTCTGTTGTAAGGTGATTACTGATTGGGTGATAATCTATTGTGGTAAAGCGCTCTGAAACTTGACCAGTTTCAGATATGAAGCCCGCTCACCCAGGTATATGCTGAGATACAGTGCTGCTATGCAAACGCCAGATACACCACAGGAAATACTTCAACATCAACTTTGACAGAGCATTTCATATTCCAACAATGTTTGGTGAGAAATTGTCATTTTTGGGTTAAACCTCTTATTCCTTTTGCATGGAGGTAGGGTATCATTTGCCATAAAATTTCAGAGAGCGTACCCTGTACTTGTCAGAGCTAGCAGGCTTTCTGCCTGGTTGTCTGTCATGTTCTCATCAGCAGCAGGATCAAAGGTAATATTTTGTGACATTATCCCGTGGCAGGTGTGATTCGAATCTGCACCAAAAATGTCATTAACAAGTTGATCAAAATTATCAAAGTTGCTGCAAAATTATGATAGGTGATGAGGATTTCGTGTTATTTGGGGTGTTAGTATGGTATGAGCCTTTTTAAGAGCCTCTGCAAGTGCGATTTCAAGTTCTAATAAAAAGGTGTAATTCTCTGAATGACCCAGTTTGTTCATTAACATGCTTAGTTTGACACCCCGGGAGAGGTGGCCTAATGTCATGCAAAGCAGAATGTGTTTCGGTTGTGACCACTGGCCTTTAGTTGCTGCCCGACACAGGTCCTGACCAATGGATGAAACGAGAAGCTCTATTCTCTTTGATTCTGATCTCTTAGCTTTCCCATTAACAAGAATGCGCAAGAAAAGTTGCAAATCGTTTAGTGGAGGGTTTTCTGTTGTTAGGCTTGAAAAGATAAACTTTTGTTCAAAAACTAAACTTACGAAATTCTTTCTATGCTTCAAATATAACTGAAGTAATTTGTTGTAAATGTTTAGGACGTTTAGAAGCAATAATTACGGTGTTAAATTGTCTTTACGTTTTAATCTTGTTCGCCTAGAAAAACTCAGTTAGTCGTCCAAAATCCAACAAAACCAATCGAAACGACTTTCAATCACTACAAACTTAATTGAATCTGTGACAAGCCGGCAAGTTTGCTTGTTGTGTCCTTGGGCAAGGCACTTAACGGGACGCCTCCGCCTTTATGTGGAACACAGGTGGCCCAGACACCTCAAAAATGGCAACTCCCAAGCGAGTGCGGACGTCCCGTCCAAAATATAGCGATACAATTCGCTTTCTCGTGAATGGAGGATAAATATGAAACAAACAAACAAACAAACCTAGCAGTTTGGCAACCGCTTACAATTGCAATAATCTACTAAACACCATTTCGATTGACAGAGACAAAGAAAAACAAAATAGCCCGAGGAAGTGCTGCCAAGCAAAAAGTAAAGAAACGAAAGTTAACAAGCTTGGTGAATTTCAAAACAAAGCATTATGGTAAAGATTGTTTTAATGTAATCACGCTCCATTGTATATTAAACTGTCATAAACAGAAACTACGTACCAAACTTTCAAGCGTTGGTTAAAACTGGTGATTACATAATGGCTCTTGTTGGCATACTTTTTATCGAATTTGTTTAAATCAAAACTTACATTGTACAGCTTTCCAGTATTAACATTTTGAGTGGTCACTTGTGTATTTCTGATATTTCAATACAAAAATATTGCCATGCATGTTTTTATTACCCCCCAAAATCGGAAAAAAATTTTTTGTTGGTACAACAAATAAAGTGGCTCAAAACCGATAGTGCGTAGGAGTTTATTTAATGTTAAGATATGTAATATGAAAAAGCACATAAAAAACTACCAGAAAAACACAGTTTCGTTCATTGATTGGGGGGGGGGTGCACGGTGGGTCTAGTTAGCCCACGGACTAAATCACAACAATAACTGCAAGCATTTTCAAATTACAACTACCACAAGAGCAACACAAGGTTCAACCACAGGAAAAGTATGGACACAACCGGCCACCATAACGCTCTTGACCACAGACCGTGGCTTTCCGATGCGCGCCGTATTAATCCTTTAATCCCTCATGATGTTTGCTGCTTGTAATGCTTTATATAAATTTCAATGACTTTTACTTATTTAGTTTTTTTATTGGTTCCAAATAAGCTATTTGCTATGCGCGCGCCTGTCGCAACAAATATTTGTTGAAAAACTTTGTTGATAATCCCTGAAAAGTCCTGCCATATTTTTTAAGAATAGTTTCCATTTTGTCATGCAAAGCAGGTTTCCATTTTGTCATGCAAAAAGTTTCCATTTTGTTTCCATTTTGTCATGCAAAGTTCTGCCATATTTTTTAAGAATAGTTTCCATTTTGTCATTCCATTTTGTCATGCAATGCAAACCACTCATTCACGAGTGATACGGCTTCGCAGAGGTTGACAGACCATCCACTACAGAGGACCTAGTATTTGGTCCCACAAGTGTGACGGTCTAAGCTATGCTTTATTAAAAGCCTCTAGCTTCTTATTGGTCACCAACTGCACCGAAGAGACCTGATAGGTCGAAACAGTGTCACTGTCTGCAGTTTGCTAAGTGCATCGCTGGCCTCTTGCATTACTATACATGTAAGACCTTGTGACCACTCGGCTGTGACAGCACTATTGTTCTAGCAGATGTTAGACTTAGTGCACCTGCGACAACCGCCACTCATTCACCAGTGATACGGCTTCGCAGAGGTTGACAGACCATCCACTACAGAGGACCTAGTATTTGGTCCCACAAGTGTGACGGTCTAAGCTATGCTTTATTAAAAGCCTCTAGCTTCTTATTGGTCACCAACTGCACTGAAGAGACCTGATAGGTCGAAACAGTGTCACTGTCTGCAGTTTCCATTTTGTTTGTCGAAAATGTGCAACATCTTTGCAGCGAGATGATAAATCAGCCTATTTAAAACATTTATCCAAATGCTGCCAGAGAAGTGCGGCGGCGATTAGCACACGTCAACATTTGTGAACTGAGTAGAAGTTTCTAAATTTCAGCATTCCGACTGAACTGCATGCTATTGCATTATTAAGCGTATCGCTTGTAGAATCCAGGAGACAAAGAAAATCATTGCTAAGTGACATTTCCAACAAGGCAAAAATTTTGTCATCGGAAAGTTTGAACGTATGATTACTTCATCGTTA
Organism: Trididemnum clinides; assembly: GCA_963675345.1. Classification (NCBI taxonomy): domain Eukaryota; kingdom Metazoa; phylum Chordata; class Ascidiacea; order Aplousobranchia; family Didemnidae; genus Trididemnum; species Trididemnum clinides. The sequence continues at coordinate 31,994,289 of OY776303.1, forward strand.
CCGTAAAACAAATATCTCATTTTTTCACCATGCTTCCAATTTTCTGTCAAATTTTACCGGATCAAAATTATAAATTTTTGTTCCGTTTTAAATACTACAGTTTGCAGCGTAGGTGATGGAGAGAGAGAGACTTGCCATCGCAATGCAGCTTGTTGAATGGTCAGAGAATTACGTTGTATGCGGCATGGCCGAATGGAGCCTGTCTTTGCATTGAAAGCGCACGTTGCGGGTTCAAACTACCGCTCGTGTCGACCGCGACGACTTGTGTCGATGATTGGTTACTCAAACTTGTAAAGTCATGGTGCAATTTAGTTGAGCAAGTTTTTATCAATTTCATTTAATAAATGTAACGTTGCTAAGTAGTTTCCAGTTGGACTTTTTGACTTAAACTTGAGCTGTTAACGTAGCAGAACATGGACGAGTTTGATTGGCAGAATAGTTTGATTTAACTAACAATCATACAAGTGAGTTAAACTCACCACATTGCTACATACCCAAGTGTTCGTGTTTAAGCCGCATTATTTAAATGCTTCGGTATTTCTCAGATAAAAACTTTGTATGATTTCACGTTGTATTGCATGATATTGTTTGGCATTGTAAGATAAGGTGTAGCAATGCATGATTTTAAAACGTATTGCACCATATCGTGCTGTATCGTCTATTGTAAGATGTATGGTAATGCTTGATATCGTATCATCTTGCATAATGTAGTGTTGAATACGTCATATCGTGTCGTGTCGCATGAGATCCACTGCTTACAAGCGCGCAACCAAAATACAGGATTGCCCAGGGGGGTCTGGCTGCTGCTGCTGGGACCGTCCAAAAATAAAAAGCTGGTAAAGTTGATGTGAGTGAGTAAGTGTGTGCATGCATGCGTGTGTGTGCGTGCGTGCGTGTGTGTGTGAGTGTGCGTAGTAAAGTTGATGTGAGTGAGTAAGTGTGTGCGTGCGTGCGTGCGTGCGTGCGTGTGTGTGCATGCGTGCGTGCGTGCGTAAGTGTGCGTGCATTTTTTTTGTGTGTGTGTGTGTGTGAGTGTGTGTGTGTGTGTGTGTGTGTGTGTGTGTGTGTGTGTGTGTGTGCGTGCGTGTGTGTGCATGCGTGCGTGCGTGTGTGAGTGTGCATGCGTTTGTGTGTGTGTGTGTGTGTGTGTGTGTGTGTGTGTGTGTGTGTGTGTGTGTGTGTGTGTGTGTGTGTGTGTGTGCGTGTGTGTGTGTGCGTGCGTGTGTGTACATGCGTGCGTACATGCATGTGTGAGTGTGCATGCGTGCGTACATGCATGTGTGAGTGTGCATGCGTTTGTGTGTGTGTGTGTGTGTGTGTGTGTGTGTGTGTGTGTGTGTGTGTGTGTGTGTGTGTGTGTGTGTGTGTGTGTGTGTGTGTGTGTGTGTGTGTGTGTGTGTGTGTGTGTGTGTGTGTGTGTGTGTGTGTGTGTGTGTGTGTAAGTGTCTTGTGTATTGTTTGAGGTATAGTTTTGCGAAATTTTATTTAGAAGGAGGCTTTAATCTGACACCCTTTTCCAGCGGTCGCTCTCTGGACGGCGAGACAGCGTGTCATCAAACCATTGTATGGGTCCCCTTGTTGACCTCCAGTGTCCTTGGCATACTTCCGCTGGTAAGCGTTTTAATTTTTCTGCAACAGACTGCAAACTGGCAGTGCTACCACTAAGGTGGACAAACAGTGATTGGAAGACAAAAGTCTCTTCTTTAACCAGCTTTGTGAGCAGCTTCACCAATAAAACTCGGTAAAGCATTGGTATAGAAACAGATTTGTTTTCGTCAATAAGCATATTATTTGTTGTCTTAAATAAGCATTTGTTGTCGTCAATATATTAAAGTTTTCGTAAATAAGCAAAATTCTAACTTCCATCAATTCTCTTTTGCTCTTGAGATGATATCTCTGATATCTTCTATTACATTTAACATTGGTTTGCACGGATTCAGAAACCAAATTCATTATCAAAAATGCCAATTATTTCATCTGGCCACCGGTTGTCAACGATTGATAGCCCTTCATGTGTACTCGCTCATTTAACTTTATTTGCAAGCGAGATACTAAGAAAATGATCGTTTAGCAGTGAGCGCTTTCACCAGACCAACTCCTTCAATATCGGCCAAGTAACTCGATGAAAAAGTTATGTGCTTATGTCGCTTCCGCATTGTTAACCATCAACGCAAAGTTCTTCATAGACTATTTTGTTGATCATTCAACGAACTTATTTCCTTACACCTTCCACGCATGCATAGACAAATACGTGAAAGGTTGAATCGCAGGCAAGTTAGAAGGAAGAGTAAAGTGCAGCCAAGAGATGCACTCATGGCCGGTTTGTGGGTTGGTAGCTTTTGCGAGCGCCCTCCAATTTGAACTTAGGCCATCAATTGCATTTCATAATGGAGGCGAAAGACACACACACAAATATAACCATTTCGACTTTATTTATTGCCTAGCGCAATGCTAGGAAGATGTGGATGCCTATCTTGTTTGGTCTTTGATCACTCTCGACTAGTGATTCCCACAACCCTACCGCGCCAAGTGTAGGGACTTATCCCACTCAATCATCTAGCGATCGTCACAATTGACAGTGCTGTAAGTGAAGTTATGAGGTATTGAGTTTCGAATATGCCTTGATAAGTAATTGAAAAATTGAGAAATCTACTGTTAGGTTTTGTCCTTTGACTTTGTTGTTGATTATATAGCAAATTGTAAAAGTTGGATGGTTCATGTGATGCTCAAAACACTTTTAACATTTTGAATTTGACGTTGTTTTTTGACGGCTGCATGTAACAACCGGCGCCAGTAAAATGATTTCATCAACGAGTGATTAGAAGCATTTTCTTGGGGTGATTTTCAAGATGGCTATCCCCAGTACTATGAAATACCTGTCTTTAAAAATAATCATTTGTTAAATTGACATCACAAATATTAATAAAGCTTGAGATCAGACCTGCAATAGAGATGTAGAAATAAAAAAAAGCTGTAAACTCGACTAGGAATACAAAAGTAAAAAACAAACACATGTAGTTAATGTAAGCTCTGATAGATTATTGTGCTGCGCAATGGGGATTCGGCCTCTGATAAGAAGTCAGTAGCTGAAAAAGATTTGTTGAAATCGAAAAAACTAATGTGCAACACATCGGCCGTAAAATGAAACTTTTTTGACTCATTGTCAAGTGATATTGGGGGAATATAGCAAGCCTGGCACACAGCTAGAATGAGCATTTGTCGAATATTTAAAAAAGCATTGCTTATCAGACGATTTTGCATTCTACAAGTCATCAAACAGCTTCGCGAAAATTCGGTCAACGTTTTAAAGCCGTTTAAGAACCCCAAATTAACCACTTTAAACAGAAAAAAATTTATGATGTCTAGCCGGTTCTTCCAGGGTCGCCAAGCAGGACCCCCTCATCAGTAACGTCGGGGTTAAAAGCATCGGTTCAGCCAGCCAAGCCAACTTCACCCAAGGTGGATTTGTGTGAACACAAACGGAAAAGTAGTGGTTTTTGTGCCAATTCATAACTCTTATACACGTAACAGTGATCATCTTGTTCTCTTAATCAAAACTGGTAATCCTCTCAAAGAGAGATCATTGCCACAAACTACCATTAATACTTTTAGAAAGTGTCAGGAGTGAGGGATCAAAAACAATCAAAAATGATGATGGCGGCCAAATGGTGTCTGTTTTCAAAATTACAGGAATAAGCTATTTAATAGTAACCCTATTTGGCGATTTGGCCCCCTTTCCTGTTTACGTTTGTGGTGTTAAGTTCTTTGCCTTGTTTCCAGCATAGCGACAAAAGCGGTTATTCCTAACCCAAATTCATTCACCATATTTTAGTAGGCGCCCATCGTGCCAAGTTATTTTTAAACTAAATATTTTCCCTAAAATCATTTTTACAAATTGTTAGGTTTATGGTTTTATAGGAATATAGCAACTCCCTCGGAAACAGCTACTGCCAAGCGAGTGCGGACATACCGCCCAAAACACAGCGATACAATTTGATTTCTCGTGAATGGAGGATAAATATGGTAAATAAAAAAAAAATATTTTGATTATTCTTAAACATGAAATTTTATTGCATTGCTTTGTAGTATACGCCGGCGTCGCCCGCATGGCCCTCAGCGGTAACTTTGAAAATAGTTGTCGGGATTGAGAATGTCGATTCACCCGGCCAAGCCTGCTTTACCTATCGGGCGCTAGAGTAAACAGCGACAAAAAGTTTATGTTCTTTTCTGTACATAAGATTTTCAGAAGTTGGTGCGCTTCTTTTCCTAATAGAATTGCTGATTTCTAGTTTCTTTATATGTTTTAGGTCTATGTGCTCTGTTCATTGCTTACATAAAGGCAAGGGGACCTTGCGTTTCCTTTAATTTTGAAATAGAAAACATATTTATAATATTAAGCTATTTGGAAGTAAAATAGCAAAAATGTTTTTCATGTGATGCTATTTTGCACAGTGAAGTTGCTTTCTTTGGATTTCTCCTGAATCTTTCTCAAGCCCTTGTTGGCTACACATTATGTTGCACATTCTTATCTCTCTGCTTGGCGCGGGAAGTTAAAATACCTTGCTTTTCCCTTAATTATTAGGTTTGATCCCGGTACCTGTATAAAGCTATTACAAAGCAAAATACTAACAATATCTTCAATGTGGCGTGAATTGATGCAGTGGCGTTGTGTTTTTTGATTTTCTTTCAAACTTTTTCTAACCAGCTGGATACGTATTAAGTTGGATGTTCGTTTTTAGATATGCTCAGAGGGATTAAAAGAGTCCTTGCTTTTCCCAAAATTTGTAGTTTTGATCCCAGTAGCTCTATGAAGATAATATCAACCAAAATAGAAAAAATATTTCCCCTAAGTATGGTGCGATTTTACCCCCACAGAACATGCCATCACTTGTACCGACTTAAAAGGCATCAGTTATGGCAGCTGCGCAGGCTTCACTGCACAAATATTTGTGAAAGCAGCAACGAAAAGTTGTAGAAAATATAGACATTTATTGGCCTTGCACACGTAATGGTGATTGCCTAGGTCTATTAATCAAGACTAGTAGTATTCAAAATGAAAGAATGATGTCACAAATTATTATTGGCACTTTTTGAAGCTGTATGGAGGGGAGCGGAAATATAGTCAAAACTTGATAACAGCGCCCAAATGATAGGCTTTTTGACAATAAAGAAAATAAGCTATGTATTGTTTGGCGTGTTTGACTATTTGGTAGGCCCACTTTCGTGCATATTTGTGACATTAAGATCTTTGGCAGCGCTGTTTGTTATATTTCGGCCATAGCATGAAAAGGAGCTACGCCTTTCCCCAAAGTAATACAACCTATATTACTGAGCGCTTATGAAGCTATTTTCAACCAAAATTGAAATTAGATATTCCCTCTAATTTCAATTTTTCAAATTGATGCTATTATTGTTTGATTTCAGTCTTGTTGTTATATTTAGAATGTTGTTATGTTTAAATTTGCCGCTAATTGAGACCTCCCTACTTTCAAATGAAGATAAGTGTTTCGTACTAAGATATTCCCTCTAATTTCAATTTTTCAAATTGATGCTATTATTGTTTGATTTCAGTCTTGTTGTTATATTTAGAATGTTGTTATATTTAAATTTGCCGCTAATTGAGACCTCCCTACTTTCAAATGAAGATTAGTGTTTCGTACCGATACAAAGAGTCTATCAATAGCCAGAAGAATAAAGTATGCTTAAAAAAATACTTAGATGTATGATTGGTTGCTGCACTTTGATTGAGCGTAAGATGTTACCAAATTACTTTTAGCAAAAATTAACGTTACTTGCAATGCAGTCGATTAAAAAACTCGTTATGGGTGGGTTTTATTAGTTATAGTTGTTGGTGATTCTTTATCTGATTTAGACCATGCGTATTTTTAAGTTTGTTTAAACTAATGAAAAGTGATGCTAAATTAGTTCAAGCCTTAGCCAATTGCAAAGAGTATTGCCTCAACATTTAGATCATATATAGCTCGACACTAATATTTTGTTGCAGGAGATTAAACTGGCCCATCAATATTCCCCTCCTTTTTTTCTTGGGGAATCACCAAGTGTTTTGCTTGGAGTTGACAACATAATCAAGTTTTTAGAGACATCATTTTTGTATGAATGCTTTTGAACAATTGTTTATAATAATTTTAGTTGTAATAATAGTTTTAAATAGTTGTGGTTAGTTTTTGCAGAAAGTGCAATTCTGTGAAATGCAAGCACCAAAATTTTCAAGAGTTTTTAACCGATAGATGATATTTTATAAACGTTTGGAGACTTCATTTTTAGAAAATGCTTTTAAAAACGTAGACAGATAATGACACAAAACTATTCTTTAACTGAAATGTAGCATAGTCAAAAAGTACCAAAGATCAAACTTTCTTCAATAATTGCAAGTTTGTTAGGTCAAGTAGAATAATTGTTCAACTAAAAATAGAACATGATGTATGGAAACCGTTTTACAATCTGCAATCATAAACTAATTTTAGCTCCAACTTTCTAGAGCCACATAATGCTGGATAGTAAATTTCCGCAGCATTCGAAACACAGTAAATGCTGGTACCTTATTATAACTTTTATGCATCCAACTTATCTGTTTTTACTTAGCTTACCATTTTTTAGGAATGATTAAAAGTTACCCTACTGGTGTTATAGTTTAACTCTTTCGTTACGTAAAACCACTACAGTGGCCTTACCACTTTCATATATGTGTGTGAGGTCACTGCAGTGGATCATCAAGTGTTTTCACCAAAACCCTCATGGTCATGTCATCTTTTGTTCAATTTTAGTCATTCATGAGCCGTTGGATAGCATTTACATAGTGCTATTCAAATCAGTACAAAAACATATAGCTCACATTGAGTTTTTTTTGTTATTAAAAAGCACTACGTAAATGCTATCTAACCACTCATGAATGACTAAAATTGAACAAAAGATGACATCGCTATGAGCGTTTTAGTGAACGCACTTAATAATCCACTGCAGTAGCCTTACGTGCATATATGAAAGTGGTAAGGCGACAGGAGTGGCCTTGCATAGAGAAAGAGTTAACTGCAGCCATTATGCATTTGCAACACTTTTTTATAGAAAAATTCGGGATTTATCAAACCAACTCAAATTTCGTAAAGTTACTCGTGTTTTTTCTTCAGTTAGTATTGACACAGTAAAAATCAGTGAATAATTTTTACACAGTCGGAAAGAGTACAAAAAAGACTATCACTTGTATCTTTTAAGCTTTTTTCTAGCTCTTATCAGTTTTGAGATATCTACCTCCCAAGTCACCAGCGAAAAAGTTACAACGCCGGTGACATTAATTCCGTGCAGCAATGGCGCAAAATTCCGTAGCGAAAGAGTTAGCTTCTTTTGCATAAAAAGAAATATTAAAGACACATATTACATACTACTGAAATTGCCTTGAAGTAACCTTTAATTTACTGAAAAAAAGTTTGAAATTCGGTTGAGAAACGAGGTCACAAATCAATTTTGAGTAAACTGATTTTGTAAACATAATGCAATTTTTGAAAAAATAGTTATACTATGATCTCTGTAAGCAAAAGACTTATGCTAATCGTGCCAAACGGCATTATGATGTCATAGAGCAAGTTGTAAGTGTGCAAAGTAACAAGACAAAAAGCATGCCAGACGGCTTAAAATGCTTAACCCTTTAAAGATCATAAGATGCTAATTGATAACATTTGAAACAATTTCATATTGTTGGTAACAATGGGAAAATAATGGAAATGGAAATAATGGAGTATTGTTGGTAACAATTAAAATAATGAAAATAATCGAAAAGTGGTTATTACATCATAATGGCATAACAATTTACAATTTTGGGACATATATGAGTGACATATATTAGAAATGTCAAAAACAGCTTTTTAAAGCAGCTGTGGAGACGTGCGCAGCAGTATGTCAAGCTCAATATAGACTGCTTTCTCATTCCGACAAACAACCGTTAACCAAAAGCACAATTGATGCGACCCGCTGGAGGGCCACAGCCGCTGGAGACCCGCAGGAGAAAAATAACAAATCTTATGACACTGAAAATTGATAAATATTAAGGATTGTATATTTTTTGCTATGGCTCATTTTTGAAAATTGGATTGGTAACTTGTGACGTTGATTGTCGATGTACTTCAAGATTTATGGCCTTGGCCAAGGCCTGACGATACTAAAACTTTATTTCCCGGAAAAATCTAGTACATAATTGGTTAGTTTTTATAACGCTGCTGTGTATTATCACATTTTGCAACGCATTAAGGAACAAGCAGCCTTCAATGCAAATTTGATATTTTTCAATTATTTTAGCTGCAATATTGCGTCAGGTTGTTGCAATGTAGCGCCGTGATTGTTGGATGTCCGCAGTTCCGCATTTCGCTTCTGCAGCAGTTGTGTCAAGCTACCACACAGAATAGAAATACGAATGATATCACCGTTATTACGTTGGTATATTTTGTTGGGAGCGTTAAATATTGATGAAACATGATCATTGAAAAAACGTCTTTAAAGATTTATTCTCTTTTAGAATATTACATTTTCTCTTTGTAACTGAAACAAACAATTAAGAAGTGTGGGGAATTCCCCGGAACTAGCACGAAGTCTTCAGCAGCGCGAGCGTTGATTTCCTCGTGATCAAGCTGACGTGAAAACTTTTTCAACAAATACTACAATTGACACAAAATATCTTAAAGCAAAGTTGAGTAACTGTTTTTAAATAAGGGAAACTCCCATACAATTTGCGGTTCGAGGCGGCTAACTTTGAGGTTCTTGAACAGGGTCACACAGCAGTCTAATATCAAAATTTTTCTCAATGTTGTTGAAAGACTTGTAGAAAATCCACGGCTGAGCAAAACATTTTTAACTTGTTCAAAATGTGGTTACTTTAGTGTAGTTTCCACGCTCAGAAAGTTGATCGTATTGCGATTTAAACAGTTAGCGATGTATTACGTCATTTCCACTTTCATATTGACTCATGAATTAACAAAATCATTACATATATTTTGATCTTCTGATGAGTCGTGTGATGATTGCTTATCAATCATTACTAGGACGAGCATCAAGCAGACGTTGAAATTAGTTCCACGAGTTTCAATAACTTGGCAATAAATAGAAACATTACTTCATAACAAGCAGCGTATTTGAAAAAATTTTGAAACTTCTTTCGCAAGAAAGTTGTCGATAAGTAGTTGTAATATTTTCTTTTAATTTGTTGTGCAAAAATAATTCGTTCTACGAAACGGTAAAATAAATTTTTTTACAATCCAAAATACTTTTTTATTAAGACTCAAGTGTAGTTTCATAATCAGTTCGGATTTGGTAGTAACGTTTTATGAAGAACGTGGGAAAATTTACGCTTTTGACGCAAAGTAATAAAAATAAAATCTATTTTTAAGTCGACGGGACAATATGAATGTAACAGACACGCAGGGTGTGACCAAACTGCATCTACATTCTGACAGACGGAGTTCGAATACCGGTGAAGTATGCTTGTCGTGCCGTTTGAGAACATGAAGATTTTAGTACAAAGAAACGGATTTTTGAATCGAACCCATAAGATAGCATGAGATGTAAGATTTATTCCAAATTTGGTTTACGAAAGTTTTTTAAATGGATTTGTTGATGCAAAACATCCATTTACTTCATATTTCAAACATTTTTATTTCCTGTCTGAAGGAAATTAAATTTTTGAATTGTATTTTTGCTTGGTTTGCCAAACCAAGATATATTATGATTCAGAAAACGCCGAGAATCCTCGTTAATACATCACTATAAATAGCAGTAAAGCACAGGATGGTTGTTGTTATGTGTCACGCGCAGCACCCGAGAAACCGGAAAGACTGTGATTGGAAATGTAATAATTTGGTTGGAAAATCCATGAATATGACTTCACGCAAGGCTGGGATAAAACAGTTCTATGCAAATCAACTTTTACGCCACGACTTCCCATCTGCTGTATTCTCGTATCACTAAAAATATATATTCAAGGAAAACGCTTCACGACTCGGAGTTTTATCTATTTAATTCAAACTCAATCAAATGACCAGGTTTTGACCTTCCAACAAGAAAATTGGGAAGATGGGTTCTATTACATGATCTTTCTCGTTAGTCGTTAGTAATAAATTCAAGAAGCAGAAGATGAAACAAAACTGATTGGGAGGAATTATCAAAATCTTGCCGTTCAATTCCAGCCACAATTTTTTGCTGGGTTTCCCGCGGTCCTATCTGGAATAGTTACCTAAAAGATAACAATTTTTCAGAGACCTTTCCTACAAACTCTCTCGGTTAACGTCAAAGGGCTAACTGCAAGACAAGTCGCCGTCATTGATCTTTGAGTCCACCGTCACAACATCATGATTTCGTTACAGGAACCTCATTGCACCACTTTGACAAACGTGACCTCTAAACATCGAGAGATCTTTGATTTTGCAAACGCAAACTACGGAACAGTGATGTGGCCACTTGGATTTTGTCCAGATATTTTACATCTTGACTAACAACTCCCTCAAATAAGATCAGACTTTATGAGCAACAACAAAAAAACAAGCAAAAATGGAATCAGTTTTGAATGACAGAATGTTTGAGGCAAATGCCTGGGAATGGCACGCGACACATTGATTTCCCAAAATCATCGGGCGGAAACTGGCCAGGTCCTTCATTTCTTTCCTGAATGCATGGCAACTCATGCATTTTGGACAACTGCAGGTGGACGAGGCCTTCCACAACTGCGTGAAAATGAAAGACCTGTGCATGCCTACGTAATGAAATTTTTTTATGATTCCTAAACTTGTGAAAATCCAGCCTTGCTATCCGTTTAGTTATTCGCATTAACAATCAAATGAGCATTGTTTTAAGCGGTTAGCGTAGAAGAGCTCACAGCTAATTCACGAGACTCGACAATAATTAAAATCACAAAGCGTTTGCTGCTTTTAACAGTTTACTAATTTTGAAGTTTTTAAAGAAGGTTGGACAGAGAGTTGAACTCCGATTTATTTGCGTCGGTTGACCTTGGATCCATTTCTTTGTAGAGTGACACCAAGTACGTTATCCATCAACTTCCTGTTTGAGAATGCAATTGGAGGAATGAGGAGAATATAAAACCTAATATATTGGCATTATACAGTATAATATACCAGTGCTAATAACTGCTGAAGATCTTAAAGGCCAACCAACTTCATGATGTTTATTCGTTGTTGATATTGAGCGGACAGTTTAAATGCAGCAGTTCGTAAATGTTATTTCTACAACTGAAACTGTTGTTGCTCTAGGAATATGCTTTTTTACTGAGCAAAACTTCTAAAAGCTAAAAATTTTTTTAAAATCATTAATGTCCCTGCTCAGAGGCTAAGAGTGTGTGACGGTACCGACCTAACAAATGATGCCTTTCAAAAAGATTATGACTCGACAAATTGTTTGTTATCATTTGCAAGTCGTGGCTCGCAATCCAAGCTCGGGATAAATACTTTGCAGAGAGGAAACTTAATTTTTTCGAAAAATAATTTTCACGTCACTATGTTTGCGAGTTGACCTTAATATTTTCTAAATTTTATTGCTTGAAATTAATGTTTCATTCTCCAAAATTGTGACTTTGCTTGTAGTTTAGCCTTGTAGTCTGCAGCTGTGGTGTCATAAAAGATGTTTACACATCTATCAATGTAATTTCTACAAAGAGTCACGATCTGAACAACGTTAGTATGGCAAAATAGACGGCGGCATCCCTCAAATGCGGATGGTAAAGATGCAGTGTCATCGCTAGGTCTTATGCCAAATGTAAGACACCTTACGTGGCTTCTGGCTAGTCCAACATCCTACTTGTTGTTCTGCAAATGATTTACAGATGTTATACAGTTGAATTTAAAAATACTTTTACTGCACTGTTTACTTACTCTTAAAAGAAAATTCTTGCTGTCTGGCATTTTTTACTGTTGCTGTTTTTAGTGGCAGAAAAACTTTTAATGATGAAAAAGTAAATTCGGTGCCATGATCCTCCACTTTATTGCTGTTGGTGACTCGATACAGTAATTTTATGCAGGTCTGCCGACGGCGAAGCCGATGCTATACTCGTGATCGTGCAATTTTTCTCCGAAATAAGAATGTGCTTTGCGGCGTAAATTTGTTTTGCTTCATTAATTTGTTTATTGTGCAATATCCTGTTTGTGTTTGTTGTGCATGGTGCATTATAAAATTAAAAGAAACTTAGGGCGGAAAAGCATGAAACTTCAAACTGCAATGGTTGTCAAGAACAGCAAAGTGATAATGGATGCGGTCTGGGGTAAACAGCTCTGGTGTTCCGCTTGTAAGTAACAACTAAAATGAAAGTGATTTGATGGCTAAGCTTTGCCTGGCGATTAAAATTTTTGTTTTCCGGAAAAAACATCGCTGGAATTATTTCGACCTAACAGGTTAAAATATCGTGAGCCAACTACGATCAGTGGCCAGATCGGGTATGCTGGGTTTGTAAATGGTCCTATGAGACGCCATTTGTCAAAACATTCAATTTGTAGTGCAAGACACCTTTTTTATTATTTCCTCATATAAAATTGGTGATCCAATCACTTGGCTAAATTGTTTGTTGGTATGCGGTAGTTTTTGATATCAATTACCAGATAGGACGATTAGTAGAATCTAAAAAGAATGGGGATTGGAGGCGTAAACTACTTGCAAATAAATTTTTACATATTTGACAAATTTTGTTTACTCCTGACTGATAGTTCGATTTATGATTCTGTTTCTTCAAGCTTTCAATCATTTAGATACTCTCAGTTTTCCAAATGAATGCAATCTTTTACATCCATGCAATTTTCTATAAGCCCGCAATCTTCAAGAATCTCCAATCTTTTAGACGTTCATAATTTTTTAGATGTTAAGAATTTGATAGATTATTACAATTGACATAGTACGCATTGACGTTACTCATTGAATTTATTAAAATTATTAATTATCGATTTCGGCTTTTAAAGGCCATCTTCAGTTAAATATTGTTCAAATAAAAATTTGAATATTTTTTTACCGTATTTGACGGCATATAAGACGCACTTTTTCCCAAAATTTTCCTCAAAGAAATTTGAACTGCTTTTAATATACGAAGCTGTGACCTCTCCAAGGTTAATCTTCTCCTTGATGATTTCTAACCTAGCTTCTGATCAGTACTTCTACCAACCCTTTCTCCATGCATTGTTACATTCATGCTGAACTTGCTTTCATACAGCCATGCGTTCTGCTTGCGCCATGTGCTTCTAGATTGCTTTCAACGATATATGCTTAAAACTCTTTTTCCTGAATCTGACCTGCTGAAATGATGGTGAGTCATATAAGCCAGTGCGTCTAATATACCATCAAATGCGATAAAAATGAATTCTCTTGCAATAAGATTTGACTGAAGATGGCCTATTCAAAGCCAAAATTAATTTTAATTATTTAAAAGTTTTTTAGATTGATTCGATGAGCATTGTCAATACGTACCATAACTTTATGCTCGATCGAACAGTTATAAAACAATTCATCTGCCTGGGCTTGATTTAATTGACATTTTAAATGGATTACCACAGATTTTTGCATTCTTTTTGAAACTGTAATTTTTTAAAATCTTGCAAACTCTGAGATGCAAGCGACGAAATCTTTCTCTTTCTATCGCGACGGATTATCCCCAGCGTCGTTTCTATTTTACAATTTTCTGGTTAGCAGCAGCATCTGTAGCAAAAAAGCACTGTCTTCGCAACGCTGTCAACTTCTTTGAAGATTTTGATCAAGACTTTGCCAAGCATAGGATCAAAGCAGCAGCCAAAGGCAGAAAACAAATTTTGATCGTTTTACAAGTAACTTCCCCGAAACTCGAATTAAACAAGAACCAGTTTATAACTTTGTAAATTTATGTAAAATGTATTATTTAAAACAAACATTTGTTGCAAAAGATTTGCTAATACATAAATAGAAAAATACATAATATTTCTTCGTGAAAATTGATAATTATCTACAAAACAAAATCACAAAAAATAATTATAACAAAATAAATAAATAAATACGTGTAAATAAGTTCTATAGAAAACCAGTCCAAATGCGATCAAGCACGTAGCACGGACAGACGAGCGGCGTTGACTTGGTCGGTGAGCGCGACCCTATGCTCAGTAACTGAAACAAACTTCTTCGAAGCGAGATGCTGTAACGTAGGGTAACGAAGCAAGCCTGGTGTGGCGGTCAAAAACAGTCGAGAATCGCTTTCATCAATCACGCCAAATGGAGCATTGTTTTCCCTCAGTACCAGTTTGCTTGCGTCATTTTCGACAAAGAACAGTGTGCCATCATGTAAAGTAGCCAGCATCATCTGATTCTCGTTGTGCGGATTCAAGAATTGAACCCACGTCTGCCGTCCAGGTGAGGCGAGCACGTTTTTGCTGTTGCCTGCCGGCAATCTGAAGCTGAGTTGCCAGTTGTTGTGATCGTTTTGGATCTGTACATTCTGTTGCTTCCATTCTCCAGCAATAGGGTTGCATGACGACATTGCAACGCAGACGGTAATGGAAACAATTAATTGGCAAAAGAAGTTCATATTTAAAAAGCTTAAATAACAATAAAGGTAAATACTTTATGAATAAATTAGGTAATAAGATTTTCTAAACAAATAAACCTTGTTAATAGTTTGCACAATCTTTATTTTAAAATAAGCCTATTTTTGCTCCACTTTGTTCAATTTCTGATCAATCACCGAGTAAATTCTCGATGAAATGCGACAGATTTTTGAAATCGACTTATTATATACAGTACATCCACCCCAAAATTTCCCACCATTACGTCATAGATCGTGTTCGAGTGCTACTATTAACTTTTCTTCCTCAAGCGTTGTACGGCAAACAAGAACGTGTAGTACTAATTATAGATGTTGCTAATTATTTTCAAATTCCATTGGCATTTTTAGCAAGTAATAACGTTTATGGTTAATGGCAATAGCCTTTCACCTTTTCTTTTGAACTTTAATGCTTGCAGACATCTGGCGCGGAATTATCCGGCAGCTGGATTTGGATTTCCGGAATGTAGATGGCGATCAAATAGGGATATTCCTTCAGAGCATAGCTGAATTTATTCCACATACCACGAGCAGCTAGTTTGCTTTGTTCAAGTGATTTGCTCCGTATCACTGCAGCGGCATCATCAGGGTCTGCAACAAGATGTGATTTTAAAAAAATTGAACTAATTGAAGTGAGTTTATTTCACTTAGTGAGCATCGAGGTAAAAGATCTATTACGTCGGAACATTGAACATTGAACGAACAAGGGCCACAGTTGCGTAATGTTTCTGTGTATTGCATTTTAAGCTGGTAACTCGTTTGATTTCGCACGCGCTTTTCAATATTTCAACCACGACTTCAAGTAATTGGTGGTTTATTTTGCTTCTTTTATAACATGCTCCTCTACCTCATTGTTTATAATTTGCTAAAATCTTCCTAAAACAGCTTCTACTTCAATGTCAAACCTCACATCCTTGCGATGACGCAGAGCCAGTCAGTGGCCGGGTTGAGGGTTGGGCCATTACTCAGGGCCACGGTGGTGGTAAGTTTAAACCTCACGATAGCAACGTCCTTGTGTCCTTGGAATAAACTGCCAGCTTGTTTGCAGTTTGCCTGCTTTGTAATAAATTTTACCACAACTGCCTGCTTGTTTGCAGTAATTTGGGCCCGTAGTGCTAGTAATGCAAAGCACTGTACAGGTAGTACCAGTAATGGAATGTTCTGTACCAGTAGTACAAGTTACTTTGAAGCTGGAAAAATGCTTTCCAGCGATTAGAACTTAACTCAGCCCACGCAAGCAACTTCAGTGCTTTTTCCCTAGGCGTAAATATACCTGTGGTTGAAACCATACGGCAGTAGCAAATCTCACTGCGCCTTCACAAATATGAAATCCCGACTGTTTAATTTTTGTCTCTAATTTCTTAAGCCTTTGATTTTGAACTGCAAAGTCACGAATTTCTAAGCGCTTCAGAGTTATATTGGTTTCTTTGCTTTAATCTCCGAACACAGAAAAATCTTCTCACTCATTTATAACACGCTTACAGTTCTGCTTCAAAGTTACGAGTACCGCTGTCACGATGTGTTTCTACCGCAAGCCTTCAACGAAGCAGGAAAGAGTTTCCTGAAATACTTCTTACAACGACACAGATTCGGCAGAGAGTTGACCTTATAATCTTACGAAGTGGTCGCGCAAAGCCGCCTGCTTCGGAGGATTTCTTAAAATCTTTGCTTGCGCTTGAGATATACTGTATATAGTGGGCTTCGTGAACATTGATGGTCGCTAAATTGTGCAACTGGCGTGGAGAGTCAACGCGTAAAGTCGCGCTTTCAGAGCGATTCTAAATTTGATGTCGCTACGCTTTGCCCAATAAATAGTTCGTTATGATGTCAGAAGCCTTTTATTGTTTGATGTTCGAGCTAATTGTTTGCTATTTGTTGCTCGAACAAAGTGTGAAAAATTCTAAATTCTTCTGACAACTGAAGCAAATTTTTGTCGGTATATATACAAAAATACCCAACACTATTAATTTGCAAATTGTTATCGGAGCTTCGATAAAGAAGCCACATAATTTGAAACGGATATAAAAGTTGATGAATGTATTAACAAACTGTGAAATTTCCCTTGTTAACAATCGTTTTAGATTTGTTGTTTCTGACGTGCTATTAAAAAGCTTTTCTCTACGGTTTTGCTTTTACTTTAAATTGATGTACAGTGGTGTGCAAACCAATTGGGACATCTCACAAAATTCAAAAATTAGAATTTTTTTTTGTAGAGTATGAAAAACCTATTTAAGGCTTTTAATCATTTACGTATCCACCATTTGCGTCACAATACGGCCAAACGTTAATTTGGGTATCCCTAGCTACTTCCCAATCTTTCTCAGCAACTTTTGGCATGATTACGCAAAGCTGCAATTTGTGCTCGCTCATTTGGAGTGAAATGCATTCTCAAAAAAGTAGATCATTTAAAGCAAAATACGAGAATGGCGTATTTAAAGTTAAGCGCTAATAATTAAGTTTAAATCTTCTAAATTATTAATTAAATCTACAAAACAAATAATAAATGGCAGCAAAAACATAACGCATAAACGCAAAACTAAATTGCAAAATACGACAAAAACATTCAACTAGCTTTCAAAAGAGATTATTAAATAAATCACTATCCCGATTAGTTTGCTCACCACTGTAATTTTTTGAAAAAACGCGCGCTCTAATTAAGGATTTAGTGACAGACTCCCCAGGAATCCTCCTGCGTTTCATAGCTCTCCGACCGGTTGTATAACATAGTGATCTACTTCTTCTTGTTTTCTAAGTTTTGGCGGAGGCGAACACTCAGTGATTTTTTTTTTAACTTCACGTAAATATATGTATGTGGTCGGGCAACTTAATGCTTTACATCACAGTTTTTGTTAAGTGATTCGCCCTAAACTAAAAATTGACCTTTCTTTAAACAAAAAGATGGCCCTTTTCTCAGATAATATTGGCGCTTAAAATAATTTAAGCTGAGGTGGAATTTAGCATTTAAATTTTCTCAGAACACCGTGAAGTTTAATTTTGTCTTTCCTTCTTTAAGAGTTTTCTTTATAATTGAATATAAAAAATCCACTGCTTTTAAAAATGCCAATAATTAAATGGACTTCCTGATCTGTGCGGAGCAGCTTAGTATTTTGCACAATTAACCAAGCCAGGCGCTAAATTCGGTCGCATTTATGATGTAAGGCGTATTCTAACGTTTATGTCGCGTGCAATCTATTCGACTGAACTGCGGAATCTTTTGAATTTCAGTCGTATTTTTAATTATGACATCCTAAGTTGTCAAAGCGTTTCAAAATACTACGAGTATTTAGTAGACAATAATCAAAACAACTTTTTAAATTTTTTTGAGTAACGAAACGATTTCTTTGAATTTTTGACACGAAGACCGAGCAAGGAATCATAACAATGTTATAATTGTTTGTGAAAATATTGCTCGAAAAAAAATCAAGATATTTCTACTTCGGTTTCTTCTGCTTGCTTAAAAGGGCCATCAAAACAATGGATGAATATAGCTATCAAAACGAACAACGATAAAAGCGATAAGAGCTGGGTTGGTAGAGAGAGCATTCGATGGGCGTTGGGGGTGTTTCGAAGATTTTGGTTTGTGTTTATTGGAAGTTCAATTGTTTGTCATTCTGTCACGTGAAAATCTTTGCGGTCATTCATAAAACAACTGGCGTTCAGACCTGCTTGGTGTTACCAGTACTGATGGCACAGCGCATTTCTACCACAAGCTTGTTACCAAATTGAGGGGGATACCGTCAAGCTCCTTTTCCAAAAGCGTTGTGTAAATCGCGTACCGGGAAAACGTAACAATCTTATTCATTAATGATGATCACGGATTTGGTAGCATCCCTTTATTCCTGAAAGACTGAATTCTCAAGGAATTATTCTGATTTACTTCCGATCAAAATTATCGCGCTCATCATTGCTGAGGATTCCTAAACATTACCGCTGACTAAAAGAAGTTCGCGCAAAATATATGTGGTTCGGTCAATTCATTGTTTGCTTAAAAATCGCAACCAATTCAAAGAATGAGGCAGTAAATGGTTAAGGTAAATAATTAAATAAAGGAATCAAATTTACGGAAACACTATTGCTAACGCGATGGCGATCCTACAATAACATTGGTTATCATGATTTTTCCTTTTTTGGCTTTCTCTCCGCGATATTTCATGAAAGTCGTGACATTTAACCGGAAATAACAATGCTTTGACAAAAATTTTTTGTTCTTTGTTTGTCTCAAAATTCCTACAACCCTTCATATTGCCTACTACCTCCTCCTTTTAAATGCACCTACCATTTAGTGGTTCGAATGCAAATCAATCTCTAAAGACTAGGAATATGATTTTCGTTTGCATGACAAGTAAACGTGCGCATTAAGATATCTATCCAACGGTACTTTAATCGTGATGCATTGATGTCGCCAAAAATGAAAATAATATCTTCAATCAGACAAAATTATCCACTGTAGTCAGAAAGAAATTAAAAATAAGGTTTATTGATTCACCAACACTGAGTCTTCAGGGCTTGAAACGTTTTCTTATTGTCATAATTCGATTGCGTTAGTTGATGACATGTTTTCAAAAACTGAGTTTGAGTTCTCATCTGTAGTTATTCTTCATTATATTTTGTTGGCATCTACCCCGTGATCGCCTGTGCCGTCCAATCGTAGAGATTCCCGGAACAATTTCCTTATAGAGTAAAAATAGCTCAGCAACGTGGAAGAAAATCTGTGACGTCACATCCCTTACGGTGCTTCCCACTATGCAGTGAATATAAAAGCCAGGACGGCGGTGGTGGAATCAGTGCAGATAAAGTCAGCTCAGAAAGTGGCTGCCATGAAGCTGTTGTTTGCGAGGTGCAGATTCAAAACAGCTTCTCAGTGAAAGAAGTCTGCTC
Source organism: Trididemnum clinides (assembly GCA_963675345.1). Taxonomy (NCBI): domain Eukaryota; kingdom Metazoa; phylum Chordata; class Ascidiacea; order Aplousobranchia; family Didemnidae; genus Trididemnum; species Trididemnum clinides. The sequence goes on from OY776303.1 coordinate 32,013,724, forward strand.
TTTTCTAATGTCGATTATTCGTTCCATTCGGAGAACTATTAGCTTAATGGCCAAACTATTAGAGTTAAAATTAAACTACCTGTGAAAGTAAATTTATGTCAAAAAATATATAACCCTATTGTTTCTTTTTAGATACAAATAAAACCTAAGATAAAAACTACTTTTGCAAAAATATTGATAAAACAAAATGAATTTATCTTGGCAAATTCTTGCTTTCGTGTCTCTATATGTCTCGATAACGTCATCGACTCCAATTGGTGCGAGATGGGAGCAGACAAGATTCAACATCAAACTGTGCGATAGCAACAAGCAAATGTCGGTCCGGAAAATACGGAATAATGGAATGGTTGTTAGTGACGTCGTGGGAAGATTCAGGGGGTGGGAGGTCATTCTGAACCCCTTTAATCGCGACCAATTCATGCTTGGTTTGGAGAAGGACGGAAAGTGGTACTTTGTTGTCAATAATAATGGAATTCTAACTTTGAAACAAGGAGAGTTCCCTTCCGACGGCACCAGCTCGATGGACAACCGTTTATTCCAATTCTCTACTCCCAGCCTCACTCATACGAGGGCGCTTTATCATGTCGCTTCCCAGCAATACGTGACCGTTTTTCGCAATCTTATTTTAAAATTAAGTGAGCTGGCGAAGGCCGGCGCATGGTGCCTTGTTGAGGCTAGCTAAATTATGACGTTTATTTATATTTTTACACTATTTATTTGCAATACTTTTATATATTTTCTATCTATGCTTGATACAACCTGTGATTTGTTGGTGCTACGGCATTGAGTAGACTATGAAATCAATTTGCAGATTTTTATGTTTGTTTACGCATATTTATTTATACACACGTTATTATGCAATTTATTTACTAGTTCATAAATGTTTTCTGTGCCCAAAGTACAAAGATTTTAATAGATTTAATCTCATTTTTAGTGATAACTTATTTCTTGGTTATTGATTTCCGTCTTTGTTATCTTCGTGTGTTGTACATTGATTGTCGTCATTGGTTGTTGTTTTTGTATTATTTCATTTCAAAATGTGTTCAACTCATTGCAAAATAAATATTCATCCGCAATAAGTTCTTCTTTTAATTTTTTTGCCGGCAACGCTCAAATCCCTTGTCACGCTTCGATGCGTATTCGCGGCATGCACTTCGCTCTTGCAAACTTCTCTTGTTCCACGTTTGTCGACATCATGTGCAGATACAAAGCGACATCGCGATGACATCACGCCGGAAACACTTTGGTGCATGCGCAAAGCCGAATCTCGTTAAGTCCAGTCGCCTTTTTCTGCTGCACTACCTCCATTCTCACGCAGATTTGAGTGAAACAGTCTTGAAATGCATGGTTCCTAGTTCAAGCCTGCATAAGCTGAGCATAGTTTACAAAGTTACCTCTTGTAAAATATTCATCGTCTTGAACCAAAAACTGTCAAAAGAAGTTGAAAAGAGTGACGTGTTTTCACAAGTTTAGAAATGATATTTATCGATGAGTCGATTAGTGAAAAATGTTGCAATTTTTCTTCATATCTCCTATCTTTTATTTAGCCAGGATGTCAAAATGAGACTGAGTAAATTTGGTTCTTATATCATTTTTCACATTAGTCTTATAGCTGAGGTTGAGCGGAGATCTGTGAGTCCCATTTTGGTAAAGGTTAGCAGGACTTGGAAAAAAATGAAATTCATGTTTAACAACTTCAAAACGTAAAATAAACTGAAATATCTGACTTTTGATAAAATTTGATAAAGCGGAAGCAGTTGATGAAGTTCAAGCATTGTGCGGTCACATGTGCAAATCATGATTGGCATAACGACAAACTCGATATTCAAATTACCAAAAAAAGTACATGTACATGTACTGCGTGAGCTTCTGCGGTCAGTAGTCATAAAATGAGAGTTGAAGAAAGCACGGCAAGCTTTTGATCTTCGATTCGGCTTTTACTTCTGTCCTCCCCTACGGCCACAAATAATGGAATAACGATCGAAAGAGTGCGATCTCGAACAAAAGGTGCGGAAATTAAATTTTTGAGAAAAAATGCCGATGTATCATCAATTGGCAAAGCTGGTAAGATCGATGTTTGGGTGGATGATTTGCACGACTCTTGATGAAGCCTTGCAATTCAACTACACTTGGGTTGGCGGATGCGCTGAAGGGCGTAAGTTTATGAGAAGCTTATTAGGTTCCTGTCCGGCGATCTTCCTTTAAGAGGAGAACCGGGTTAAAAACATGTGTATGTATGATTTAGGGTTTTACCAAATTTAGATTTTTTGTGATCTGAAACAAACTTTATATTTGTGTTTGTTTTGTCATGACATTTTATTGTCATATTAAAATCGGTTTTTGATGAAGAAAATTGCAACAAAATTAGATTTGTCAAAAGGAGACAGAATGGCTTGATTGGAAAGTTGGCTTTTATTTGTTTTCATTCTTTTTCTTTGTTTGAAGTAATCTTATCTTTACGAACGAATGATTGTGCATGATTCATATGAATGAAGTATGGTGGTTAACAATGAAGTTAGGGAAATCTTTACTTTTGAAATTATAAGTCAGCTGAATACCATTTTGCAAAGCTGAATCCGCCCTGCCACTGAATTTCTTGCGATTTAATAGCGATATTGCGAAACACAGTTCTGGCTCCCGCGAGGTTTCAGTCTTTTCTTTCAAGTAGATCGCACTCGCCTGTTCCGAGTGTTGAGAGAATATACGTGTTTACATCAATGCAATTCACATTTCACCAAATTGCACCAATGTGGTGTTGCGTGATGTGCTTTTATGACGTAATTTTATGTAACAATTGAACATACTTGAACAAGAGTTCGTATGAAATCATAAATTGTAGCAAGTAACAGTATATCGTCGGCGTCTTATCACGAGGCAACCGGCTTAATTAAACACGAGTCTTAATACTAATATTGTTCGCTCACGTTACATTTTCTTACTTCTCATTACGACGCTAATACACGTGTATTGCTGAAAATGCGTCATAAAACTTCCACGCTAGGAAGCGGATTAATTTGTTTGAGCAAAATGTGGTTGACGGAAGTTGGAAAATATTTTGACATTTTATTGTGATCATGTTGACAGAAATGCTTGGCTGCTTGGTATTTGCTCCAAACAAAGAAATCTAAAGGATCGTTTCCATTTGGCGCAATTCAGGGAGAAGGGTACAAAAGCTTTGCTTGAATATGTGAAATTCTATTTGAGGCAAACTATCCGCACTTGAGAATGAATAGATTAACAAGTAGTTTTTGCAAAAATATTTGAATGAACATGCAGTTGAGAAGAAGTGAAGAGGCGTGAACGAAATACTAACAACGCCTCTGAAAAAATTAAAGCAAAGTTTTCATGATGATGGAAACTTTATGCTAATGATTAAAACTTCATCCTAAAACAATGGTAATGAAGTGATCGTGCAAATGTTTAGCAAATATTCCAGGAAATGTTCAGCCAACAAAAAAATGATTTGTGGGAAGCTCCGATTTGATTTCTTTGCCAAACAAAAACAAACTTTTTTGATACAGCGTGTGTATTTAAATAATGTGCTGTTTACGTCATTTGATCACGCGACTAGCGCGTTTGGAAATGAGCTATACGCAAGGTTAGCAAAAGCGAATCGTTAAAACTTCCCAAGATATATTTAAGAATTTATTTTTATAACAACAATGAGCAATGATTCTTGGATCACAAGCAGCGTGCTTTTGATTATTGCAAACGCTGCGTTTAATTGCTCTGACTTTGCTGACCGAAACTGACATCGTGAATTATTTATACCTGCGTACACCTTACAGGTGTCGGTCTTCTACCGGGTGTAAACTGTTGTGCAATTAGGGAGTACCAGAATTTTTCAAGATTGTACAAACGTGATGGGGTGTACAAAGGTGGACCAGTTTTTGAAAAGAAGCCCTTTCTGTAAAGTATAACTCCGAAGGAACTGAATCTTTTAACTTAAGCTTTGCGAGGTATACTTTTGAAGGAACGTTGTTGGCAACTTTCAACAACTTATAATCCAAGAGCGTAATTATGAGCAGCTTTTCACCAAAACTACTACGTTTAGTTACATGTATATTGAATTTTGAAGCATATTTTACGTTTTAAGTTGCGTGAAATTGTTTTGGACACTACACAAAAATAAATTTTTACAAAAAATTTAAGCGATTCCTTTCTTTAGTGATCAAAAATTAAAGAAAGTCTAATAAATTTAAGTATAAAGTTTTATGAAAAATCCAAAGAAAGTGACACGTCTGACGAGCAAAACTTTTTGCTCTTTTTCTCAAAATATCTTAATGTTGAAATATGGCCCAGAAAACTATGTAAACGGCATTTCCCTCTTTTTCCGTTTTTCAAGAAACCCAGCTGCTGGCTGAGCAGAAGTGCTACGTTGTATCGACAAGGATCATCGCGTGCTAGGGTGAGGTTGGTGGATATTTTTATTTGGTTTTAATCTTTCCAAACATACTTCTATTGTTTTTGTCTCAATAGCGAAATCATAATATAGTCTAGATCAGGGGTGGCCACACTTTTCCAGGCTGAGAGCTACTTTTGACATGACCAAGTCAAAGAGATCTACCACCTACCAAAGATGCTAAACATATTATTAATAAATAGTAACTGTTCAGTATGTGGAGGCCAAGCGGTTCATTTCACGAAAAATTAATATAAAGAGTGGTGTTCCCCCCAAAAAAAAAAAAAAAAAAAAAAAAAGGTCAACACCTGTTCAGCTGCACATTTCGCGCCTCGCATAAGCCGAAATCTACCCGACTTTGCCGGCCAGTACGGTGCTGACCTTTTTTTTTTTTTTTGGAGATCGCCCCAAATTTATCATTTCAGTCCAAATTCCTCACCTAATCGATACTTTTTAATATATTCTTTTAAATTTAATTTCTTTAAACGCCATGCGATCTACCCATAGTGCCTTCGCGATCGACGTAATGAGCACCCCTGGTCTAGATGATTTCTAATCTTGTTGATGAAACAAAAATTTCTATATAAAATTGAAATAGAGTGAGGTCTTGCAATTTTCGTTATTATACAGCATCCAGAGGATGCTGAACTTAACAACATTAAATAAATTGATCAATTCATAAATGTATTGCTCAACTTAATTACATAAATACTATTGATTGCAAAGTTTTCTTGTCTACTACCAGCTTCGTCAGAGCGAACTTGTTCAAATAAAATTAAGATACTATTTGAATTTTATTCAAATAAAATTAGGTAATCTGTTTGAATTAGATCGCGCTCATGAAACAGCCCGAAGGCAGCAAAAGCTTTATAACTTGTAGTATTTACGTGATAAAGATGAGCAATGTATTATATATAAATTCATTAAAAAATTTTTTGTGTTGCTAAAAATTGAAATGAAACTATAAACAGTCGACAACCCCAAAATTAAATTTCTTGGCAACGACGTTTGGCGCCTGTGGGCGTGACGCTCCACACGCAACGCTCTCGAAACGAATGTGACGTCATACGTAAAGTCCACGTTTTCACAAATTGTGTGCGTGGTGAGTTGCATCTAAGCTTGCGAAGGAACGCACAAGGGGCAATGCATTTAGTCAGCTCTTTCAAAGAAAAAAGGCACTGCACTTTTTTAGTTTTTAGTTTTTAGTGTTTTTAGTTTGCGACTCCGTATAACGAAAAAATAAATATGTAAAGATATAAATAAGATTTACCTTGCTCTTATTTTTTCATAGCAACTCCAGTCTACTAAGCCCTACAGTATTATGACATAAAAAGAAGTACGTTGCCTCGCTGTGATCGGTGATCAACAAGTTCGAAACCGCGCTGGTTAGAAGACAATGTATTCCACATTTCAAAACAAGTTTTGTACCATACGTCACAAAATAAGCAGAAAAATGCTGGTTGATGTTGAAGTTTCATTATGAAGCAACAAGTGGAAATTGTCTCGAAATCATTTCCACTTGAGACGCATTTGATTGATTGGACAGCGTGATGACGCAGTCACTAAAATGCAACATGTTGCAACCTCCAAACAAACTTATTTTTGCCTATGACGTTCTCGTTCATTGATGTCACTGTATTTTAAAATTCCAACTTAAACAACTAAAGATAGTGGAAGATAGCGGCGTCATTGTTACAGATGCCTCATGCATAAGTGCATGTTTTGTATCTGCCAACAACTTAAAAAACATCCTCAGTTTTTGGTGCTTCCAAATTTAACGGATTTAGCGTCACGGCATTACCGGTAGCCTATTTTTTCAATCATGGCAAACTAAATTTTTTGTCACCCACATTACCTCTAATGCCAAGAGCAGAACTAGAGATCTATGGATACCATTTTTTAAATTTGTTTGAAGTATGAGTCTTCAAGAGCAAAGAAACCAAAGAATTTTCTAGGAAGATCTAAAGTCTGCTCCTGAAAAGCTTTGAGCTGCTAAATCATAATATTATGAGCTCAATGCTAGGATATGAGGCAGTGAGTTCGAGGCTTCTGCGGTTTCGGCAATGGTTTTCTTTAGAAATGCACTTTATGGCAAATCTCTTGGTTTGGTTGCAGGCTTATGATAGAAATTCGCCATCTTAGCTGTGGCTGTAACTCCGAAGTAGTTCTTCACAAAACTGCGTCGGCGGCCATGAAGGTTCTTTTGCGGCTAGTTGAGATTAAACTGCAATGCAGATCTTCACAACCAGCTGTGGTGAGCGATGCAGATCATCACAGCCAGCTGTGGTGAGCGATGCAGATTATCAGAACCAGCTGAGGTGAGCGATGCAGATCATCACAACCAGATGTGGTGAACGCACTTCCTCGTTTCAGACAGATACAGGATGCCACTGTATTTTCATAAAAGTCATTCGATCCCCTCTGGTGAAAAAAAGCAAAAGCTGACTTTGTAGCGGCACTAAAGTTTTTGTTTTGATTTTAATGACTTGGCAATATCCCGTTACCCAATGAAAACAGGTGAAACCACAACTAGAGGGCAACTTTGATAATTCTGATTGAAATTGTATTTGTTTGGCAATTTAGTGCATCATTGGAACATCAATTAGCAACACGACTCAGCAGAAATGGCTTTACAAACTTGTTTGTTACAGGGACTGCAAAGCAAAACCGAATAAAGGATATTCAGAAGCTCAAAATTTTGACAGATAGGTTTTTTTAATTTCTAACAAAAGATTTTTTGTCACCATCAAGGTAACAATGCCGTATTGGTAAAAAAAACAATTTTGTTTGGTTTACAAGGGAATCACCGTCCAATTGACCTCTTCTGAAGGAATTCTCTCGAGCGAAAGCCCATAACGCCCATTCATATTTCTGATCACGTGAACAAAAAGATCGGAAGATGTTTTGAGGTAAAAGCTATGAGTGTTGTCATGTTGGCGGTTGTGGAAAACGCGAGGATCTTTTGGACAGACACTGGAACTGGGAACCGAATTCTTCTTCACTGTCAACTCCTTCTCTTCCTCCTGCATGAAAAAATATTCTCCTGCATCTTCAAAGCCAAACATGAATTCTTGAGCACTACCAAACAGTCGAGTCCAACACATCCAAGAGTCCGACATACGTCCACCAGAGGGTGACAAATACAAATACCATCTTCCCCACCGCCTTATCACAGAGAGGAATCTGCTGTTTATGTCTTCTTTGATTCTGCAGGAAGTCACCTCCCACATCCTGGATGTCTGGTGAGTTTCTTGGCATTGCATTTTTTGACACAAGCGTGTAATAATTATCTTATTTTACAAACCTTTAAAAACAAGAAATGTCATAACAGCGGCGTAAAACATTAAAACGGCGTAAACGTTAAAACGGCGTAATTATGTAATAAGTATGGCAATTGGAAGCAATACAATATTGAAAGTTGTGGACACTCCGTTAAAACTGCTCAAACTATCGCTAGTTCCAGTACAGTAATCTCCCGGTTAAGTTTGCATCCCAATTAAGTTCGCAATAAATGATCAAAAAAACTAGATTCAACTTTTAAAGAAATTTATTAATATTTACAGTAAATCAAGCAGGTCATAAAAAATTTCACGATTGAAACACATCATGAATCGTCAGCTGATGCATATTACGCTCTCTTTTGCGCTTTAACTCCAAAGTCACTTGTAATCTTCGCTGAAAGAGTTTGAAGGAGTTTTTCAGTTCGTTATAATCATTTCCTGCTTGAGCTTGCACATCAGGAAACAACAACTGATCCTCAACTTCCAGGACTTTATTGTACGTGTGTTCAAATCCACCAAAAATGACATTGTTCTCTATTGTTTCTGGACTATGTGCAGAAGCTTTAACCATCGTAAGATTGCTTTCATCTTCGTTATCATTTGTTTCTAGCATTTTTTCCATCCCCTCATTGACATCGTTCATAATTTCATGTGTGAACTCTTCCCTGTTTTCATCATCAACATGCACAAACTCATTCATTGTGCTTTCATCTATTGAAATATTTAAAACAATGAAGCTGCTCAATAGATCAGTCATCATATCAACTTCCTCATTAGCTCCACCTGGCAAAGTTACTAACTCAGCTTTGTTGGAGGTGTTCTTTATTGTTGTATCCGATATAGCATCCCAAGCAAGCTCAATACATTGAGCCGCCTCTAGCAAATGAGCAGGGTTACCAAATGCTACACCTGCTGCTCCTCTAGAAAGTCTTTTCGCTTGTTCTTTTTGTGGGCCTTCAAATTTTTATTTAGCTCGTAGAAATCCAAAACATCTTTAAAATACAAATATTTGTTTCTTTTTTTACGCTGCAATAATGCCCATATCACAAGGCTGTTTCCATCTAGTGTAGTTGGGTGGAAAAAACGCCACTTTATGATGGTATCTTTCTCAAAAGCTGGAAAGTGACCAGCAGCATTATCCATTAATAGAAGAACTGGGCGAACTGTTCTTTTTCTCATTTGAAGATAAAAAATTTTTCAAACCATTTTCAGCAAGTTGCAACATCCATCTATGCTTTATTTTCATTAATGTACTTGATAGGCCATTCACGATTCTTAATGCAAGCTGGAAACTTAGGTTTTACGATCAGTATGAATGAGATTTTATGGGTTTCTGTGGCGTTTACACAAACCACAAGTGACACACGTTCTTTGGCTTTTTTATTCCCTGGTGTGCTCCAAACATCCTTAAATGGTGTAATTGGGCAGCAACCAAGAAAATAAGCCTGTTTCATCTATGTTATATACATTTTCTGAATCATAATGTGAAATAATTGCACATAACTTGTTTAAAGCTTCCAAAAGATTAGGATTTTCTCTGTCTACCTCTGTTCCTTCACCGTGAAGAAGTAATTGTTGTAATCCACGGCGTTCTCTAAACTGGCTGAACCACTGCCAAGATGCTTTGAATCATCCTGCGATATTGATAGTTGTTCAGCAATTTTCTTTGCTTTCAAAATGGCGAGTGTCGATGGAACAGGCAGACTTGCACGAAGCATGCTATCAATCGAAAGGTATAACTTATCTTCAAGCTCTGTAAACCTGCCCACAGATGCTTTAAATTTTTTTCTTTTTCGCCTCTTCAGACATCAGAGCAGAGCGTTTACGAATATCATCACGATTCGACCAAACTTTTCTAATGGCAGTCTCACTCACTTCATACTGTCCTGCCAAGCTTCGTTTACTTCGAGGGTTTGGCTGACTTTACTTAGAGAGTACTTCCAATCTTTGTGATTCGTTCAAACGTTTGACTTTCGCAGACATTTTACAGTACAGAACTAACTGTATAAGTCGTAGGGTATAATGTCTTGCCAAAACTACTGTAGTTACAACTGAAATCAAAGCACCAGTTAGTGTGGAAACATTTGCTCTAATGAAAGCACTTAACAGAGTTTGTTGATACAGGCATTGTGTGACGTATAATCTGAAGTTTTGTTGATACAGGCCTTCTGTGACGTAATATAGGCAAACGTAGTAACAAACCAGTGTACCCGTATGCTAAGTTCGCACCTACCAGATAAGTTCGCGCAAACTGTTCAGATTCCAGTTGCGAACTTAACCGGGAGATTACTGTATGAGTGTGTCTGAAATAATAGCATTCCCTACTATACTCCTATACACCTGATATGCTCGGGCAGCAGAGTTAAATTATTTTTAGTTCTGAATATCGAAAATAACCAAAACGTTTTTAATTTGCCAATGCAGGCAAACTAGTTAATTTGATTAAATGAAAACCAAAAGGTGAATTGAGTGGACTGATGCTGTTTGTCAGGAAAAATCGAAACGTTTCTGTTAAATCGTTTGCTTTTGTGACAGCTACATTTATTTAGGTAAAAATTGCAAAAAAGTCTCTTTTCCTTTTGCTCACATCATTTTCAATGCGAGTGAAAACTTTCCCCAAGTATATTTTACATTTTTGTAGTTGAAAATTTTGGTATCTATTTCCAAACTTTCATCGTCGCTTGGAAGCATGTACACAGCCCTGGCCTTACAAAGCTCTGATTGAAAACAAAACGAATTATTTAATAAATGGTGGCATCGATGTTTGAAGTCGAATCCTACTTTTCCGCTGCTGGTAATCCATCATTGTTGGCAGAGTTAAGGCAGACTAATTGCAGTATATATTTGCTTGGGAAAATATCACAGTATCAAAAAAACGAGCATTAACCATAAAATGATAAAGTGAACCGGATAAAAATCAACCGACGGCTCATTATAAATTGTAAAATCAATTTTACCTATGGCATCATCAAACACAATTTCATAGCATACTTAATTTTTTAGATAATACCGTATTTTGCAGACGATAAGGCAAATCTGATTATAAGACGCATGATCTATGAACAGGTCTACAATTATACATAAGGCTCAATGGACAATAAGGAGCATATAGCAAAAAATTTCAGGTAGATAGACTTTATTCTAATAGTATGTTGAAGCATCAATGCACCGGTGTACGGTAAACAACAGTGTCAACTTCTGAAATGTTGAAATCGAAATGTTTGTGAATCGTGCCATGTTTTTTGATTGATAAGGCACACCAGCTTACAAGACGCATTACCTATGAACAGATCTACATCCATACATAGCGCACACCGGATTGTAAGACGCACTGCCAATTTTGAAGGAATTTTGAATATTATAAGCACGTCTTATTGTACGACATATATGGCATTTAAACATTGAACTGTGCTTGCAAAAAATAAATAGAATGAAATAGAACCGAACCACAAACTTTTTTGAATTTTCATAAAGTCCACACTCCTTTTTTCCATTGCCATAATTCTTGTTCAAAGCATAAGATACATAGCAGCTTCAATAGATTAAATACTTTTTTTTTAATTTTGAGCGTTTTAAGCACACGAAAGGCTATCTTCAGAGAGTAAAGGTAAATTGAAATATTACAATTTTGATCAAATTTTCTTTTTTGATTATCAAAAGTTTCAGGCCAAATACCTCCTGCAATTATTTTATCAGATCACGCTTGTCCGTGTTATTTCACTTTGAAGCAGTAGGCTAGGTTGTGATCAAACTGCTCAACCCTGCTCAAGATGTTGTTATCATCATTCCATTGAAAGCAAGACAACATATGCAGCAAGATAGGCTCGCTTAAAAACTTTTGCCTATTCGATTATCAACAGCGATTTCCTTCAAAGTAATTCATATCAATTTTTGGCAGTAGTGTTGAAGAGGATTTACTTCTGTTCCATTATAGCACAGTAATTATATAGTAATCAAAAATAGTAATTCAGTCAACAATACGAGTATTCGGATTACTACTCAAAATGGCAAAAGATCTTTCCACGCAGTTAATTAGCACTGACAATATGCACTGGCAATAGAAATAATAATAATCTGAACAAGAAACAAACAAAATACTGCTTTTTTAGAAGTTATAGCCTTATTTTGAGAAGCTGATTCGGATGGTGATGTCAGTTTTAGCAAATTTTCTCGAGTTTTTTTATTACTTTCAGTCACAGCGAAAAACGATCAGCTATGAATTAGTATTTCCGAGTTATCCTTGTTGAGAATATCATAGAAAAGCATTACTTTGCCTATCGACGAGCGTTGCCATTAAAGTAATAAATACCATGCATCGCATGGCAGCTGTGAGGGGCGGCAACTCTATGTGGAAACTTTGCTTCTTGCTCGGAAAATATAATCCCAAAAATACTAAATCAACAAAAAATTTATAAAACTGCCATCAAACTTTATTCAAAACTAACCGGCTATTCCGGCAATGCAAGCATGGTTCCCATCAGCAACGTCGGCGTTAAGAATATCGGTTCAACCGGCTGCACCAGCTTCACGTATCGGACACTTGTTTATAGAGTAAAGAAAAGTAAATAATTTTATGCTCATTCATAATTCCTATGCACATAATGGTGATCATCATATTCTAATGATGAAGACTGGTAATCTTCATTAGAAAAGAAGGTTGCAACAAACTATTATTCATCTTGTTGAAAAGCGTACGGGGGAAGGGGATTGAAAATGTTGAATATTAGGACCACTACGGGCTACTTTTTCGTAATTCTATGCCTATTTGTACAACCTAAAGCCTCTGACTGGGCGCATGTTGCTTGGTGATGGCATAAACGCAGCTGAGCAAAAAGCTAATTAACTCGAAATGAAACCCTCACTGTTTAGTTATTACAATAGCAAAGCTTTCATCCGTAATGTCGAGGTTAACATTATCGGTTCCGCCGGTTGCAGCGGCTTCACTTAATTGTTATCCGTGAAAACAGCAATCAAAATTTAATTTTTCGTTGACATAGCCAATTGCCGTTTCAAAATCAAAAGTACCGTTCTTGTTATGGGAATCGATGAGCCGGAAAATATTAAAAGGGGTTGCTTATAGCCGCCATACTTCTAAAGTTTCTCAAGTTCCTGGTTGCGTATTGCTCGTTCTGTTGGATACTTAGAAACTGCACTAGCTCACAATTGAAACAGTCTATGATTTCAAAGAGTAATATTCATTTATTTTATGAAGTACATGGAAGTATAATTGTGCAATAGGGGTAAGGCGCCAAACAATCTACTAAATATTAGGACCACTACTAACAGCTTTTTCGTAATTGTAGGCCAATTTATACAAACGAAAGCCTCTCACTGTGCGCATGATGCTTGGTTCTCGCATAAAAGCAGCCATACAAAGTTTAAACCAACGCAAAACAAACACTCGCAGTGAAGTTATTATGATACCACGGCTTATTACGATAACATAGTACGGCTACGGTTACCTCATTACGACAGCACGCCTCCTCACAACACGGCACAAACTATTTTCGTCAGTTATCGTAATAACTTAACTTTCTCATCCTCAAGTCGAGGTTGAGAATATCAAATCAGCTAGCTGCTACGGCTTTACATATTTGTTTAAACGCAATCGATTAAAAAACTATATGAGCGGGTGAGCATAGCCACTACATGCTCCTCCCCAAGTTTATCGCGTGCTGGCAACGTCTTGTTTTCCTTGCATTTACCCTAAGAGTTCTTAAACTTAACGGAATTTTATTTGTTAAATTGAGCAATTACTTGAAAGCATATCAAAATTGTGGGAGGGTGTCAAAGTGATTGGTATGTAGTTCCAGGATTAGGTCATTAAACATTAGAATGGCTACTTACTACTTTTTCGTTACTGTAGGTCAGGGGTTTCGAACTAATGGCACGCCGGCCAAACGTGTTCCGTGTAAGGATTTTATGGCGCAGTGCGAATGCCTGACCTCCGCATTTCGTCTTCAAAAAATTGTTCTCGATAAGAAAAAATCTTTTAACTTGAAATTGCGTGAAAATAGCCAGGAAGTAATGGTCGACAACTACCATTTGTCATGAGTGACATTACTGGTTACGGCGGGATAGGTATTGATCTTTTTTTTCGGAAATCAGCATTATTTCGAGCTACATCACACGATTTCCGGAAATCGTGGCCCGGAGAAATGGTAATTTCCAAATAATGCCATGGCTGGTGTGCCGCGAAATTTCATCAACTGGTTTCCTGTGCCGGTGCACAAAAAAGTTTGGGGACCACTAATATACATTCTTGCCTGCTTAAATTTTTTTTCAACAAAGTCCGGTCCGTATAAAATCCAAGTATATAAATGTGGCCCACAGCACTGAATGAGTTTGACACCCTTGTTTTAGGAGAATTTGTGTACGCTAACGCCTATGACTGCGCGCAAGCTGATTGGTCCTAGCGTAATTGCAGCCTTGCTAAAAGCAAACTAACCCGAAATGAAGCACTCATGGTTAAGCTATTGCAATAGCAGAGCCTCCATTTATGATGTCAATGTTATCAAACCAGCTGGCTGCGCAGTCTCACCCGATTGCAAGGAAAATTGCTTCAACATTTAGATCATATATAGCTCAACACTACTGTTTTGTTGCAAGAGATGAAACAGGACTATCATTATTTCCTCCTTCTTTTTCTTGAGGGATTACCAAGTGTTTTGCTTAGAGTTGTCAGCGTATTAAAATGGTTAAAGACTTCATTTTTCGATATTTTAATGGATAATGCCATTAATCCATGTTATTGAGAAAAAAGAGACAAAATGTACCAAAGTAGCTGGATTTGTAAAAATTTGAATTCTGTGAAATGCAGGCACCAAAAATTTGGAGTGGTTTTAACCCGGACGCTACATTTCATAAAGGTTTGTAGACCTCATTTTTTGATGGATCCTTTTGAAAACGTAAACAGATAATGCCAACAAACCATGCTCGTGAAGAAAAGTATTCAAAATGCACCAAAGAATTAAGTTTTTCTAACAATTGCAAGTTTATTAGATCAAATAGAATAATTGCTTAACTAAAAACGAAACATAATGTATGGCAACCAGTTTTTGATAAGCCATTACAAACTAATCCTTTGCCCTTAGTAATTAGAGTTACATATTGATGGAAAGCAAATCTCCTAAGCTTGCAAAGGACACTAATTGCTATCACCTTATTATAACTTTTATATCTTAGACTTATCTGGTATTACTCAGCATAAAACTTTTTCGAATGGTTAAAAAGTTGCACAACAGGTCATTAAGTTCAATGTTTGTAGTGTAAAAACAACACTAAAATTACATATCATGCATTATCGGAATTACCTTGAAATATTCTTAAATCTGTTCAAATAAGTTTGAACATCGGTAAAGAAATGAGGTCACAAATCAATTTTTAAATAAACTGGTTATTCAAGTGTGTTGCAATTATTGAAAAATATTGTCATATCTCTGGCAACGAAAGACTGCTTATCGTGCCAGACGACATCATGATATCATTGAACGAGTTGTAAGCATGCGAAAGAAAAAGAGAAAAAGCATGTCCAGAAGGCAAAAAATGCTTAAAAAAAAATTGCTCATTACATTGTCAAATGATCTTTAATTGCTCTAGAATTGATTTTATTGAAACCACGTTATTAATACGTTTTGAAAATGCGCTTTACCGCATTTCTACGAGCAGTAGTTTTTGAGAAAATACAGCTAACAAATTGTACAATGAAGCATTGATTGTGACGCCATCTCAGACCCCGAAGAATGAAAATTGTTTTAATGTGATAGTTGGTTGCTAGCTTTTCGTTTGAGCATAAAACAGTTTTTCGATGTCAAGGAATGTAAATGAAAAAAAATTTGTTTGACTATGAGATCATGATGATGTCACGTATTATGACACTTACCCCGTGGTGGTAATCAATCGTGGCAAGCTTGATGTTTATACGTCGAGTAGTTTTTGACGAGGTAAAGCGTACGTACAGACTGGAAAACTATTATAGATTTTTTATTTTTTTGATAATTTTACAAATATGTTGGAGTTTTTTAATTTTTCCTGTAACTGACAGAACTAATGGTGGTGCAAAGCAAAGCTGTTGCAACTCCACACAACCGTGATTCAGTGTCGTGCGATCCTTGTCCATCATGACGTCACAGTTACGCAAGAGAATGTGGAAACAAAACCAGTTTAGTTGAACATGGGTATAGTCAAAACTGTCTACTGCTCTACACTAACTTGTTCTTTCTTTCTAGGAACCAAATTCTTTCTCTGTCGCATTTCTCCAACTTAGTTAAAAAACCGGCTAATTTTTCTCTCTAACCGATCTTATTCTTGTAAATTGTCAGGAAAACTTTCAAATGACCTTAAACTTCTTGATAAAAGCAAAGATTTGCAAATTGTTGACGGCTAAACTGGTCCAGTAGAGCAGTAGACAGTTCTAATTACCCCATGTTCAACTAAACTGGCTTTTCTAGTTCAGCTAACCTGCTAAATTTGGTGCACCTGTGACAACCGCCACTCATTCACTAGTGATACGGCTTCGCAGAGTACTGACAGACTATCCACTACAGTGGACCTAGTATAGGTCCCACAAGTGTGGCGGTCTAAGCTATGCGTTATTAAAAGCTTCTAGCTTTTTGTCGGTTACCAACAGCACTGAAGAGATCTGATAGGTCGAAACAGTGCCACTGTCTGCAGTTTGCTAAGTGCATCAATAGCCTTTTGCATTACTATAAACTGGTTTTGTTCCCACATTCTCTTGCGTAACTATGACGTCATA
Source organism: Trididemnum clinides (assembly GCA_963675345.1). NCBI lineage: Eukaryota > Metazoa > Chordata > Ascidiacea > Aplousobranchia > Didemnidae > Trididemnum > Trididemnum clinides. Next base: position 32,030,162 of record OY776303.1, read on the forward strand.
ATGAGCAAGGATCCCACGACACTGAATCTCGGTTGCGTTGAGTTGCAACAACTTTGCTTTGAACTACCATTAGTTCTGTCAGTTACATGAAAAATTTAACAACTCCAAAATTTTTGTAAATTATCAAAAAAATATAAAATCCATAATAATTTTTTCAGTACTGTACGTACGTATGGTATCAATAAAAAGATTTTGTGAGCAACCTTAGGTTTTATGTATCAACAATCATAAGGCTCTTAATTTCTGTATAGAAAAATAACACACCCTAAAAAGTTTTACAAAAATACCCGTACGTACGCATAGCTACGTATGTGTATTATATGTGCAGATACAAAGAGTAAGCCAAAACAGTAAACATTTTTTTGGATGACAGAAAAAGATGCGTGTACAGCAAAAAACGTTCATCATCCAGAAGCTTCCTGTGGTAGCCGCTATTGACAAAAAACAACCCAAATCCACAAAAAATAGAAAAATACAACTTTTAATTTAGTACCAGTTAACAGAATTCGAGGCCATGAGCTCCAGCTGCAGCATTAAGCTTTCTTTACTTTTTGTCATACTCAAAAATGATTGGAGATAGAATTTTTTAAAAAGATTATTTTTGTTGGCTAGACTCGAGCATAAAGAGAGATTCTGTGATCAATTAACTCGATGTGTGGAGATGGGGTCTTCTGAGTTCCAGCTCATCTACATGAGGCACAATGAAGTTGTCAACCCCATATTATTTAATTGAAAACATTACATCTCTACTTCCCCCCAATGTTGGAATCGAAGCAACAATTCCAAACTTGTCAGCTGCCAGCCGAGCTGCTGCTGGAAGGGAGTTGAACCCGGGATTTTGATCTAATTTTTCGTCACAGCAAGCACCCTTGCTTGCCAGTTTTTCCACCAATTTTGTTTCGAAACAGGTTTACATGTGAAATATCTGTAATGCAACTTGACTTTTGTCCAAAGTGTTATTATATATTTTAAACATAATAATATCAAATTATCTCTAAAAACAGGTAATAACTAGGGCCCGATAAAGTCAAATTTTTTTCAGGACCTTGTTACATGGTCAAACGTGTGCTAACGTTCGTTTCAGGTGTTCAGGAGTCTGTTTTGCTAGATTTTATAAGTCAAAATAAAGTCAAAATTTTGCATAAAGTCAAAACTTGTCAAAATTGTCTTCATCAAAATGTCCTTACAAAAACGAACAAATTTATATTTTTTTGAATTTTTGAGCTGCTATTAAAATTTTATGCGCAGTTTTATTTGATTTTAAACTTCTGTAATAGTTGCAATGGTAAAAATGCGTGCGGTAATTGAGAAAGAAATAGCACTTATTATGCATCAAATCGTCATTGTTGATGCATAAACACATAATTGTTAGACAATTAATCTATTCCTATAAAACCTTTGCGCTCTTTACACGTGGTCTTTTTAAGTCGTAGCTTGCAAAGCAAAGAATGCCTAAATAAGCCAAATCTTCTACAGCGAAAGTTAGGCAAATTTGCCAGGAATATCCGGATGAGTTTTCGGCAACTCCTGCCCGCGACTTGCGATGCAACCTTTGCTGCGTGTTAGTCAAATGCGACAAAAAGTTTTTTGTGGAAAGCCACCGAAAAAGTAAGCAACACCAAAGAAAATTGAAGACGAAGAGTAAATCCCAAAGTAAGCAAACCTTTTTACAAATTGATCAAGTAAAGTTCAAGGAACAGGTTGTCTTTTCATTCTTAGCTGCAGATATCCCACTTCATAAACTGAACCATCCTTCTTTAAAGTCTCTGTTTGCTACAATGGGAAAAGTATTACCGGTACTTTCGGTGACTGCAGCCCGGGCATGTGTTGCTAAATTAGCATCCCAAAAAGAAGAACAAATTCAAGAATTACTTCGTGACAAAAAAATTTTTTTAATAGTGGATGAAGCAGAGATTGCTAAACAAAAGTATATTAGTGTGCTTGTGGGCAGCTTAGATGCCCCAAATCAGACATTCCTCGTTGATTGCCATGCACTTGACAGCGGTAGCAATGTTAATAGCAGTATTATTCTGCACACTGTAGATGACATATTGCGACAACTTGAAATAAAACGCGAGAATTTTTCACTGTTCTTGACTGATGCTGCTCGGTAGATGTCTTTGGCTGGAAAGACATTAAAGGAGTTATACCCTTCTTTGATGCATGTCACCAGCGTTGCGCACTTACTACATAACTGCGCTATGCGTGTGCGTGCTCATTTTAAAAATATTGATGAAATAATAGCAACGATCAAGGCAGCAACAATCAAAAACAAACATCGCAAGAAAGATTTTCCTGATACTGGTCTGCCATCTCCTCCTGACCCTGTAATTACAAGATGGGCAACTTGGCTTAGAGCTGCCCTATATTACAGTGAGAACCTTCCAGCTGTTCGTACCATTGTCAACAGTTGGACAAGTGCAGGCCTTTCAGTCAGCAGAGCAAAAGACGCTATCAATGTGGAAGATTTGGTGCCGGACTTGGTTAAAATAAATCAATACCGGACTCTAGCAGTCAACGTAGAGTTGTTAGAAGGAAGTGTCTGCACGATGACCGAAGCATACGAACTGCTGAAGAATATGCAATTCGATGATAATCCGTGCGCAATTAAAAATTACATTAAAAAACGACTATCCAACTCTGATTTAGAAACAATAATAAACTGTACCAACTTGACAATTGACCCAACAAGCTACGCACTATTGCAAAAAGCCCAGCCAACCTCTGCTGCTGTTGAGAGGTCGTTTTCTATGCTCAGTGAATTACTGTTATTTTGTAAATTATTTTGATGTTAAGAACGTAAAAAATATATGATGCTGTATTACAATAAAAGCACAAATATTGTATTACAATAAAAAGTCCTGGTAATTATATTGTGTGGCTTTCGTTAAAAACATCATAGACAGACTGTTAATGTACAGTACAGTTGCGATTACAACGCATTTTTTGTATTTCACACTAATTGATACCGGTACACACAATGGCTCGTTATCTTAGGTTTTGACGTCATGCGTCGCTTTGTTGCTTTAGCTTCAAGACTGAGTGATTGAGAAAATGTTTAAAAGTAGGCTACCTTCTTCTTTAAAAACTTATGTAAATTGCGGATTATAAAAGATTTTTAATCAAAAAAGTGAAACAAGACATAAATAATAGGCGAAAGCGGTTAGGTCAAAATAAAGTCAAAATTTTGCTAAAGTAAAGTCAAAAATACATTTTTTTAGGTCAAAAAAAATGGCCCAAGTAATAACAATATGTTTTTAAACAACATACTCACAAACACAATACCTTTACTCAAAATCAATCTAGGTCAAATTTCTTCTCAAATTAGTTCTACACGCAGCAGCCGATTACACCTGGCCAAATTTACTTTTAGGAACTATTGCCACTTTTATCTGTTTGCACAGGAAAATGCCAGATGTTTTAAACGAAACGCTTTCTTCGTTTGTGCTAAGCTGCAACGCTGTAAAACCTTCTTCGATTGACGAGCATTTGTGGCAAACCGAACGTGAAATCTAAGTAGGTGTTAATATCAGGTCTGCGAATCAGATATTCAAGCTTGTCAGCCCGCCACTCTTTCATTTTCTTAACTTTGTATTTTACCAGCAGTCGGTGAAAATGCCAATTACGCCAGCATAAGCGAGTAGAAGGAAGAATCGAAAGTTTGAGTGATAGATCGCGAACTCGTCTGCACTTTACAATCATCGTTTCACAGTGACCTACTTCTTTCTACTTCTGTCCAAAATTGTAAACGTTCTTTTTAGGCGATGAGGCCGCTTTGTGACGGGTTGCTGTCAACTGAGTGAAACAAAACTAGCACACCGAATGGCGCAAAAATTCTCAACTTGGTTTCTAAAATCTTAATAAAATTTTTCAAATAAGCCAGCTGGGCTTGGCTCACGAGTTGAGATGATTTTGAAGGATCTGAAATAGGAGATTTTCTTTATTTTGTTTTTTTATTCACTGATCCTCAAAATTAACTTCCCAGAGCAATTCTTTTTAGCAACCACAACTTTGTGCTTTACCTTTTATAGTTGTGTGTACGGAGTTAATAGCTCCGACCAATCGCTTCTAATCACTGCGCAAACATAACTGCATTGAACCTCTTTCGCACAACTCCGCAGGGAGCGTGAAGAACAATTTTTCGCAGCAGTTGCCAAACTCACATTGTTGATGGATTAAATAATCAAATTAACTATCGATAATACATCAAAAAGCTCCATCAAGAACTGTATTGAAAGGCTTTCTAGGAATTGGAGCATGCTTCTTGCGTCATCACCAGTACAGCTGCGCGCACATAGCAATGACTCGATACTGAACTTCTATTGGCCGTCATCACACCACTGATGATGTTGAACAAGCAACAGATGATGGCCAATATAACGAGCTAGTATGTCATTTGATGACCAAAGGGGAATACACTAATGTTCCATTTCACATATTGACCTTCAAAAAACAAAATGTCCACAAAGTCACACTAAAAAGTGAAAATCTATTTGCTGTGAAGTGCGACTTGTATTCCTGGTTTTCTAAAATCTCACTGCATTTAAACTCTTATCACCTCTGATCAACCATCCTTCCTTCTTTCATCCAGGTCAACTACCCCGTCTCTCTCCCTCTTCGGGTTAACCTTTCGTTCTCCTCGCTCTTCTAGGTAACCGCCGCTTCCATTTCCTCTTGTAACTATAGGCACTTATTTTCCTTGCTTTTCTGTTCAACCACTCCTTCCCATTTTCCCATCTTGGTTAACCACCCTTTCTCTCTCCTTTCTGGCAAACAACTCAAAAAATTGTGATAGTTCACTTGTTTTGCGACGTAGTAATTTCATAGCATTTGAAAATATTTTTAATAATTTTTCATAAAGTTTTTCGGCTTAAAATGAAGGAGAAAGTGCGAAACAGTGCAACGCTTTTTGCAAAATAGCACGTTTTGACCAAAACTTAATATTTTTCAAAATTTTTTTAGGACATTTAAATTTGATCTAAACTCAAGTGATTAAACACAAAATGTTTAATGTGTAGATTTTACTTTTTCTGCAATGATGTAATAAAGTCATCTAGTCAAAAGTCAAGTCATATTCTATATTGTGTAGCAATTACTTAAGTGCATATGTATGGCTTACTACAGTACACTAACAGCTATTTCGAATTTTTAAGTTTCGAAAATTTAAGTAAACAAAAATTGAACAAGGTCTTTAGAAGTGCAACTTTTGCATTCACAATACTTCGCTCATGGACCTATCATCAAAGGAAGTCGCTGGGTAGGACTTTGATAACTCGGCCAGCATTGACACCATAGGATAGACTTGAGCCACTAACTTACAGAAACTGCATCCCTAGCCAATCGCTATAAGAAAATAAACCAACGTTACACCAAACGCCATAACCAAATTATTCATGCTTTGTTCCATTGGGGCGCTGTTGGAAACTTGAGGTGAAGCACTGCTAGCATCACGCGCAAGTGAGACGAAATGGAGTCTGCTGTCTTGATCACAAGCTTGATAGCAGAAATGTTAAGCTGGTAAAGTGGTCTATCACCTCCGTCAATAATGTCGAGCTCCAACTAGTGGCATGACCTGCAATTAATTGTTACGCGCTTTAAACTACGTGTGCTTTGAATCATTGCCTTGAACTGCGGAATTAACTTTTAGCAGTTCGCTGATCTAACGCATTAGTATCTAAGCACTCGTTGTGCTGTGTTGCATGCATGCAACTGTAGTTTTGCATTGACAGCTTATACGTCAGGATTTCTGTTTTTGTACAGATGTAATTTGTTATTATGTTGCTGAGTTTTAAGTAAATAAAAGCCCAAGTTTTGTTCTTACAATAATTTTATTCACTAAAAATACACCTATGGATCGTTTACTCAAACCAGAAAAGTTCGATACCTTGCCGAAAGATTCAGAATCAACGAAAATTTTTGATTACTGGCTTCGCATCTTTAAAGGATTTATAGCGACTGTAGCAGCCAACGCTGGTGAAAACGAAGAGATAAACAAATTTGCGCTGCTGACAAACTTCTTGATTCACGAAACCTATTCTTTTATCGCGGAAGCTGCCATCTACGACGAAGCCAAGACCGCTCTCACTAGGGCTTACCACAAGCAAAAGAGTGTTGTTTTCGCCCGACATTTATTGATGACCAGGACCAGCGTCTAGGCGAAAGCATCACGGAATACGTTCACTCTCTTCGGGAACTAGGCAGAGATTGCGATTTTTTTCAAGTCACAGCTGAGCAGTACAGGGACGAACTTACACGAGATGTCTTTGTTAATGGGCTCGCTTCGTCCAGCATCCGACAACGCTTACTTGAAGTCGATGGTATGTATTTCAAATCATCAATTGAGCGTGTCGAAATACTTGATGGGGCTCAGCATCAACCAGTATTTTACTCCGCTACTGCAACAAAACAAGATTCAAAACCTCACTCGTCGCATTCATCCTCTCCTGCTTTGGCTCGTCTTGCAACAAGAAAAAAGCGTATACGTCAATGCTATTTTTCTGGTGGTGTTCTTCATACAGGTGGGCGAAAGTAATGCCCGGCAAAAGATGAGCGCTGAGATAAATGCGGAAAAGTAGGTCATTTTCAAAAAGTATGTCAGAGCAAAGAGCAAAAACTTTTTGCTGCCTCAGCGTCGACTTCTCTCTCGTTTGATAAGCAGGGAACTTTATCAACCAACCAAACTTCGTTTTTACTTTCTATTTTGGCCGGAGCTCCCTCTAGCTTAAAAGAGAGTGTCGTCCCTTGTTTCCTAAATGGCTAATTGCTCGATAGTCTACTAGATACTGGAGCTTCCGATAACTTTGTCGATAAAAAAGTTGCAGAATCTCTGGGTTTAAAACCCCAAGGTGGCAATTCAATTGTATCTATGGCTTCTGGAAAACTAAATGCTCCTATTCTTGAACAAATTTCAGGCAATCTTGAGATACAAGGAAGAAGTTACTTTGATGTAACGCTTGGCGTTGTACCTGACCTTTGTTCCGATATTGTGCTCGGACAATCCTTTATGAACAAGCACAAAGGAATTACTTTTGAATTACATGGAACACAAGAAGGACTTGTAATTTAAAATTCTGTTCGTTGTGGAGTTGCGACCTCTAATGTAAAGAGTCCCCGACTATTTAACAACCTCGATCCAAACATAAAACCAATTGCCATTAAGAGTAGACGATTCAATGAAACAGATCAATCCTTTACTAAAGAAGAGGTAAGACAATTACAGTACATGCTGAAGGTATCATTGAACCCTCGTATTCTCCTTGGCATGCTCAAGTCTTTGTGACAAAAGATGAGCGACATAAACGCCGAATGGTTGTGGACTATTCGCAAACTGTTAACCGATATACTCTACTTGATGCGTACCCTTTGCCCAACATAGACGAGCAAGTGGCCAAAATTGCTAAATGTTCTGTGTTTGGTACTCTCGATTTAAAATCTGCTTTTTACCAGATACCTTTATCGGTCGAAGATCGACCTGATACCGCCTTTGAAGCAGAAGGCAAATTGTATCAATATACACGATTACCCTTTGGTGTTACCAATGGTGTTTCATTTTTTCAACGTATTATTGACAATATTGTTGCTAAGCATAATTTACGTGATACTTATGCTTATTTAGACAAAATAACGGTTTGTGGTAAAACTATGAAAGATCACGAACATAACCTCAAAGCGTTGTTTTCTGCTGCTAAGTCAGAAAACTTAACGTTTAACAACAGTAAATGTGTTTTTGCTCGTACTGAAATTAACTTGTTAGGATACAGAATTTTTCATAATTTAATCCAACCTGATCCTGAGTGATTACGGTCTTTGCTTGATTTGCCTCTTCCTCAAGAAAAAGCTGAGCTCCAAAGAGTCATTGGTATGTTTTCTTACTACGCTAAATGGGTTCCTAAATTCTCTACCAAATTACCACCCTTAGTGCAAGCTAACGTTACTTCTTCATTTCCTCTTTCTTCTGAAGCTGCCAATGTCTTTGAAACCTTACGTTCGCAACTCACCTCAGCATGCTTGGCTAGTATTAGAAAAGGAATTCCGCTCACTGTTGAATGTGACACCTCTAAGCACAGTCTCTGGGCAACGCTCAGTCAAAATGGTTTGCCAGTCACTTTTCATTCTCGCACTTTTACTGCCACTGAAAAACGTTATTCTGTCATTGAAAAAGAAGCTGAGGCTATAATGGATGCTTTAAAAAAATGGAATCACCTTCTTCACGGACATCGATTTACCCTTGTGACTGACGAGCTGTAAGTTTCATGCTTGATCTCAAACGATTAGGCAAAATCAAAAACACCAAACTACAGCTCTGGCGTGCCGAATTGGACAATTTTGAATATCACATCGAGCACCGACCAGGCAAACCAAATGTTGTAGCTGATGCCTTATCACGAGTCCCTTCCATTGCCTCTTTCTATTTAGATCTTGCCAAAATCCACCATCAGCTTGGTCACCCTGACGTATGTAGACTGTCTCATTTTGTAAGATCTAAGAATCTTCTGTTTTCTAGAAAAGATGTAAAAAAAGTCTGTCAAACACGTAAAACCTGTGCTGAACTTTTTTCAAAAGCCCTTGAAAGTTTTTTTCAAAAGCCCCTGAACAATTAATGAAAGCTTTGCATCCTTGGGATTGAGTCAGTATTGACTTTAAAGGTTCATTAGAAGAAAGAAACCAATACATCCTTTTTGCAATTGATGAGTACATCCATTTCTCCTTCGCTTTTCCTTGCCGTGATATGACTACTTCTGCAGTAATCAAATGCTTAAGTAATTTATTCTGTCTCTTTGGACTTCCAACATACGTTCAGAGTGATCGAGGTTCTGCTTTTCTGTCTAGTGAACTTAAGAACTACTTGACTGAAAGAGGAATTGCAACAAGTAAGAGTACTCCATATCATCCTACCGGGAACAGTCAGTGCGAACGAATCTACTAAACTGTTTGGAAAACAGTGCAACTTATTCTAAAAACGAAGCAACTTCCTAATAGCTCCTGAGAGGCGGTACTTCCCAAAGCATTACATGCCGTACGCTCTCTCTTGTGCACTTCAACTAACGCCACTCTGCATGAACGATTCCTTTCCTTTCCTCGTCGGAGTATGATTGGCAAAAGCTTGCCCTGTTGGCTGATACAACCTGACCCGGTTCTTCTACGACGTTTCGTGAGAAACAAGAATCAACCATTGATCGACGAAGTCGAGCTCATGGAAGCAAATCCCAACTTTGCTCACATTCGCTTCCAAGATAGTGGAGAGTCCACAGTATCAGTAACTGATCTGGCCCCGTACCCTTCCAAAACAATTACCCTTCCAGAATCTAATACTTATCATGATGAAATTACGGACGATGAGCAGCCAACCACTACTTCTGATAGTTCTCCACTTCATAACTGTCAGGGACATGAATCTATTTCATCAGACACTGTGGACAATTCTCTCCCCACTGTTACCACATCCCCAGACCACTCTACTAGACCTAACTCTTCTGACTCTTTACTTTCTCAGCCTCTTGTCCTACGCCGATCTTCTAGAAATATCCGTCCCCTTAATAGATTTGGAAACAATATATATGATGTTTAACAATAGCGAAATTAATGTTTAGGAGGGAAGAATGACATGACCTGCAATCAATTGTTACGCGCCGTGTGCTCCTGTGCTTTAAACTACATGTGCTCTGAATCATTGCTTTGAACTGCGCAATTAACTTTTAGCAGTTCGCTGAACTAACGTATTAGTAGCTATGCTCTTGTTGTGCTGTGTTGCATGCATTGTAACTGTAGTTTTGCATTGACAGCTTATATGTCAGGATTTCTGTTTTTGTACAGATGTAATTTGTTATTATGTTGCTGAGTTTTAAGTAAATAAAAGCCCAAGTTTTGTTCTTACAATAACTAGTTTCAGAAATTTTACTCAAAGCTTAAATTATCAGAAAATTAACTAAGCCGCTTTATCATTTTTATTCTGAAACTGCACTTTTGTTTCTTCTTAAATACTGATCGCCGCTTCTTGATTTAGGCTTTACTGCTACGAGTGCTCTAAGTTTATTGCTCATAATAGTGGCCGAACGGAAGGTGCACTAAAAGGCATTGCGGGGAAATAAAGCTTGGTGCTGTAGCTGCCTGAAGCACTGTTGACACTCTCCCCAATCCACTTTTGATCTGTCATCTTTTGATCTCCTCAATCGTTTCCCAAAAACCTAGCAGCACTGACAAGCAAGGCTTGGTGTGGAATGAGTTTGGAACATGAATGATGATCACGACATGTAACGTTTGAAAATGTTCTACTTGTTTGAGTAATTTTGACAATACGGTATTTCTCCAACAAAAACTATACAATTATTTTTATTTTTTTACTTTTACGTCTCAAACACTGATTTGCATTTTGACTGACTCTAAAAAAATCACATTGAAAAGGTATCACTTTAAAGTTAAAAATAATGCTGCAAAATCATAGCATATAAAAAATACTTTAACCAAAATACATTGCGCTGAATTTTTTGCAAAGCTGCCATCAAATTTGTACTTTTATTTCATTCTTACGTTTGTTATTTCATTCTTATTGTTTGTTGTTTTATTTCTTCGATTATTTACTGGAATCCGTTGCTGGTCTGGTACACTCCTCGATTTTATCGTCTTCTTGGTTATTTGCATTTCCGATGTTGTCTCGTTGCACCCTACTCCCGTCGACGTCATCAGCGCGTATATTTACAGGAATTTTATGCCGGGCAGAAATATTTTTTAGCTGGCTTTCGTAAATCACGTTAAGCTTTACTGCCTCCGAATAATTATGTTTCAAGTCGTCCACCTCGTTGAAAAAGTATCCGTCAAAATGAGAAAGCTCTGCTCGAAGCCTTCCAATCTCCTTTTCCATATCTTCCACCTCCTTCTGCATTTCAGAGCAAAATGGACATTCCTGTAAAAACGTTTTGTCATTCTTTTTTGTAACCTTTGTCACCACAAAGCAATTATTCATGCAATTCAATAGAATGCCAAAACTTCAAATGTCTAAATATGGTGATGCCTCACCAGCATTCTCAATTTCCCTTAATCCACACCAGCATCTCACATGCCAGCTATTCATGATCTTTCACACAAAACTAAATCTGTACTAGCCTATTGTAGGCTAGTCCATCCAACAGTGTTTCCGGCATAAAATTCAAATATGCCCCTCTGGGCAATTTCTAGTACAGATTTAGTTTTGTGTGAAAGATCATGAATAGCTGGCATGTGAGATGCTGGTGTGGATTAAGGGAAATTGAGAATGCTGGTGAGGCATCACCATATTTAGACATTTGAAGTTTTGGCATTCTATTGAATTGCATGAATTACAAATATGCTCTTTGGTCCTTAATTGAACCAAAGAGGGGTGGTGGGAGTGTTTTGTACAGGGTATTACAGAAAATAAGCATACGGCTGATGAGGGTCAGTAACCCGAAACAACGTTGTCCCGTGTTGTTATTTTGTGTTATACTGACTGCAATAGGCTGACATTATACTCAAATGCTATCCCTGCATGTTGATTCTAGCGCAATGCGGTTGAAACATGTGAAGCGCCTATGTGATATAGGTCAAAACCGTTGCCCTTGTATGAGGTCTATGCAGTAATGCAGCAATGGATCGATGGCATGATCTGAAATTGCCCAGAGGGGCATATTTGAATTTTATGCCGGAAACACTGTTGGATGGACTAGCCTACAATAGGCTAGTACAGATTTAGTTTTGTGTGAAAGATCATGAATAGCTGGCATGTGAGATGCTGGTGTGGATTAAGGGAAATTGAGAATGCTGGTGAGGCATCACCATATACATACAAAGCAATTACTTGAATAGATTCTTTTAAGCTGACGTCATCAATCGACATGCGGGCTTGTAGTATTTTTATCTTATGCTTCATCCTCATATTTTCACATTCAAGTTCAATGTTATTGATTCTGAAATATTTGAAAATAATGCATTTACATCGCAGATTTAATTACTTTGTTTGTTTGTTTAATGTATGAAGCTAATGAAAGGTCACGGGAGCACATTTGTCAATAAGACAGTGATTCTCCAACTTATTTCGATGCGACTGCTTTTAAAAAACTCGTGGTACTTGCGGTGCAGCAGAAACAAGCTAAGGTGTTTGCTTGCCATTCTGCAAGATAGATGTGATCAAAATCTAAACTACTGTAGATATTCTAGCGAAATTTTGTTTTAGGCCTGTCATTTGTTGCAAACTTTTGCTTATTTTTATCGAAATGCAACATCAGCATCCTGTTTTCATATGTGTTACTGACTGCCGCAGCCTTCATCTGTTAGGCACCAATATAAAATTTAAATTGTGACGTATAATTGTTAAGCGAAAAGTCGATTGCTGAATTTCAACATTGCAGTTATCATAGTTTTGTTATAATGCAATTGAATAAAGGCTGCGCATTAAACGATAATAAAGGCAAAAACCGAATTATTGTACCACGCGCTAGAAAACTTAAAACGATGTCCCAAGGCGTCGCGATGCACAGTTTGAGAACCATTGCATTAAGATAAATTACCAAATGCTACTTGGCTGCATTTTGATGGTGAACACATACGTTGTAGCGACACATTGCGTCGGCAGACAAATAGATGGAAATAAAATAAATGCGTTCATTGATTTCGAATAGAATTTTGGGAAACGAAATGCAAGTGAATTGCTACTTTTTATCAAGAGGACTACATAAGGAAATGGACTCTCTATAATCTAAATCTTCTGTTTGTTCTTCTTGATTCGATGTGACGTTTGAGAGTGAATGAATATTTTGCCCTCATCCAACGAGGAGAAATCCCGTCATCATCAGGTAGTTAAATTTTTTTATTGTACACATAGCATTTTATGTTCTCATAAAGCCTCTCCAAACGTACTTGCACAGAAAAAAGCTTGTCATGTCATCCGACTTGATGTTTGATGAAAATTCTCTCAAAGCTTTTTCCAATGATTTCATCTAAAAAAACGATGTTCAAGATTACATTTCTTGCGCAGCTAAGTGGTAAAAGTTAATGTTGGTTTGTTTGTTGTGAAAGTTACATTTACAATTATTTAGTGTATTGCTTATAAGGAGGTCTATTGTGATTAATTATGTAACCAGAAGCACCACGAGAAAACTTTCATCTTTGAGAAAAACTTTAGGTTGAAATAACTGACATTTGGAATAAACTGCTTGAAGCAATTTTTATGATTCTGCAGTTTTTGCAAAATTTAAGCTCACCTTTTTTTCTTGCTGATCAACTTTTTCCTTCAGTTCCTTCTTCTCATCACACAATGCCTTCAGATTTAAATGATCCCTATAAAAAAGAAACAACCAGTTAATAGCCAACATGAATTACCTGTGACACTTGCCACCCTTCGACTATACCTTACAGGCAACCAACACAACATGCACTCACAACAGCTCACTTTAAAGCAACACGCCACACTCAAACAGCACACCTCACACAAATAACTCACAGCACTCAAATATTTCACAACATACCACACACGAAATAACTTTTCCAACAACATGCCACAGAACATTTTTCTAAAACAATTTGTTAACTGTCCTCACTTACTCAGCTTGAATTTGAGCCAATTTTCTTTCGCATTCATCCAGATTTTCTTCAGTATCCAATAATTTTTTCTCCCTGTCCTGTGAACGTCACTTAGCTATTAGAGCATGACAAACACGCATTAGCGGCAAGGCCGAAGCTGCCCAAACTCTACAATCACCTTCATCAAGACATCACGGAAGTTCTTGATCATTTCGATATTGTTGATCGCGACATCGCGCTTCACTGTCATTGCTTGTAATTCGTCTTCAAGTTCATGGACTCGCTTCTGCAGATTAATTGCGCGTTTATTTTCAAAACTCTCTCTCTCTCTCACTTACCCCACCCCTAATCACTCATTTTTGTATTAAATGTTGTATGCCGGTATCGGCTTTTGACATCGCAGCTATAAGTGTCACTTTTCTAAACTATGACACAACAAGTGTCCTTTTACCAGACTATGACACTACGGGTGTCATTTTGCCAGATTATAACACTACGGGTGTCACTTCACCAGACTACGACACTGCGAGCGTCATTGTACCAGACTATTACACGCCAAAGGGTACTTTACCAGACTATGACACTACAAGTGTCAATTTACCAAACTATCACACTACGAGTGTCATTTTACCAGACTACAGTATTACACTACTAAGGTCACTTTGCCAGACTATGACACTACCAGTGTCATTTTACCCAGACTATGACACTACGAGTGTCACTTTACCAGACTATGACACTACCAGTGTCATTTTTGAGTTTTTATCCGTCATTCACTTTTAGTTCTTCAACCCAAGAATCTCCCTTTGCTGCCTTTTGCTCCTCCTTCATTTTCTCCATTTCTTTTTCCATTTCAGTTTTTTTGTTCTAAATATACAACATTACATCTTGACGGAAACTTAAAAATTGAGCTCCTTAAGGAGTCTCAATAACCTAAAAACTACGCCATACCATCAATTCAATGTTGTGTCGCCAGCATTCTTCCAAGTCGTGGTGCAATTTCAAATTCTCCCTTTTGATCTGTTGTAAATTATTCTGTAAAAAATGTTTCGAACACGAGAGGAGCTGCAATGACTTGAAAAAATTATTTCAGCAAGTTTATTCACACGTAATAGTTTGTTCGTACAGAGCATACCTCAAGTTGTGTTGATGCTTCCGATAAATGCGATAGATCTAAACAATTAAAATCATTAAGTTATTTGATGGATGATAATTGACCAGAGCCAATCCAAAGCTGTGCTTTCTCTCTATTCAGCATCAAGAAGAAGGTCATATTTTTTAAACTGAATCTTAGTTAGAAAAAAATTGCCATCTGAGGTGTCGGCGCTCACCCGGTTTTTGTCGCTCAATACAAATGTTTTGACTACCTAGTGCAGTAGTCTCTAAACTTTTCCCATGGAGGTCTACATTGCTAAATTTTTAAAGCTTCGCGGATCAAGATTAAGTTGATGTTGCTATTAATGAACGGTTGGTAACGTCGTACCAGCTTGTTTTATGTTACCAGAAAAAACACTGCACAATGAATTCGTTTTGCATTTATGAAAAGGACTCCCCAAGCCGTAGGTTGGAGAACCCCCTAGTGCTCTGACAAGCTAATTGCTTTGATTTCAAAAAGAAATTTGTCTTCACACAAAATTTAGAAAAATTAGTCACTTATAAGCTATTTTCATGAATTTATGATAAATGCTGTCAAAAAAACATTGGGACATATTTGGCTGTTTTCGAAACATATTACTTCCTCGAAAAAGAAAGACACCTTTCACAGCAGAAGAACATAATGGCTAGTCCTATAAAACGCAATTTAATATGACGTGATGCAATTTTAATCCACAACTCGACATTTGTGTGACGTATAAACCTTTTATATGAATTTCTTCCAGTGTTCGAACTCGGTCTTCGAGATTAAAGTCAACAGTTGGTTTTATGAGACGGGTAGTTGACGTTGAAGAAGAATTCGCTACTTCTTTTTGAAGTTGTTCATTCTAGCAACAGTCATTGTGACGTAAAAAATCTCATTGCGGCAAAATTTTACTTGACAAGGTGAAGTTTCATCGACCTCAAACATTCAGGTATTTACTTTTTCTTGAAGTGCGTTGATGAACTTTTCGTTTCTCTTCTTTTCCGTTTCCAGTTTTCTCACTTTCTCGTCTGCATTTTTTGTTGCGATTTTCAGTTCTTCTAAATTTTTTTTCATATTTTCTATTATATCACTGCAAATAAAAAGTGAAATGAGATACTTACATTTATGGCGCCCCTACCTTGCATGACGGCCCCTTTTCCTTCATTTCCCATGACAGCCCTCCACTCACCTTTTCTTTTTCAACTCAACCAGAAAATTTTCGCTTTCCTCTATCAAAATTTTTTTCTAAAAAGATTACAAAACCAATTAATCTTGTGACAACACTTCTAAAACTTCAAGGGCGTAACTTTTGGGGTTATATATTAACAATTATTGCGCTGTACCGCAGCCAGAAGCAAATTTTGAGGAAGGTATTATTTGGTCTTGGTGTTTCTTAATTTGTTCTAAATATTTTCTGACTTTCAACTTTATATTTGAAGTTTTTGGAAGACTTTTTTTTCTTGACGTTTTGTAGCCTTTGTGTCTGAAAGACATCTTTCACTTCTTTGGATTTATATAAAACATTTGGGAAAGGACCATGATGCTTGTGGTTTTCTTAGCTCTTTGCAATGTCCGAATTCATACGGTATTTTGTGCTACTCCTATAACCTGTGCTATAAGCAAATAATGTTGTGGTTAATTCTAAATACTTTTTAGAAATAGCATAACATCATTTTTTAAGCCTTAGTCCTGCAAAATGTGGACGGTATTGCAGCTCTGCAATACGACTGGTAATTTAATTTGCGCAAAATATTGTTTTTAAGTGAAAATGCATAAACTAAATCTGCTTCAACCCAACAACTAATCCTAACCGATAGCGCAAAATCACCTGGTCGCTTTTTTCATCTTCTATTTGCTTTCTCTTTTTCAGGGCTTCTTCGTGATTTTGCTGTGCTCGGGTGCTTTCGAAAAAGTGAAATCTGAAAAAGAATCATCCTGAAACTAGTCTCACTTTGCATGCAGTGGCGCTGCACACAACCAAGTTTTCCATGTTCCACCGCGCCTGTGATCCAGCATCCATTGCATGAAAGCGAATCTCTTTCTTCAAAACTTCAACGTGATCATAGGTGTCAACATTGGCATGAAATCTCAAGGCCAGTTTCTGGTGCAAAGATCAGACTGACATGTCAGGGCAGAACTAAGGTGTCGTAATCCATGGGCTGCTCATACTCTCACAAAAAGTGGTCGTGTGACGCCGAAGCCAAAGATTGCTGTCATGTTTCAAACATGAACAATCACAACACGTGTTGAGAGTCTGGAAAACAGAAAAAATTTCCTATCTGTCCCCTACAAATTCGGCGCTACGTTATGCCCAATCGACCAAAAATATAACTACAATTAAGTGAAATATGCCATCTAGCGATCATTTTACCTTTCTGCTGTCATTTCTTGGGGTGGGGGTGGAAGTAACTCATCGGACACTGGATCTGGTAAAATTTGGGATCTTGGATCTTTCGCTGCTGCGGTATGATGAAGAGGAGGTGATGGAAGGCGATGATCAAAAGAATCATCGACTGGCAGAAAAGTGACATCTTCATTACCGCTAACCAGATTTCTTGAAATAAAACATCATTAACGTCCGCGGAATAAAATTCAGAGCAATCAAATAGCTTTAGAATTCGCAAAAATAAAAGCTCAGCTTCACCTGCGCTCTTTGCAGTATTCTCATACCGAAGAAGGTAATAATTTGAAAGCAAGATAGTGTGATGTAAGGTTGTTACTGAGGAAAACGAAACTATAAAGTTTTGTAACTAAAAAAAACATTTACCGAGTTTCAAAACTAATTTATTCAGTTGGATGCTATATGACGTTATATTCTTGCGTCGCGATAAAAAGGATTGAGATATTTACTGCTGCAAATCGTTGACGGAATCTTGGTTACCTCTCAGTGGTATTGTCATCCTTCTTCTCCGTTACGTCATGAATGATGATGTCATCGGCGGAGGTGGGCGTCGAATTGTCATTGAATGTTCGCTAAAGAAGTAGAAATCCCACGTTGCTAAAGAAACTACACTCAATCCATCACAAACTCACCTTCGCCTCAGTCGAACTTGTTTCAGCCATGGATGATTTATCGCTTAAAAAATTAAGCATGTTTAACAAAGTTACTGCAGCAACATCAACATTGTCCCACTTACATAACGTCACTGAGGGTTTTCTTGAGATTTTTTTCTCTTGTCTTCATGATCGCCAACTGGACAAAAACATTGTGATTCAGTGAAAGTTACGTTTAGAATCAGAGAAAAACGACAGTGGCGCTAACTGCTTAATATTAAGACCTGCTAAGAAGTTTCCTCCGTTCCACTTGATCAGCTGCGATGTAGACAATACTCCCATCATAGCGTCAATTCCAGAAACGTTAAAAGGAAATGAATCACGCCGCCTTATGAAGAGGGTGATCTGCCATGAACGCGCTACTATGATTCTCCCTTTTTCACTTACTTCGTCATTGGCCCGAGCTAACAATTCTTTATTGTGACATAATTTTTTATTTGTCAGATCCAACTGCTTTTTCAGCGACTTAATTTCCCCATCTAGCGGCCATATGCGCATCAACTCCTCATCCGCCGAATGACGTAGTCTGTAACAGGTGACCTACGAGTTAAAACAGTAAACAATAATTTATTCCTCCTACTCCCGATACCTGTCGATTTCTTTTTCTTTGTCGTATATTTCCTTCCTCATTTTTTCCCTCATTTCCTCCGATTCAAATCGTTCCCGCGACATTTCTTTTCTCGCTTCTTCAACTTCCCTGTTCCGCTGTAAACGATTACTTGAAATGGCGTCACTTACACGATGGCGCTATTTCAACGATACCCTTTTCAGAGAAACTTTGCAACTTACCTTCTCCTCCAATGAATGCATCTTCTTCTCAAGGTCATCAACCTTTGAAATGAGATTGCCTTTTTCCTCTTCAAGCTCAGTGACATGCGAAGCGAGTTCTTTATTTGTTATTTGCATCGATTTTAGTTTCTGTTCCAAAGCGGTGTTTCTAATAAGCAAAAATAATAAAAACTATGGTTTTTGTCTCAAGTAGAATAACTTTGTCCATACAGAAATCGCAAAGAAAATCTTTGAAGAGTGTGAAGTAGAAAGAGTGAGTTCCAGGCTGAAGAAAGGCAGATTCCAAGTAGAAGAGAAAGATCAAGCAAAAACCAAACCTGGGGAAGAAGGAGGAATCATGATCGGGTGAGTGGAGGAAAAGTGTCTTCAGGAAAACCTGGAGAGCTTAGTTTTACTTTAAGTCTGGCCAAACCAAAAATGCGAAAAGAGGTTGGAAGTCAACAAACCTGCACATAAAATGGCCAAGCAAAATAAATCAGGGTGATTTGTAAAAAAATTAAGGGCGCCTCAGAGAGGAGAAGAGAGATAGGGCAGGACAAATGATGGCCAGTGATGACGCAACTAGCCGCTTGGTGAAAGTGTTGAACTTGGCATTGTTGGAAACGCTGAGACAAGAAAGGTGCAATGCGTTATATCAGTCGGCAAGACTTGCATTTTTTTGTCCCTGACAGTAATTACTGACTTGGTGTTTTGTTCCAGTAATGATGCATTAGCTGTTTTCTTGATCTTCTCAACGAGTAAATTATTTTCTTCCAATTTGGTGCTCATTACGATCAATTCTGTTTGATTCGTTTCAACGCGGGTCTGAAAATAAAGTATTAACTGCATTTGTGTTCTGTGAGTTTATGTGTTGGCTAACGGGATCAATAAACAAATTCAAGCTTAAACAAAAACGATGTTTATCAGTATGTAACTATCGTTTTATTGGTTGGTTCATGAATAGCTGCAATGGAGAGGGATTTCTCGTAACTTCCTAGAAAGACCTGGATTTAAAACCTCACCACTCGTTATGAGATAATGGTGTTCAATTGTCTCATGATTCGCACAATTTAGACACGATATAAAATACTTAACTCCAAACCACACGCTCACGCAAGTAGAAACATGACGATCTGGCTAGAAGTAGCTTATTTTGAACTAATCATGAATGCGGGCTGATAGCTTTGCCAACAATAAGACAGAATGTACACGTTCAATGGTAGCTCTTAGCAACTTGTCAATAGGGACTGCTTTATTACTTTAAGTCTTAAACATCAATTTTTTATCCATCTAGCGCAACCTCAAGCTCTTCAACCACGCTCGCCAACTTCCGATTTTCTTTATCCAACGCTTTCATCCGTTTGCTGACGCCAGTGTTTCCTCCCTGTACAGATAGTGACAGATTCTCTCTGCAAACGGAATTACATCGCTATAAAACTGCAATGATTTTGAAGTGTCTTTTTCTCATTTACAAGAAAGTTACAAAATAGTAACTGATTGTGAAATCATTGCTTCAACGCAAGATCAAAAATCAGCACCGACCACCTATCCACCTAGCAACACAGTCCGATTACTTTCTCCCCCTTCCATTGGCCCCGTTTTTCTAATTCCCCTTTCTGCCTTCATCATTCATTTGCTTGCTCCCAATTTTCTTTCCTCCTATTACAACCTCACTGTTTTGCGGCTACCTGTAAGTTTCAAGCTCTTTTTGTAAGCTTCTTTTCATTTTCTCCGCATTCTTCTGCATCCGAAGTACTTGCTGACGTAATTGATCGTTTTCCTTCTCCATCGCGGTGTTGTCCAACAACAATCTGTGACATAAATCAAGGTGGGTTTCTTATTGTGGTAGCTTAAAAGCCAATACTACAAAACTCTAATTTCTTTTTTAATAACTTCGTATTATACTTGTGTGTGTGTGTCGTGCATAATGCTTGCAACTTAATGCAAGTTGTCTTCATACAGTTACTCGACACCACCTTAATTGCTTTCACAGTTGCAGTGTTCTGAAAATTTTCTTGTTTGCAGCTACAACTTATTGCTTGCCTGCAGTTCGATTATGATTGTTGAAAACATATTTTTCAACTTTCTTCATATATATTTTAGAATGTGGTTTAATTCCAAGCAAATGAAAGTCAATTGTTTATCGCTCTTTGTGGTTTTGAGATCAATAGCGACTAAATTAAAGGCGTAATATGAAATTACACCTAATTACAAACAAAATCAAAAGGTTGTAGGTATGACATTTGCGCATGTTGTAATGCCCGGCAAAAATTTCTAACCAGTGTAAAAATATATTCCTTCCATAATCACAACCTCACAATGTTTTCGTCACCTTTCTTCCATTTCGCTCGCTTCTTCTCGTATCTTTTGAATTTCAGTTCTCAGCAATTGCTCTGACGTCATCGCCCTCTCATATTTCTTTTCAATCTCTCGAAGTTGCGCCTGGAACGAAAAGTTAAGATTTCGCTGTGCTACCTAACGTGATTGCTCGTATAAAGAGGGAGGGAGGATGGATAGGAGGTTAGTGGGAAGTTCTACAAAAATCATTTCCATCTGCGCAACACACAAAGTAATTATGATCACCTTTGTTTTAAGTTCACTTCCCTTCTCGTCTTTAATCATTTCTTTACGATC
Source organism: Trididemnum clinides (assembly GCA_963675345.1). NCBI lineage: Eukaryota > Metazoa > Chordata > Ascidiacea > Aplousobranchia > Didemnidae > Trididemnum > Trididemnum clinides. Next base: position 32,051,268 of record OY776303.1, read on the forward strand.
TTGCTGCATTAAAAGAAGTGCCTCACTGAAAAAAAAACGGAAAAAACAATAGAATTAGCGGAGAAAAATTGGTAAAATTTTCAAGTCATCTTTGCTTTTTCTAAAAAAGTGAATCGAAGGCGTTTGAAAAGTCCCCCTCGAAGAACCCAAATTTAATGTCTACAACTCGTTGGTTCAAGAAAAGTTTAGAGTAGCAACAATAATAGGGAATAAACTACGTCATTGAATGAGAAAACAAAGCTGGGATTAATTTGTATTGTTTCCGGATCAATAGAAATAAGCGCGGACTAACTGATTTATCGGACCAACAGCTGGCTCTGTTTTCTGAAGTTACGCTGCCTTCTCCACTTCAACGGTTATATTTACATGTGCCATCAATCCCCCATCTTTCTTCCCACTATTATTTCCTCCCTATTCTCATCTCCGTTCTCACTTTAACTTCCATCTCCACTCCCACTTCAATCCCCACCCCCATCTCCCATCTTACCATTCTCCCTGCTTTTATCTTTTTTTTGTACTACCATCTCCTTTTTTCTTCTTTTGTCTCCAGTTCCTGCTTCTAATCTTCTACCGCTGCTACTTTCTTCCCAACTCCACCCCTTACTTACTTTTACTCAAATCTCACTTCCCTTCTCTCACAATTTCATCTTACCCGCATTGCTTGAAGTTGTTTTCCGCTTCTTTTCTCTTTTTTTCTTCTTTTTTCAACTTTGTTTCTAAAGCAGATACCTAAAAAGCAGAAATTTTTTTCTTCTGTTTTGGGGCCAGCATAAAATTCTTTCACATGTGAGTGCACGCGTAAATTTCGTTGATCACCTAGCAACCTTTTCAACCCCTCACCATCTGTGATTGTTCAAGGCTTGCAGAAACTCCGTGCAATTTCAGGGTTTCCAATTCATTTCTTGACTTTTTTAGCTTCTCTTCTAAATTTCTGCAATTGCAAACATTTATTCATCAACTCCATTATAATCGCAACCATCTGTCTACGATACCTGACGCGCACGTTTTCTTGAGCGCCAGTTGTTCTCTTCTTTTTCAACGTTTGCAATTCCTTTAATAGATAAGTTTTTTCGCTATCCAACCTTCAAACAAAACGTCATCATTAGTGACGATGATGTTGCGATAATTCTATATTCATTCTCACCGTTTGATGGCTTCCTCCAAATTTTTGTGGGGCAATTTTTTTTCGTTTAACTTGTTTAAATCGGTTGCTGAAACCTAAATTATCAAAATGATAAATCTCTTTACGTCCATTCATTAATCTTTTGCGATAAAAGATTTCAGCAGCGAAGGCTCTGCCAAATGAGTAAAATGCTTTAACAAAGACTCATCAAATACGTCATTCTTGCTACTAAGAACTGGAAATGCGCAAAACTGACACAAGACTAGAGAATAAATTATGCAAGGTGAAACTTGGGAAAAACTTGCCAATGTGAAAACTTGGAAATGAGTCATTTGAGTCAGCAGATGTAGCGAAAGTCGTGAGGTTTGTGCGGAGGTTTGCTGCTCTAACGGCTCTTCAAAAAGACAGGACAATTTTAGCAGGCGGTTGAAACTGTGTTATAGATATTTTGACGCTACAGTTTGGTTAAGTTCGCAAGTGTAATAAAACAATACAAACCGGTTTAGACGAAGTTTCTTCTTCGTGACCTTTCTGTATCCGTCTAAGTGTTTCTTTGAGCGAAGCGTTTTCATCGGCGAGCTTTTGTATCTTGTTGCTACAGAGACGATACATGAAATCAATTTGCAGAAGCGCTGTGACTACAACACTCACCTGTAATCTGCTAGCTCTCCAATTTTTTTCTCCAAATTTTCAACTCGTTTCGATTTCTTTTGTATGTCATCTCGCAATCTAGAACATATCGCAAAGTAGAAATTGTGTTTGTTTGATTCTCCGGTGGTAATGAAGAGAATTTCTCACAAGGATTTTGAATTAAACGCAGCAAACCTCTTACATTTCTATAATCTTCTGCTTTTCCTCAGCTACGTTGAGCACTTCTGTGATCTCATCGTTCGCTCCATCATTGCGATCATCGTTCGCTCCATCATTGCGATCATGCAGCTTGCTGTTCGCTTCTTTGAGGGCAACTTGGAGTTTTGCGTTGCGCTTGACTTCTTTTTCAAGTTTGACCTCCGCTGCCTCCGCACGCTCGCGAAGCGTTGCTTCCAGCTGTCGATTCACGTCACGCTCTTTCGCAACCTTGTTTTCAGAACGCAAAACATCGCTTGGCATTGATGCCATTGGCTTTTCCTGTTTGAGTTTCGATATCATCTCCCTCAGCGTTTCCACTTCTTTCTAAATGATCACACGATGATCTCATAAGGAGATGATACTGGAAAATTGTTGAAGGTACTATGCTCTGAACACGAAAAGATAAAATCCCAGATCCAATTACAAATTTGCGCCAGATCCAACCATTTCTTAGCTTTGGATTTAAGCTAAGGTTTTTGCAACATGTTCCTCAACCTAGCCTTGACTAGTCGAACAACATTCTGATCAACATGTCTCTTAGCACATACTTCAGTATAAGTTACAACTCTCTCCTTTACGTGTTTCACACTACCAGTCCCACAACATGTATTCAATATGTCTCACGGCATGCTCCCCAATATTCACCTCAACATTTTAAACATGTCTTACTTCATGTCCAACAGCATGTTCCCTAACGTGCCCAAAATATTTTGCAGAACATGCTCTCAACAAACCTCACTCATTTCTCACAGCATACTCTGCTACATGCTCTAACCATGTCTCGCAGCATACTCCACAAAACGCCCACAACTTGTCTCACAATATAGTTCTTTACACAAACTTCAACATGTCTTGAAACAAGCTTACCCACCACCATTTTTTTGACACTTTTGGCTTCCTGCAACTTTTTTCCATTGCCCGTCTTTATCTTTCTGTTTAATTCTTTGTTTTCGTCTTCAAGTTCCGCTATGCGTTTACTGAAAAAAAGATAAAATAATCCAAATCTGCATTATTTTATTAAAAAATATAATTTACTTTTTTTCTCGAACTTGCTTTGGAATTGAAATGGCAGACTTCGAAAAATTTCTCGTTTTCAATTCTTGTAACTGCGTTTAAAAGAAGATTTTTTTGGTTTTCACTACTTTTGTAGAAAATAGTAAATATTATGAAGACAAAAGCATTGAATCTCATTGAAGAGCTGAGTTCTCAAAGAATCCAAGTCACTTTTTGACCCAAATGCAGATGACCCTTTTCAGGCAATAAACAAGTTTGTGTTGACCATCTAAAAAAACATTAGTCAGAGAAAAAGTACCGTACCTACAGGTGTGCGTGAAATAATTTCATCAAAGAAAAAGAGTTGGTATTTTTAAAAGTTGGCGAATATATTTCAATTACTGTAAAACTAATACTATCTACGCCCATCCTTTGTTTTTATAAGACATTTGTTACGACTTGGCTAGCAATGCAACAATGCTTTGGGTATTTTATTGATTTCTTCAAAGTGAAACTAAGGTAAAATACAAAATTTTACTCAAAAATGATCACCAACATCATAAGGTACCATACAACAATCTATTACATGATGTCAATAACCAGCAACCGGTTTCTACTATATTTGGTCTCATCAGGTCGATGTAAAAACACTCAACAATAAAAATGCTGAAACAAAAAAACATATATGTCATTGGGTGAAAAAAAGATGCAATAAAAAATAAATACGATACGGCAATACCCATATCAAGGAGGTAACATTCAAGAACACACACACACACACACACACATGACATGGACAAAAAGTCACCTCGGTAAGCCCTTATAGGGATGTAGGATTGTTGTTAGGACCTTATCATTTTACTAAAGATGGAGGTTGCTAGCTGCTTGGTAGCAATTTTTAAGGGAATCTTCTATTAAGAAAAATGTGCCTCCAGCATCACACTAAAGCATCTGATAAAATGGAAAATTTTGCTCAAAAGTGATCACCAACATCATACAGTACCATACAACAATATATTACACCATGTTGATAACTAGTAACCGGTTTCTACTTTATTGGATCTCTTCAGGAGAGTGTAGACACATGCAAAAATAAAAATTCTGAAAAAGAACAAATTTGCCGTTTAGTGCAAAAAAAGATTCAATGAAAAACAATATGATACAGCAATGCCTATACTATGGGGGTTTCATTCAAGAACACACATACATGACATGGACAACAAGTCACATCGGTAAGCATTAATAGGGATGTAGGATAATGGAAAATTTGTTCTTTTTCACCATCTTATTATTGAGTGTTTTTATACCCGCCTGATAAGACGTAATAAAATCGAAACCAGTCGCGGGTTATTGACATGATGAAATAGATTGCTGTATGACACCATATGATGTTGGTGATCATTGTTACGCAAATTTCTTTTTTACTTTGGTGCAATGTTGAAGGCAGTTTGCTCTTAATAAGAGATCGCCTTGAAAACTGCTTCCTAGTAACTAGCAATCTTCAAATTTTGTTCAACATGATACCAACTTTAACCAGAGTAGTTACTTTAACCAGAGGTATTTTTCAAAAACAATCTTTTTTGCAACATGGTTTATGAACTTGCCTACAAATTTTTATGGGATTTACACCTGTAAAATTTCCTGGGCAGTCCAACATCTTCACTTTGATGTTTCTCAAGTATTTAATCTTATTCTTTGATTTGTGGCTGAGAGCAATGCCATGCCCTAAAAGGCAGGCTTTGTGAGGAAATCTTTTATTCATTTCTGGGGTGTTTTATTTCCTTAAAACCTCTACGAGCGTAAGTACCGAGTGAAATAATTATCTTTGACACTTGGTACAATGGCCCAGTACAATAACATAAGAAATAACCCCAAAACATTTTCTTGTGAAGATTTGGACGGTTTGCTGTAGATGGTTTGACCATAAATCTTTCTCGGTGAATCTTTTTACGTACTGATTTTGCACCCCCTAACTGCACAAAAAGATATGTCCAATCGCAACCCAAAATCTGCAGAAAAGTAAAACATAACAAACCAATAAACAAATTAATTGCTACTAAATTTCTAGTTTTTGCGAATTTGCAATAATTGTTGAAACAGTAGTTTGAAGTTCAACACTGTGAATTCTAACAAAGCACTAAAGTTTGGGGTTTATTTACAGATTTTTATCAATAAAAAATAACAATTAACTTTCTCCAATTTTCTGTAGTCTAGTTTCCATACCTTTGTGTCCAGTGGTATTGCATTTTTTTATATTGTTTGTCAAACATTATTGCTTTATTGGCCCTCTCACTTTTCTTTTTCCAGCTAGTAAACGTCGAGGAAATGTAAATGATAAGTTGTTGACTCCAATTTAAGTCAAATCTCTCGAAAGGCCTAAACTTGTGTTTCTTGGATTGATTTTGCTTTCTCGCAATAATTAATGGCCATCTTTCTATACAATAACCTTTTCCTGACCATGCGCCTTTTGCGCAATCGTGTGACTGACCTTGTTTTTTGGTGAAGCTTAACTATCCAACTTAAATTACTTTGATTGACGTCACATTCTTTTGCTATCCAACGCAGACTTTTGCATGTAAGTCCATTTAATGTTTATATTTTTGATCGTTTTCTGGAGGTAACATCCATTGTAATAATAAAGTGGTGTTCAGCAATACTTATACAACACCAAATTAACAAATTTTTAAACTAGAACCACCGTCCAATCTAAGACAAAAACTCAAAAAGATGGCTTTGTACAATTAATTTGCATACTACTTGTAAGTCCTGTTGTACAGGTGTACCATGAGGCAATCAAAATTTTCAGCTAAAAGTATTTTAATTTATTAATTTTGTGTTAACTGCATTTTGGTCGAATTGTGACTTACACACTTATAGAACTCAGCTCTGCAATTACATTGCATAACACTACTTAAATATACATCACCTCGTTGTTTAATTTTATGTTTTTTTCTTTTGTTTCTTCAAGTTCTAATTTCAGTTTCTTCATTTCATTGTTCCTTTGCTTTGCTTCCATTTCTTCTTTGGTCAGTTCTCTTTCTTGCGTACTCTCAATCTTCTCCATTTCGCTAAAAAATTAGTTAATATTTATAACTATTAGTAAACATGTTTGTATGCGGTTATTATGGCTACAAGGTATTTTTGATAAATTCATTCAGCTGACTGCGGTTTGCAACAGACCAAAATTCCTTCATTTCCTAAAATTTTTGATTAAGTTGGTAGTCATGATTTCGAGAGGATTGATTTGATGCACTAACAATGAAGAAAGATAAAAAACGAAATCAAAACCGGATGGCGATTATGTTTTATTGATTTGAGAAACAACCAGCAGGAAGAGGCCCGAGACAAATTTCAAACAGTAAACTTAAGAATAAAAGAAAAAAAACCCGCAGTCGATGGGTCGGATACTCAACGGGTGGTGACGGCAGCCAAAAAACATACCATGCAGAATATCACCAGGCATTACTGGAGTATAGAAATTAATGGCTTTTCTTGATGATCGCAATTTCCAAACAGAATATGAAAGAAGAGTAGCGTTTAGTTGGCGGAGTAGAATAATCGCGCTAATTTGAAAGAAAAAGAAACTTAGTCGTTGAACTACAAAAACATGTAAGCCTTGTTACTCAAACGAGATACAAAATTTCGACTAAAAGAATGAAAAATAATTTGCTAAGTGTAGGAAAGCTAAAACAATTAAAGTCTGCGAACAGTCGCGCCTGGTATGGGACAGCAACAGAAGAACTGACGGATTGGCTATGGGTGACATCGGGAGTGGAGTGAGGCTCCTTCTTGCCGCCGCGACGCCTCTGGATACAAACAAGCGATTTGAATGGTTAGCAGCGTTAGCCTCTGACGTTGTACAATAAATCCAAAACAATCTCACAGTGGCGCTACTAAGGCTAACTGTAATATCATTAAATACACAAACACAAGCTTTCTCGGTTAAAGGTAGTTTTTAACCAAAAAAGTGCTTGTGTAAAGTCCGTCTGGAAAAACTTCAAAGCGATGAGTTGATAATGGATCTCATACAAAAAACAAAAGAAAAGGTTTTCACTTTTTACTTGATGCAACCTAACGAAAAAACCAACATCAATGTTCTTGAATCGCGAAAATTAGTTGATTGATCATTTGTCTTTGCTTCACGAACATGAACAACACAACGCTGAATGTTTAATAACACAGTACAATATAGAGGGGCAAATGCGCGTGTAGGACACAGGCCTGTTTACAATAGAGCTAAATTCTAGACTATGTCTAACTAGATTTCTATAAAAATTTTTGTAATTTTGGTACTTCATTCTATCAACCACAAAAGCAAATTTTTAAACGAAAAAAGGTGATTTTTCAAACTTTTTGGTCATAAGCGATCAGGAAATATTGGTTAGAACCTGGGAACAAACAAAAAAAAATTTTTGTTACATAGTGCTATTTGTATAGCAAATTTTGCCAACAGCCATTTTGCCAGATTTTAGTTGTAGGTTAGTTACAAACTACACGTTTACCACACAAACACCACTTGCGTTTTATAGAGGTCACCTTAGTTTTTGACCAGAAGTTTGTTTGATTCATAGCCTTTTCTATTAAAAGTTGATCCATTGTTTGTCTAAATATAAGAGAAATCCAGTTTTCTAACTTTTTGTTTGGTCATCCATAATAGGCGCTTCCTTTTTCGGTGAAGTTTTCATTGATACAGAGTCGCTCCATTTTTTGCTGGGGAATTCGGTTACATTTTTACATGTAGCTTTGAATCGGTTGGCGTATATGACATTCCGAATCTTAAGATTGCCAAAGCGAGCGACTCTCTGGTGTTTTTGTTTCGAATTATGCTTACGAGGCAGACGATGAGCAATAAAAATGAGGGATCTTTCAATTTCTACTCCAAGTGTCTCAACCAGTTTTATTACTGTATCAGCAGTATTTTTGTTTTCTTCGTACGATACGTATTGAAGTTCAAAATTCATGATTCAAAATTCAAGATCTTGAGTTTGAATTCAACTATAAGTTAGTTTTTGAAATAGCAATTAACAAATATATTTTCGCGTTGCTGAAATGATCTGTTTTGAATTGGAATCGCTTTTAACTTCACATTGTGATAGTGAAACAAAACGTTTTTATGATTACCTCCGCGAGTAACAAGAACAATGTTTGTATCGCCAGTCGACCGGATGCATCAGATTTCTAGTTAAATAGCGCAAAGTATGATAAAAATATTTTCAATATCACTTATAATCATGCAACTGTAGGTAAGCATTATGCACTACCATAACACATTATGTAAATAAGTAACTTCATTTAAGTAACTTCATTCATGGTTATGCAGCATTACAAAACATCATGCAACATCATGAAACACCGGGCAACACTTTCAAACTGTATAAAACCAAAAAACATTACTCCACTTGTAAGCCGCGAACAACGACTTCAGCTCTTCCTCCTTCTGATTTAGCTCCTCCTCCTTTTCATTCACCATTTCTTTTAGCAACGTGTTTGACTCATTTTGTTCTCCAATCTCTTTTGTGTAAAGCTCCTCCTTCGATTTTAATCTGAAAAATTTAGCAGCAATAAGTTTTGACCATCAATCTCGTGGTGTTGAACTTACTTGGCAATTTCCAAATTTTTGTCCTCTAGTAATTCTGAGACCTTCTCCATTCTCATTCGAAGCATGTCCTCTTTCTTCTGCAGCTTTCTGATTTCTTCTTTCAATTTCTCGACTGTTTCATGAAGTTTGATAAAAACTTCCTGAAAAAATACAAAAATATTTACTCCTGCCGTCACGTAATTTTTTTTAAACAAATTAAAGAAGAATGTGCAGGATACTCTGATTGCCATAGGCGGTTGATTACAAGTAAATACAACTAAAAACTTGTTACCGCTCGGCTGGCAGCACAATTACCCACCTCTTGCTCCGGAGTTGTAATTTTGTTCCGTATAATCCTTAAGATCTTGGCTTCTTCTGTTGCCCTGCGTGAGGAAAGATCGAAACTTCAAAATATTATTTTTTGATTTAGCTTTTCTTGCGCCAGGTATTAAAAATTAAATGTCTATTTTCCAGGGCTTTTTTCCGAATCTTCGCCGTATTTGATTAATTCGAATTATTTATTGACACCGATAGCAATCTACACAACACACATTTACTTACAACTGAATTTGAAAATAATTGAAAATACTCCGCATTTGAAAATAGATATTTTCAGTATTGAAAAAGTTTGAAGACATTTTATCAAAGCATTTGTTGCAATGTTTGCTACCAATCCTACTCAGATCGTCGCCATAAGCGTGGATCATCAGACGGCCTCATTTTTAACAACAACACCTCCTCCAGCAAAATATTTTTCTTTCCATTAATATTTTGCGAAATTTTAAATAAAAATACGTAAAAACAAGCTCATAGGTTTATAAATATCAAAATTTTTGGAACAAACCCAAACTTCTGGCGAAGACCTGAGTTTTCGTGGAGAAACCCGGTTAAAGATTTTGGGTTAACGCTTGAATTTTGACCCAATGTTTGTTGTAAATGATCAATCGATTATCACAGTTTAAACTTTATATTAAATCACACGCAATAGCCTCCTGAGAATTTTGAGAAAGAAGTGGAAGAGCTCAACATACAAATATCTACCCGAGAAAAGAATTAATTTGAAATATTTTTTGTTTATTCTTTGATTAACCACCTGATATTTTTCCCAAAAAGCGAAAGTAATCTTTTTTAGTAATTGCTAGGGTAATAAAATTCCAAGACTAAAGAGAAAGAAGTCATGCCACAACGCCCCCTTTAAAAAGCGCGGGTAAATCCTTGAATATTTCACACTTGATTTCATAGGCGAACGTCCCGGGGGGAAATGACGGATGCTTTGGGTGTTAACGTGATTTATGAGCCCTGTCATCGGTTTAGTTGTTTTTGTGCCTTTAGTAAAGTGACTATTAATGTTCTTGATGTCATAGTTGTTCGGAAGCTTTCGCCTTCTAAGCTGTTGTGTTTGCCGCCTCATTTGATAGATTGTCATTTGTAATAAGTGAGGAACAGGGATGTTTTTGTAGTATGTGATGACTAATGAATTGTTTTTTATATTTCCCAAATTGTTTTCTATCAAGTTCGACCTTTAATGGAAAAACCGTAAGTTTGGTACAGTGAATCATTTATAAATTAATACGGCAAGTTGTTTTCTCTTTACTTGTCATTCTCGTTTCTTGTTACTGGTTATGTGACAAATTCGTTGATTGATCTCATATTTATTTGTGGATATAAATAGGCCTATTGACTGTTTATGAGCTCACTCTACTTTGGCAGTGTTTTGGTATGGAGTGGTAGCGAATAGAAACCTAATATTTTATCACCAACTAATGCTAGTGGCAAGTTGTTTATGTATTTCTAGCAGCGCTTGTCTGTGTCTTAGTTCAACCGGGAAACAATAAACAGCTTGTATTGTCAGCTAATGCTAGCCTTAATTTGACAATATGCCCTTATTTCGCATTCGCTTATATCTTTATTTGCATGGATTGTATTTAGGAGATTTCTCAGTAGTCTTTAATATCTTGTAACCACTAGAGCCAAATACCCTATCGTGACACAATTGGTGTATGTGGTACCGCTAATTTATGAGCAAATATCTGTTCTCCTTTAATACAGTCTTCAATGTTCTGCAAGTTGGTGTGTGCTCGTGCGTCGAGGATCTCTGGTGAGCTAGACAGTTAGAGACAGGATCTCCCAAATAGAAGCAGCAGTGAAACGGCCAGTATAGCTGTTCCTCACGCAACATTGGGATTCAATGATTCTGGCTTTAAGCACGTGCAAACATTTGGCTTTACAAAAGTTTAAGTTTTTGAATTCAGGTTTTACTATAAAGAGAGAAAAAAGCACTGAGCTTGCCTGTAAAAAGTTCTTGATAATGTTTATTATACAGTCTAAGTAGGGCCAAATTATTGTTATTTTCAGAGTAGCAAAATCTGTTTTATAGTATATTCGATGTGTAGTCCAACGTTGTGAAAATGATGTCATTGTTTGCCAAACATAGTAGTTATCACAGCGTTACTACATGCTGCATATATGCCACAATCCTTGCAGTTCAATTTCTGTGTCAAACGACGTTTTCCATGAGATGTGCAAATACGTTTCATCATTAGAACTATAGAATTATGTGAGCTATTACCACGCAGTGCACACTTTCCACAGGGCCCAAATATGCCCCATCCATGCCCTCTCATGAGGACAAAATGAAAGCTTTCTATTACATGTGACCAGATTGCCTTATGTTTGTGGGCGCTTGTAAGCAAGCATTACATCGGATTGTAGAAGTTTTTGTCTCTGTCTGGATTGCAATAGTTTGGGAAAATGGGTTACCTCTATGATTTTATTCTGCTGAAGTTTTTTTAATTTGGTTTTTTAACAGGATGAAATCTTTACACCCAAGAATTGGCCTGCTCAATCATCTTTGATGTAAGAGTTTTAGGAAATTTAAACTAAAGACATTTGCTTTTATGTGTTCCAGACTGTTATAATAACCAGGTTTGACTTTACATATACGCCGTTCCCGCATTGCTTCGAACACCACAATAGATTGAAATACTCATATTAGATGGTTTGATGTTCCATTTATGAAAGTCCTGTCAGTAGCAATTTTTTTGACATAGTTGCACGTTACGAATTTGAATAGTGATTTCGAAGAGTGTTTGTGGAGAACGTCCAAAAATTCAATTTTTTGATCTGTGAATTTGGTATTGAAGGATTTAGTGGTGATTTTGAATCCAACGTTTCCGAGACTATTTTCAAATGCCTGATATCGTTGGCGTTGTGTCTTCCATAATTGCAATAAAATGATGTCATCAATAAATCTTTTATAAATAACTGCTTTTGTTAGAGTAGGAAACGCCGGAGCTGTAGGAAAACTGCCTCTAAACTGCCTCCAGCATCACACTAAAGAAAATTGAAAATTTTGCTCAAAAATGATCACCAACATCATACGGTGCCATACAGCAATCTATTTCATCATGTTAATAACCCGCAACCAGTTTTCACTTTATTGGGTCTCATCGGTTTCCACTTTATTGGGTCTCATCAACACTCAATAATAGAGATGCTGAATAAGAATAATTTTGCCATTGGGTCCAAAAAGAGATGCGACACAAAGCAATATTATACAGCAATGCCTATATCATGGGGGTCGCTATGTCATGTTTTTTTACTCCCGCCTGATAATACGCAATAAGATCAAAACCGGTCGCGGTTTATAGAGATTATGTAACAGATTGCTGTATGGTACCGTATGATGTTCGTGATGATTTTTAAGCAAAATTTTTTATTTTACCTTAGTTATAAGGAAATAATATGTTATTTCTTTCATTCTCAATTACTTTTTGATGTAGCTTTTTTTAGGAGAATGAAAATATAGGGTGCTCCGTAAAGTGCATCGAATTTGAATGAGGCGAACGCTTTGCTAGTTAAATGGCATGCTTTTATCATTTTTGCAAGGTGTCTTCACTGCAATTAGATCAAAACCGGTTTTTTGTTTTATTTTGCAGAATACTTTATGTAAAATTTAATTATTTGCAGAATACCGGTACTTGTTTAGTAATTGTTGCTTAGGATATTATGTCATGAAGCGGCTTTGAACTGAGTAACGAGCTGTTATTGTCAAGACATTTTAGGAAAATAGGAAATGTGCAAAGGAAACAGAACTCCGAACCATTTTTGGCAGAAATAAAGCTTCGTGCCAGTCTACTGTATGCAGACTAAGGACAAAGTTTGAAACAACTGCTTCACTTTTAACAATGAAATCACCTAAGAAGAAATGTTCTGTCGAACTGAGGAGCAGTTTGTTCTTGTGCAAGACAGTGTCGCTATGCGTCCAGGAAAATCAAATCGCAGCAGTTAGATATCCCAACCACTTCATTGCATCGAATTTTGCGTAAAGATTTCAACACGCCGCCTACAAAATTCAACATGCAAAATCTTTTACCAGTTGAAAGCCGCTTCATAATTCAACATCTTAAGCAACAATTTCTAAACAAGTATTGGTATTCTGCAAATAATTAAATTTTACATAAAGTATTCGGCAAAATAAACAAAAAACATTTATTTGGAGTGAAGCCACCATGCAAAAATAATAAAAGCATGCCCTTAAGATTTAACAAACAAAATGTTCGCCCAATTCAAATTAGGCGCACTTTACGGAACCCCCTTGCGTTGCTTGTTTGCTGCGTGGACTGACAATGGTGCGTTTGCTTTCAAAGTTGCGTTTCGGGTTTTGACTATGCCTTGCACCGCTTGCAATGAAAAATGTGTGTGATGCTTACTCGAAGATTGTTAAGTCATTTCCCGGCATCACAAACGCTTTGCTTTGAAGTTCGATGAGTTTTTATCATTTGGCAACACTTCACAACAAACAGAAAAGATATTATTGTTAAATTACCAATGTTCGTCGCTATCAGGTGGTGCCACTGTCACGATAATATTGAGTTGTTGTGTCAAAAATTCAACCTAAAAAGTGACGTTATATGCAGTTGAAGTTGCGTCATCATTAAAAACAATTACTTGGTCTTTGAACCAGTCATTTAGTTTTTGTGATTCTTCGTATTTTTTCTCCAAGTCTTTTTCCTCCAAATGGCGCCGAAGAGGTAACAGTCTTTTCAATGCTTCCACTTCTTCTTTCAACTCTTTATTTTCCCGAATAATTCTGTTTGTGTCTGAAGTCTGCAAATTGAATACGTTGGCAACACAAAACACAAACAAATGCTGCCACTCACCATCATAAAACGACTGCTTAATTCAGAAGGACTGAGTGCGTCTCTTTTTGTTTCCATGATTTCAAAAGCCACTTCTACACTAATCACCTACAGATTACGAGCTTATAATCTATCTAAAGCTTTGATGAACAACTTAAATTGTGAAGCGAATCAAATGAAATCCTCTGCCGCAAGAATAGAACGCACAGTTCTATTTAGCTTTAATCATACCTGTCACTAACACTGACACTGACGCCGTTGCGCCAGTGACAAATTGAGCCTCTTTTCCGAACAGGTACTCTCATGGACAACCACTTTACACAGAACACCGCGTCGTTATTCGATATCGACAATGACGCGGTGCTTTATGACGTCATTTTTGATAACAATGGCGCATTGAAATAGCCCATGCTGAGACCCGCGTTTTGTTTGTTTTAGATTAATCACGTGATTAATGTTGCGAACCAAAACTTTGACATCTTTGACACTAGGAAGACCAGACTTATGAATTACCGAGAACGACAGAGAGGGCCAATTTGACATCCGTGAAGTTTGAAGTCCATAAGATGATTTTAACAAAGTTTTTATTCATTTTTTGTTCAACAAAACCCAAAAAGACACCAAAACTGATGACAACCATCAAGTTTCCGAAAATGCTTGCAAAAAAGTAATTTAAACCTAAAACACGAAAACGCAACATCCGAGTTCTTTGTCAACTTATACAGCTTGTGCACACGTGCTGTGCTAACAGTACATATCCCACCCAAGAGAATTTTTTCGTTGTTGGCATCTGCCAACAGAGCTGTTTTTTGCGATATTCCTTGATTTGGCAGTTTCTTCTTGGTTGTTGTAATCGTTGATTTGCTTCTTCTACAGTCTCACTTGCTTAAGGTGTGATGGTTCTTTACATGAAAGGCGTTCAAAATTCTTTAGCTAAGTTTGGAAGAAATACTCGTATTGGAATTTTTGTTTCATTGATTTTCTTGTTCAAAGCCCAAGCATTTATTGCTGCAAGATTCAAAGTATTTTGAAAAGAATAGAAAGGCCATCTTATGTCATTGTTCTGATAGCGTACTATTCGTAATATCAAGCCATTCGCTCCACCACATTTGCTCCATATTTTACTTCGTTGTTGTGCTTCACAGTTTCCGGAGTTTTCTTTTTGTTTTCAGCTATAGCAGCATTTGTATTTAGAGTTGTTAGCAACAAAACCTTCTTCTCGGGTTTTCCTTTGTACACAGAAAGCAATATATCACCGGAATAGTAAAATTTGTTAGTATACTGCTCATTTCTCATTCTCTTAATTTTACTTTTCAAAAGGTTAGCCAGCTTTATTGCAGTGAAGTAATTGTCAGTGGTAACCCGACGGGATGGCGTAGTAGTTACAGAGTTTGCTTCGCAGCCGGTAGGTCTTCTCAAGTCGAGTAATGCCAAAAGACTTCAAAAAACGGTATTCACAGCTTCCCTGCTTGGTGCTCTGCATGAAAGGGATAGTGTGCAAAACAAGCTGGCAAGCTTGCTTGCTGTGTCCTTGGGCAAGACACCTTACTGGATGCCTTCATCTTTATGTGGCAGACAGACGGCAGGGCCAAGCAGTCTACCCGACGTGATGGCCCGGTCTAACTAAAAACTAGCTAAAAGAGCAACAAAGTTTCTCCATAATAAGAAGAAAAAGTTTGCCAGCTTTATTGTTGTAAAGTGATTGCTAGTGGTTGTGTTTTTTTCTTTTTTGAGAAATGGCTCAGCCAACTTCATAACCATGTGGTCAGAAACGTGCTCATCTTTTGATCGCAACTCATCTTTTCCAATATGCGGAAATCAATTTACTATGTAGTTGCTCTCTTGATTTACTGTTGGTCAATGCTTTTGTCCGGCTTTGACGCCATGAATGGAGTGAAAGATCATCTTGATTTACTAGGGAAATCTGCACATCCACTGTGATAAAGACTCCTGATTAATAGCTTGCATTATTAATTTCAACCAACCGGTTCCATAAGAGCGAAAGCAAACCAAACTTGTCAATTCGTAGCCTTTTCAACCGACTCGATTTGTGATCAAACCAATTCTCGATACAAAGTTCGATAAACGGCAAATCATTTTTTCCAGTCACATCACGTCCATACATAATGCCAATGAAATCTTTCAGCTCTTTGACGGAAAGAGTAAAATCTTTGCACATTTTCTACGGATGAGCTTTGGTTACAGTACAGCTTTGTATGTGCTCAACAAAATACATGTCAATGTTTATAGGCAATGCAGTGGACTGTTTTTTCTGACATTTCTCCCACCAAAAGATGCTGCTCCCGAACATTCTCCCGCGGTATTTTGCTGCAAACATCTGCCTCCTGAGTAGGTTCCAGGAACAGCCCGAATTTATTGAGTATCGTCAGGTGCAACTAATAAACTACTACTGGAATTTATTGCTGAATTGACAATATCTGTTGGAGATTGACTTAGTTGGTCTTCTTCACATGCAGAAGCATTGTTCAAACCAAACGCAACTGATGGTTTTTCTTGCCAACCAGAAAGTTCCTCTCTCCCTTTTTTGTCTGGATGGAGTCTTCTACATACACAGGAGAATAGATATTTATCTAAGAATGTGTGTAGGCTACAACTTAATTACGAAAGCAATCAATAAGTAATGGAGATTTTTGATACCTCAAGTTTGTGTTAGCTGAAAATCAAAGCACTGCTTTTTATTTTTCCACATAGTCTCCCTCCATTACAAGCACTTCTCCCATCTTGATATTAAATTGTTTATTCATTTTGAGTCCGGAGCCAGTTGCTCATAGCAGCCTCCACTTTTTCATCGGTCCAGAAGTTTGAAGTCCGGAAGTAACAGCAGACGAGACCTAGATCCTTCTTTCCGAAAGTCGAAATGAAAAACCTAGGTTTCATCTGTTATTACTGTTCCTAACAGAAAACAACCCCATTCTTTCTGCATCTGCGTAGGAGCTATGGAAGCCTTCAAACAATGCACTTTTGATCGTTCGTTAATATCTTGGAATCCTAACGGCAGCTGACACTTGGAAAATGCAACTTCTCATGCACGATTGAATAAACTGCGCCTTGGTACATCTCCAATTTTGTGGCAATTTCATCTAAAGTAACCTTTCTATCAGGTCTGATCACGTCTTCGAATACCTGTACTGATTCTGGGGTAGAGACATTCACAGGTCCCACTTCTCGAGTTATCAGTTGTGCTTTAGCGTCCATCTTTGAATGATTCCACCCATTTATAAAAGTTTACCCCAAAAATACAGGAAAAATTATAGTTTTTTCCTTTCTGGAGAGACTCTCGCATGGCTTTGCATTTTCAGCCCGCAGAAATTTGATTTTTCCTCTTTGTTCCCAGCATAAGCTGTTTGGAAGCCTAGCAGTCATTTCTTTTTACTGTCACACCTACAGTAAGCAAACAATGAACAAAAATTTTAGTAAATAAGACCACAACTCCATCCACAATCATTGTAGAAAATATAAGTTCCATAGCTACGAAAACACAAGAGCAATTGAGAAAGTATCATTAGTTATTGACTGACCCTCGTATAAGAAATGTTACAAACCAATAATTAAAAAGAAGTTTTTCGAAAATGTACCAATAATTTTCTGAGCATCATTATTATTACCTCTCTCAAAAGAATAGAGTACTGGAATAACTTCGTCATTGTCTGACTGTAGAGTAGTGAGCAAATACATTAACTCACTCCAGAAAACGTCTTAAAATTTCACTCAAAATGGTTTATCATTCAAAAAGCAAAAACCATTTACAATCAATATGACATATAGCATTCTTGTTTTCAGAACTTGTTTTACACGTTTTGGCATGGAACAGACCAGCGCTTCTCAAACTGTGGGTCGCGACCCCAAATGGGGTCGCAAAAACACTACTACGACGAAGTTGTTGCATGGTCATAATAAAGTACTTAGACATTTTTAATGTCATGTTAATAGGCTGACCATTTTCAAGAAATGTGTATCTTTAAAGGATTGACCGCAACCGCCGTTTTGAAATATCGAACGATAAAGTACAACCAATCACAACAATCGAAGCATTGTTGCATCGTCATTGCTGTAACAAGCGGACCAAAAGTAACTTTACTGCTCCCATTACGATTTCAGAGTGGCCTAGTTTGTGAAGAAACCTTATTTATGATGTCACTCCAGCTGCTAGCTCGCTAGAGCTAAATACTCCGAGAGCAAGACTAAAGTTTAAAGCAGTTACAAGGTTGATTTCATTGTGTACCAGTGGTTAGGTTTAGTAGATTCATGTGGCAACAATGGTAGCAGAAAGAAAACAGTTGATGAGTCAAAAAGAAAAGAAAATATAATGCTCATTTTCGTAATATGGATTTACTTGCAGTAATAAAGATGAAATGGAAAAACTTCTTTTGCATAAATTGTAATGAAACTTTGTCTGCGGAAAGCATGAAACCCTTTAAATTGAAAAGACATATTAACACTAAACATGCATAATCTTGAGACAAGCCAACACAATATTTTGAAAGACTTCTCAAGTCCTCAAAGAAGCAGAAGCAACTTACAGAAAATCTTTACACAGTGAATGAGAGATATATGCGTGCTTCTTATGAAGCCAGTTATTTGATCGCAAAATCAAGCAAACCTTTCTCGGTTGGTGAAAATCTCGTTTTACCTGCAGCTGTTAAAATGTCAAAAATCGTTTACGGAAAAAAGTATGGAGACGATATTCGCATAATACCCTTATCGAATGACACTGTTGTCAGAAGAATTGCTGAAATTAGTGACGACCAATTTGAGCAGCTAATTATTCGCCTTAAAAGAAGTCCAAAGTTTACAATTCAGCTCGACGAAACGATTGATGTATCAAAAAATGCACAGCTGCTACTTTACGTGCGGTATGTACATGAAGAAAACGTTAAAAAAAATTACTTTTTTGTCGATCTTTGAAAAGTCACACCAAAAGTGAAGATATCTTCTTTAAAGTCGATGAATTTTTTACGACTGCATGTCTACAATGGGAAAATTGCGTTGGAGTTTGTACAGATGGCGCAAGGGCAGTGGTGAGCAAGCGTGCTTAATTTGTTGCAAAAGTGAAAGAATATACAAATCCGGAACGAGTTGCATTTACTCATTGCAAGTTTCATAGAGAAGCACTCGCAGCCAAACAAATCTCACTTGATCTCGACACTGCTCT
Organism: Trididemnum clinides; assembly: GCA_963675345.1. Lineage (NCBI taxonomy): Eukaryota > Metazoa > Chordata > Ascidiacea > Aplousobranchia > Didemnidae > Trididemnum > Trididemnum clinides. The sequence continues at coordinate 32,070,125 of OY776303.1, forward strand.
TTGAGACGTTGTCAAAATAATTAACTGTATTAAAAACAACGCTTTTAGCAGTCGTTTGTTTACAAATCTTTCCAAAGAACAAGATTCAAATTATATAAGCTTACTAATGCATGCGGAAATCAGATGATTGTGGAGAAGCTACAGTATACAAAGGCTAATGCATTTGAAGGATGAGCTTGTCGTGTTCTTTACAGAACAGAAGTCTATTTTTGCTGAGTTTTTTCGCAATAACGCTTGGGTTCTTAATATATGTTATTTGTCTGAAATTTTTGCGAAATTGAATAATTTGAACATACCTCTTCAGAGGAAAAACTGCAACCTTTTAACATTTAATGATAAAATTGAAGCTTAAATTAAAAAGCTAACAATATGGAAAAGTAGGACAGAAGATGGCAATTTGGAAATGTTTGCTCCAACAGATGATTATTTAACTGACAATAGCTTGTCCAATCTCTTTATTGTCAAGGTCATAGTTAATCATTTAAATAGCCTTCATGCACACTTTCGAAAGTACTTTCCCACGGACATTGATTCAGGAAAAGAAAGTTGGATTCGTGAACCATTCGTAAGCAAACTATCAGATGTCACACACCTGTCATTAAAAGCCCAGAAGAGTTTCAGATTTATTAAGCGACAAAAGTTTAGAACTTCTATTTTTAAAACAGACGTAGTGTGATTTTTGGATAAGGACAAGAAATGAAACCCAACCCTTTCTGAGCTAGCCTATGACAAACTCTTGCCCTCTTGCACAACATGTTTATGTGAAGAGACATTCTTAAAACTGACAAACATCAAGTCGAAAATCCGATCCTCTTTGGAAACTGTTGAAGATGCTCTTCGCCCTGCTTTGTCTTGTATTATTCCTCGAATGAAACACTTGAGCAAGAAACATTAAGCGCATCCATCCCATTAAATGTGGTTGATAACTATTTAAATCGTTCGTTTTTGTCCATTTTTTATTGGCATTACTATTTCTGTATAGATACTAAGAAAATTTCGTCAAAATAGCGAAATTTTTTGTGATTCGTGAATTGTGTGTACTTGCATTGTATTGTTATAGTCTTAATAGACCAACATTTCACTTGTGATTTGCAGAGAAAAAAAACTTTTTAATTTCATTTACGCGAATGTGCCCATAATGGGGTCGCATAGAAATATTTTTTTCAAAACAGGGTCGCAGAACAAAAAAGTTTGAGAAGCCCTGGAACAGACTAAGCTTTGGCAACGTTTTTTGATTTCCTCCTCATGGTACCAAATGGCAATAAAGGCCTCTCAGCTTGGTAAGATTAGAGCAATCTTTTGACTTCATCCGATGTTTAATTATAGGCCACAAATTTTCTATGAGGTTCAAGTCTGGTAAGTTTCCTAGCCATTTTAGAACTTTCATCGGTTTTCTTGGAATACTTTCTTTACATTTTGGCAGCCTGACAAGTGCCAGGTCTTGCTGGAAAATACTCCCACCATCTGGAAATCCTGTTTGCATGTAAAGCGCCCTCAGCAAAAGGTATACTGGAAGTCTTTCAGTTTCACTGGCGTGGGGTCACTCTATCCGGAATCAAGAATGATGAATGCTCACAAGTAAAACAACGCAATGCAGCGCAAGGTTGTGACACATGCAAACAGGATTTCCAGATGGTGTGGAAATTTTCCAGCAAGACCTGGCCTCATGTCAGGCTGCTAAAAGTGAAGAAAGTATTCCAAGAAAACGATGTAAGTTCTAGAATGGCCAGGGAACTCACCAGACTCGAACATCAGAGAAAACTTCTGGGCTATAATTAAACATCGGATGAGGTCTAAAGATTGCTCTAACCTCACCAAGCTGGTAGAGGCCTTTATTGCCATTTAGTACCATCATGAAGAAATCAAAAAATGTCGCCAAAGCTTTGTCTGTTTCATGCCAAAACATGTAAAACAAGTTCTGAAAACAAGGAGGCCATATACCATATTGAGTGTATATGATTTTATGCTTTTTGAATAAAAAAACATTTTGAGTGAAATTTCAAGATGTTTTCTTGGATGAGTCAGTTTATTTGCTCTCTATTGCATCTCACAGGATGGTTCGTCTTCATCATGAGGCATGTCATCCGGAACAAAGTACCGATGAAAGCTGCCCAACTGATAGCTTTTTCTGAGCCATCACAACAGTCTAAATCTGAGCTACAAGCACTAGCCTTCCCTAATCACAGTAGATCTTGGCTGCACGTCTTCTTCTATGACATCATCCAATGTACAAATGCACGTTGCGCAGAAGGAATCACAACAATTGCGGCGTTGCACCAGGAACATGCACTTTACGAAGAGAAACGGGAATGCTGGGAATCATTGTAATACAACGTCACTGGCATTTAATGAATCGCCATTCACCCTTAGAAAGACCTTCTCAAACAGCAGCTGTACAGTCAAAATTGATATTTTGCCGGACGGAGTATTCTATATTGTTATAATTCAAATGGATTGGAGAATTTGTTATTTCTCTACGAACGGTAGTGTAAGGTGTCAAAATAACACCATCGGTTGTGTTGGTGTTAATCAATTCGTGACGTAGCAATCGAAAATCAAATACCGTCAAGACAAATCGAGTTTGTCAATAAGAAGAGATGGGGCATCGTAGCTTTGGGACGTAATTATTTCGTCAGCGATCTGTTTGCATGTTTTTGAATATTGATTGAAATGTGAAGGAATGTGATTCTAGTGATGACGGTCAAACGACGCGCAATGTGCAGATGCAGTTAGAAAAAAATGGGACCTGAGAAAAAATATTTCAGCTCTCGGTAATTTGATTACTTATTGAAACGGTGGAGAATTATTCATGCGGCCATTGAAGATGTAATGAAGCACTTCGTGACTGAAAGTTTGGTGAAATGTCAGAGAGCAGCAGGGAGCGCAAACAACGGAGGTGATTTTGATGAAGCGCCGATGGCTAGGCAGCGGCAGAAGGCGGATTATTGAAGTCTGCAGCCGTCTGCCTCCACGTTACATTTCAAAAGCTCTTCCAAGATATTACAGCACTCAAAAAAGTAGGCTAGAGGTGACAGCTTTGTAGACAACAGTGTAACCAATTTGTTGAGTAGCGCATGTAGATGACGCTTAATTAAGTGTAAATTGGCTCTTCTGCAGAATGATTAGGTGAGCCAATGGAAAGCGTGAAATATGGTGAGATAAAAGAGGTTAGATTAAGAAGAATACTGCCAAATGATGTTTTGCAACATGATTCTTGCTTGGAAGTAGTTTTATATTTTTAAGTTATTATTTTAGTAGTTACATCTTCATCGCGCAATAATTATATCGTAGCAGGTTCACTTCTGCACTACCAGGAAAAATAATCAAGTGCATTTCTCGTGGTGCGCAATGGTGGGCGCTAGCGACGCTATTAATAGCGGTGGTGATGTGCAATCTATGGAGCGTCGTGGTTCTGCAGAAGCTACCGCTCATTTTATTAACACGAATAATTTGAAAGCTTTTGTGTTGACCCTGTAAGTGCAACAAAACTAAAGTAGTGAAACTGCGCCTGCGGAAAAAGAATAAAGCAAACTGCAGTCTGTATTTACAACGCTAGGATCAGAGTTTGATGCCTATCACCAAAATTACATAGAAAAAAATGTAGATTTACGAGGTAAGGTAAGTTCTTACTTGAGGAAAAACCTTCCAAAAGATTTTGATGCAAATTAAATTTGCCAACTTGTTTTGGCGCCCCTGCCCATATGCTCGCAGGCCCCGCCAACTGGCGTTTGTCGTGGTTGTCTAATTCCTCCTCACAGAACTGCCAGAGGTACTCGCAGCTTTCGTGCTTGGGCCTCAGCACTTATTAAAGAAAAGCACTGGTAGTGCTAGTACTGTTGTTGCCTGCTTGGTAGAGGCATCTTTCGGAATGTCGGAAGTTTTATGTCGCAGACAGGTGGCGATGATTCAGTCATTAGAACCAGCAATGAACACAATGAAAATTTTTCGAAGTTTTCCACATTTTTCCGGTGGAGAGAAAAAGAAACGGAAGTGTGACGTTTCAATCGCCGTGACTGTAGATGTGCAATCCACGAGAGTTTGTAAACAGAATAGTTTCAATCTTCTTTTAAGTCTCCACTTTTTACAGGCACACGCTGAAAACAAATATGATAGTCCTAAAATTTTTTTCACGCCTTAATGAACTTATCTGTGTAAACTGGTGTCAGAAATCGTTGGATATAAATTTAGTTACGTAGTGATCCACTGATTGATGAACGCTATTCACAGATCATTGCAAGAACCAGCAGTTTCGACACGCACATACTTCTACTAACCCCACCCAACCTTTCTCTGCACAAGCAAGTGCATAGCACAACGTAATGATCTTTCATTAAATTTCTTTACTACTGCAATCGCGGTTGCTTTTATTTTTGAGGGACATCGACAGTCTATGCTGTTGTTGTTGTTGGTTACCCGACCCCTTCCCAGGGATGAGGGCATGGCGGATGACCATGGAGCCCCAGAAGCCGGGCAACTCCCCAGGGTCTGGGCCAGAGGTCGTACAGAGACAGAGAGTCGCCAAAGAGTCAGCGGCGCAAAGAGTACGTAGCTGGACAGTGCAGAATGAGATGAGAGGTGTCCTGGGACGAGTGTCCACAGGCGCTGCAAGAAGGATTCTCAGTTCTGCCAATCCTAGAGAGATAAGAGCTTAACAGAAGGCCGTGTCCGTTGCAGCGTAGATGAGAGACAACACAGCGAGCATGACGAGGGTGCACAAGTTCCTCAGTGGAAATTGAGGGAACCTGTGTGTCAAAATACTTCGATGAGACAGTATGCCTCCAATCCAAGATAAGACAAGAGTGAATACGAGAGACTACAAGGGATTGCGGAGGGCGCAAGTAGCGCTCCCCGTCTGGCCAGCTCATCAGCCGAGTTGTTCCCCGGGAGAAACGAGTGTCCGGGGACCCATAGTAGCCTAATAATACAGGAGAGTAAAGACAGTTCCTTTCAGATCTGCCACAGAGTTTGAGATAAAAGGAAAGGTGGAGGAGAGGATAGGGTGGCGAGGACAGAACGAGAGTCAGACAGGAGGAGAAGAGAAATGGCAGACTTGTTGGTGCTGCCGAGAACAGCAAAGAGCGTGCAGAATGGCGCAGGCTTCAGCGGAATAACTTGAGCATACTGGGCCTGCCGAAAGAACGCCGGAGCCGCCCTTTCCAAAAGGAAAAGGAACAGAGCCGTCTGTCCAATTCACCAGATCATGAGGGGGAGAGAGTCAAGATGGGCAAGAGCCGCAACTTGGCGAGTGAGAGGGGATCAGAGCGAGAGCATGGAGTGGAATCCACTGTGAACGAAGGCAGAATCCAAGGAGGACAGGGAGAGCAAGCAAGAAGAGCCTCCCTAGAACAAGTAGAAGGAAGCATGAGCGGGTGAGTGGACGCAAAAGCTCTCCAGGACGATCTGCAGAGTTTTGATTTCACTCCTAGTCTGGCCAAACCTGAAATAGGAAAGGAGGTTGGGAGACGAAGTCCCCGCTCATAAGATAAAACAGTGAAATCAGTCAGAGTGACTCGTAGGGGAGGTAAAGAAGTTTTGGTGGGTAGTAGAGGGATAGGGGAGGACGAGAGGCAGCCGGTGATGGCGCGGCTGGCCCCTCGGTGGAGGCGTTTCGATTTGGTAAGATTGGTAACGCTTTGGAAAGGAAACCATCCGGGTGAAGCGTAAGTGAGAAGGGACCGAAGAAAAGATTTGTACAGAATAGAGAGGGACTCCTTAGAGGGGCCCCATGATGAAGCAGAGATACAGCGTAAGGCCTTGAGAAGTGGGAAACATCTGGCCTTCAGCGAAGATACGGGCTTAGAAAAGGAAAGAGTGCAGTCGAAGGTGACCCCAAGAAAAGTTGGAGTGGGATTGAAACGGAGGCGGGAGCGGAGTAAGAGGAGGCTGGGTTGGAGGTTAGCCTGATGGGGATCCACTGAGAAGGAGGAGGCCTCACATTTGCTCAGATTGAGAGAAAGACACCAGTACTTAGACTAGCGCCTCAATCGAAACAGAGCTCCTTGTGTGGCCTCCACCGCAGTGGGGACCGAGGGGGAGGACGACCAAATGGCCAGATCGTAAGCGTAAAGGGAACAGCTGACGTAAGATCATTAATGAAAAAAGAGAAAAGTACAGGACCAAGAACGGATCTTGGCGGAACACCTCGACGGACCCGAAAGGAGCGGCTTTTGAAAAACCACAGAAGCGCGCCTGTCAGAAAGGAAAGATGGAGTCCAACGAGCAAAGCAAGGAGAAGGCCAGTCGAAATAAGTTTGTGGAAAAGGGCGAGATGCCAGACAGAGTCAAATGCTGTAGAAAAATCGATAGTAGACAGGATCGCTCGAGACCCCGGCCTGGGTTTGTTAAACCCATCCGAAATGGACTGAGAAAGATACAGAATTTGATTAAGTGTAGACTGTCCAAGGCGGAAACCGCCAGGCGGGGAGAGAGAATGGAATTAGACTCCAGAAAGAAGAGAAGACGGGATAGAATGATGCGTTCAAACAGCTTTGATACGCAGGAGGTGAGAGAGATAGGCCGGAAGGAAGCAGGAGAGTTGAGAGGCTTTCCAATCTTGTGGATGAGAATAATGAAAGATGTCTTCCAGATGGAAGGAAAGGAATGTGAAGACCAGGAGAGATTGAAGATGTGAAGAAGAAAATCTATGCCAGAGCGAGGAAGGTGCTTCAGGATGGGATAGGCAACTTTTTCTGGGCCAGTGGCAGTGGACCAGGAGAGGTTGGAGGCAGCCGCAAGAAATTCAGCAAATGAGAAAGGAGAGCAAAAGGACGAGTGAGACTCCACAGGGCACGTGGCTCGGCGGAGCTCAGAGAGGTAGCCTCTGGCTCTTCTACGCAGGGCCTTTGGCTGAGGAACGGAAAAGTGAGATTTCAGGTAAGGGGCATAGACCGAAGCCGATTTTCTGGGAGAACAGTTAGGAGAGGAGGAAGACGAGCCAGCGATAGAGCGAAGGAGAAAGTGCACATATTTAGGTTAAAGAGAAGAGCAAGTCGTCTGCCATGCCTCCGCCTTGGCAATGACTGACGAGGCGCGTCGAGAAGCGGAGATGTAAGCCTGGCGATCTTCGTCACTTCTGTGAGCGGCAGCGAAAGCTTTGCGTCTTTCACCAACTGCTTCTTCCACCTCAGCAGACCACCAGGCTTTAGGAGAGCGTTTGATGCGGCCGAAAGGAATGGAAGATTTGGTCGCATTCAGTGCCTGAGAGGTAAAAAGAGCAGCAGCAGAGGAAAGAGACGAGTATTCCTCTGCAGAGGGACAGTGAGAGTCAAAAAAGGAGGCAAAGCCATCCCAGCGAGCTTTCTGAAAATTGAAGGAAGAGGGACGCTTATTGGGGCGAAAGACCGGAGAGAAGAATTGGTAGATGGTCAGAACCCAGGTCCTGTAGCACCTCCCAGGAGCGAGAAGAGGGAGCAAAGGAGATGTCAGGAGAGGAGCGATGGAGAAGGGTGGGTGTGTCAGGGTCATTAAGGGGGAGATCAGAAGAAATGACCCAGTTGAATACTTCCTCCCCGCGGGGGTCAGAAGTATTTCTTGAGTCCCAGAAGGGGTGATGGCAATTGAAGTCCCCCAGAATGAAGAGATTTCTGGAGGAGGGAAGAATCGGTTCTGCCATCCGTTGGGAAGGAGCGAATAGGGGGGGGGGCGTACACATTAAGAAATAACACTGAGGAGTTGTTAACCCCTACATAATCAGAGTAGTGATCAAGCAAAGAAAGAGGTGGAAAGTTCAGAATAGGATAGGCCCTGCCTGACGACAGTGACAACCTCGTCGCTAGCGTGCGTGGCATCAACAGAGAGAATGCCAAACCGGGAGTGGGTGCGATCAGATTGCCAAGCAGAGAATCCGGAAGATGAGATTTCTGGATGCAGATAAGGTCGACAGGGTGGAATGAGAGAAAGTGAAGTAGTTTAGTGCTCCTGGCTCGAAGACCTCCAGCATTCCATTGAAGAACCCAGAGAGAGTCAGGGGGAGGAGAGGCGTAGAAGGGGGGCAAGGGAGCAAAGGAAGGAGATATAGAATGATCAGATAAGTGATAAGAAGTTTGGAGACAAGAGTGCAGCATCAGTAGAGGGGGCCAGATTGTAGAGTGGAGGTATACATGTCGTAGAAGTCCGAGTGTTACGGCAGGGGGGCAGCTCCAAGAGCTATAATTTCAAGAGGGAAAGTTGTGAGCACCTTAGATGGACCCATTTGGACCAAGCGCAGCGTTGCACTGACTTGCCCCGCCAGGTCACATTTCCAGCGCACACAGAGCAGGCAAAGATGGGGCCAGGGTTGAGATGAACGTTACCGCTTATCAAGAGAAGAACGAAGAGACGAAGAAGGTCAAGAGAAAAAAAACATGCGACCGATTTTGAAGGAGCTGTGTGCTGCCCTTTTGCGGTCGTTCAGGGGGGCAGCATAGCGAAAAAGTGAAGGGGAGTGCCCGGGGTAACTGGACCCTCGGGAAGGCCAACAGCCATTTCGACCCAACCCAAACGGGGTCGGGGACCGCACCACCACGTTGAGGCGGCTGTTGATTGGTGCAGACCGACAGTCTATCGCGCAACTCTTGTTAACACCACCACATGACGTAAAACCGGAGCGGATAGCACACTCGTGTTCGCAGCTTTCACCATTTTATTTGCAAGAAACATTTACGTTAAATCTCGGCCGCCAGTTTAGCGGTGAGAATTGTCTATTTTAAGAGGTTGTATTGTACAAGTGGGGAGAATGGCCGGTGGAGAGGGCAATGATTACGGGCTTATAATTTATCATAATAACGGTCAAGCGGGGGGACACCTTCCGACAATCCTTTTCTCTTCCTAGTAGCAATCACCACTTGGTTCGGTTTGGTGTTCTCTTCCATCGGGTCGCCAGGAAGGACTTGCCAATGATCAAAGACGCACTGAGGGAAAGCCTGACCTCCAGTGTTCGAACGGAGATCAGCAGTAAACCCTGCAAAAAAGGTGCTGGTGTAAGCACTAAAGCAGTTTGCAGGCACCACTATCGTGCAAGTGCTCTTCAACCCGATGTACCAGTTTTTAACCTTTTTTTTCTGGAGAATAACTTCTAAACGGAGTCTTTTTAACTCGAGCAGTGGTAAATAAAATCCCCACCCCTCCAACTCAAAAAAGGCTTCCATTTATTTGGAGTACAAATATGCGATAATCAGAGTAAAAAATAACTGCCTACAAAAATATCAATGGCATAAAGGTTAAACACTGGGAAAATTCTGAATTTTAGTAAAGAATGTAATCAGAGTGTACAGATTTTTTAAAAACTGATAGATGTGGTCTAAAGTACTGATGTAAAAGGTTTAAAGGAGTTAGTTTCTTCCACATCGGAAATCTTCAGCACTCAAATGATATTCCTAATTGGACCATCAGCTTCAATACCTCTTGAATTACAGCACCACAACAGCAATTAGCTTTGACCACAACCCCTTAAACAACTGCAACCTTGACTTAGGCAAAATTACTGCCGCAACAAATATCTGCTCTTTCTTGACTGCCACGACAACGCAACGACCAACATTTGCCTCAGAGATGTTGTTGAGATCACGATTCCGCCAAGAATCGATACGTCAGCTTTAAAGCTCCATGAAATGATATAGTATAGCAAGTCGCTCAGCGTCAACGCGAAGTAATAACCACAAGTGCGTTTGCAACAATTTAAGAAGGATATAGTATCCAACGGCAACGACATTTAAGACGCCTGGAATAATCTCCGGCGTGGCGGCGTTTACCGAAATCACATGCAATCGAAGCCAACACTCACCAAACGATTCGTTGACCGGCAAGTAGGCCTTCACATGGAAGATGGGGGTTCCCGCAATCTGTCCCTCCTCAAACACGTGACCACGACGACGATTGAGCACGCCGTAAATGCCACCGACCGCATTCTCCGGGCACTGGATCTCCACCAGGTAGATCGGTTCGAGGAGGCGAGGTGCCGCAGTCAATTGGGATGCGTACAACACACGACGAGCGGTGGGGATTATCTGTCCTCCGCCTCGATGGATTGCGTCAGCATGAAGCGTCACGTCGTGGATGTTGAATCGGATTCCACGCATGTTCTCTTCACAGAGCACTCCCTAGATAACGTAACATCACCCGTTAGCGGTTGAACTTAGTCCGTGTCACTCAGCACGAGCACATGCTGTGCAATGTCAAAGCGGTCTCTGCGTCATTTTTCATGGCGAATTCCCTGCTAGATTGCAGGCTTGTGGTAGAAATGCAGTGAACCAGCAGTGATGGTAACTCCGGAGCAGGTCTGAGCACAACGTTGTTTAGCGTATCACCAGAAGGTTGCTCCATGATCGGTAGACCCACCAATCGACACTCACCTCTTTCGTCGCCCACTGGAAGCCCGCGACAACTGAATCTTTGATCTCGTTCAAATATTGCACAGCTTTTGTGCAATCGACCAAGATGTTGGGACCAGTGGTGTCGGGACCAAAACACCAGATCTTTCGCACCTCGTTCACATCAAACTCGTACGTCTCCGCCAGATAACGTGCGCGAGCTTTCGGCTCATCTTTCGGAGACACTTTACTCTAGAAAAATTACTAACATTAGTTCGTGCTGCAGCTCGCGTGATACTAAACTTAATTTCATCTTATGGATACGTTTCCTGCAGGTGGTTTCTCGGCGCCATTAACATCATAAGCATCCAGTCGCGTCATCACAAGTCAGCTCGCGTCCAATCAACCCGTAAGAAGCTTGATTGCATAACCTACAAGTAAGCCAGACTTGCTATACTCTTTCCGCTCGTGCGAAACAAAAGCCCGCCATCACAATCGCTAAAAACCTGCCACTCATGCTCTACTCTTCGTAGGATCCCCATTCTCTTTAAAATGAATCTCGCCTTCATCCACCTGAGACTCTTCCTCTGAACTTCTGCATGTCGTTTGATTGTTGCTTTTAATCACCTCGTAAGGCCACTTACAGATCAAGACCGGCGGCTATAATCCTACATCATCCCGGGAAGGGCGGCTGTCAGCCCAATGGTCTTATCAACTCACCTCGTCGATATCTTCAGGAAGCCCGTCCGGCATGGGAACAGCTTTTAGGAACAATCTGTTGTGTTTGTTTGGGGACTTTGATAAACACATTCGGTCGGATTCTTGGGTCACAGTTTCACGATACGACACAACAGGATCAGATTTCTACAAACGTAATCCAAAATTAAAGATCCACAAACAGGAGGAAATGTTAGGTTTTCGAAAACTGTAAATCATACTTGTTCAAACATTTTGCTACAATATGTTACGATGTCAGAACTCCTTGACAAAACCTGGAAGGAAGGTGATCAGGTCTATGACAACTTCACGGCAATTAGTCGAGTTTAGTGACGGCAAAACCGAGTGCGATTTCTTTATATTTTCACATCTGGTTTTGGCAAAATGAAACCAAGGTAACGTTATGCTTTTCCTTTTAGTTGTTTCCATAATCCACCAAAGAAGTTGATAATACTTAATCGGGTTATTCGCAAGACTTTTAATAGAGGATGCAGGGCAAGTCGAGTGAAAAAATTTCGCCGTAAAAATGAAATACTAATGCTGCAAACTTTACATGGTTACTTAGCTTTATCATCACCATCTAAATCATGTATTTCAATGGTTTGGTTCGTGGTCACTTTTATATTGATCGCAATATATTTGGACCCGTTTTGCAGCGCTCCCCACCTTTTTTGCACTAGAGGCAGGTTTCATATTGACAACATTATCATCGAACTGACAAGTCAATAGCAAAAAAATGCCAAATTGCACCTAAGAGGTCTGGGTAAAAAATGGGAAACGGCCCTGCCTAACAAAACGTTACGTACATGTGAGCTCGGTTATGACGCTTTTCATCACTTTCTCAAGAAATGACGATATTGGCGAATAACACTGAACAATCAAAATTAAAGCGGAGTTATTTTGAATAGTAAGTTTCAAAAAAATCTTATTTAGCAGTAAGTCTATGGTCTAGGTGTCGTTTCAATGCAACACATGCACTTAGTATTCAAAAAGTTATTGCAAAAGATAAACATCTTTGCTTCCGTAAGTAACAAAATCGAAGCTTATTCAATTATTTCTGTTGGCTAAGAACGCGTTATCAAATTTCGAAGATCACGTCACGCGTTCGCACGTTTTTTGCGCAAACGTCAAACTGACATCAAACGTCAGCCATCAAATGACCTTCAAGAATTGAAACGCTACATGGAAAGACCCAAACCACACTTTCACCGCATGGCAGTTACTCGCTGCCCCACGGGCAAGCGCAGCACTCCAACTTGTAGTCTGGCATTGCGTGCACAATTTAACAAATGACCCTAACCCACGATGACGTGTTACCTTGATGGGAATGCAAGCGTGGTCTTCTTCCAAATCCTTGAGACAGATTTCAAGATGAAGTTCGCCAGCGCCAGCGACGATGTGCTCTCCACTCTCCTCGATCGTGCACAGCACCATGGGATCCGATTTTGCCAACCTTGACAAAAATCGCGTTCGAGCAGAGCCTCAGACATCAACCGACACTACTCACCTCTTAAGTCCTTCTACGAGTTTGGGAAGATCAGAAGGATTCTTCGCTTCAACGGCAACCCGAACAACGGGAGACACACTAAACTTCATTTGTTTCATGTTGTGGGCCTATGAAAAGCATTTGTAAAAAATTGAACAGACACCACCAGACGACGTTAAATACCTTATCGCTAGTGGACAATGTGCCAGTCTTCACCAAAAATTGATCCACACCAACCAGCCCAGCAATGTTTCCACATGGCACATCCTCAATCGCTTCAACATAACGTCCCATCATAAGAATGGTCCTACAAACAAACGACGTAACCACACATTTACATTATATGCTTTACATGCTCACCTTTGAATCGGCTTCTGGTACAAATCTTCTTTCTTCCCAAACACAAAGTTTGGTCCCATGATACGAACCTTTTGTCCTGTGGCAACAGTTCCCGAAAAGACGCGACCAAAAGCATAAAATCGACCTTTGTCACTGGTTGGTACCATCTTGCTCACGTACATGATGAGAGGTCCTTTGGGATCACAATTTTTAATCGCTGAAAACAAGAAAACAAATTGATTTTTCATTGCAACACAAAACAAGGAATGCAGTAGCCCTCACCAAGAGCGCACTCATCATCCTGGGGTCCTTCATACAACATCTCACATCTGTACTTCTGTGCAGTAACAGGTGATGGAAGATGGATGGTGATCATTTGTAATAAGGTATCTCCAGCTGGCAACCAGGTTCTCATTACAGTCTGTAAGGCAAAATCATATAATAGGTTGGGCAGCCACCCTCAAAACTATCAAGAAACATAGAAATGGCTCAAAAAATGTTAATTAAACCTTCAGCAGAGGCTTTCCAGATTTATCCTTGTCTTCTCCCTTAAGTTTGATACCAATCTGATTCATGATCTTCTCTGTTTGTTCCTTCTTCTCATCCATGATCGAACGGAAAACCTAATTCATAAAAAATGTAACCAGCATGAAGCACACCTAATTTAACTGATCAGCTACCTTGTAAATGGGATCGAGCACGAACTGGTTGAAACCACGAGTGTAGCCCTCCTGCATCTGCTTGGACCATTTTTTTGTTTTTACGTTGAACGAGTTGTCGCCCCATAACCGTTTCATCAATTTTTGAACATCGATTTTAAATTTAGCTGAATACATCTCAGCAAACTGCTTGAGCGAGAAAGCCCATCCATGCAAACCAGAACCAAAACCAACAGTTCCTGCAGGAGGATCAACCTAAAAAGAAAACTTTAATTAGTAACGTGTTAACAAACCGTAGGTATGCAACTTACCATGATGTTACCCATAGGCCCATCTTCATCACTGTATGTCGCAATGATAACATTAACGCTCTCCACAATACGTTGGAAAGTTTGATAAAGATCCTCTTGATCCAACTGAAGTTCAAGCAGAGCACGGTCCATCTTGTTCATAAACACAATCGGCTTGATGCGCTCAGCAATTGCTTGACGCAACACAGTCTCAGTCTGCACACACACTCCTGCAAAATCAAAAACGCATTTCGCTATCTATCACAAAACATCATGCAGATTTACTTACCACTGACACAGTCCACCACCACCAAAGCTCCATCTGTGACACGAAGAGCAGCCGTAACTTCAGACGAGAAATCAACATGACCTGGAGAGTCAATTAAGTTGATCAGAAAGCCGTTTCCATCAGTTTCTTGTTTAATCCATTTCATGTCACTCTCACTGAGTTCGTAATACATAGAAATGGCTCTGGAAAAAAAGGAAAAAAAGTGTCAAAAATAGATACCGCGCTAGCAAGCTTGCAGCACGTTGCATATTCTGTTACGTATCACGGATCGAACTTCATTATATAGTGCGTCTCAAAAAAATGTACCCTAAAATAATCTCAAAAAGAATCTAACCAAAGACTAATTTTGCTTTTTCTTATATCAAAACGCTTAAATTTTGTTTTGTAACTATCGTAACCATGCCACAGCTAACTTTCATTTAGAGAACAAATTGAGTTCTGGCATCAGACTAAATCAATCATTCAAAGTACAGCGCAAATTTCGACAATTCTTCTACAAAGCAGATGCTCCAACTGCTAGAAAAATAGGTAGAACACTAGTCGGCTAGGCAGGACAAGTTATATTTAGTGTTTAATAGGAAGAACTGTTGCTAAATTTTCCACTCTTGTAACTGTTTGCAATGTTAATCAAGAGCACAGTGGTAGAAAGAGAAGCGCTCGATCCGTAGAAAATGTGGATTGAGTAAGAGAATTAGTTGAAGGTAGTCCAAGTCAATTTGTCGTCTCTCTGCAGAAAGTAAAATTTATCGTGCATCTGTCCAGCATATCTTAACAAATGCTTGCATCTGTTTTCTTACAAAATTCAGTCATAAAGTGACCTTATACCTGAACAAAAGGCATGTAAACTTAAATTTGCTCAATGGTTTTTAGGAAAACTGAACAGACAAACATTTTATTGAAGGAATTCACATGAAAGAGGAATCTCGTGTTCATCTTTCAAGGTGAGTAAACAAACAGAATTGCAGATATTGGGAGGGTGATAATCTAGGAAATGAACCGGTGAATGAAAGTCCTACATCTGTGCTTAAGGTAACGTTATAGGAAGAAATCGGCTAAAAGGGCATCACAGGACCTCCCTTTTTTGAATATAATGATGGCAGAACAGTCAGTTGACCATATCAACTATCGTGGAATGTTGGAAGAATTCTATCTCCCAGTATTTTGCCAAAATGCTTGAAGACAAGATAACAGGATCCAAACGAGAAGACAGTGATTCCTACAGAATGGAACCCCATCACACACAGCAAGAGCCATAAAAGAAATATTATGAAAGCACTTCACTGGACGATTGATATCTTTTCATAAAGAAGTTGAGTGGCCTCCACACTCGCCTGATTTAACCTCCTCCCCGGACTTTTTCCTTTGAAAGGTATTTGGAGGACTGAATTCATGAAAACCCCAAACCAAAAGATTTTGGACAACTTAAGGCAATATTCAGAGTGAAATTTTAAACATTCAACAAGAAACATTTTAAAACGTAAACAATGTAGCAGTACGGATTCAGGCGGTTATTGGATGACAGGGAGGTTATAATAATCATGTGGCTTAAGAAGGTTTAAACTTTGAAATAGAAAGCCAAAATTAAGAACTCTGCACTGAATCAAAAACTTACATGTTTTGATTATACGACTATGAATAAACATTTCAAAATATTATTTTTTGCCTGTGTTATTAAAATATTTTTGAGTACTTTTTTTTGAGCCACCCTGATACACGTCCAAGATGTCCGTAAGTCCTGCAAATCTGCAATGTCAAGCAACCTGGAACTCGAGCCCGAACTAGCTGACTTTAACTCCAACTGAACCACTTACACTAACTTTAAATCCAACTTACAACACGCGATGTCGAACTGACTTTAACTCCAACCCAAAACTTAATCTTGCATAATGCGAACATGTGCTAAATTAGAACTATCGGATTATGGACCTATAAGTTCTTTTATTAAATTTGTTAAAGTTCAGCAGCACCTTTTTAAAAAGTTTGTGATAAAACCAGCCGGCTCTGCTTTCGTTGCCCCAGAGCTACCGGTCAGTTGTGTTGAGTTAAAAATATCGGTTCAGGCGGCTTCACCAAACTTGCTTTTCCGCAAGCACCAACGATAAAGTGGTACAAATCAGGGCATTGCCCTATGCCGATCATCGTATTTTGAATTAAGATGGCTTCACTTACAAACTCTCGATTGATTTACGCATTCTTTCAGTTCCTTTCAACATGTAAAGGAACAGCACCGACCCCCATCTTTCACATTAAGACATGTTAAGGTTAAGAATATGGGTTTAACCGATTGCGCTAGTTTCACTCAATGGGTAATTGTGAAAACAGTAATGCAAACTTGACTTGTTTTCACACAGCCAATTTTTGTTCAAAAATTGTAAGGATGGTTTTTCTTAATGAGAACTAAGCACAAAAACATCATGGGTGGTTGCACATAGCCGTAGACTTTCCCCAAGTTATTGAAATCACTAAACACATCTTGTTTGCCCTATTTCGAGCATATGCAAAATTTGGAATAGGACTTGCTGATAATTGAAACATTCGGTAATTTCACAAACTTTTATGCGTTCATTTCACCACCTGCGTGAATGCATAAATTTAGTTGTAGGAGGGTGCCAATTTGTTCAACTTTGCCAATTTGCCAACAAAAAATCGCCAATTTGTTCAACTTTGCAGCTCTTGACTAATAAGTTTATGTCCTGAAAGTTAAGTTTAGACAGGCTTGCAACACCACTCTACAAGTATTCTAACTCTCCATTGAATTACTAAAAAACAGGCTTTTAGGCTGCGCAGCAGGTATGTTAGTACTCTTACGAATTATAATTGTTCTATCAGGCAGCATATCAATTGAAATGACAATGTATTACAATTTTAAGTGCACCTGCTGCACTGTTTTCACTTGAATCGCAGCAGACGGCACTATGACATCACAGAGCTAGTGTAGTTAAAAAAAAAAGAAAAAGCAGGCAAAAAATACTTGAAAATTCTGTTGTTGCATTGTTAATTCGGCTTTAATTGTTAAATTGTTTTTATCGTAAGCCCCTCGTTATTATCTCTCCAACCAACTTTCACTTAATTCTCTACGATCAGTAGTTTTTGAGAAAATACAAGAACATATCGTGCAATAGAGTTAGCTGTGACGTCATCTTAAACTCCAAAGGAATAAAATTTGTTGCAAGTTGCGGACTGGCTTTCGTTTGAGCAAAAAAACGTTTTCTTTGTTTAAAAATCATCATTATGACGTCATCATGACGTCACAAAACTCCATTATGACACTCACCCCGAGGTGGTGATCAATCATGCTGAGTGTGATGTTTGTACCCTCAATAGTTTAAGAGGAAGTTTCTCCAATTCATTTGCCCGTCATCACATTATATCAACATCCTCTAAGCATTACTGCATATGCAGTCAAGCAAAACTAGCCTACCTGAAGTTGCAAAACATAGTGTAGGATTACACAAGGTCAAGATCAACGTGTTAGTTCAACATATGTCTTAACATAAATTGATATGTGCTGAACTACCCGAGCATAACCCATGTATTACAATGGTGACAAATAAAAAGTGGCTATTGTGCAGTAAATGAGGCAAAAATCTACTTCTTTAATTTTAATGATCCTAAATAGACATCCACTGTTTTCCCAGACAAATTTTGTTGTCAACAGCATTTTTTTCTTGAAATCTACTTTGATATCAAATATTTATAATTGGTCAATTTTGATGATGTATTACAAACGTGTCCTTTGATTGTTTCTGACTAGTCAGTTTTTTGATGCATCAAACACAAACATTTTACCCCCAGTGCACCTTTCCCCCTCACATGTAGATACTGTCCCCACCAGTGTAGACCCCATTTACATACTACCACCACCCCAGTGTACTATGCCTCTGTGTAAGTACCCTGTAAGTGAAGAGTCAAACTTTAACCATCACATTTGAAGGCAGCAGCACTATCTACTACACCAGAGCATCATGAGATGTACTGTAACAAATGTGCTTGAGGGCAGATGAACCATGATGAAAAAATGAATTCCAATATTAAAATGCTGTCTATGGCTAAATTGCCACTTTCTTAAAAAAATGTAATTTGTAGTTATTTGTGATTAGTTAATTTTTATGAAAAACTAAAATAGTGACTTACAAACATTTAATCCTCACTGTACACCCTCTTTTCATATACCCCACCCCTTGCGTACATCCTAGGGTAAATTCCTTAGGTAATTCAAAAAAATTTATCCACAAAATTCAACCCCAATCTAAAAAAAAGTAATGTAAAAAATCAAACTGCTAACCTTAGCATTTGAACCCAGCAACACCAACCATCACTCAACTGCAAAGCTAATTGCATCTTAGTAAATGTGCTAGCATAAACACATACCAATGACGCAAAACAAATACCGGTAGCCAATAAGTAAAATAAAGGGAAGCTGACACAAATAGTGTGTCTGTGACCTCACTACTTTTTAGTCAAGATTTTGTTTTGTTTAAAAAAGTAAATGGTGGCTGAATATACTGTAAAATTGTAATTGTGTTACTCACGTTGATTTAATAGTGATGCATCGATCTTGTTCATCTTTTCTAGTATCAGTAAAACGAGTTTCCCCTGCTTTTGCACCAGCAATAATTCCTGCTTTGCTGACCAGTGAATCAGTAAGTGTTGATTTGCCATGGTCGACATGGGCAATGACCGACATGTTTCGAATATTTGCTTTCTTGTCCATGATTTCACGGATCTGGTCTACCGTGAAGTTCACCTGAAAATTTCAAAACTTGGTTTGCTTTCTGACTAAATAGAATACGGTTAGATATTTCTTTTCACAGAAGCCAGCAGAGCTCGCATATGCATGCACTGTAGACTGTGGATGAATAGCAAACTCAATCCAATTTACATTTTATTCAAAAATGCAAATAGTAGCATAAATCAAAAACTTTGATGGAATAAAGATTGATAATAAAATTGAAGCAGTTAACAACTGTATTATGATGAGTCACTGCTACACATTTATCCATACAAGCAAAGCCAAAAAACTAATTAAAATTACTTATGCCCTAGCATTGGAAAGATCACATGAAAAATAAATATTTGGCTATTTGGAATACAATGCAATAATTTTGTAATGACAATGACTACACACTTTTTTCAAAGGGTTAAATAAATCAAACAAATACAGTAGGCACCACTTATTATGACCATGAATAATATGACCAGCCGCTTATTATGGCCAATTTGGTACAGTCTAGAATTTCTTTATTTAAAATCCTCCGTTTAATATGACCAACATTTTTTCCATCTTTCTTATTACAGTACAGTATTTTTTCCCGCCACACTCTCATAACTTCACCTTTTCAATCTATTGTTACATACTGTACTTAGTTTTACTGTCACTTGTACTGTTACAATACAGCACTTTGTTTTACTGCCAACATCACACTATTACTTCGATTAAACGATGAATTTGATGGTATATGGACTTCTTGCGGCTTACAGCATCGACTTAGGTGCAGTCATGGCAGCTTCAGTTTTTATGACCATTCGGATATTACGACCAAAATGGTCTGGTCCCAAGGTGGTCATATGTAGCAGCATCTACTGTACATGTCTTTCATTAGGTTACACTAAAAAATGTAAATTTGAGTCTTCTGAATTCAAGCTAAGTTTTGCATAAGAAACGTTTACATTATTTCATAATTTTAATAACAAAATCCAACAAATCAATAGCTTCCAATAAATTTTGTTTCCATGCTTTCAACTTACAGACTTATTTACAATTGTTCTAATCATATGTGATTAGGCCTATGCCCAATGATTGACATGACTTTGCAAAGAGTAAGCTTATTTTATTGCGCAATATAAAAAAGTTGAATTCTTATAAATTTTTGCAAAATAATTATCGAAACGTTTATGATAAAACTTTGATGATGTTACATAATCCAATTAACTAATTTATATCCATTTAATCCTAGCTGATCAATCTTTTCCTAGCACCAGAAACAACTCCAATAAAGAACTAATTATCTCTATAACCATATGAAAACAATATGTTTTAGAAGAACTCACCATATTGTCTTTTTTCAGAATTACTTGTTTTCTCAATAAAATTTAACCCAGCTTCTCACTTGCCAAAGTTTGGAAAGGACTCTATCACGCAAAGTGACGTCACTTTCATACGTTGCCATTTGTTGCGCAATAGATTGGGAAGGGAGCAATATTTATCCGCCTAAAAATTTTACGTGTAAATACAAAAGATTTACTGATATGTGGAACAATCATCGAAGAAATATGTCTAAAATTGGCGAAAAAATTTTAGAAGTTGTTAACATTACAAACATTTCACTAAAGTAGAATAAAATAAATAACTACAAATATATTAAAATTTTTATAAAAACCAACCACAAAAGCCAAGCAGATACAACCTTGTTATTACTTTTGCTGGTTTTAATCAACACAGCTTTAATCACCACAACTTAACGTAAACCGTTATTTTATTTAAGAAATTGATAAAGCATGCATATTCTGGCGTATATGCTAGTTTGAAGCTGTGGCTCGCAAATAATCACAAATAAGAAATGTGGCTTAACAAATGCTGAAAATACGGTAAACTTACCAATTTTGCCTCTGGAGCTGGTCTTATTAACATCAGGTGATTGCATTGTAAGCATCAAATTAAAAATTTTTAAGCCATGTGTTCTTAGAAACAACAAAAAATGAGGATGGAGTGATCAAACATTCTTCAGCTGTGCAATATCTACAAGCCTACCAAAGGCTACTTTTTAGATTATAAAATCATGATTGCTGATTAACAATCTGGAGACGTAAAATCAATGACGTTTTAGCGACAACTTTGCCACTTTCTCATTACTGGATGTAAATGTTTATTTCTCCCTTTCATACTTTTATTTGCCGCTGGTTTTTGTTTTCCGACCACAAAACAATCTTTGAATTACAAGTAGCCTACAAAATCATTACTTTGTGATTATCAGTAGTAGCCTTTTTCCGCCTTCTTGGACATAGTGCATTTTACGACTAATTAACGTAAAGTGTATTTCCGAATGATGCAACATTACACAATTCAAGTGGGCCGTAAGCCCTATAACCCTTTACAATAATTCTGGCCTTGCTTACGGATCAATATTTTTATGAAATAAGGGTGTAGCAATATCAGCTTATAGTGATTGCGTAGCAGAAAGATTGTTACTCTGAAATGAACGCTTCATGTTGGCACGTCGTAACATCACCATCTTTACTTAAAATATTATCTGGAAGGCCTCTGATGCAAACATCATAAAATATACAATTCAAAATTAAAAGTTACTGTAAGCTATGCGTTTTGTTTGGTTTTGTTCGTTTTTTGCTCCCATGCTCTTTTTGTGAAAATTTTCCTCCGCTTAAATGTTTATCTACTTTTGTCGGAAAAGCGTATCAAAATACGCATCAAAAACCTATCCGCTTTGAGGACAAAGATCTAAAAAAATTTTTATGGACAACACCGGACGTTTACAAAACAAGATATACTGTGTAACACCTAGAGGCAGGACCGTTGAGAGGGGCAAGGGGTACAGAATACCTTGACCAGGGCTGGGTACGCACTATTGTTAAACGCAAAAATTATGTAAATAATTTAACGCGAATTGATTTTGTTTGCCACATATTTGTTTTGATGTTTAGACCTGCTGAGGAAATTTCTCATCGATATGCAGATCAAAGTTAGCAAGGGCTTCAGTTTGATCTCCAAAATAAAAAAACGGTCGCCGCCGCCTGCTAATTGCTGCATCTATGGATGTTCTGCCTCGCAGTTTAGATAATTTCGACCACGATCCCTCTCTGGAGAATTTTCAGACTTTACCTGATCCTTGTTAAAGGAAACCCAAAATTAATGCGGGTGCTGGGTCCGGATAGTTATCTCAGTGGCTTTGTCCAGTAGTGGTGAGCAACAAAGTAAGTATAGGTTAAATATAGCAGGCATTCCTCGTATGTCGAGTGTAACGATTGTTCAATCAGATCACTTCGTTCTTTCGACAAATTTTCTATTTAAATTTAACGTTTCGCTCTTCTTAGTTACCGGGGAGCTTCTTCAGAACACGGTAGATGTTAATAATGTGACATACAAACTGTACAACATAAAATTACAAAGACTACCTGTATTACTAAACACTAAAAATTATTTATCAACAGGGCAGGCAATCACGTAATAACAAAAACATTGTTGCATCACAGATACAGGAGTGGCCAAGTGAAAAGTGTTGTGAGAAACATAAGACATTACTTATTGGAGACGAACACACTATAAACAGTCGGAAAATTCGCACCATCATTGCGATTAATAACATGACATGAACAAGCCTTTTGATTTATCAAAAAACTTTCCGCAACGCGACGTCTGTATGCATGTGATTCTGACTTCAGAATTTTGACATTATCCCAATCTATTCTATGATCGAATTCCATAACATGTTGACTCAGCGCTGACTTTTTAGTGTTAAAAGTCTTGACCGCATCAGCATGTTCCCGTTTTCTGGTTCTAACACTACGTCCTGTTTCACCTACATACACAGCATTGCAATCCCGGCAAGAAATTTGATACACCAAACCACGCTTTTGTT